>CM021101.1:182849553-183173748 GCA_007115665.2 Sequoiadendron giganteum | reverse complement strand
TTGCGAGATTTTTGGAGACCCTAATATCTCTCCATTCCCAAAGAATCCTGCTACAGATTGTCTCATCCCTCTTGTAGATGTAGATTTCATACCCTATGATAATTGTACTCTAGAGGAGCTTGAGTATCTTACAGGTCTTGCATGTGTCGATGGTTCAGAGACTTGTATTCATGTTCCCACTCTTCAAACTGAGACTTCATCAGCATCTCCTATTGTTCCTGATTCAGTGCAGCAGGGCATCATTCACCTTCCAAACATAGCTACTTTGGACTCTTATCTTGCAGACATATCCTTCTTGTTTGTTGAGTCCTATATTGCAGATTTGGAGGATTATTTTGAGGATATTCATCTCCTCTACCTTGATAATCAAGTTATTACTGTACGCCCACCATTATCAGTGCATTCAGAGGTTACATTTCAGGATTCTCCACATCAGTTTGGATTTGACATCATTTGTTTCAATTCAGACAAAGAGTTTCTTCAGCATCCTATCATGGCACACATCTTGAGACAGATTGGTTCATCACTCTTCACAGGGTTTCTTCGACATCGTCCTTTGGATCCGTTTCTTCCCAAGGGTAGGAATACCATCTATCACTTCAGGATCTCTTTTTGGATTCTACATCAGGCATCTACCATTGTGACAGGAGTTTCTTCTTTATGGGGGGGCCCTCTTCTCTCTTTCTATCTCTCCTATGGAGACCATTGTATATGTACTTATATGATAGAAGTTGTCTATGGGGGGTATCATGTAATCCACCTCCTATTCTTCTTTCATTAGTACATCACATTCCTTTCTTTGCATTCTATTTTGGGGAGGAGTTTTGTTCCCATTGGGTTTTCTCCTTTACCTCGTTTCATTTAGTTTGCATTGCTTTTGTAAATGGGTACCTGATCAGGCCTAGTTGCCGGGACCCATGTTTATTTTCATGCATTGTAGTTACCTTTGCTTTCTTACACATGTTTGTATCTGCACTCTTGCTCATCTTAAGGGAGGGTGTTAGAGTAAAGTAATTAATTAACTTTACTCTCCTCTTAAGATTTTGCCTTGCACACATATTAGTCATTTAATAATTAATATTAATTATTAAATGCACTTACCTTTAGGATTAGGTTTTCCTTTTAGGTTTTGATCTCCTTTTATAAGGATTGATCTCTTGTATTTCTTTTATGCTCTATTTCATTTTTCTGGAATACATCTTGCACATTGTGAGAGCCAAACCCTTGTCTTGATCTCTCTCTTTCGCTGTGACAAGTTTTTTGCATGCAGGTATTAATCGGGGTCTGTGGATTTGCATTTCTCAAATCCTACAAAAGAGTGTCATTCTTCCATCAAGAGCTCCTAGGTGAGAAACCCTAGGGGCCTATTTAGGGAATCCTCTTTCCCTTGTCTGCATATAGATTTGGTGGTTCATTTTGGTGAACCTGACTATAGACCACTTGATAACTTTTTGATTTTGTATTTCATCTTAGAAAATAGCTTGCATTACATTGAAATTTGGCATTGTTTGCATCCTAGGGTTTGTAGAAAAAGTGCATTAGTGAAAGTTCATGCTAGAATTGCACTTTGCATTAAATATTTAGTAAGAAAATACAAAAAGAAAAATTGCATTTTCAGTCTCTATTTGTATCAAGAAATCGAAAAAGCATAAAAAGTAGTTAAAATTTTTTATTTTTTATTTTTTCAAAAACACTATTGGGACTAAGTCATCACACTAGGTGACCTAGTCATCTAGGACTATTCACAGTGAAATTTCTAGCAATTTTCTAGTATTTCCTGCATTACAGTTCCCTGGTTTTGCAATTTTGTGTTTTGTTACAAAATTTTAGTTACAGGTAGTTTTATCTCTTTTGCTTACATAGCCTTAGTCTCCACCCCATCCTTAGGTAGCCTTTAATGAGAATTTGGTGTTCCTTTGTCAATACAGATGTGAAATAAAGTTCCAGAATCATGGCATCTAACAATAGTACTATTTTTGTAGATCTTGGGATCTCTCAGACTTCAACTCCTAGTATTGACAATGCTACACTAGGCTTAGAAACTATCCTTAGCAACTTGTTGCACCTAGTTGACACAACCAGTGATAACCATGACCTCCCACATGATAAGGTATTTCACATCCATGTTGATCTAGTTGATTATTAACATGAAATAAGCCTTGATCCCATATCTGGAACCACTATCCCCACCATTAAGAACTTTCATTGCTTACTTCTCCATGATGATGGCTTGTGTCATGAAGAGGATCGCAAAAAACTATTAAAAACATGCACCTAAGGTATCTCACTCACCCACCCCTATGATTGGCTAAGGAGGACCTTCTATTCCTCCCCATCAACCATTGTTTCTATTCCCACTTATGCATCTCCTAGTGTGACAATCATTGTTCAACAGGTTAGTAATGTAGTACCTTCCCTCTACATCCCTACTAGCATTTCTACTTCCCTTGTGGCATCACACACTTTAACCTCTTCCATTGTCCCTACTCTTACTATCCCTTCCACTTCCCCTTCCATCACCTTCACCCCTTCACCTCTCTCCCTTCCACCTCATGGCACTTACACTGACCCTATTATTACATAATGTTTTCACACCGTCACCTCCATGCAACAACAAATATCCACTATCAACCAAAGCCAATATGGTTCCCCTACCCACTATGTTCGTAGTAGCCCATTATCCCTTGACATCCTATGCACCCCCTTGCCACAAGGAATATAGATTCCTAGATTCAAGAAGTACATAGGGAAGGGTGATCCTTCTAACCATGTCAATTCCTAGACTGCCCTATGTAGTGACTTTTCTCTTGATGACAAGTTGCTCGCCAAGTTATTTCTAAGTACTCTCAAAGATGCCACCTTGGACTAGTTCTCCTCCCTTCCCAGTAAGTCCATTAGTTCATTCAATAAACTAGTGGACGCCTTCATTAATCACTTCCAAGTTCATATGACCCCTAAGACAACCTTGGCTAACTTCATGAGATGCAAGTAGGACACTAACGAGAAGATAATTGTATTTATATCTCGTTATTAGGCTCTTTATTCCTTGATTGATGTTAAGATACCCAACACCCATTTGCAAAAGATGTTCACAAAAAATATCTTAACACCTCTCCAAGATAAACTCACCATCATGAAGTTTCCCTCTTTTATGCACTTGTGCAAAGTGCTTTGTGACTACCATAACTCAACTAGTAGTTGGGATTCATGATCCACTTCTAGTAGAGTTGAGAAGTCTGATGATTCTTCCCAATCAAACTCTCAACCATTTCATAAACCAAACAAAGGGTTTCTACAATTTAACCCTTTGTCCCAAACCCCTCTTCCTACTAATAACCAAGTGGTTGTTATTAGTTATATAGTCCCCTTCAATTATGGAGATCCTAAGTGTACCTTCACACCCTTTGCTGACAACCTTCATAACACCATGACCCAATTACTTTTACAAAAAATGATCTCTTTAACTCCCATCCATACACCTTATCCCAATTAACCATTACCCCCATCTTATAATTCCACTACTTATTGTTACTTTCATTGATAGAACGAATATGATACTGAACAATGCAAGCATCTCAATCACCTTGTACAAGACCTAATTGATTTAGGTGGTCTATCTATTGCTAGTATCAATGATAAAAACAATAAGTTTGTGGAACCCCTTAACCAAAAATTGCAAATATTCACCAACCCCATGCCTAAGAATAATGTTTCATTTGTCAAAGCAAGTGAAACTTCACCACCTGATGTTATGAATGTTGCTTCACAAGATACATAGCCCATTTCTCTTCCCATGGTAACCTATGTCACACCTATTAATGAAGTGGTAGGAGAAATTGACATTATCCATCATAAGGGCTCAACAATAGAACCTCTTGAGATCACCTTTTCACAACAAGATATACTACAAAATCTTTCTGATGGTCCTCTCTACATAGCTGGTAGAATCTATGATAAGCCCACTAATGGGATACTCATAGATACCACCTATGGTGAGAATGTGATCACAAAATAATTTCTAGTATTACATGATATTGCTCAAGATTTTTATAATCGACTTACTTCTTGGGTCAAAAAACATAATGGTTTTGCATTCTCGATGATTGGATCAATTGCCCTCCCATTACAAATGGGTCCAAAGACATTGGACGTTACCTTCTCCATCATACCACAATCAGACCAATTTCATTTGCGCCTTGGCCACCCGTGGCTTTGTTCAATGAAAGCGGTCCCATCTGTCATCCACAAGTGTGTGAATTTTCCCATTGAAAACGACATATTCATTGTCCACCATAGTGGCTTTAATCCTTTATCCTACAAAGGTAACTTTTCTTTGGAAGCCTTTTGGCCTAAACCCATGGAGCCCATCACCCCTAGATGAGACTTCTTTTTCATTTCCTATAAGAAACTCAAGGCCAAGAAAATCTCTAAACTCTCTCTCCACAACATACCTCCTTCTACTTTGGACTCACCTATCCTTGATTAAGCTATGTTTCCACCCTACTCTGACATGCGTAGTTAACCCACACCTAAAACTTATTCCACATCATCCAAGATTCCTAGGGATCATGATAGCTATTTTTTTCCCTCCCCACACTAAACATGTCTACAAATCTAAGGATAAAGTGGATGAGCCACCCATAGTTCTTCCTGTCCCTCCTCCCAAGGATGACAAGCAACCAATGGTGGACCAGCTTGCTCCTTCTCCCATCCACCTTGACAGAAAATAAAAAAGGAATAAAGACGCTAGGGAACATAGGTGTCACCTTTGTGCCCTTTCTTTCCAATCTCGTGAGGAAGAAAACCTTGAAAATAACAACCCACTTGTGCTAGAAGCCACGCCTGTTGACCTTCCTCTTCCACCCCCGCAGCCTGATCCCGTACCTCTCGCATCACCAATTTTACATAGCACTACTGATATTGTCATTCATCCTACCATTGGCATCAACTTGGATGATGATGATGATGATGAGAATGCTCGAATTGATGAAGAGGTACACCAAACCTTGAATTCACTATTCTCCTCTTCCATGAGAATTCATGAAAATTCCCCTAGGACAAGTGTTGATATCGATGCTAGTTTGACATTTTCTATTGTTCCTCTCGCTAGTCACCCTCCCGAGTTTTATACCAAGAAATATTGGGAGGCAAATGACTTGGTTGCAGAGTAATGCACATGTGCCTTACTAACCTTTCTTTTTCTTTTTCTTTTTCTTTTTTCATTTATATGTCATGTGTTCCCCCGTATTGGCGTTCTTATCCTTTTATAATCTTTGTGATATTCTTCTACATGTCTCTCACTTCTTCTATATGTTGTACATTCATATTGATTTTTGTTCTATTTGTTTCCTTCTATTTGGGGATGATGCAAGGCATTGAGACCACAATGTCTCCTTCACATTGACCCAAATGAACCTCTTTTCCTTTTTATTTCCTTTTTTCCTTCAATTTGGGGATGATGCAAGTCATTGAGAGCACAATGTCTCCTTCATGTTGACCCAAATGGACTCTTTTCACTTTTATTTTTCATTTTTTTTCCTCCATTTGAGGATGATGCAAAGCATTGAGACTGCAATGTCTCATTCATATTGACTGAAAAACAAGGCACTTTTTCATTTATCTTTTTCTTTTGCTTTTTTTGTCCTTTTGGGGATGATACAAAGTGTCGAGACATCCTATGTCTCCTCCATGTTGACCTAAATCGAATCTTATTTTTCATTTTTTTTCACTCTCTTTGTCCTTCCAGTTCTATGTATTTGGGGGAATGATGATGGTTCCACACTTTCTAAACAAAAATTGCAGCAAAGAACATATTGACCCCAAATCCATAGATCCCTTATGTGTTTGGTATTTTTGGGGGCAAACCCCTTTTCTCTTTATTTTCTCTTCTTCTTCCACATGACGCAACCTTCCTTGGACACCTATCACCAGACATAGGGATTTTCAAGTAGGCTCTCATTTCTTTTCATTTTCTTTTTACATTTTTCCTTTCTCTACTTTAAAGCAATTGCTCACAAACCGGTGTGTAGAAATCCCTTTAAAGTGGGGGCATATATTGAAACTATTTTATTTTATTTTTGCATTTACTTTATCTTTGTTCGTGCTTCCTAGTGTAACCTTGTCACTTCACATGATGTGTTTCTCACTTTGTGGACGACACTTGGTGTAATGCCCTTCATAAGTGTGAGTTATCTTAGCATATTACATTCCTCTTACTGGCCTGATGTGACACATTGCATCCCCAAAGTTGTGAATCTTATATCATTTAATAGGTCCTCTTTGGAGACATTAGATGCAATGATCCCTAAGTGGAAGACCTCACACAAGCTAAAAAAGACTCCTTTGAACACCCTTTTTACATTTTACATTTTTGCATTTTTCACTTTTGCATTTTACATGTTGCATTTTTGCATTGTGTAGACATGGCCACCTTGCAAAACATGACTTCCATGATTGTGGTACCATCTTGCATTTGTTCATGAGTTCTAAGCATCCAAGGATATTCTTGTCTCATGAACCACACCTTTGTCTTTCGTGGTGCCTTATCAAAGTTATCAAGGGGTATAACTTTGGTATGGTTGAGCGGGAAGCCCAACTAGTGGCACGACTTTCCCCATAGCCACCATTTTTAGTGTGAGTGCATACCAACCATGTGTATGTATCTCACCACCTTTTGGAATTCTCACCCAGTGGACAACCAAAAGTCTCATTGTCCTAGAGTGAGTACATCCTTTTCTTTCCAACAAACAACCTAGATCTGATCCACAACTTGTTGGACAAACAGTTGAAGCTTGATCCGAATTTCCTCTCACTCCTTGTGTGATATTTTGTGCTTATGTTTGGTTTGTCATGGGATCTTGAACCTAGGGTCTTGATCATCCCTCTTGATCATAATCATCTCACCTTACTAGAATGATTACATTAGATCCTGCTCGACACACATGATTCGACTACTTTAGTGTGAATTTGAAGTTCATAATCTCACTAAAGTGGGGGCTAAATGTGTCACCAAAAAGTTTAGTATTTGGCACTTTTTCGCTCATCTTGGCCTTTTCCCTTGGATTTTGGCCTTGTTTTCCCCTGATTCATTCTTGTAAGCTTGCAATTCAACAATAACCTAACAATGTTTTACTAAGGTGTTGTGAAGTGTTGTAACACATTTCCTCACTTTACTAAAACCCTTTCAACTCAATTTACCTAAACAACACCCTTTTACACCTTTCCAAGCCTTGTGCCAAGGTGTTGTAAAGTGTTGTAAAGCATTTTCACATTTTCCTACGCTCATCATTTATTAATTAACCCTTTTCTTATGCTAATTTATCCTCGTAATGTACTTTTAGTCCCGACTTAAGTGTGTTTCAGGAGGAAAACCTGATAAACTTCATTAAACATTAATTAATTCCTGAACACCACTTGAAATTTCCCAAGTGGACTAGGTCGCCACCTTGGGTGACCTAGTCCCTTTTGGCATAAAGTTCAAAATAAAAAAAATCTAATGGGAATATTGCCTCCTAAACCCTAGTGTTGACCTATCATGTTGTATTTTGGGGAAATTAGGGTTTTTCATGTACAAATAAGGGTTTTCACCTTCATTTATCTCTCTCCCAAGCTCATTTTTACATCTCTTCACAAGTATTCTTATACTCAAGACTTCCAAAGCAAGCAATAAACCACAAGGGTTTCACAAGAAACCTCCATTGGAGCTATTCATTTATGTTGCAGACCTCAACAACAAAGGATTTGGTGAGAATTTGCATTTTTTGTCATTCAATCATCTCTCCTTTGATTTGTTTCTCATTTGGGTTTAGTTACCATGAAAGGTGTTTGAATTAGGCAAACCCCTATTCCCTAACACCAACATTTTCTTGGTATTTACATGTGCTTTGCAGGTTGTACTCAAGACATCAAACCTTAAGAGGAGCAAAAAGACAAGTTATAGGTCATTTTCGGGAGATTCAGACACGAGCTGTTGTAGAGAAGGAAAGTACCAATTAGGACCCACATAATCAAACCTTCAGGCTTCAGAATGTACCAGAAGGACTAGTTTGGCATTAGTGGCGACCTTGTCCTTGTATCGGGCCTAAAATAGGGTTTTTTAATTTTTGGGTACCCTTTTTCCCGAAACCCAGTCTAACAGAATTTCCCGACAGGAGGACTAGGTCGCCCAACTTTGTGTAAGTGTCCCTTAGTTGATTTCAGAAAATTTCCAGAATAGTTTGGGGCCTCTCATCTGCAACTCTCAATTCCTAGGTGCGCAAGTCTTGAACTTTTGAGTTTCCTTTCTGTTTTGCATACATTTAGGTCATTTAGTTTATCTTGTACATAGTTTATATTTACTTTACTTTAATTTCATAGTTAGCTTAGTTTCATTACTATACAACATTTAGAAACACTTCAATACACACAACACAAACCTATTCAACCCCTATCCTTTGAATAAAATCACCAAAAGGCATATCACTAGGTGAAAGAGTGTCATTCTTCCTTCAAGAGCTCCTACGTGAGAAACCCTAGGGGCTTGTTGGGTCTCAAAAATGCTGGTTTGAACCATGAGAGGTTGCCAAGCTCTCACAATGCTTTTGGCCAACTAACAAGGACAATTGATGCAATTTCACCTTCTGCTCTTCAGGATCTCCAAAACCTAGGCAGGTGCACCTATTTGTATGTTGCAGATTTAAGATGTATTTTCTGGTGAAACAATCTATCCACAATGGCAAAGGGAAGTGGATAGATAAAATTACTACAATTACTCCTACTCCTACTGCACAAATGAAAGGTTTTTTAAGTAGATTGTTTGATATGGATTTGTATCTCTGGATTGTGGTAGATCAGTGCCTTCTATCCACATGGGAAATGGAGTCAAAAAATGATATGTGTTTCCTCCTATTGGTTTAACTCTAGTTGTTAGGCACTCTGAAAATTCTATGGCTGGCATAAAAATTCACTAAGTCTATGACTTGCATAAACAGTGCTGGAATGTTCCTTTATCAGGTTCTTCTTTAACTATCCAAAAGAAATCTCAAAACCACTGTGATTTATCAAGAGAATTTAATTCTGACTTGCAAATACCAATTTAATTAAATAACAAAAAATGAGAATGCATTTTGATAAACCGGATATATACTTGATACACTGATTTAAATGATTAAAAGATCCCAAGTTGGAGACAACCAAAAATAAAGAATATAAATTTTATTTATCACAACAACTGAACACCAAAAGAAATTCACCAGTTTAACATATTTTCTCCATTGGTTTTGCTTCAAGAGAGTCTATCATTATTTACATTCAAGTCCCTTCTCAGGAAAATTCTAACTTCTACAGTCTAACTACTACTTTCTTCTCTCTTCCTACTTCTAACTACTAAATTTTTACAAGTATTTATACATTTCAACTCAAGGGTCGTGACCCTTCATTTTTCTAATTATGGTCATTTACATTCTTCACAGTTAAATAAAATATTTAATTAATTGCCTTGTCGGAAAATTAAATATTTCATACAATAGTTATGCCTTTGCTTTTAATTTAATACTTTAGAATCCTTTGATTTTGCTTTGACCTTTCAATCGCTTCATGTATTTATTTCTTTTATCGCTCTTGACTTTGACGGGTCCCACTAGTGACTGTCATGGCTTCCATCATTTCTTACCGCTTTACCGCAATCTCCTCCTTGCCCTCCCGTGGTAATGCGGTGGCCGTTCTTCAAACCGCTAACTATTTCCCATCTGCCTTCACTATTACCGCATTACCATGGTCACCATGTGAACTGGTGGTGGTACCACGGTAATTGCTACCTCCGACTATCGTTGACCGCTTACGATTTATCGCACTGCCGCGATCTTCATTTGGAGCCCCCCGCGGTATCGCGGTAACCACATTAATTGCACCCTTCGCTACTTACAAACTGTCCACCACAGTCACCGTGGTGGGCCTCCTTCGTTGGTGACTTACTACCTCATCCTTGACTGTTTCGCCAATCGCCGACTGCTAACGGTTTACCATGCTACCGCAGTTAATGAATTGACCGCATGTGGTAGCGCGGTAAACACTTCATACCCGCTCCCTTAGCCGCTAATGCCATACCGCAAGCCCATTGTGGGAGGCTGCGGTAAAGTGGTATGACATAAAAATGAAATATTTAAATCGGTGATATAAGCAATGTATATGTTTAACAATTTTTGATGGGGGTAGAATGCATTTTTACGAAAAAGGTAATGATAATATTATGTTCAAGTGAATAAAACCTTAGGATTTTTATGGATATTTTGGGTTCTAATAGGGCCTATTTAGGGAATCCTCTTTCCCTATTTGTATGTGGTTTTGGTGGTTCAATTGTTTATTCCTGTCTTGTATATAGTACTCCTTTCAAATCTTTAGGAAGTTGATCCTCTATATCCTTCATGCAAACATTAAGAGGAATCATGTACCGTACAATAGGTTCCTCAATTTTTGTGTTATCTGTATCATTTGAAGTGGGGTACAATGTAACAATCTCCTCAAGATTTCCATATTCTTCTATGTTGCTTATCAAGACTTCAAGCTTCTTCAGATCATGCTTCTAGATATGAGGGGTCTTGTCTTTCTTATTTTTCACCTTCAAAACTTCTTCTCCTTTACTAGACTTTTCTTTATTTCCCCTTACATAAATTTTGAATCCCTTTTCTTGTCTCTCCACCTTTGCTTCATTATTAGTGTTCATAATATCAAAATTAACCTTCTTTGCGCTCATTTATGCTTGTGATACTCTAGATTTTATTTTTATTATAAGAGGTACTTCTTCTTCCTCTTCTTCTTCATCACCACTCATCTTTCTTTTTCTTGTTGTGTTTTCCTTCACTCTTCTCTTTTGTAGGGTACTTTTCCACTCCATTAGAACACTCTTTTCCTTCATAGACACACACTATTGTTTAACCAGAGTACTAGTTGACTCCTTTCTCTTTATTCCAATGAAAGAGGGTATAGTCCCAAAGGACTTGAGGTAATCGAAGATGAGGTAGATTTTCTACAAGATCTTCTTATGATATATGCACCTCCCAAAGAGCCAAATATTATTTTGGCTTTCTCCACTTGCTCCTTTGATAAACCCATTATCTCTGCAACCTATGCAACCTGTGCAACCTCATTAAGAAAGTAAAATAGTTAAAAAATGATCAAGGTACCAAAATTTAAGGGGTACTAGGAGTTGTTAGTATTTTGCAACTTCTCTAACAATTGTGTTATGGTCAATTCACACAAATCATAATCAACACCTTTCTTTACTATCTCATATGTAGTGTTGATGGAAATATCAAAAACATAATTATCTTTGCTTGTAAAGTATATCATGTACTTTATCACCATTGGTGTATATTTTACTATAGGGTATTTAATTCCCCTGATATTCAGCGATCTCCTATCATATTTTTTACTTGTTAACTCCATTACCATTTCATTATTCATCGATTTGAGTGTCGAAACCGGTCCAATTAAGCATAATTAAAAAAAAAACCCTAATAGCCTATGTATTGATCATGTGTGGTATATTCAACCAGATGAATTTTTCATGAATTTAGCTCAATGTGTATCTTATCCATTCCTCGACACAAAAAAAGTTAGCAAAATTGTTCTAGACATATAAGTTTTCCTCTGTTAGGATCTTAGACTCGGGTTTCAATTCAAATTGGTCTCTGGTGAATTCATTAAACCACACATCACCTAAATTTGTGTGATTGTACTCCTCCAACTTAGCATGTATGTAAATCCTTACAACTTCTCTATGTAACACATCAAAAGGGATATCTAAGAATGCACTGACTAGATCTATCTCCCTTGATTTATTAGGGTGTTATTTGAACTTTGGATGGGTCAGTCCAAAACCTCGAAAACTTGTGGGTATACTTTTTTGACAACGAAATTACTTCAAAACTAGGGAAAATATAAACTATAAATACTTTTCAATGGTTGTCAGTTAGGGTTTCATGCACAAGAATTCTGAAACACTTCACTCCTTTATTGCTCTTCTGTCCTCAAATTATCATTTGCAACTAACTTAGATCAAATGTGAAATCACTTACAAGCCCTTTTGCAATAACCCTATTCACAGTGAATTCTTGATTTGAAGTTAGGAAAAAAACTGATAAACCCTAACTAAAATTCACAGTCACCTTCAATTACTCTATGAGATTTTGCATTTTGATATTTTCCATCGATTTTTTAACCAATAGGTCAAGAATATCAACCTACACCTCATATCCATGCATTGAAGGAATCAACACCATATCTTTGGCAATGGATTAATGATTGTTTCATTAAAACTCCCCCTGAGCCAAAGCCCTTAACTTACTTTCTAAAAGAAACATCTGCAACAGATGCTAGCACAAAATTATTCTTAACCACATTCTCCTCTTTCTTTTTTGCATATATTTCTCATCTCTTTCTTCATCTCTACTAGATTACCCTTTTTCACTAGATCATCCTTCTTTATCAAATCAACCTTTACATTCTTGATTCTACAAAACTTAGCAATGTTTCCTTACTTATTGTATTTGTAGCATTTAAAATTTTGAACAAGCTTACTTCCACTTACTCTGGGTTTGAATTTATTAGCCTTATGCCCAAATCCATTACATATATAACAATATCCATTGAAAGATTGAAACATCTGTAATGTTGCAGAATTGCACCTAGGGGAAATTCCACATTTTTGCATCTTGCCTTGTATTTATGACACCTTATAAATATTAATGGAAAAATCCCATGAGTCAGAATTTTGTGATTTTGAATCCATGTGGACACATGGTGAAATGACAAAAGCTTGGCAAGGCATTTCCTGAAAATCTAGGCTTTGGATGCCTGCGCGGTACACAGACGTCTGCACGACACGCTAGCAGCCTGGAGGTTTTCTAAGTTTGAAATGGCGAATGTTGAATCCTGGCCCATGTGACATATGTCTTAGCGATTAGGTTTCGAAGGAAACAACTCTATGTCATGCTTGCATGCATAAAAACCCACTTTTTGGCTCTCATTTGGGGTTGGAAGTTATCAGTTGAAGCATGAATACTACTTGCCCTAGTCTTGGGTAAGCTCCATCCTTGAATAGAAACACTTCTACAGGTGAAGCCATGCCGGACTGAGGTCCCTCTAGTAGCTACAACTTTCCATGCAGCCATAGCTCTCGAACAAGCACATAGTGGTGCACCTATGTGCTCTAGAGAGGGTCTCAACCCATGGGTAACACTCTCTCTTCCTATCACTTTTTCTTAATTTTCTACTTACCAATTTGCAGTGCGAGCTCTACTTCGAAGCAGGTTTTTCTTTCACCACATACTTTGTCTTCTTTATTTGCAATTCTTTCCAAACCTAGTTGTCCATGGAGGTGGGAACACCAAAATAGGGGTGTAACTGCGGCAAACCCCTATACAACCCCAACCTTTTTCCATTGATCTTTTATGTGTAGGTTATGAAGTGAAGCTTGGAGCGAAGATTCAGACGCACCATAAAAGGAAATATTGTTTTGAGTTCTTTAGTGTTTTTTCTCTTAGATTCTACCTTTCTATTTGATCATTTGGTCTCATGCACCTTTGACCCGAGTTTAGAGATGAGATTCAGTTTTACTCGCTTCAGCTCCTGAGTTCCTAGTAGCTTAGGATTCCAGTGTGTCTTTTAGATGATAGTGTGGCGTGTTGGCATCCAGAAATTGTGCTGATGTCCTTTGGCTGATAGCTCTCCAGCTAGAGGCAAAAATCTCGAAGTCTTACTCTCTCGGAGTCTGAGATAACTTTCTTGTATTTCCTTATAGTTTATAATTTTGTTCAAGTTGAGGTCTATAAGGGTAGTTCATTCCTTGGTGATCTCTTGAGAACAAAAAGACCCATGTGCAATGAATCCCTCTTATATTACATTTTGGTGAACCCGATATGAACTGTCAAATCCGTTTTCATAATGTCACATGTTCATAATGATCCCTTTTCTAAAAAAGATTTTGATATGTTGGAGGAAGCTCTAGATGATTTCATAGAAGCACTCTTCCCTATTACTAAATCTTCTAAACATACTCTCTCCTCATTAGCTGAGGAGTTGGTAAATGTCATTGTAGTCTTCGTCGCTCCTCCAAGCCGTAAGAAACCCATCATTTACGTGACCCAAATGAGCTGTCCCTTAGAGAGGATTATTCCATCTATGGGATTTCATGTTGTAGCAATCCATCAAACATATATTTGAGGTTCGTAAAAGATACTGACTCTACTTCTTATAATGTTGTTAGACATATGTATAATACAAGGAGAAATAAACAAAACTTAGAAAAACAAGCTTATAATCCTACATCACAATCAATTCAGACTCCTACTTATTTACAACTATCTCAATCCAGCCTTCCTTCAGCTCCTAAACCCACATAAGCACTAGGTGATTACGATCTTGTTCAGAAACTTCGTGTTACTACAGCTAAGATCTTACTTTGAGAATTTCTTCAGACCACTCTGGTTTATTAGAAAATGTTGTAATAAGCCCTACAAAAGATCCTCTTGTCTACCTCTACTAGGGTTGTGGATGTTAATGCATTTCTAGAACATATTTGAGTGGATTCATTGAATATTACATCCACCCGTAAGAACTCCCACCTCTAAATATCTAGAAACAAGCGAAACCATTAATGATTATAGTTAATGTTAACAACACCGGTATTAGGCGTACCCTCATTGACACTGGCTCAACTCTCAATGCTTCTAGTATAGACCTATTTCCTAATATCAAAGTTGATTCATATTCTTTAGCATCTTCTTCCTTGTATATTCATGGGTTCAATAACATTGGCTACCAAGCTCTAGGTACAATAATATTTCCCTTGTAGTTAGGCCCCATTACCTTACCTATGTTGGTTTATGCGATGCCTGGCCTATTAATGTACAATATTCTTTTAGGGAGACCTTTGACTCACACTATGGGCACATTAACTTCTACTCTGCATCATTCTTTGAAAGTTTTTTGCTAACAATCAAGTGGTTACGATTAAACAAGACCCAGAGGCTATGCACCTTTGTTTTTTGGTCATGCTTCGGCTGCATCTACTCTCCAAAATTGTATTTCCTCCTTAATTATTGATGCTATGGCATGTTCCTCATCGATAGCCTCTATGGAATTTGTTCCTCGAGTGAGTACCGACAAAGATGAACTATGTAAAGTAGATCTTAAGTCTCCCCCATCCTCTCCTTCATCTTCTCAATTGAATGCTCTCTTAGGTGATGATTTGGGTTTCTTGAATTTATTTGAGTTATTCATAGTAGAATACAAGTTGGACCCCTTTGGTATTGAATTTCCAGGTTCTCCTGACATAAGGGTAGGTGACCCTCCCATTGGGGAAGAGAAGAGTGATCCTATCTAGCACATCGCTCCTCCCCCTAGCTAGGAGAGTGACTACTCTTGTAAAGGAGTTCAATGTTTGCAAACCAAGTAAAGGAAGTGGGACCGCTCCTATAGAAACTTTCAACATCTATTGGTGGAATGAAACACTCTACATTGAGTTGCCCCTCCTGAATTCCTACAAAATCATTATGGGTTTGGGTATGAACTCGATTCTCAATATGGCTATGGGAAAAAGGGCCTAGGGCTAATCGAGCAAGGAATCCAAGTCCTTATCTAATTTGAACAACGACAATTCTATCTGGGTTTGGGTTGCTCTATTGAATAGTCTAAACAAAAACCTTGGTGGAGTTTTAATATGATTACAACTGAGCCATTAGGTTTGGTCCACCCTGAGTTGATAGAAGAAAAGGGATGGGTCAAGAAGGTTCCTTTGGATGTCTTCTCTTCAGATGAAGCATTAGGGGAATTTCTCGGTGCTTACTCTCCATTTCATCCTTATCTCCATTTCATCCTTATCATCACAAGAGACGATTCAGGTATCGCATAAACAAGCATACTTTAGAGAATTTTTTTTGAATATCGATGAGGAAGACCCTCTGTATAACGTTAGTGATGATGTTTTGATATATCATCCCAAGGGCCACAACCCTCTCCTTAAAGGAGATATTGTTGAAATACTTATGGATCCTACGTCTTCAGAAAACGTAATCAAGATTGGGAAGTGTCTCTCTCTCTCGAAGTTGATGAACACTTGGATCTTTTGCACACTCACCCTGATATATTTGCTTGGATGCATGAGGATATTCTCGGTATTGATGAACTTATGGTGGTCTATAATATCATCCTATGTCTCGACACCAAGCTAGTTAAGAAAAAAATTTGAAAGATCAATCCCAAGGTAGCCTTGATGGTCAAGATCGAGATAGAAAAGTTGTTGAAAGCAAGCTTTATCCATCCAATTGACTACTCTCCCTGGATTTCAAATATAGCTGTTGTTAGCAAGCCTGATTGTCATATTTATATATGCATTGAATTTTGAGAATTAATAAGGCTTCTCTTAAAGATGATTTTCCATTACCTAATATAGATATGATTGTGGACTCGACTACAAACCATGCATTGTTATCCTTTATGGATGGCTTTTGGGTTATAATCAAATTCATATTAACCCAGATGATCAGTAAAAGACAACCTTCACTACCCCTTTGTGTACTTTCTCCTATGTGGTCATGCCCTTTGGTTTAAAGAATGTGAAAGCAACCTACAAATGGGCAATGACCTTGAAATTTCATGATTTTATTCATAATTTATCTTAGAGGACTATGTTGATGACATCTTGGAAAAATCTATAAATCATCAAGATCATGTAAAAAACCTTCATCTTATCTTTGAAAGGATTCAAATCTACAAGATGAGACTTAATCCCCATAAGTGTGTCTTCGACGCAGATGGAGACAATATTTTGGGGTTCATTGTCTCTTATCATGGAATTGAGGTTGACACGAATAATATTGATGCTATCATTAACATGCCTCTGCCAAGGAATATCACTGAGTTCCAAAGTTTACAAGAGAAGATTTAGGCTATTCATATATTTGTATGTCAATTGGCAGATCGTACCCTCCCTTTCACTCATTTATTAAAGAAGGATATTCGCTTCATATGGGATGAAGAGTGTCATAAATCCTTTGAATCAATCAAAGCATATTTGAGAAATCCTCCTATCTTGATGTCGGCTATGCAAGATAGACCCCTCCTACTTTACCTTGCTACATCACCATATGATTTGGTAGCTTTGTTGGCTCAATATGATGACACAAGAAAAGAGAGAGCGGTCTACTACATTAGCCGCATCCTTGTCGATTATGAAACTCATTATTCATCCATGGAGAAGCAATGCCTCACTCTCATATTTTCTGTGCAGAAGATAAGGCGGTACCTCCTCCATGCTGAAACACACGTCATAGTAAAAATAGATCTTTTTAAACACTTGTTCTCTAGCACCGACCTTCCTGGGAGATTAGTGAAGTGGGTTATGTTGCTTTTTGATTTCGACATAAAATCATCACTCAGAAATCAATAAAGGGCCAAGTGGTTGTTGATCAATTGGCCAACGCTCCTCATCTCACTCTTTCCCTAGATTGGACCTATTTCTTGATGAGAATATTTCCACAATTGACTATGATCTTGAATGGAAAATATACTTTGATGGGTCAAGGTGTTAGACTGGTTCTGGAGTGGGTGTGGTCCTGATATCCCTCAAAGTAAAACCAGTCCCTCTATTATTTTGATTATATTTTCCTTGCACCAATAATATCGCCGAGTACAAAGCTCTTATTGTTGGCTTACGTGTCGTGATTGTGCTAAAGATTAAACATCTCTATATACTAGGTGACTCTGAACTTATTGTGAACCAGATTATGAGAACTTATCAGGCTAAACAAAGTAGACTATCTCGATATCGAGACCTTGCTTTATCCTTGCTTAATCAATTTTCCTCTTTCACAATAAATAGTGTCCCTAGGAGAGAAAATAAACATGATGATTCCATGGAAATCACTACTTCCTTGGTACCTCCATAAGAGAATAGAAAAGAATATCACTTTGTGGTTTAGGTTGTGTGAACCCCGGTAGTTTCCGATCAACCCAAACCCGAGTCTCTAGATTTTTTTCATGTAGACTCGAGAGAGTGGTTCTCTTGTATCTATGGTTACTTAAATATTGGAAACTTTCCCAATGATGCGACAAAAAATTATTGCACTCGTATCCAAAAGCTTTCAGCATGTTATGTCATTTTATCTGACGTTCTCTATCAAAAAGCTTATAAGGGCTTGTTACTAAGGCATCTCACTAAGGAAAAAATACCCTTTGCCCTTAAGGAAGCCCACTTGGGCTCCGAGGGTGGAATTTTTTCGTGGTAAATCCCTAGCAATAAAATTGATACACATGGGGTAATATTGGCAAATAATGGAACAAGATTCCTTCAATTTTGTCAAGAGGTGCCTTTAATGTCAATAATATAGCCATCTTATTCATGCTCCTACTCAAGAGTTACAAAATCAAACTTCCCCTTGACCATTTGCTAAATGGGGGTTGGATATCATAGGGAAAATATCACCTCCTTCTTCCAAGGGACATACTTTTATCATTACTGCTAAAAACTATTTCACGAAATGGGTCGAGGCCATTCCACTCCGATCCACGAATGTTGAGACTATCTATAGTTTCCTCATGAACAATATCATTTCTCATTTTGGATTTCCTGCTACGGTTGTTTTTTATAATGGTACACCATTCAAGAACAAGGAAGTGAAGTATTTCTTGGAGAAATTTCATATTCAACATAGGTTCTCTACATCGTATTATCCAAAATAAAATGGTCAGGCAGAAGCATCTAATAAAACTCTTGAACTCATTCTTCGTAAAATGGTTAATAAAAAATGGTAAAGATTGACATATTCAATTAATGTACGCTTTGTGGGCTTCTCGTATGAGTTTCCATATGAAAACGAGAATAATGCCTTATAACCTCATGTATGGCACCAAAGTTATCATGCCTTTAGAGTTGAAATTTTTGTCCTTGCGGGTTTCCCTTAGAGGGTTAATTGACGATGAAACCTATCATATCAACCACTTGCATTAGCTAGAGATTCTCAATGAGCACTGTCTATAGTCCCTGAATCATTTTAAGGTTTATCAGCGGTCATTATCCAGATAATATAACCAAAATGTGCTTCCTAGAACCTTTAAGTTCAAAGATCTGGTTCTATGTGAAAACCAACAAAACGTAAATGCACCACCTAATCAGAAAGGGAAGTTTAGTCCTAGCTAGTTAGGCCCTTACATTGTGATTTTTGTGTATGATTCAGGTTCCTATGGATTATCATCTATGGATGGAACACCTTTAAAATATCCCGTTAATGTTATGTATCTTTGTCGATACTATACTTAGCGTTCCAATATGGCACATGTGTGGTGTTCTCCCTAAAGGGTAGTAATACTACATATGGAGACATTTCTCATTCTCAAATTATGATTTTTCTTGTGTATATGACATGACCATATGTGTGTGTGTGAAATAAAAACATACATACATGTGTCTAACTATGTTATGTATCCATACATCACATTACATCTTTTAAAATTAATTAGATCATCATTGTATTTAATTAACATGTAATCATATGTATTTATTAAATCATGATTAGCATCTAATGAAAGCATACATCAATATAAGATGATAAACATCCATAAGCATGAACATACATGAAAACAAAAAAACATACACATAAGCAAATCCATGATACTAAAACGGGTATATATATATGTCCATGTATGAATCAAATCTCATGTACATGTATCAAACCACCGCTATAAAAAAATGAGTGGTTGTTGAATATCTATCTATACAAAAGATCTAGAAACATATATATGTGTATTTGACTACAAAAATGATATACAAATAGGAGGGCTCCTATCCTTGGGGTGCATGGCTCCCTGAGCCCTCTAGGTCTGGCTACCACTTTGGTGGTTTTAGAGGAGGTTGCACGGTGGTAGCAGAATTAGATTGGTGGGAACGTGATATAGACATGGCTTCTCTCATCTCTTTGAGCTCCCCCTGAAACAAACATATGTGCATCTTCACCTGCACTAGCTCTTGCTGCAACCGCTAGAAATCTTCAAGGATCATGACTGTCAGTTGTGCATCAAGGTCATCAATGTACCTGTGAAGGAGCATTATGCACTTGCTTAGTAGCCTCAGTCATTATCACTACTGCATCTTTCTCGATGAGCGTTGTCTGTAGCTCCCTCGACAACTGATCACACTGCCCTCAAAGAGGCATCAACTGTGGTGTTAGCTACAAGATCTTTGCACCCCGCTCCTCGTAGGCAGTCCTCAAGCACACTACTGACTCAAAAGTGGGGCCATGCCTCCCTATTGATACTAGCCAGTAGGCCTCAAGAACTATCCCTTGGATAGGCATGGTAGGGACCAACTTTGAAATACACTAAGCTATGAGCCCAGTCCATCTATGTACATTCTCTACAACTACAAAGAGAGAAACAAAAAATAGTATCACATTGCATATGTACATACATCATAAACTGAAAGAATCAAAAGCATAGAAATATAAACATGTACTATGCATAACTGGATCCACTGGATGCCATGAAGGACCAAGGTGTGGTTCGGTTCTAGGTTCTACGGCATTGATATCGGTAACCAAATCCGGCAATGCTAGGGTTGCTACTGGTGGCATTGATGAGATAGGCATAGCCAGGGGGATTTGATATTCTCCACCACCTCGGCCTCACAGACGTTGCCTCTTCCTCCTGTGCCTACTCCTCCTGGTGCCCACTCCTCCTATCTTATGAGGGTGGGTGGGGAAAGTCCTCCTGTGGACTAGGGTCCCCTCCTAGGGAACCCTTGCTGAAAATTGGAGTCAGTCGATGCCTTTCCCGCCATCATGAAAAATATACTACCACCTCGACATTGTCTGTCGCCATCATGACCGGCAGATCATGGTCGGGCTCATCGTTATACGAGGGGATATTGTCTATGATAGTGGGGCAGGGGTGATCTCCTACCCTCATTTCACTCTGGTGTGCCCTGATTTAGGTGGGCATGTTTGGTAAGATGGTTTGAATATGGCCATGTTGTCGGATGACTCGACTCTAGTAATATGGAACAATCACAAAATCAAGGCAACCTATCAAAAATGGTTATGCTGTAGGTTCCTCAAGAACCTACCATCATCGAACCACCTAAAATATTGGTAGCGCCTCCACCTAACCTCTCCCACAAAAACAATGTCAAACTATAGCCGCCAAAATTGTAAATCTCCAAAACACAACTAGCTCGTCATGTCATACTAGTGAGCCGTGGGAACCTGATACAACCATCACTGGGGAAAACCAAATAGCTGGGTGTACATGATATGGGAAAAAGCCCACACCTGCAAAAGTGTGCACGCGGTCAGATTACGGTACTCATAGTGCATGTATCGCCTGAGCTCTTGATAAAGGTGTTCGAGCATGCTACGTCCCCAGGAAAAAATAGTCTACTACTCAACTATCTCTCTAATGGTATGGACAAGGCCCTCATGAAGGTGTGAGCCTTGCCCATCTATGGTTATGCAAAAAGTGACTGTGACAACCATCACATGGCATAGAAATAATATCATTTCCTCGCCTTGTCATACTAGGGCATATAAATGTGGCCCATGCCACCGTCACCGTCTATCCTCCTTATACAGTAGAGGATGCCCTCGCTCCACTCCTGTGCTGATCGGGTGTCATCTATGGCCACCCGTTGCCCATAGATGGGTAGCCCGAGGATCCATTAGATGTCCTTGAGTGTGATAGTCATCTCCCCATAGGGTAGCTAGAAATATGATGTAGTAGTATCCCACCGCTCCATCAGGGAGGTGAGCATCCTCTCATGGTATCTCATCTCTGGCATGGTGAAGACGTGCCAGAGACCGACTTGCTCCAAGTGTGTGATCTCATCCTACGAGAAGTGATCCCTCCACTCACAAATGAGACAAAATTCTCTCCCTCTTGGATGCTCCCAGATCTTTGAGTACTCCTACAAAAAGTAAAAAATTCTAAGCTAGAAATATCTACATCCATCATGAAAACATGCAAAAAGTGCTTAAGGACATATGTGTGCCGCACAAATGTTTGCACATCGTGCACGTGTCCCAGGCTGCCATTGTCACCTTGAGGAAGCCAATGCGTCATTGAGATGATAGTGCAAACCCAAGAGTACAATGCATGTAACATACGACAGTGCATATTGTGGACATGTGTGCAAAATTTGGACACTCGCGCACTTTGACGAGTGGAAATATGCAAAAAATTAACCAAATTACACATAAAATGAGGCTTAGAGGCCTACCTGGTCCACCTCGTGACCCTCAACAATGTCCTCGCAGAGCTTCTCCAACCTCAACACCTCATACTCTCTCTTGCTTGACATTTTGTTAACATTTTTCTCACAAAAGTCAAAAATTTGCTTGCAGTGAGTAGTGAAAATGACCCTCCTAGGGGCCCACCTAGGTATATATAGGCCCCATGGGGCCCAATTTTCCTAGAGATTGTGGCTCCCCAGTTTCTCCTAACTTGAAAACTCTTGAGGGGCATATAGTCACCTCTTGATCATATTTTCCTCTAAATCAATGACATTTTCTTGATCATTCTTCTCTCCGTAGTAGTTTCTTCCAATTTTTTGAAGTTGACCCAAAATTTTAGGTTTTGCAGGATACAATTTTGGATGATCTTTCATGACCGTTGTGTGGTTTGTTGAGTTTGAAATCTAGGGGCACCCTAAGTATCAGTTAGCTCAACCTTAGTGACCCCTACAATCCCCCTTTCTTGGCATGCAGTTCCGTAAAATTCAAAATTTGAGTGAAATTTTTCTTCTCTACTTTAGTAATGTTGATTTTTTCCAAAATTGAGCCCACTAAAGTGGGGGAAAAATGTAATGTCACAGAATTGCACCTAGGGGCAATTCCACATTTTCACATCTTGCCTAGCATTTATGACACCTTAGAAACATTAATGTAAAAATCCCATGAGTAAGAATTTTGTAATTTTGGCTCCATATGAACACATGGTGAAATGATAGAATCCTAACAAGGCATTTCCTAAAAATATAGGCTTTGGACACCTGTGTGGTGTGCGGCATTCACGTGATGAGCTAGCATCCTAGTGGTTTCCTAAGTTTGAAATTAATTTTTTTGAATCCCAACCCTTGTGACACATGTCTTGGTGGTTAGGTTTTGAAGGAAACAACTCTGTGCCACCCTTGCATGCATGAAAAACCCCTTTTTGGCTCTCATTTTGGGGTTGGAATCTATCAATTGAAGAACAACTAATACTTTCTCTAGTCTTGGGTAAGCTCCATCTTTGAATAGTAGCACTTCTATAGGTGAATCCATGCTAGACTGAGGTCCCTCCAGCAGCTACAACTCTCCATGCAACTACAACTCTTGAACAAGAACATAACGATGCACCCATGTGCTCCGAAGAGGGTCTCAATCCATGGGTAATGCTCTCTCTCCCTATCACTTTTTCTTACTGGTTTACTTACCACTTTGTGGTGCAGGCTCTACTCCAAAGTGGGTTTTTCTTTCACCACACACTTTTTCTACTTTATTTGCAATCCTTTCCAAACTTGGTTGTCTGTAGAGTTGGGAGCACCAAAACGAGGGTTTGACTAAGGAAGACCCCTATATAGCCCAAAAATTTTCCCCTTGATTTTTGCATGTAGGTTACAAAGTGAAGCTTGGAGTGAAGATTTGGACACATGGTAAAAGGTAATCTTGTTTCGAGTTCCTTAGTGTTTTTTCTCTTATATTTTAGAATTTTGTTTGATTGTTTGGTCTCACGCACCTTTGACCCGAGTTTAGAGACAAGATTTAGTTTTACCCCCTTGAGCTCCTAAGTTCCTCGTGGCATAGTGAATCAACATGTCTTTCAAATGAAAACACACCACAATAGCATCCTGAAAATGCGTTGATGTCCTTTGGCTGAGAGCTCTCTAGCCAGAGGCAAAAATCTCGAAGTCTAAGATAACTTTCTTATCTTTCCTTATAGTTTATGATTTTGTTCAAGTTGAGGTGTACAAGGGAAGTTCATTCCCTGGTGATCTCTTACGAACAAAGAGATCCATGTGTAGTGAATGCCTCTTATATCAAAACATCATACCATTGTTATAGTTATTCATCATTTTATTTTGCATTCACTAGCTCTATGACTAAATCTTTTGCACGTAAAACACTGATTGGGAAATTATTGTGTATTCTAATTTATTTTTCTTCTACTTCTATAGCCTTATGTTGAAACTTATTGCAAGAATAGTAGTAACCATTAAAAGATAAGTACCTTTGTGCATTTGGTTTTTTGATAGGTGGTCTTTTGAAGTGTTTCCTTTGATTCTACATTTTCTTTCCATTGCTCTTCTCATCCTTAATCTTATTTTCAATCGCTTTTGGAGTTTGATCTATCTTTAAGCTGTCACATTTCTCATACACTAATCCTTCTTTGTCTTTAGATACCTTATAATTTGCAATCATATCATCAAGCATTTTAGTACTCTTCTTGAATTTGTCTTCTTGAATCTTTGTTTTCTCCGAATTTGATCCCAAGGTTATAAATTCTTGTTCAAGCTTTGAGCATTCTTCAGATGTGTCTTTAAGTTTAGCATTCAATAAATCTCTAACTCTTTTTCTTTCTTCAATCTACAATTTTAGGCTAGGAATGATCTCATTTTATTCTTTGATCTCTTTGATCCTATCTTTAGCTTTCTTGAGAATCTCTATCAATATCTTAATGCATTCATCTACATCACTAAGATCCTTTTCAGATCTTTGTTCTTATATTCTACTTTATCCAAATCATCCAGGTTAGATTTTATTTCTCCTTCCATGTTGACAATGCAATCTTGTTCAATAAATCCTACCATAGGAATTTCTTTCAGAGGGTTAAGATATCTCCTAGTAGTCATGTGTTCAACTCCAAGATCTACCTTAGCGATCAAGCCAACTGAAGGAACCAAGCTTTGATACCAATTGTTGAACACCAGAAATACTAAGAGGGGGGTGAATTAGTATTCTTTGAAACCACTTAAGAATTTAAACATTCATTCCACACATCATATTTAAATTACAGTAAGGAAATAAATATTGAAAGCAATCACCAAAGCACATAACACATGAACACTAGATTTATATGTGGAAAACCCAAAAAGGGAAAAATTATGGTGAGGATTAGTTCACAATATATTATAATCGGTCATAACATATTCTATCACTAGAAAACCCGATATTCTATCAACCATAAATTTTGCATTGGAGGACAAAAAGACATGAAACTTAGGATTTAAGGTCCTCAAACACATACTTAAACTTACTTAGAACAATAGATATAAATACCTCAAGATGAACCAATGTGGACCAAAAAATTGATGCTTCGTACACTGAAAATTGTATTTTGGACTTAGTCAAATATTCAACATATCCATTTTGCACCAGAGAAAAACCTCTACATCTCTATGTTTGATTACCATCTCCATGCTCACTCATGATTCACCAGCCAATTGTACCTCAATACAAACTTCCATTCAAATCAAAATGTTGACATCAATGACAACACTATAAAAGCTCATGCTCATGTTTCCATACCAATTACAATCTCCTTAAAATTCTAACATAAATAATCAAGACTACTAGCAAGTATTTGAGAGTGATGTTCAAGTTGTATTATTTATTCAACAATCAAGAAAAATTTCAAGGAAATTGTAATCTAACATCAAGTATCTTTGTGAGGACTAAATTGTTCACTTAAAATCAAATAAATTATAAAAATATTATTTACCCTATAAAATCTATTCATCCCTAATGATTCAAAGGTAGAAAAATAAAAAATTCTATAGTTAAGATATATTATGTTAAAATAGATGTCTTCAAGGAAAAATTGTCAAAGCTGTAAAGGTTTGAATACAAATGGAATTATATATGCTGGTTCATTTGTGTGAAAAGTATGATAAAGTTATGAATGTTAACTATGAAGAGTTAAAATGGTACAACAAGAACTTAATTTAAAAAAATATTAAATTATTTGAATATTAAAAATCAACTAGTTAAAATAAAAACTAGTCAATTCAAAAATTAAACCTTGAATGAAGAAAGATATTGTTGAATGCACAAGAAAACTGAGAGGGGGTGTGAATCAATTATACACTAAAACATCAAACCCTCATTAATATTCAAATCTACATTAATCCTTAAACCCATAACAACCATTAAATCTTTATCATGCATTAACAGAGCATAAACATGATAAATAGTAATGCAAACACATCCAAACACATGAGAACACTAGATTTTACGTGGACAACCCAAGAAGGGAAAAACCACAATGAGGATTAGCTCACAATATAAAGTAATTGCAACACAAAATATAATAGGCTCACTATTGGAGGGATCACTACTCAAAAGAAAGAAGGGCTCACTGCGAGAATAGAAAAAAAAAGATAGAAGATTGTTACAATGAGAAATACATCTCAAAGTAATGTAAAAGTTCAACCACCACTTCACTAGAACATTCACACTCTCTCTATAGAATGTAGGCTCCTTCTTCTCACTACTTCCAATAATATTAGTCATTAAAGCTCACACTATAGTTCACACTTTTTCACTTCACATCCCAATCCTTCATCAACTCAAGACACACACACATACACATATATACCATCCTCAACCTTGAAAACAATCTACAAGGTCAACTATGCACCTCAAACATGCAAATTCAAATTAGGTTGGCACCAAAACATTCCGAGAGGAATGAAGGTGGACCACATGACACCTTAACTTAGACCTAAATCCACATATACACACCATGCAATGCTTCTACAAACACGAAAGCATATCTGCAATTAGTGTAAACACCTAAGGTTGATCGAACCTATGTTAAAACCATTAAACAATTAAGTGCACACTTCTTCAAATCTAAACATGACTTGCATACCACATACAACACTTAAACACAATCTAGAATATTCCATCAATACCTTGAAATCCAGTAAATCCTTCACAACAACTTTCACCTGAAGAACATACTCATTTTGTACAACCAATTAACCTTACACATAGTGTAATTGATGAATCCAACCTTGTAGAGCATGAAAACTCAAACAACTCAGATTTAAGATAGATATGAGAAATATAAGAACTCTTCTAGATCTAAAAAACTACAAACCATAACATGGATAAATGAGGAGCAAAATCATTTCTCCCAAGAAATACTACATCACAGTTCACATACTGGTGAACACAACTTCTTCTGTCAAATGATCTAGAACTTGAAACTTTGGATATAACAACTTTAAACACCTCTTATCAACATATTCAATCCATATAAGCACATATTCAACCATGAAGAAATGCGGAGAAAAACACTAAACACTCTTTACCACACTATTTCCTCTTTTATTCATTTTTTCTCAAGATAACTTGGAAACCACACACCACAAAAATCATCTCAACATTTGCAACACCTTCTCAACCACACAAGAGGTTTAACATCCAAAAACATATTCTCATCAAAGCAACACTAGATTTTGACATCATTGATCTACTAATGCCAACATAATGCAACCAATCAAAGCATCTCCATAGGTTGACATCAATGCAAGAACAAAGATTTGTTGAAACCAATGACATAAACTACTTCCAGAAATCTCCCCCTTTGTCATTGATGGAAAAACATGATATGAAAAACCATCAATAACACCAACTCTGATCACCAACTCATATACTACACCATAGTGTATACTACTTCCTCATACAAAAGCATCAAATCTTTCCAACACTTTCTCTTTTACATGACTTCTCTCCCCATTTATTCATATTGTTTTTTAGTTAATTCTCTCTCCCTTTGACATCAATGGAAAAGGGAAACACATGTTTCCTTTTCTTTTCTTAGCTTTGACATCAATCACATGAATACTTTCTCTCCCCCAAGGGCAACACCTATAAGGGACAACAACTGTTCTACAAGTACCTTTCTTTTACTACACTCTATTTTCTTCAAACCTTATCTACACACTCCCCTTGTATTCAACAATCAAAAATTCCACTACCTACTCCCCTTGAGAGGTATCCAACAACATTAGCCTAGAACAAGGAATAAATGTTGAAATCCACTGAACTAATGCATAACCTTATGCATCTAGTTGAAATAAGGATGGGAAATAACCCCTAACTTCTCCTAGATATACTCAAAAGTATCCTTAGGAAGAGTCTTAGTGAAGATATCTGCAACACGATCCTTAGTAGGCACATGCTCCAACTTCACCTCATTCTTTGCAACCTTTTCTCTTAGAAATTGATACCAAATTGAGATATGCTTTTTCCTTGAATGCATTAACAAATTCTTTGAAACATTGATAGTGCAGGTGTATTTTCACATAAGATAGGAATTTTTTCATGATATGACACTGATATATTTCAAGGTTTTCTTCATCCACAACACCTATGTGCAACATAATGCTACAACAATATATTTTGTCTTTTTAGTAGGTAATGAAACTTAATATTGCTTCTTTCATAACCAAGACACTAACCTGATTCCAAGAAAGAAAGCACCACCACTTGTACTTCTCCTATTATCTACACAACTTTCCCAATTTGCATATTTATAAGCACTTATAGAGAAATTAGTATCCTTTGGATACCATAAACCATGTTCTAAACTTCCTTTCAATTATTTGAATATTCTTTTGACTATTGCCACATGTGACTCTATAGGATCTTATTGAAATCTAGCCACAAGACAAACTACATGCATGATATCCAGTATAGTAATAGATAGATATAAAATTTCTCCAATCATTGATCTATACTTTCTCTGACCAGCCTTAGGATATTCTTCATTCTTACTTATCTTTCCACTAGTAACCATAGGAGTATATACTGGTTTAGAGTCTTGCATTCCAAACTTCTTCAACAAATTTCCTAGACATACTTTGATTATGAAATGAATAAATATTTCTTCATCTAATTAATTTGAAGTCCAAGGAAGAAATTCATCTCCCCAAACATAAACATCTCAAACTCTTTTTGCATCTCTTTTTCAATTTTTTTGTTGATGCTTTCATTTCCTCCAACAATTATATCATCAACATACATAACCACAATTAATATTTGATCTTTCTCAAATTTAAAGTAAAGATTGATATATATGGTACCTTTATTGAATCCTTGTTGTAACAAGTACCTATCCAATCTTGCATACCAAGCTTTGGGAGCTTTCTTGAGTCCATATAGTTCTTTCTTCAATATTTAGACCATATTAGGTTTATCTAATATCTGAAAGCCTTCTAGTTGTTTAATGTATACTTCTTCTTCCAACTCACCATTTAAGAATACAAACTTCACATCTATTTGACAAACTTTAAAATCTTTTTGTGCTAGAAAAGCCAAAAACATCCTAATAGCTTTTGTCATTACCACCAGAGAAAATGTCTCCTCAAATTCTATTCCTCCTACTTGTGAGTAACCCTCACACACAAGCCTCAATTTTTTCCTAATAAATTCTCCACTCTCATTTAGCTTGTTTCGAAATACCCACTTAGTTCCAATCACATTTTTGTTCACTATTCTTGCGACAAGTTCCCAAGTTTAATTCTTCTTAATCTACATCAATTATTCTTCCATAGCCTTATCCAAAATTCATCTTTGCATACATCAATCATTGTTTTAGGTTCAAATTTTGAAAGTAAAGATAAATTTACTTATTCTTCTATTATAACAACCTTTCTTTTTATCAATACACCTCTTCTTTTGTCACCAATGATTTGATATTTAGAATGATTCTTCTATACATACTTAGGGGTCTTAGGGATCCTTTCTAGAGCTTCTTCCTCTTCAATTTTCACTTATTTTTCTTTACCATTATCTTTTTCTTCTTCTCTACAAGAGGACTCATTTGATTCATATCCATCTATCAGAACTGATATATTATGTAAGTCTTCATCTACTTTGACACTTACACTTTCAATAATCCATTTTAGCCTCTTGTTGTAGTACTGGTAAGCCTTATAGTATCCAAGGAAGATTCCTTCATCAAATCTAGCATCAATATTTCCTAAGTTTTCTTCATCTCTTTTGATATAGCATTTTCTTCCAAACACTCTAAAATACTTGACAGTAGGAGTTCTTCCATACCACAACTCTTAGGGAGTCTTTGAATTTTTTGTCCTTTCTTGCATTCTATTAAGTATATAGATTGCACTATGAATTTCTTCTCTCCAGTAGACATCTAGTATATTTTTTTCCTTCATCATTGCCTTGTTGCTTCCTGAATAGTCCTATTCTTCACTTCTATCACTCCATTCTACTGAGAAGTTCTAGGAGCTGGCATATGTTTCTTTATTCCATGATCTTCACAAAAATATTAAACTCATTAGAGGTGAACTCTCCACCTCTATTAGATCTTAAAAATTTGATTCGGGTGAACCCACAAAAGTGGTTTACAATTGGAGAGAGGAAGGAAAACTTCAAAAAAATGACCCCATTCAAAAAAAAATCATATTGGGGGCTTCAAACGAACTCTAGGTTCGAGTGAACCCCTTAAATATGGGAACTCTCATTTTCCCATTGTGGAAACGGGGTTCGCTCAAACCCCTTAGGTTGGCTCAAAACCCCCTTTTCCCACCTTCCCACCCTCCGACATAAAAAACCTGCAGATTTTTTCCCTTCAAAGCTCGGGTTGAGGATGAAAATGGAGGAGATTTCATGAACCCAACTAAAATATGGTAGTCCTTGAAATGAGCTATCCAGCAAATATAATTTTAATATGTTTTGGTTTTATTATATATTTGGTTTTAGTTTTATTAAACATAGGTTTTTCATCAAAAATCAAGCTCTTTGTTTTGCATGTATATGGAAAAGTAATAGATTATCAAAATAAAATTGAAAAATATGTTCAGGTTGGGTATTGATGTCCTTGATCCATTAAAAAGAAAATTTGAATTTTGATACATACAGAAAAAGTTATGTGGTATATGGTCTGCCTATGTTTGAATTATAATTGGTTTGGCTTCGAAACTTGATTAAGGAAAAAATATTCAATAAAACACTATGAAACCAAATGAAAGGGCTATATATCGAAGTTACAAATCTAAATTTGATAGAATTATAATTTGATCCTTCATGGAAAAAAATTATGTTGTATACGGTGAGCGTCACTCCTTAAAAGTGTTGTTTGCTGAAAAAAACTAGTTTCCATAGGAGATGGAAAAAGAAGTGCAATCTGATTCCAAAAGTTTTGAATTTTTTTTTTAGAATCTATAGAAAAAAAATCACAAATCACTAGTTTGCATCATCTTCAAATTCCTCACAATTTAGCCGCTATAGGAGCTTGAAAGTGAAGATTTAGTTTAAAAAACCAGTTCAGTGTCCAATTTTCCCAAAAATTGTAAACTAGTATTGTGGGATCACCCATTCTAATATCCATTTCATTCTCAACCATAGATTTGAATGCCTTAAACTTGTGTAGAGCTTCTAATTTTTCTTTGAGAAAAGTTACCCATGTCATTTTAGAGTAATCATCAATCAACAACATGAAATATTTGTCACCTTGAAAAATTCTTGTTCTTTTAGGTCCATAAAGGTCTGTATGCACCAACTCCAAACATCTTGTGGTAGAGTATTCTTTGACATTGAACCTTTTTCTTATTTTCTTCCCAATTTGGCATTCCTTATAAACTACATTTATAGGATTTGTAATCTTAGGAAGATCTCTCACAACTTGAGTAGAGCTAATTATAACTAAGCTATCAAAATTGATGTGACACATTCTTCTATGCCATAACTAAATTTCATTGATTTGAGTCATAAAGCACATACCATTAGCACCCTTAAGTTGATAAATATTTCCATCTATCCTTCTTCCTGTAACAACCAAAGTTTCAGATCCTTTCTTGATCTCACAACCACCATCTTGACATACAAGATTATATCCTTTGCTACACATTTTTCCTACACTTAGAAGATTATGTCAGAGACCCTTAACATAAACAACATCATCTATATTATGATTTCCATCAAAAATTATTGAACTTATAACTCTCATCCTCCTATTTAGTCATAGAACTTCACTTCGAAGAATTGTATGTTTGACTTGATGGAGGATATCCCAAATTTTTCATCTATCTTTTCTACCTCGATGATGTTGACCTTGCAAGAGCTTATAGATGGATACATTGAATCTCCCTCCTCCTTGGCTTTCTACAGGCGAGTCAGCTAGTATTTCCCATGGTATCCTCCCTTTGAAATCTCATATTCCTTCCCCCTATGATGATCTAGATTGGGAATATTATGACTTGCTAGAGGTGTTGGACTAGAGAAGTACCTCTTCTTTCTCTTTAGATTAGTTTTATGTTTTTTTTTTGTGTTCCCTCATGCTTGTTTTTTATGTTTTTTTCTCTTTCTTGGAGGACCCTATTAGAACTGTAAAATTTTGAAAAAATTTCATTGGCCATTCATGCTCATTAGTTTCCCAAGGAGTCCATACTACAAGCATAAAATTTTCCTCACATAACATATTCACCAAGGTCTGTGTCAGTTTTTGTCATGTGGTCCCATAAAATTTATCTAACCTTGAATTTTTAACATATCAAACATATCGGCATAATTTGATGCAGGTCTCACCGACACTAATGCACATCCCTTTTAGTATATTGGCAAGAAACTAGTTGTGTCATGCCGATGAGGACATATGTCAGGAGTACACAGGTTCACAATTTCTATCGATAGGACAATGGCTATCGACATGACGGTGTGAGGTCATATCGAGCGTATATTTATCCCTCCGCTCGGAGCATAAGAACATGTATCAGATAGACTAGAGTCATCAGAGTGAGGTTCCAAAAGACAACCCGAGACCTTCATCGGTCTTGCCGATAAAGCAAAAGAAGACTCATTCGATGAGACAATGATGCCGAGAAGAATTCAGGGAGTCTTCTCGACCCCCCTTGTTATACCGACAAGGTGGGGCGTGACAACATGTATGGAGATAAAAATTGTTGGGGGAACAATGTGTGTGGTCTCACCAAAGAAAGGATGTATTGGTAAGATAAACCTCAAAAGGGAGATCTAAGAGAGGTCACGGCGAGTATTATTCCAATGGCAAGACAATTACTTTGCCTCAGAAATTTGAGTTGACAAAAGGAATATCTCGGTGAGATACAAAACCTTCATAATGAAGCAGAGAAATGTTTGCCCGATTCTTTAAGTCATGGCGATAGGTTTGCTTCAGTGGAAGTCATGCTGACATTTAAAAATTAAAGTGAAACTATTGGGGAGACTTGTGGCATCGAGGAAGCTACAAGATGTCTTAGCGGATATGTGAATGTTGAATAGAAGGATAGGCCAAAGAATTAAAATTTCTTGTTGATATACTATGTGATCTGACAGCGAGAATTTCAAAGAGCCCGCTTCATTCGTTTCATAGCCAAGACATTAATGGCGCCATGAAAAATTAAAATATTTTATGAATCCAGGTGAACTCAATTAAAAGCATTTTTTCATGGAATTAGCAACAACGAAGAGGAAAAGAATGAGCAGAGGATTGCGGCATTCATTCAAACTTGGAATTTCAGGCGAAATACAATAAGTTCCTCATCCCTTGAAGCTTGTAAATTTCAAAGAGTGGAAATCACTAGTCCAGAGAAAGAAAAAGGTAGAAAACCGAAATTCAGTTGGAGGGCACTGAGCGAAAATTGAACCAGGATCTCATACACCAGCTACCCGGTTCCGGACCAAAAGCTAGGTGCTCTGCATAGCTTAGGGATGAAGTAGATAAATTAGATGATAAATGAAAATTTAGTGGAGATGTTTGGACCCCAATTAGAGGCTATGAACTGTTTAGTTTCCATTTCTACCGAAGGAATCGTTTTGAGCCAGTATGTAACCCATGGAAACTCAATTTATGTAAACTAGTTTGCCCTAATGTATTTGTTGAAGTAAAATTGGTGAAATTGTTGGCCAGTCATTATAATCCAAAACATAGGGCCATTTGTGATCTATCTCAGAATCCATTAATACATTTGTCAGAGAATGCAATAAGCAAGGTTTTCAAATTAGAAAGGATTTGCAATGACAGAATTGCAAGTGAAGAGCTCGAGAATGAATTTAGAAGGATGGACACCATTTATAGGGGTTGGATATTACCCCTGCATAGAATTAGGCATGGTGGCAAACCGATTCCAATGGAGGACAATGAAGGACCACCATTTCATGTGGATCTTTTTGAGCCTTATATGAAGTACACCTATTTTTCGGTGGGATAGGTATTGGGAATGGAAGTTCCAGAGTATATGGAAATTATTCCTATGGTGATTGTAGCAGATATTCAATATCATAACTCCAGGCCTTTCGATTATACTTCATATGTGTTTAAAGAGCTTGACATTGGGTTGATGGCAATAAAAAATGGAGCCTTTGTCCTGTACCTCAGGAATTATTCATTATTGATGCACTTGGTATTATACTACAGACAAGAATTAGGGATGTGGCCCCACAAACTGAGAATTTCACAATTTGACAAAGATGGCAAGCCATTACCTATTCAGTCATGGACTGTTGTTTGGGATAGCAGTTTTGCTAACTCTAGTTTTTCACACTTTGAAGAGTACTTTGTAAAACCCTTGTATAAATTCTATAATCATCCATGTGATTTTTCCTTATCTGATGAGATAAAAAGGTTTCTTAGACCTAAGGATTTTACTAGACCAATCAGCCACAATTGGGGGATTGCTATTTCCTAGAGAACACAACCATGATTAGGGTTTATGGATTTGAAGATGCTCCATTTATCTTTCCTAGAACAATTCCAGACACGATTGCCTACTTAGAAATTGTTAGGCAAATGGATTTCTCTAGTGTCATGAATTTAAGCTCTTTTGGAAAGCAGGCTTTTATGCCTAGTACATTATGTTTTGGTGACTTTACTGTGTTGGCAAAGGAAGGATATAACCTGATCCCTAATAGGTTATTACAATACAAGAGGGCCATTGAGGAAAAAATTTGATCCTAAAGGGTATATCCACTCAGCCAAACAAAAGATAAACTTTGGAGGATATCATCATGTGCCCTACCAGTTTGATGATATGATAAGAAATTTGGAAGTAGAAGAGGCAAAATTGGTAATTGAAAGACATAATCAAGAATTGTTAGATACAAAGCTATTATCCTCCAGTGAAGAAACATCAGAGGGTAATAGGTCACAAGGCCCACTTGGAAAGGTATCAAAAACAAGAACTCAGGACTACACCTATTCTGCTAGAGAATTAAGTATTGAGGATAGTGTAGATGCCAATACAAGACATGAGGAATACAAATCTTTTGTAGCAGATGATGAGTTCATAAGGTCTCCAAAATTTAAAATGTTTTTATATAAGCAAAAGGGGAAGGAAACAAGAGGACTGGTTGACAATGCCACACCAGGAAATGAGGAACAATTGTTGAAGATCTTGAGAGATGATGTGGAGAAAGAGATGACAAACATGACCCCTGAGAAGGGGAGAGAAATTTTGGAAAAGGCCGGTGTCATGTATTTCCTAGGATTAGACCTCGATTCTGCACTAGTTTTCAATAGTTTCCTAAAGGACAATAACACCACACACAAAATCAGCACAAAAAAGGTGACAGAAGTGTATTCTGGATCAAAATACAATCTAGATGAGGAGATGTTGATGATTTGGGAATTATATCCCCCTCACAGGAAGTCTGTTGTTATTGATACTGAGAAAGCATTTGGGCATGTTATGACCTTAAACGCCGATGAGGTTGATCCAGTAGGAACTGCAGAAATAGGGATTAATGTGGCAAAGTTGAATAAAGCCCAAATATAGGCATTAATCAGAGAAATGGAGATGTACAAAACAAATAATGAAAGAATGCTAAGAGAAAGTGAGCATCTAAAAGACCTAGTAGGTGTTACAGTAGGGCCAACTAAAATACTCACTAGGAGGGGTCGAGTGCTTATTCGCAGGGAAAATATGATGCACTTGTTGCAGTAATGAAAGGGAGGCAATCTAGTTTAGCCATTTGGTTAAATAAACTTTGGGGAAAACACTCACGGTACTTTGATGCAATAAAAGAACATAAAAGGGTGGATGGTAGAATCCAAGAGAAAATTGAGGAGATAAAAAGGTGGGATAGTTCTGACAATGCAGCAATTGAGGATGCTAATCATGTTATGGATAAGCACAGAGGATTATTTGAAGAATTACAAGAGGATGCACAAGAATTGATAGAAGCCGCCGAAAATGGATTGACTATGTTCTTTGATGATGAAGGAAAATTAAAAGAAATGGCTACATGGAAGAGCGAAAGTGAATTAATACTCCAGGAGATTTTAATGATAGCCACTGTGAAAGATGCAACATTGGATGAAGCGTGTGAGAAGAATGAATGGATGGTGATGATGGAGATTGTGATCCGCAATGCATTAGGGGATGCAAATACACACAAGCACCGATCACATGTCAAGAGTTCATTTATGGCTTAACAGAGCTTAATTAATTTTAATCTTGTTATTATTTCATGCTTAAGACATTTCTGAAGGGACGCATCTTTTCAGGCAGTTGATATATAAATATCCGTTGTTGTAACATAAAGGGATTATTAGAACAAGATTAGAATAGGGGTAGATTGCAGTAAGCATAATATTTTCAGAATTTTTGCATTCAAGAAGACTATGTTGCATGTATAAATTTTGAGGAAGATAATGAAAGACTGTTGATTTGGTGGCTTCATTCTAGTATCAATTGTTTGTTAGATTTCTGCAATTATTTGATTGTCTCCAATCTAATGTTTCTTGATTATTTAAATTGAAATATCAAGTGTATGTTCAGTTTATTAGTGCACATTTTCCATATCTATGTGATTTGATTAATTGGGTTCTTTAAAAAACAATTAAATTCCCTTCAGTCGATTACAGTAATCTGGGAATATTATTTGGATTATTAAGAAGAATCAAATAGTTAGGATTGATATTCTACCTCAAGTAGGGTCAGTCAGTCATATTCTTGCATGTTTATACCAGTTATAAACTCATATGTGTGCCAAATAATTAGATAACTTTCTAGATAGGAACTACTCATCTAAGAATTTCATTTGACTCCGTTTTACCCAACAAGGCACCGGTCTTCCATATTTCATTATTTAGTTTTATTCATTTCATTTAACATCTATTAACCAAACATATCAGGCTTCACCTTGATATTGAATATACAATTTATACCAAATTTAGATCATATTTCTCCACTGTCAAATTGCCATTGTGGATAGTTTAGTCAAGTAGGAAGCATAGTTCAAAATCTGCATTATTCATATAGGTACACCCACCTAGGTTTAGCAGAGCCTTAAGAGTAGAAGGTTCAACTATACTGGTTGGCCTTGTTAGTTGGACAATAGTGTTGTGAGAGCTTGGCAACCTCTCATGGTTCAAACCTGCATTTTTGAGACCTAACACACCCTTGATACCCTTATAGGTACTTGGATACAGGAGATAAAATATTTTGTAGTTCTTATATCTATCATAAACTTTTTTTTTCACACTAGGGACGATGTAAAGCATTGAGGAATTTAGACCTCTTCCATGTTGACTTGGATTTTTATTTGTCTTTATGTACACTTCTTCCCATTCTAATCTATTTTGGGGGTGATGATATTTCATATTATTTACACTATCATTATACATTTACTTTTATGATCAATTATGACCCCAAATAACTGGATCCCCTTGTACTCTTAATTTCTTCATATTTTATTTCTTTGATATTGTGGATTCTATGTGTTATCCCTCACGTGATAACATCCCATGAATGCATGTCACCATGTATGTCATGATACAACATCTCTCTATATTTATTCTCCTTAGAATGACCTGTGCTCCTTTGCATAACACATATCTGATTATTTTTTTATCACATTCTATCTTTTCAAAAAAAAAATGTTTGTCTTAAAAATCTTGATGTCTCTTGATCTCATCATATAGCTTTGGGGTAACCTGACTAGAATTGTCTTATAATCTCATCTTTTGTGATAGGGGTTCTCCTCCTTGCAGGGTTTGTTTCTATCGCCCGTATTTTCATGATAGGGGTTCTCATCCTTTGTAGGGTTTATTTCTATCATGAATATTTATAACTATTGAACACCCAAAATACTAAGAGGGGGTTGATCAATATTCCCTAAAATTTATTAACTTAAAAGTGTATTGCAAAAAATATCACTAAACTTATAGAAAAGGAAAGGAATAATTAAATCATGCACCACAACAATAAATACAAGAATGCTAGATTTCTATGGAAAACCCTTGAAAGGGAAAAACCATGGTGAGGATTAGCTCACTACCCAAAGGACTCATTGTAAAAAAAAATAAGAGGGATCACTACCCAAGGAAGATCACTTATTCTAGAATTATAAAAGATATACAAAAGGATGGTTCACTGCCAGAGATTCAACTACTAATAATGCATCTTCTATATGTTGAAGATACAATTCCACAATTGGCTCAAGAAAATGACTTTACACACTTCATTCTTCACTATCACAAGATTAAATTTCACACTTCACTTATTTATCATCATACACACACTAAATTTTCCTTATATATATGTATATATTCTATAAACAGTCATACCATAAAGTAGGTCAGCCTAATTAGATAAAACATGTGGTACCATAGCCTATCATCTCAAAACTCCATCATTCATACCTTGCAAAAGTAACTCAAGAATTTTATTCACCAAGATAGGTTGGCATGAACTATAGATACTCCTTTGATTTTTTTCCATACTCAATTTAATCTTGCACAACTTCAAAACCCTTAGGTTGGCACCACATAATAGAATTAGTGAAGCAACAACTAAATACACCAATTGTTCATCAAAAATTTAACACACATACCACCAAACCACTTAAAACTCAAAGTGAACACTCATATAACATCTTCAAGCACTTCTTGAAATCTTCACAACATAATGATCATATGTGGTGGAATCCAAATCATTCCAATATGTACTCTACACCTGTAACTCTATCACAACTTAGTCTAATACTCTATCATTAATTTATTCTACTATGGAGGACATTAAACCTTGAAGCTTTGGATATGGACTCCTTCAAAATGTACTATTATTTCCTCAAAATTGTATGACAAAATATTGCAATGCAGAGCAATATGGACCACAGAATTATTCCTCTGTGACATCACTATCTCAGTCTAGGACTTAGCCAATTTCCCAAGACACTTGGTCTTCTCTAGACTATATACATACTGATATACCATCACTTCTACTGTGGGTTGACATCAATTACAACACCATACATCATCATTCTCATGTTTCCAAAAATCTCCCCCTTTGTCATTGATGGAAACACACTTCTCCACTTCACTCCCCTTTTGATATCAAGGGAAAAGGGTAGTAAATCTGCATTACATCCCCTTAATAATTTATCTACATGAGAATATCTCCCCCTTTCTATGATATCCATCACTAAAAAGAAAAAACTATATCACAACACCATATACTAACTCCACATATGTTCATTGATATCAAAAAATTATCTATACAATTCAAAAGGAAGTATACACCTTAACTGGATGAGGGTAATGTACCTTGACATGATTCCTTCAATTTTTCAAGGTGTGCCTCCCAATCCTTCTTGGTGAAAGCAAGCATGTAACTTTGGTTTTCAAACTATACATAAATTTATTCTTCTTCTAGAGAAATAAGAACTAATATCTTTTCCAAAAATTTAGTTAAAGATGTAAGCCCTATACTTATCATATCTCAGAGGGGACTATACTACATCATTATTTTTTCTTTTTTTCTTGTAGTAAGAAGAATTGGCCATGCAAATCTTTAATGACCACTCTAGTTTCTCTATCTCCATCATCATACACACTTGAGGCCTAAGAAATTTGAGACTCAATTGAGTTGATCCGATCCTTTATGCTTTTTGTAGATACTGGCCATTTGAAGGAAAAATGAAACAATGGTTTGGATTCCTCCAAACTCTTCTGAACATCATCCAAGTTGCCTTGCAACTTGGTATGTGTAGTAGAACACTTACTTGAGGCATCATCTAGCCTCTTATCATTTAAATTCTTTGTTGCTTCACTTTTAATCTTCTCCTCTAGACCAACAAAGTACTCGTTAAGAGAATCTAGTAGTAATTTCAATTGTTGCACACTTAGTAAAGAAGTATCAATGGATACTCCAAGAATTCCTTCTTGCAGCACCTTGACAACTTCATACACTAACTATGTGCTATTCTATTGAGTTTGAAGTATCATCTTTCTTACAGAGGCATGAAATACATCACCAAGATGTACCTTATGGAGAGGAGAGATCCTATCCATATCCACTTGACCTTGTTGCATAGGAATTTTTAATAGTCGTGTAGACACCACTAGATGGAACTACAATTGCATATTCAAAAGATCTTTGAATGAATCTTTGGAGGGTCTAAAGGATTCACAACCTATTTTAGTGCTGTCGTCTGCTTGTGTATCAGTCTTCTCCTTCTCTCCACTCTCAGAACACTCTTGCAATCTTCTCAACTTTTAGAGGATGCATAGTTTGTTCCTTTTGAGCTTCAATATTCTCCAAGACTCCTTTCTCATCTTATTTTCTCTTCTCAGTAGTTATCTCCACATCTAGAGGGGTGTTATCTACCAAAATTTCTTCTTGGTCATGTTGCTCATTGACTGGCTCATTTCTTTCTGAGATAAATGTATCTTGTTGGATTTGATCTTCCCACCTAGAGAGGCTCCCAATTCTTTAAGAATATTTTCAAATATTTACAATTTCTCTCTCAACTTCTCTATATCATCCTCATCTTTTCCCATAAGAGTGTTTAATCTTTTCTTTGTCTTGAATTCTTGGGCATACAACTGAGAAAACTTATCTCTTTCCTCATGAATTAATGAGGAACCAATATTCTTCAAGGAAAAATATTTCATCTTTGCATCTTTTGCAATTACATCTTGTCTTCTTGCACTCAATACTCTTTTTAGATCATCTAACAAATGATCCTCTATCCCACCTAGAACAACATTAAATATCACCATATATTTGGCAATGGTGTCTTTAATTATTTCCTTATCTACATTATTGGCATCGAGATATATTTTAGTTGTATCCTTTAGGATTGAAAACTTTGCTATAGCACCAAATAGTGTATCGAGCTTCATAGGACCATGCTCATGGACTAGAGGGGTTTCTTCTTTCTCCTTTCCCTTTTTTGTACTAATCTCTTCCTGTGAGAATTTTGATTTCCTTTTGTGGACCAATTAATGTTATTCCTCTTTGTCTTCTTCTAGATAGATATACCTAACTCTTGTTTCTTTTTCTTTCTTTCTTCTCTTTGGAGCCTTTTGTTGCTTAGGGAGGTTGGATGTGTTTATCTTCTTAGAACCACCTATTTTTTTTTTTCAAAAGGATTTGTAATAGTAGGTGTGGAGGGTGAGGTCCTACCTGACCTTCTTGATCTTTGTGGAGTCTACAGAGGAGTAGATGTAGGTTTGAATTTCTCTACATGGTCCTTAGGGGTACCAAACTCCCTTTCCAACTTGTTTTTCATATTTTAAACCTTTTCTTAAATATCCTTCTTTTTATTTTCTAGGTTATCTTTAATTGATTTCTCTTCATAAGTACAAAACCTTTCAACTATTGTATCTCTAGGTTTTCTCAATACAATCTCTACAAGACAAATACACTTGGATTTAGCTACCTCATAAGGTAGCTCTAGAACCCAAAATTTATTGGTTCAACTGCTTCCATGTAGCAGCAATCTCTACTAACCAGAAATTTTAATTTATTATTATACTTATCCACACTAATATATCCAAAATTATTTCTCTCTCTTGCATTTGATCTTGAAATGGTTTAAAGAATCCCCACAACATTGAATCAAAAGACTTAACATCCACAAATTAAATGATCTCTAATTTGAACAACTACATGGACATTTCTTTGCCATATGTTGATGATTTTTTTAGAATTGCACAACACATATAAAATGAAAGTGTTATATCTCTCTTGAAAGGTGACTCTCTTTAGAAAAACTTCAGAAAATAACCCCCAGGTTTATAATGTCAATTCTTGATAATGCAGAAAATAATTCAGTAGTGATGTAATTTGCTAGTAATCAAAAAGGGAATTTATGGTGACAAAGGTTGGAAGCTAATGGGAATGTAATGAGGCTTTAAGATGTATGAAGACTAGTTGAAACCCTTGCTATAATTTCAAAATACAGTTTGAAAATAGTCTTCTATCATCAAATATAACAATGTAGTGATGTTGGATCCTATACTAGCACAAATTTATAAAGAAATATCAAAAGATGAGGGTTCAAGAGAAATCCTAAATCTGAAGACTAAGGAAAATTGCAACAATGGTTGATTCTTCAAATAGAAAAACTCCCAAAACTAAGCTATGCTTAACCAAGACTAAATCTACAGTATCATAGAACAAAGTACAATCTTCAAAGCCGATCTTTAGATTTTCAGACTGTAACATTCGTGCATAGGTACATAAAAATTCACAGTTGAACTTGAGTACATGAAATAAAATCACACTAACCTTTGAAACTAGCTTACAATTAGAAAACTATAAAAGGTATGAGTAGGAAGTTCATCAAATATCTTAACACTTTTCCATTAATGAAATTGAACATAAACTAATAATGTTGAAATGAAAAATAGAAAATAGAATCATGCATACATTTAAAGAACACAAGAAAATCACCAACACTTCACTTCCTTCACTTGTATTTCTTCAAAATTCCTTGTTACAACAATTCATCTTGTTCCCCATCAATTTTTCACTTAAAATTAAATCTCTTTTTCCCTCTCTAATAAGCGAGTTTTAAGAATGTCGCGGCCATGCCAAATTCCCTAACCTTGCTGCGGGGTTCGTAAGTTTTGAAAATTCCTGACCACCCAACCTTTTTGTAGCTCTCGCAGTTCCAAGTCTTATCCAATGATGTCCCATGCAGTCAGCCTATCAGAGGTTCTTAAAACTTTAGAACTCCCAACTGATGGTTATGAGGTTTTGTTTCTCAATGATGGGGGAACCCAAGCGGGATGCACCATTTTCAAATTGTCGGTTTATTTAATGAACCGTGTAGTTCCTTTCAGGAATGTCTTCTCAAACATTTTGAATTCCAACTCGAGGTGTAACATAATATTTTAAATCTTCTGAAAAGACAACTCTTAAATAAGGGGGTTGGTGAAATGGATTTTGTAATGAATTGGCACATTTTTCTTGGAAAATAAATGATCACTTCCTGTCACCATTATTAAGTGAGCCTACATACGAGGAAAGGTGGTGACATTTTCAACTCCAAAGTTTTCTCAAGATGGTACTTCCTGGTGATATCAGAGAGTGGGAAGATGAACCTGTGCCTGTCATACAACTAGATTTAAATTGTCCTAATGAAGAGAAACTAGACATCATTTATGAGCTATGTTCACTGGCATGGAAGGAGAAAACCAGCTACTCTGAATACAACAGGGTGATTTTTGTCTTAGAAAAAGAAGAAGAATGAGTTGAATTTCAAATTTTGGTTATGGAAATGCAGTTAGAACTTTTTAGATTTTCGACACCTCTAGTGGTTTAGCTACATACAAGAAGTATTTTGGTGACATGTAATGATAACGTCTATTCAAAAATATTTTCCGTTTCAAAAAAATTCTTGGTTCCAGTCATTTTCCAAATCGTTGTTTTGTAAGGTAACAGTTTTGATATGCCTATATATAGACCTATGAATTAATGAAGAAAAGAGAGGGACTTTAGGGGGGGGAAAGAAATGGAGTATTTTTATTTCATGCACTATTGTTTTATAGGGAGATGAGTCTATGAACTCATGTTTTGATAGTGAAGAAATAAAGAAGATATTATGAATGTTTGAGTTTCTTAATGTTATCTTTAGATTGCAATGAATTGTGTTTCTTTGTGGTTACTCTTCAATGTTATTCTAATTCAATGGGTTGAGCATGTATTTAAATATGAATTTTTAAATTTAGATTAAATAGTCGTTTGAAAAGAATCTATCGTTTTTGCTTCCCCTACATATCATTTGTGACTGTGATAAGTGAACTTTATGTCATTTTTCTGCAATTCATTTTTATTTTGAAATCTATTTTTCACATCTACTATCACGGTTATGGGTAGGTGTCAGTGTACCTTTTCTTCTTTCTAGTAAAAATCATACCCCGTCCTTTATTCATTACAAATAATTTGAAGGTATTTGCACCTTACAAAATAAGCAGAGAGCACTCGCAACTATCATTGTGAGTGACTCAATTGTTGGCCAAATTGTCATTTGTATGGGCCTGAGGGTATTAATTGAAGTGAAAAATATATCAACCAACACATCTCTACCTCTTGCAAATGAGAGGAGGCGGCTATTTATAGATCTTACAATGCAAATCAATGGTTAGGATTAAATCCTATTCAATGGACCAGATTTAATGCTCCTTAGGGTTTTAGATACATTAACTTAATTTATAATATTCTCCAATATAGAATATGTTCACATGTGAACCCAAGAAAATGTAAAATATCTCTATTCTATTTTATATTCAAGAAATATCCTACAAAATCCCCAAAATTGGAAGCATGCACTTTTATGTAACAACTTTTGTCTTGTAGCTAGAAATTACAAATATTTATCTTCTATCAAAATATTTCCAACTTTCTTTATTTCTACAACATATTTAACAAAATTAACTAATTCCTTTGAAAGTTTTTGTTGAGGGGGCAGCTAAGTTCTATTGATTTTGAAGGTGATTGACTTGTACTCCTCCATTAGCTCTATGTGTAGGTCCACACATGAATTCCTTCTCTAGACCAATTGTTTTAACCTTTTGAATACATGAGCAACAAAATACAAAAATTCTTTGTCCAAATTATTTGTAGCTCCTTTCTCTATTTTATTCCTCTATTCTTTCCCTTCATAATTCTAGAATCTAGCTTTGCTGCAAACATTTGTTCTTTGGAAAAAATCTCCAAAATTGTATCACATTATGACATTAAGTCAGTGATTCTTTCATCAATGAACTGTAGTTTAGGAAATGTCTTGGCAAGGAATTCCTTTATGAATTTGATGGAAAATAGCCATACCTCGGGCTCATTTAGATCATCCTCAACCAAAATCTTCTCCCATTCCAAAATTTCTACACACAAAACTTTGATTACATGTAGCTTGAGACATGTTATATCATAATATCCTGGGAATTCTCTACACTCTTCAATTTCTTTATCTACTTTTGCCCTCAAAATTTGGAAGTGGTTTTTCATTTATACCCCAATGTTCACAGCTTTATCCCTGATAGTAGCTATGAAATTGAACCAATCAGAAGTGGAATTAGTCCAAATTCTCATACATTCTACTTCAATCACTTCTTCATTTGAAAAAATTGTGGGGTTGGAAGTCTCAATAGAAACTTCCTCATTGGAGGCAACTATTTTCTGAATGAAATTAGTTAACTCAACCATCTATGCCTTCAATTATTTCTTGGTGACTTGATCCTTATCCATCTTATTCAAAATATTTGATACTAACCCTTAAAATTCATTGATCTTTTGTGCTCTACTAATCGGGCCGGTATTGATGGAAGTGACCTAGTATTCTAATGCTTGAATGGTGGCAACATCTTTGTCAATTTTCAAACTAGCCACATGCCCCATGTGAGAAATTGAAGCATCGGTTGTGATGTGTGACCATACCTTTTCTTTCTTCTTTTCCTTGGGTTTTTGTCTTGCACAGGCCATAATTGCTTCAAAATGAGGTCTCGGGTCTTGTACTATTGGAGCTTTATCTTTCAATTATTGTTCCAACTAAGAAGGAGCATGTTCTTGCTCTGCAAAAGGTTCCCTATCTCACTATTCTTCTTGCTACACTTTATCTTCATCCTTGGGAAACTCCTCTACTATCTTTTCTTCCTCTCCCATGCTCTCTTCTTCCATCAATTTCTCGGTTTTAGAAAACTCAATATCTGCTTCCTTTTCCTTCTCCTCTTTCTTTTCTTCCTCTTCTTCATGGAACTTTTCCTCCTCCTGATTTTCCTCTTATCATTCTTCCTCTTCTTGCTCAAAGACCTCCTCATTTAGTCGCTCTTCGAAAGCCTTGCTTAGTTCACCTCCTTTGAGAGTACACTCTTATTCATCATTGGAGGCCTCCTTATTAGGCTCCACAATCTTAAGCCCTTCCTTTGGCTCCTTAAAATATTCCTTATGTTTTGGATCAATAGAATCATCACCAGCATTGACTGCCTCCTCAAGCTTCTCTTTCCCTTTCTACTACATCTCCTCCCAAATCTTCTCTACAATCTCCATTTTAGGTGGTTCCAAGGGAGGAGGAGGAGTAGGTAGAGCACTAACAAGATGAGACATAAGTAGTCTCATCTTTATGGATAATAGAGTTTTTGATAGTCCTTGAGGCATGTTTTTCAAGTATGCTATGAAGGACTATGGTAGGGTAGCTGGAAAAGGTGGAGTAGGAGAGATAATAGGTAGTAATATCGAAAAGGTAGGTTGAGAGGGTGGAAGCAAGGAGGAATATGGAGATGACAATGCAGATGAAAAAGACTCAAGCACAATCACTGAAGTGGTCTGAGTGGTAGACGAAACATGGACAAAGATTTCAATGATTGGTGGAGAGGATGTGTGTGGTGGAAGTGGAGTGGAAGTTGATGGAAGTGGTGTAGTGGATGGTGGTGGTGAAGAAGGATAGGTGGGTGATTGTGTCTAAATATTCTCCTTGAGAGGAGAGGGATCCTCCTTGATAGTATCCATGATGAATGTACCTCATTTCTTGGCTTTCTTAGGGGGCCTTCATCCCTCTACAACTTTCCATTCATATACTTGAGGCTTTTTGGTGGGCTGCCTCTTTTGAGAGTGAGTAGGAGGAGGATATGTCACATCCTTGCTTGATGACCTTTCATCAGCCTCATCTTCTATTTTTCCTCCTTCATCACTCTCTAGAGCTTTCTCTTGCTCCCATTCATCAAAAGTTAGCTCTACTCATTTCTCTAATTGAGTAATTTGATCTTCAAGCCATTTTTTTGTCTTTTGTAGCACTAGATGGGTGACCGCATCAATGTTGGTCTCCTCCTCTCTAGTCCAACCAATTAGTGGCAATGGGAATTTGGCTATCTTACTAAAGGAAACCTCATCCAATCTATTTCCATTCTCTTTCACTTGATCAGGAACTGTATATATGTCTAGAGTCCTAACGAGCTCCACATCCATTCTCATGTATAGCCTCTTTTTGACCTCTTGATCATTTTCACAATTGGCCCAAGAGTCTTACAATTATGGCTTACATGCATGATGTATTCCAACCTAATTTTTCAATTTACCCCAGGGGTCAACACTTCCCCTCATAGTGTGGAAAATGAGCCCATACTCTTGAATCTCGTTATTGGTATTTTCTATTGCAATTGTTGTCGGGAATGAATACATCCCTCTTCCTAGTTTCATGGGGTAAGGTACCCCAATTTTTTTCTTGGATTGAAAAAATTGGTGTGAGGTTCAAAAATATTGTGTAAGCTCAAGGATGACCATCTTATCAGTAGGGTACCTTGGCAACCTATATAGAGTTCCTGAGAAACACTCAATCCTAAAACATGTGAGCTTGGGGAGCTAGATGAACCAATATCTGAAGTTCTACCATGGCCTTGGAATCATATGACATTATATTTCCAAATTAATTTTATGATGATCGAATAATGTACATAATGAAATCATCATTTACCCTCTTGTAGTTTCTTTTGAATTTTCTATGTTCGAGCTAAGGGTAGCACTCATAGACGATAGTCTAGTCGGGTCCTATTCCTAAATTACCTCTGCATGCGAGACCTATGTACGAGAATTTTTTTACCAATATATAAACAACATAGCAGGTCATGTAGAACTTCGAGGAATTCTTCATAAAATAAAATTTCCTGTCCTGATCTGAGATAATTTTAGAGGTGAACTACATGTCATTAAAATTGTACTTCATATTTTCCTTTTCTTTCTCATTCTTCACTACCCTATTGCTCTTCCTCGCTTTCTTAGTCTTTTCCATAAAACTTGCAAGAACAAAACATAATAAGTCGATTTGATTAGATGAAAATACGAGGCATTAGTCCAATCAAGAAACATATCATTAAGGCCCAAAATCATCATAAATACACCAAATACTAGAAAAGAAATGTTAAAATTAGCTTCCTAAGGAAATTTCTAGCATTTGCAGGTTTTGAGACCTTGCGGACTAGGGATTTGCGAGTGCCATAGGGAAAGATGCCAATGAAATGACAACCTACAAATGTAAGCACACATTGAATTTTCCACAATGAGCAAAGACTTAGTAATTTCAAGGTTAATGCAATTTGGTATGTGGGAAAATATTCGTTCAAAGTCATTCAAGTCTTTCGACTAAGTAAATTTATCATTAAGGATTGTGCGATTTTTTTTATGTGGAAGCCATTTAGTCAAAAGTTGGTAATGAATATGCCAAAAAAATGGCATGAGCAACATAAATTTTCACATATGGCCTCTCGCAACACGAACTTCACATTACATAAAAATTAACAATTTTTGTGTCAACTTCCTTTTATGCATGTGAGGAAATGAAAAGTCAAAGTCTTGCATTTTAAACACTCATTTTATACCTTAATTAATCAATGCATAAATATGCAATGTGGAATCCAAACAGTTAGAATCCAACAAGGTTAGTTTCGTTAAATGGATTAACATAAATGGCTCTCCACACTTGCCTTCCCATGTGTGAATTTTTGAAAGCATGAAGAATTAGTAAAATTTCATATTTTATTCTTTTAAATTTTTAAGCATGTGGATAAATGACTCTACTTTTAGCTCATTGTTTACAAACTTTCTAAGGGAAATGTGGAAAGTAGCCTTGTTGGAATCATGAGTGGTCGTGTCGATACTCTGGCGTGAACACAACAACATACCACACTCAAATTTTTACATGAGGTGGGTTTTGATGATGCGGGGCCCATGCTAAAATTTGGTGGAATAATGCCAAGGTTACACAAGGAACACCCCATGTAATGTTTTGACATTTTAAGTGCTAGGTTTAGCAGAAAATGTTTTTAAATAGAAAAATTTACAAGAAAAATCCAAGTAGAAAGTTGAAGAATTACATACCAACAAAATTCGTAAACAATGGAAGATAGAGCCGACCAAATCCAAATGTTAAATGATCTTATATGATCATGGGAAAATAGAAACACTCCAATTTTTCAACTGGAAAAGGTGCAAATGAAGGGAGGAACCCTTGTATTTATAAGCACAGGTGCATTAATGATGATAGATATCTTGATCCTCATGAAAACCCCAAATTATACAAACTTGTAATCTAAACCTCGAAAAAATGTGGAGATGAAGGGTGTGGGTGCTTGCACTATATGGGGATGAAGGATGCAGGTGTCGAAGATAACAACACCATCATCATGAAATCTTGTAAATAGCCTCCCGAAAATGGACTTCTACATCGAATTTTTTGTAAATGGTTAGAAAGACTTTGGCATTTTCCTAATGGAATCTCACCTATGGCAACCCATTAAGAAACTTTTGCAAAAGGTCACTTAGCTAATTTTTTTAGGTTTTCAAGGGGCTTCAAAAAATTTAAGGCAATGCAGACCAAAGGCTATAAAGCGAAGGTGAACACATAACTTAATGAGTGTGCAAGTCCAATGTAAAATAAAAAAGGAAAAGAGGTGGGTCCCTGCCTTTTGTGGGGTGTGTGTGAAAAATGCACAACACAAACTACACTTTTGTTTTAGAAACTCGCTGATAAAGTTAAACATTAAGCATGTAATGAGAGTATCATACTGGAAAGAGTACCTAGAAATCTTACAACAACTATAATCGTAGGATCTCAAATAGATCAAAGTATTTGCCTTCTTTCACCATCTAATATGCAGTATGAATCATGGTGGTAGTGAAAAAATTCTTTGTTTGGGTAGAATATATTATAACCAATCATCATTGTTGCTCATATTTGACCACCAAACCTTCAATATCATCCATTGTTAGGACATGCTTATCAAAATTGGGTCTAGTAAGCTTCATCACCACTTCATTCTTTATGACCTTCAATGCTAATACATTTCCTTTGAAGCTAAAACCAATAACAACCCTAATTACCTCTTTGGTTATCATATATGACATGTCCAACCACATGAATTTATCATGTATTCTACTTAGATCATACTTCACCCACTCATCTTCATAGAGGAAATTAGGAAACTCCATCCATTATAATTTTTTCTCTATCAAGTTGGCATACTTTGGTTTCAACTCGAAATCATTTCTAGTTGGCACTTTTTCCCTAAAATGCACCAATTTCAACTGATCATATTCATCCATCTTTGAATAAATGTAAATTCACATATCTTTTATGTGCAACTCATTTGAAGTAACCCTAGAGAATGCCCCTTCTTTATCCATTTCCATTGATTTGTATGGATGCTTCTTAAATTTAGGCCTCAACTTCTCAAGCTCATCAATAACTTGAGTAAACATTATGAACTTCTCTGAACTACGATTTGCAAGAAAATGTAAATACCTCATGGAATTTTCCAGTAGGGTTTTGTGCAATAATTCATATCGCATTTTCTTTGCTCTCCTCTTCAAATTCTTGAACATAAATCCCTTTTAGAATGTGAAAAATGAAATATAAACACTTTATTTGTGACCTAAATTTTTGGAAGAAAAATCTATACAAAATTTGGCATAGATTCATTCTTCACATCATTCTCTTCCTTTTTCTTCCAGATCTTGTTCATCTCCTTCTTTACCTCAACCAGATCAATCTTCTTTTTTGAAAGAGAGGGTTTCACATTCTTTCCTCTATAAAACTTGGCTAGGTGTCCTAGTTTATTACATTTATAGCATATGACACCTTGTTACGGAGAAAACTTACTTCTTACGATTTTAGATTTGCATTCAAAAGCCTTATGCCTAAACCAATTGCATGATTAATAGTAACCATGGAATGATTGAAATACCATTCCATTATTGTAACCATTCATCATCTATCTTTTACATTTGGTGGAGCTTTTCATTTCTCCCCCCTTGTGAGCTCATTTTATTTTATCCTTGGTTCTAATTGGTTGGGTTTTGGGTTTTAAAAAACGAGTCTGGGTCATAGGTGTTCTTTTCAAACATTGAATTATTATTAACGGTGGTTGGTCATTTAAGTGTAGTCTTAACCCCTTTTGGTCATGACTTCACCGACCCCTCTTTACCTATCCTCTTGGTATTTTGCGTCCTGACCGTATTTTTATTTTTCCTTAGTGTTGGGATGGTAAAATGTTTTAGATTAATCTCTAAAAAAAAATTCAGCCTCGAGGGTTGTTTCCGTGTCCACCTAGTTAGCCCCCCTTTTATAAATAAATTTTTTGCATGTGCAGATTGTGTAGCCATTGGATGGAATGATCTGCAACTAGACCGTTCCTCATAGACCTCACAAGGTTTCCTGATGATGTTATTAAAGTTGTGTGAGGCATGCGAGATGCTGCCACTTGTTGCATATGATTGTGGGGACCAATTTTTTGTTCATTGACCGATGATGGATGTTGATGCTGACAGTTATTTTTGTACCGATGCATCGTGGTCATTCCTCCCTGACCTCGCACAATTAAAACATTATTTTTAATAATGTTGCGAGGTGTGTGAATTGTTAATGCGTTGATGTCGATGTTGTACGAAGGACGATCGAGGTGGGGCCCATTCCATGCTGAGGTGGTATCCAGTAGGTGATTTCCTATTAGCCTAAATACTAGTGAATGAACGTGGCATTTTCAAACCATTTTGACTCAATCTGAGCCATTCTTTTGGCCTACATTGTTTTGGATTGACGATTGGCATTTTAAATAGGTCGATGTTGTACTATAGCCATTTTATCTCGCACGAGTGAATAGTAATGGCCAAGTTTGAATTTTCTATCATAATTAAATTCTAAAAGATCAATGAATTTCTATTTTCATGTGTACCTCTATGCTGAAGAAGAATTTCCTGGTGCCAAGTGAAGCTAGCTGTCTTTGCAAATTTTCAGCCTCATTGTCATTAACGTTCTGCAAGTGAAATCGTAAGTAACACATATGCCATTTCTTGTGTTTTCAGAAGGTTTTATGGTTGCTTGAATAAAAATTATCGATTGCTTCTTGTTCTTTTCCTACAAGATTGTTCGAGTAGATTTTCTTTAAAGTATCTGAAAACTTTTCTTGATAATTTTTGTGGCTTCTAGAATTGTGAAGCATTTTTTGTTTAAAGCTATAGGGAGCAAGTTATAATTGCTTAGCATTTAAAAACCCTAGCTCGAGTTATCCTCTATCTGGTGTAAATGGCATCCAAGGCTTGAAGCTCTGGTTCTGAAACCACTACTAGGTCCTTTTCCTAGGATATTATTGATTTATTAAAACCCTCTACTAGAAAAAGTCAGGAGGGAAAGGTTTTATTCTATGGGTCTGTACTCCTAGAAGGGTTAACGGATAAGCAGTGTGCAATTCGAGATGCTGAGTTATCGTATATCGGATGGAAATTATTCTCAAATTTGTTTGGGAATAGGAATTTATGTGTTCCTTTGTGTAACCCATGGAGGTTGGATCTAAGTAAGCTGGTGGTTCCTAATGTCTACTTGGATGTAGATTTATTAAAAGATGTTTCTACGAGGTATGACCTTGTAACTAGAGTTGTCAAAACACACTCTAGCATAGAAATGGTAAAGATAACCAAGGAGGAAATCACAAAAATATTCAGTCTACATGAATGGAGTCAAGATATGGTTCCTGTTAACCTTGAGGTTTCTAGAGAAGAATACTGAAATACCAAAGGTTTTTTCAAAATGTCTATTTTGATACCTCATCTGGCTACCTCAGGAAGAGGAAAGAATAAGAAGAAGGTGGCGATTGGAAAGAATGAGCTAGAATCTTTTCTTGTGCATTATTTCTCTAACTATTTCAAGAAGACCATTTGTGCCTCGTGCCAAGTTATAGGAGTTAGTTTGAAGACTACTCTGCCCACTGATATCATGTACATGGCTATGAACCTCTAGTATCAAGGTTTTAAAGTGGTATATGATTTTTCCACTTACTTAGTAGAGAAAATGCATGGGTGTCTAGTGGCCCTAAAGGAAGGAAAGAATTGGGTTGGTTTCAAATGGTTTTCCCTATTAATCCACATGTTTTTATATAGGGTCCAGGCAGTGTTTAGACAAGATATGGAATTGAAGAAGAAGAAGGGTAGTATTGAAATTCCTATCCAATATTGGACTAGGATCCTTGATATGCATGATCACAAGTTTGATTATTTAATGTTCCAAAATTTCTTTGGATCTAAGTTGAAAAAGGCTCTAGTTCATGTTCCCCCCAGGATTCGAAAAGCAATTCATGATTTCTTAAGGCCAATGGAGAGAAGGCCTGAGTTGAGTTTGACACACAACTGGGGAGACAATATCCCTTATCATAACACAACAATTTTTAGATTATTTGGCACCAATGTCAACCTGAATTTTCTGCCAAGGGATGTTCCCTTGAGAATTGGATTTTTGGAAATCATGAGGCAATTGGGATGTGCTCAAGAAGTACATTTTCCAGTGGAACAAAAGAAAGGATCTTTCTTCCCTAAGTATACAGCATTTTCTGATTTTGTTATGGAAAAGGGAGGATGGAAGGAGTTATACATATTTCTTAGACCTTATAGACTAAAGAATGTATGCCCTAGGAATCATGATCCTGAGGGTTTTATTTCTCAAATGAAGGCCAAGTACCAGACTGGAACTTTTGTCCACAATTTCTATTTTTCTAAAGACATTATCAGGAGCATTTTTTATCTGGATATACAAGAAGAGAGAAAGGCAATGTACATTGCCTTCACCAAGATGGTAAAAAAGAAGCAAGAAAGGGTACCTGATTTCAATCCCATACCAAATATCAATGATGAGCTGAGCAGGGCGATGTGTGCCATTGACAATTTTGAGAGTTTGGTGGGGATTCTAAAGGATGAACAGGTTATTGAACAAAGGGGAAAATCACAAACTATTGAGGAGTACTCTGAAGTAAGGTTGGAGGAGAGGCCTACTTATCAGCCCCCAAAGAAGATAAAGGTTTTTTCTAGGAAAAGTGGAAGTAGGGTTGGAGAAGTTGATAAAAATGTTGCACCATCTTCTTCAGGGTAGTCATTGCCAAATATTGTTGATCTAGATTCCCCTTTGAAGTCTTTTGACCAGGCTTGCCCATCATCACCAAAGAGGCAAAAAATTGAAAGAACAAAGGTGGTTGATTGTGATGGTGATGCGGATGAAGATATTATTGTGACTCTAGATGAAGTGCATCAAGGAATGCCCTTTGTCCCACTCGACACTACATCAAGTTCTAGGGAAATTTATTTGAGGTTGGGAAAAGATGAAATTAGGGGGATAACAAATAATGATGACTTAAGGATGGAAGCCTGCAAAGAGTTCATGATGGATGACTCTTTTATCCAGAACAATTCTTTTAAAGATTTTGCATGGAGGGCACACATCTCATTATATGCTGAAAGGGTGGCTTAAGAAAGAAGTTTGCACCCTGAGCTCCTAGAGCAACTAATTTAGTCTAAAGTTAGGTTGCATATGAGGGAAAAATTCAAAGAAATAACACCTAAGCAGGGCCGAGAATTGGTACAAAAGAGAGGAGTATTGTTACTTCCTAAATGGGATATTGTTGATGTTGTGGTGTTCGATACAATAAGAAGGTCCATTAGGCCACTTCTTGCAACCGATGAAGAAGCCACATTGTCACTCAAAGGATTAGCCTTTAGTGAGGAGTGGGATGCTTTGGCAATCTGGTCTTTGTCCACTTGATCTAAGAAACCAATAGTTGTAGAACCATCTAATTTTAGTGGTCACCTAGTTGTAAGAAGAGTTGTTGATACCCCAACATTGGAGGCTACTGATATGGTAGCAAATGTTGCCAAATTCATCAGGGCAACTGTTGAGGATTTGACCAAGGACTGGAACACTATGAGAGGCCAATACAATGACATCATTATTGAATATAATAAGATTCAACAAAGGGTAGCAGAGTTTGGAAACTGAATTGGCCTTATTAAAGCAGAAAATGGATACATTGAGGTCCCAAGGGTAGACTAGTTCTAGCCGCACTATCTTTGATCCACCAATAGAGCAATCTCAACCCTATTCTCAAGGACAGTCCTTTGGTATTGTTCCATATCATATGGGATAGGTTCCTATTGCAATTGAGAGGGCTAATAGCCCAGGAGAAGGAATCTCTAGGGAGAAATTGATTCGTCAAGTTGAGGAGTATAAGGAGATGGTGCAATAAATCCAAGAATCAGTAGGGAGGAGCAATTCAATAATTATGGACATTGTTTTGAAACACTTAAATAGGAAGGTTCGGGGTAAATTAAATAGTATTCATGCAAACTATGCTCTAATGTTGCAAGCACTTAAAATTTTCCCGAGAGATAGAGAATTGGCCACCCCATTTCTGAGTAGATGGAGCCCCAGAATTGAGAAACCGAGATTCATGGTAGTAGGGGTAAAACAACATGGGGATAAATATCCCATAGTTATAGTAACTTATTAGTTTGTTAAGGGAGTTGTGGAGAAAAAGTTTCAAGGATATGTTGCCCCTATGGAGTTAAAGATTAAGTGGTTGAAGTCCATATATGATGGAAAGGACTTAACCCCATTGCCACACATTTTGCATAGTCAAGACGAGGTGAAGCCTTTGCAAGTTTGAAAAGAGTAGATGAATAATATAATGATTGCTCAAACACATGAGATATGAAAAAATGTTGACATTGGTATGCTGGAGAATACACTGGAAATACCATCTTTTGTCATTAGTTTCTTAGAGAACTTTGATAAAAAGGCCACATCAGTAATGGTGAAATATGCACCCTATCGAGATAAGGTTGATCAGGTTGTGGCTTTTGAGTGGCCATTCGAGGAAGATTTTGAATTATTGAAAAAAGGTGTTCACTGATGAGTTTGAATTATGAGTGTCATAGATGAGAAATGCAACTTGGTCATGTATATACAGGTCTGGCCTCAAAAATTATATTTGAAAATATGCATTCTCCTTTCGACTTCAAGTGCAAGGTGTTGAGGTGGAATAATGTGCTATAACGGTTAAGGATGCCTTTGGTGTGAAATGAGTGGCCCTTTGAGCAATAGTTTCTTTTCTTCCATATCAACTAATGATTATTCTTGTCTTATTCTTTTCCTTTTCATTCGCATGATGTAAATGTAACTGATTTAGGGATTAGCGATCCAATGAAAAATGGACATGTGTACTCTCCGGCTTGAAGCTTTATTTGCTCCCTTGTTTTATAAAAGGGAATTATGGGCCATGAGAGAGGTCTACTAAAATATCTGAGATATGAGAAATAGGATTCTAGTGATACAAAGAGGATAAATGTAAGTCCAGGTTTTAAGGTTTTGAGTTAGATAAGAGAACTTGGTCAATTATGGGGTTCTTAAGCATGTTTGTGTTAAACATGTGAATGTTTTGAGTCTGTTTTCTCTCTTGATTGTGATACTTTGCATGGATTATTAATGAAATATTGATCCAAGATGATTTCCATTGATCTTCATTTGTTCTTTACTATGAATTACGTTTAACAATAGCTCTAGTTCAAAGGATCGGTTAAATTCTTCAATTAATTAGTAAGTTCATGCAAGCTAATAATAGGATTCATAAAGAAGTAATAGACTTAGATATAGATATATGGATTGTAATGCGATTCATATAGATCATAAGTGCTTAAGAAGAAATTTTCCTTTTAGTTTAGTTTTCTCTTTTGACTCTGTGCTTTAGGATATGGCTTGGAATTCTGATCATGGTTTTGTTCTCTCATGTTTTGTGTTATGGCTTCAGGACATTTTATTCAAATATTTCCTATCAATCTACTTTATTCGTGTTTGCAATTCTTTGTTAACTGGACCTGAGCCTTTTCAAGGAATAGCCAATTTCTTGAAGGATTTCATCCTTTTAGCACAAATGGGGAATCTATTTGTTGTGTATCCATGTGCAAATGAATTGTTTAATGTTGTATGTTAAGAGAACATTTTAGGGAATACCCTCCTGGGTCTTACAAAGCCTGAAGTGTAGGAGAATTAGCCTTACCGCTTTTTCTCGTTGAGTTGGCCAAACACTTTCTAGACTTTTATAATTGAACATGGCAAGTTCATAGAAGCTCTCGGGAAGTTCGCTTGGGTTGTAGTAAAAAATGCTAACAACATTCACTAGCCTTATGAACAAATCTTTTGCATGCATAATATTGACCAAAAAATGATTGAAATTTTTGATTCATCCCACTTCTACATTCTACAACTCTATGTCCAAATTTATTGCTAGAATAACATCGACATTTAAAATATGGATACCTTTGTGCAGCTGGTTGTTTGATAGGAAGTATCTTGAAATATTTCTTATAGTTGCATATATGCTTGATATTTCTCTTCTTATCTTCAATCTTCCTTTGTTTATTATTCTCTTTTTCAACATTGTTTGGAGTTTGATTTTCCTTTGAGCTTTCTCCTTTTTCAAGCCCTAATCCTTCTTTGTCTTTAGAAGCTTTTTGACTAGCTATCATATCATCAAGCAAGGTGGAGCTCTTCTTATATTTTTCCTCTTGACTCTTTGCTTTCTCCAAATATTTCCTCAGAGACACGATCTCTTCTTCAATTTTTGAGAATTCTACAAACTTATCTTTCAACTTGGCATTCAAATAGTCTTCAAATATTTTTCTTTCTTCAACCTGCACTTTCAAATTAGTTCTTCTCTCATTTGATTGTTTGAGTTTCTCATTTATTTCCTTGAGTTGATCCTTGACTTTCTTGACTTGATTCCTCAACTTCTTGATACATTCATCGACTTCCTTAACAGTTTCTTTTAGATCTCTATTCTCACATTTTTCTTTATCCAAGTCATCCTGATCAAATTTGAGTTCTCCTTCCATATCAACTTCACAATCTTCTTTATTATACCCTTACATTATAATTTCTTCTAGATGGATAGGATACTTACTAGTTGCCATGTGCTCAACCTTAAAGATCTACCTCAATTGTTAAGAAAATTGAAGGAACCTTTCTCTTATACTAATTTTTGAACACTCAAAATACTGAGAAGGGGGGTGAATCAGCATTCCCTAAAATTCATTAATTTAAAAAGTGCATTACAAAGCATCTCATTAAACTTGCAAAAAAGGAAAGGAAATATTAAAGCATGCACCACAATAATCAACACAAGAACATCAGATTTACATGGAAAACCATTAAAAGAGAAAAACCACGATGAGGATTTGCTCACAATAGATTACAGAAGGATCACTTCCCGAACGACCCACTACTCAGAGGACTCACTATCTAGAAAAATAAGAGGGCTCACTACCCAAGCAAGATCATTTTTTCCAAAATTATAAAATATATACAAAATGATGGCTCACTACTAGAGATTGAACTACATATAATGTATCTACTATATGCTAAAGATAAAATTCCACATTCAACTCAGAAAATTGAATTTACACACTTCATTCTTCACTGTCACAAGATTACTATTGTCACATAAAACTATACCCTATTGAACAAGGAGTTCAATGTTCTAATGACACAATGGAAAAAACCTTAAGGTGTAGGAACTTGCACAAATGAGGTTGAGTCTCTAGAGAATGCCAACTCCCTCTTATAATCTAAGTGAAAATGTGTTGGTCTAACCCAATAGATGAAAACCTATCACTACCCTATTCTAATAGCTCACAAGGAAAAGGGATAGAAAGAGAACGTAAAATGGAAATAGAGGTGATACACCAAGATAAAAATTGTTCCTTCTTTGCTTAAGATTTCTCAATACATCAATAAATCAACTAAAACACACATTTAGAAATTAAGGTAAGACATTTTACTCAAACATGCAAGAAATAGCTATGAAAATAGCTAGATTTCATTAATATAAGGAACAAAGCCAGATTTTACAATTGTAGAATATAGAAATACATTGTCTACAAAAGAAAACTGTCACTAGTAAAATTTGGCAAATAAATGACTATGTGACTAAAACTTTAAGTCACATGACTAAAGCTTTTAGTCACATGACTAACACTATTAGAATATTACAAATAAATGACTAATTTGGTCATTTATAAGTGACTAATTTGGTCATTAGGTAAAATCAAAACTAAATGACTAATATCTGACAAATAAAAATGACTAAATAAATGATTATTACTCCTCTATTCTTTTTTCTTTCAAATTTGATCATAATCCATAGAGTTTAAGCCCCCCTCATGGGACCCCTACCTAAACTTGTTCCCCTCCCAAGGGCAGGTTCTTACTTTTTACTCACCCGTTTACCACTGGAAACACCACTTCTTGTCCAACTTGCATGTGTTAAGCATGTCACCAGCATTCATCTTGAGCTAGGATCAAACTCTCAATGAAATTCAGAGTTTCATTACTTATTACTTATAGCTCCCTTCTTCATGGACGAAGTTGATTCATGAATTATCTATCATCTATATAATATTAAGTCCTCTATTTAATAGAATCTATATATAGATTCTATTAAGTCATGTATATAATATAATATAATATAATATTTATAATACTATAATATATATAATATAATATTATAATATATTATTTATATTATAGTATTATATAATATTATATTATAATAATATATATATATAATAGTATTATATAATATAATATTATATAATACTATAATATAAATAATATAATATAATATAATATTTATATTATAATATTATATTATATTATATTAAATATTATATAACAAATTTTTTTGCATAATGGATGTCATAAAGTTTACCGCCTAAAATTTTCATTTTAATAAACATACTCTAAACCCTTGGTCAAAATATTATTTTCAAGCTACAGCTTGCCAAATCGAAGAAGTGAAAGGTCAAAACTAGTGAGGAAGAGTTTGGAGGAGCCGAAACCAATAGTGGCAGGGAAACCGACAAAATCTGTAGGTAACAGATGCCCTAATATTAAAACCTAAATGTGCACAGTATTAGGATCTTCTATAATTATCAAGGATGCATGTTAAAACCTAAATGTGCTTAGTATTAGGAACTTGGCCATAATTTTCATTTTGGCCGTAATTGGCAACATGTCATAGTTAAAACACTTGAATATAATAGTGTGGAGGTTTAAATAAGCTCCCTGATTCCATTGGCAAGTTGTCACAACTACAACACATGAGCATAGAAGGGTGCAAAATTTTAAATAACCTCCTTGATTCTATTGGCAACCTATCGCAACCGCAACACTAGATTATAGAAGATTGTAGAGGTTTAAATAACCTTCCTTATTCCACTAGAAACTTGTCGTGTCTACAGTACTTGAAAATAGTAAGTTGTAGAGGTTTAAATAACCTCCATGATTCTATTGTCAACCTATCAAAAATGTAGCACTTGAAAATAATAGGAAGTTTCAAAGGTTTAAATAACCTCCTTGATTCTATTGACAATCTATTACAGTTGCAACATTCGAAACTTAAATATTGTCATGGTTTAAATAACCTCCTTGATTCCATTGGAAACCTATCACAACTACAACCTTGAACATAGAAGGGTGTGAATGTTTAAATAACCTTCCTAATTCCATTGGTAACCTGTCACAACTGTAAAACTTGAACATCGTAGGGTGTATAGATTTAAATAACCTCCCTCATTCTATTGGCAACCTGTCATAGTTGTAGCACTTGAACATAGAAATTTGTAAAATTATAAATAACCCCCCTAATTCTATTGGTAACCTGTCATAGCTGCAACACTTGAAGATAGAAAATTGTAGAGGTTCAAATAACCTTCGTGATTCCATTGGCAACCTGTCACATATGCAACACTTGAAAATAGAAAGTTCCAGAGGTTTAAATAACCTCCCCGATTCCATTGTCAACCTCTCACATCTGTAGCACTTGAATATAATAGGAAATTTTAAAGGTTTAACTAACCTCCTTGATTCTGTTGACAATCTATCACAACTGCGGCACTTAAAAATAAAATATTGTCATAGTTTAAATAACCTCCTTGATTTCATTGGCAACCTTTCATAGCTACAACACAACACTTGAAAATAGAAGGGTGTGGACATTTAAATAAGCTCCCTAATTAAATAACCTCCTTTATTCCATTAGCAACCTATCACAACTGCAACACTTGAACATAGAAGGGTGTGGATGTTTAAATAAGCTCCCTGATTCATTTGGAAACCTGTCACAACTGCAATACTTGAACATAGAAGGGTGTGGACATTTAAATAATCTCCCTGATTCCATTGGCAACCTGTCACAACTGTAACACTTGAACATGGTAGGGTGTATAGATTTAAATAGCCTCCCTGATTCATTGGCAACCTGTCATAGCTGTAGCACTTGAACATAGATGGGTGTAAAATTTTTAATAACCTTCTTGATTCCATTGAAAATAGAATTCTAGGATGTGTTCTAGAGTGCTTCATTAATTTAAATATTTTGAGAGGTTCCTTGCAAAATCCATTTTGTGCACATTTTGCAATCAATCATTTCATTCCATGAGATGATATCTCTTTGAGTCATTTTGTCAAACAATTCAAGTATTTTGTCTATGATTCCACATCTTGCATATATTTCTACCACAACATATCCAACTATAACATCTAAACAAAAATTCCCCTACCATTATGCTTTGGTGCATGTTCATAGCCCATCCCAAAGCTTTCATTTTGGCATAGGCAGGGAGGACTCTGGCAAAAAAATTGGCTTTATACCTGCCAATTGCATTAGTATGAAAGTTTTGAAAGCCTTTTCAACAAAAAAATTTCTGCAAAACCTACAATAATTTCATTCCATGAGATGACATCTCTTTGAGGCATTCTATCAAATAGTTCACGTGCCTTGTCTGTGCTTCCACATTTTGCATGCATATCTACTAGAGCATTTCCAACCATAATATCTGACATAAATCAACCTTATGTTATGCTTTGATCAATGTACATACCCTGTACAAAGCTCCCATTTTATTACAGGCAGGGAGTATGCTGGTAAAGGTTGTGGAATTTGGCTTTACACCTGCCAATTGCATTTGCTTGAAAGTTTCTAAAGCCTTTTCAAAAAAATCCATTTTGTGCATATCCTACAATATTGCAATCCATAGACCACATTTCTTATAGGGATACTATCATGTATTTTCTATGCATTCATAGATATTCATATCTTGTTTCAAAGCTCCCATTTTGGCACAGGTAGAGAGGATGTTGGAAAAGGTTGTGGAATTTGGCTTTACACCTACGAATTGTATTCGTTTGAAATTTTTCAAATCCTTTGCACCAAATTAATTTTGTGCATATCTATTGTAGATTCCTAAAGTTTTTCACCTTATATTTTTTGTAATCATCCCATCTAATCACCCTACTCTCATGCTATTGACTAACAGTTATACCAATTGATCAGGTCTATCAACATTTTTCAATTGATGAGCACTTTGAGATCTCAAATTTTTTACCATCAATTTTCAAAACAATATGAATTAGAATGATAGTTTTATGGCCACTTCATGAATTTTTCCAATCATGACTTAGATCAACTTCCATTTATGAAAATATATTAAATTCTCAAGACACTCCTACACTATGTGTTTATCGCATTATACTTATACTATTGTGATTTTCCATACTTTTGAGTTTTGAGTCCCTTTGATATATTCTCATCATTCATGGCATTCAAGAAATTTTTGATTCTTAAATTATGGTCACTAATTATTCTATAAATCTCTACCACCTCAATTTAATTTTCCATTACCAACAAGCATTTATTCTCCACATTATTTTCCATAAGACAAGTATAAATAGTAGAGGTATAAATTGGACAGAACAAGATAGGCTAAAAAGCTAAAAGCAACATTCAATAGTTAATTGAGAATTTTTTCTCTAAATATCACATAGATAAATATTAAGCAACTTGTGAGAAAAGTAAGACTGGGTGAACTAGATGGTTACCCTCACCCCATTCTATTTAGACATTACATACCATATGACCCCAAGAGAGATGATTGTGCAGATGTGTCAAGTTGCCAGGGTTGCTATGCAATGGTGCAACTAACCCTAGCCTTAACTAATCTATTTATCCTACATACTTGCTGAAATCTTCCTAGGGGTCACAATACAAGATTGCATTTGATGTGAACAGGGGTAATGATTCAAAAATTCAGATAGAACCACAATCTGCTTACACAAGCATATCCCCTACCTATAATGAGTAAAATTTACTCAATAAAATAAAAGATGGGCAATCAATATCTTCCCATCTAGAAATTTAATGGAATTCACCCAAAGGCTATAATTTATGGTATATTTCCTTAAGAAATAGCTAGGTTTGATTGGTCATCTCCTAGTGTCCATGGACGTGTATAATATTCTTACTATCCTCTTTCACTAGGATATTGTTAACATAAGCTTTTGGATCATACTGTAGAGCCTCTTTGATCAGAATGAATTTGACTATAGATTTAGTGTTAGGATATTTGAATAATTGCTAAAAATCTTCTTGTTAGCATATTTTATCACCTCTTTACGATGTGTCCCTTCATATTCCTATTTGAGGCCCCATAGGGATTTACTTTTACTTGGAAAGGATTAGAGAGATGATCACATTAGCATTATAATCTTATTCATGCCCACTGCATTATTATAGACAACTTTGTGTTTGTGTGTATAATTATATGTAAGACAATACTTTTGTACATTGTTTCGTAAACTATTTTTGTTTTATATCCAACATGAGTCTCTTACATAATTTATTGAGGACATGTTTCTTGTTTGGATCCTACTGTAGTAATATTCTTATTGTATGAATAAGTTCAAATTTTTTCTTTTAAACTTTATATACATTTGCATTTTTTTCTAAAATTACATATGGCATATGCAAGCTACAAAATTTTTAGAAAATTTGCTTGTGATGGGCTCAGGAATTTTGGCGAGGGCTTTAGTTCAAGCTTACCACCAAGCTCTTGCAAGTAATATTTAATCCTTTTTTGTATGCATCATGGTAAAGTGGACAAGAATAGGGCACAGTCAAAATAGGGGACCACAGAAAAGAGGGTTTGTCTTCCTGTCGCCTCTCTCTTTTATGTTTGCTTTATTTTTTTAAAGTTTGTTTAAGTATTCACACAAGGAACTTCTTATACAAAAAACCAAAATTTCCTAATTCCCTGATGTTTCCTAAGTTCCATCATTGATCTTAGTCTATTTTTCTTGAATCCTATGGGTCAAGTAATGAGGATAAAGCTCAAGCTTTGGTTTTGGCCCTTGGGACTATCATCTACCACCTTATGTGAAGTGTCAAAATAGCATATTTTGGGTGATTCAATGATCAATATCAGAGCAATCAGAAAAAGGAGGCCTTCAAATTGGAAACTTGAAAACTTTTCAGTCAAGCTTGGGCTTTGTTGGATTCATTTGAGTTATTTCTCTTACTAGTACAAAGAAGCAAATTGAGTAGTCAATTTCTTGGCAAAATTTTCCATTCATGCTCAAGATAGATTCATTAGTGACATTGACATAGATATATGGCAAGACTTGAAACAAATTAAGGAATTGGGATTCCAATACAATTTTTAATTATTTCTTCATTCAACTTTGATTGAAATGACTTAAATCTTTTCCCATCAATGTTAAGTTGATCATAGATGGGTTAGACCTTCTCACATGTCGATAGCACCTCAAAGAGAAAATTATTGGTGAGGGTTTGATTATATGACATAAATGGTGGGCTATTGATATGTATTGACTTTCTTGCTACATAATTTTCTAGGTTTTCATCATTGACTAAGGCAATTTCATCAAATATGGAGCCCTTGTTTGGCCTCTGCACAAAGAAGTGAGAAATGGCTTTCAAAGATCCTATTAGAGAAACAAGTTTAGTGAAGATTTTCATAATCCAGGACAGACGAGTAGAGCATGCCATCAAGGAGACCCTAGGAGTGGATTATTAAGTCCTTTATTGATAGATTCCTGGAAAAGGATCCCTAAGTGCAGAAAATAGTATTACTCAATGGTATAAAGCACCCTTGGAGAAAGATTGAGTTCCCTTCTTCTCATTGGTTCCTAGAGGTTTATTTCAGATCTAATTTCAATCTGAGGACTGAAATTTTGTATGGATAAATGGACCTTGGTTCTTTGGCAAGAATGGGGTTACTTATGCCCATGGAAGCCATTCTTTGATATCTACATTGAGAATATTACTAAGGTTTGATGTAATATTAGGGTGTAAATCTCCTCAACAACACAATTTTATCAATCTTCAAGGACCTTCAAAGTCCCCTTAGGCAATTACATCAGATTTCTCAATTTAGGTTTGGAATCCTTGTATCCATCAAAACTTGACCTTGCATAATATTTTTTAGAGAAGGCCATCCAAGAACCTTCTAAACATTCTCTAAGGCTCACAACACATCCCAACACAATATTCCAATATTTACCATGATGTTTCTTTTTCACAACTCTAAGAAACAACAAACTACCCCTGTTTTAGGCTACTAAATTAGCCTTCCTTTACAAAGGAAGTACTAGATAGGCTTATCCCACACAAAAAAATTCAATGAGGCAGAATTTACCACTTAAAATAACCTCAAAATCTACAATTAGATCCCTCTTATACAACCTCTAGGTACCTTATCCCTCAAACCCTCCTTTTTAGGCAAAAATCTAGGGTTTTAATGAAAATCATATCTCCATGATTATTCAGGTCTTACCAACTAGTCAAACACATTATTTTACACCCTAGTATGCTTAAAATTTCATAAAACACCCTGCCCTAATATTCTATCATCAAATTCCCGATTTTATCCTTCAATTTACACAAATTTACAAAAGAAATACATTAGGGCATCAAACCCACAAACCCATCAGGAGTCCTCTCTACCCTAAATGATCACCATAGCATTGAAAAAAATTAAACGATACCCATTCCACTAAGATACAGGTTGAACAATAGGTGGAAGGGGATTAATTCATCATTTAGACTATCAAAACCCTATGGTAGGGTATGCAGACCTGTAGACACAAAATTCAATCAAACTTGCACTTAAATGAGAGTTAGGGCCTGAAATAACTTGGAGAATATTGTTAATACATTCCCCAATAATATTCAAAAAGATTTACTAGTAAACCCTTCCTTTACAGACCATGCTAGAACATTAAATGAAGAAAAAATAGGAAATTATGAGAAATATAGTGCTGAAAGTAATGAAAGTATATTGAATTCTTCAAGAGGAGTAGTAGAATGATGGATATCATGTATTTGAAGGCTCTTCAACTTCATAAAACTTCCTATACCCACCAAACTACCTTTTAAACCTTTGTGACCGTTGGTCTTCTCCATTATAAGCAATTTTGCACTAAATGATAACATTACAATTTTGAAAGCAACTTTTTACATAATTTGTCATCTCTTTATATTTCACCCCTCCTAAATACCCAAACACACACATAATGGTCTCTTAGACCTTATTTTGAACAAAATGAAATTAGGAAACCAAAATTGGACTCAAAACTCCTTGAAGACTAAACCTTGCATTACAATGCACTTTCACAAATTCAAGTTTGACACTAACGGTTGGGGTGCTCCTGCACCATACAACCCCACTAAAAATAATTCATGCCACATGAATTGGGCCTTATACCAATATCTCCATGATTCATACATCCTCCTCTGATCTGCAAACTGCTGCCATTGGTTCATATATTGTGTCCTTGCATCTTTAATTGTGGTTGGATATGGATATGGCTTCCCTTCTATATTCAGACCTATCAATGGTCTCTTACCTACTCTTAACTGGTTTCCTCCACCTACACCTGCAAACAAACAATTGTTAGCATTCCATGGATCTTCCTTCACCCTCATTTTGTCTTCACACTTGTGACTATCATCAATTCTTTGTCCATTTTGTCTCTTTTCCATTGTTATCAGTCCTTTGGCTTTGTCAAACCTTGGTACCACTGCACCATCAGATTTAACATCCTTTGTACTTGTACCTTCAATTAGAGGACACACAATGGTCCCCACCACTACATTTTCATGCAAGTTCACTATCAATCCACCACTTAACCTTGTATTTGTCTTTGGTTAATTCTATTTACAAATTGCAATCCTCTTACTCTTTTACAAGAGTGGGGAATATGTTCAGGCCAAAATCTCTTCATTAAATCCATTGGCCTAGTCACTCTCATTGTATGATGCTTTGAGTTTTATGGTGTACCCTTTAAATAGAATCATAATATTTTTTTTTTTCGTACAGAGGAATCATTTGTTTCCCAAAATCCCTTGGTTTAGTTACTCACAACAGGATTCTTCTTTTTGCATATAGATCCAAGCTAACTCTCATAGAAACTCTACAATGTTGTAATTTTCCCTACCCTTTGGTTCCTTTCAGTTTCTTTGTTTTCCTTTTTTATTTTCTCTTGCCCTTCTTTATTAGATATTGTTTTCTCACATTAAGCTTGAAACTCAAAGTATTTACTATTGTCGGTTTGTCTTCTTCATGCTCTTTGTGAATTCTCTTTCATTATGTTTCCTTTGTCATTCATTGACTACTTGATAGTATCTTTCTATCTTATTTTCAATTGATTGAATCATCTTACCAAGAAGCAAGATACACGTGGTGTCAAATAATCAACTACTTTATTCAATGGTAGGCTATAAATGTGGTATTTTGAGTGTGTCTTTCACTCCTTACTAGATGAAGTTGTTCACATCGATTTTCTAGAGAAAAATTAAAATATCCTCTAGTTTTGTGTTCCAAGGAATGATGTTCTATTTCACATTTTATCCATTTTTTGCTTTTATGTTATGTTGATTGTAATATCCATGAATCACTAAGAAGAGTTTGAATGGATTTGAACATACAATAGGTACAATAGTAAAAGATTAGGAGAAAAAGCACCCTAGACACAAAGTGAATACATTAAAGAAAAATAGCAGTAAAAATTAAATAAATGGATGTCCCTTCGTTATTACTGGATATCTGATGTAGTGCACATTATTATAGTGCAAGCCTATTTCTCAGATTGTTTCATTTAGCATCACCAATATTTTTTGTGAGAACATTATCCCTATTTAAAATGATGAAAATTGTTCACATCTCTCAGAACAATTTCTCTTGCAACAATCTTGGAGATGAATTTAGATGCAGTGTGAAAATCAGAACATACTCGAAGGTTCTTAACAACTCTAATAGTTGTACTAGGGGCCATGTTTAACAAACCAAATTCAATTGCTAGATAAATGATTCTTTTTTCTTCTATTCCACAACATTAAGTAAAAGTCTTGAATCTGGAAATACCCTACTGCCTTCATTTGCCAAGCCAGTTTCTCCAATTTTGCATAGCTCTCCAATGTTATGAGCAGTTTATCTTGATTTGGTGAAATTTATTTAGAATTTGTTCCATCTAGATTATATACTGCATGCATTAGCCCCTTCACAAACCCCAAAAATTTCAATTTGATTGGAAAGATAAGCCAACATAATCCACTACTTTTCACTTTCTACATATTTCAACACTCGCTAAATTTCGTATTAGACATCTAACTGAATATAATATTTTTGAGATATTTGAAAAGGAATTATACTTAGAGACTAGTGCATGTAATAGTGGTCAGTATCATTGCTCATCTCACACAACTATAATTTCACCTGGCTTTTATACATACATTTTTAATTCTAGGGCTAGAAATTTTTTCTTAGTAGCGTTTTTATAGTTTTTATTCCTTTCCCATTTTCTATGACCAGACATTGTGAACATGTATTTTTTTTGCTAACATCCTCTGTTGGGAACATCAAGGAATATCTTCAAAACTAAAATGCAAAGAATATGATGGGTTCTGTAATGACCTAAATATTATACATATTTTTGAAATTCCATAAATTTATAACACAATGAATTCATCACAAGAACATGAAAAGGGGATGTATATCTAGAGTCTAGATAGACAATCAACAAAACTGATTTATAAATTATAAACATAAATTACTTCTAAGGTCATTTAAATCAAAGGTAAAGTTATGAGTTCTTGAGCAATTTTTCTAGTACTCTATGCATTGGAATGTTCTAGAAATGGGTTCAGAGATTAGGTTAGCATCCATGAACAACAAGGGCTTTAAGTTTTAACAGATGAAATTATATTTTAACTAGTCTATCTAGCTCCATAGGCCCATGTCTAAGGGTCGTCGAGGGATGATTTTGTGACATTAGGTGTCTCTTTAAGTGTCCATGTAAAACCATTTAAGACACTATCAGATGAATTTACAATCCATGATCAACATAACACAAATAGTCTTTACTTATATGATATATCAGGTTCAAGGTTTTAATACAAGTATTCTACTTACAACAAGCTTGACAATAATTTATAATTATCCATAGGCTCTGAGAAAATTGCAAAGAAGAGCATGCTTAATCATTAGTTTATCTTTAATCTCTCGATAAGATTGTAGGAATTAGTCAAGGCATGTGGCCTTATGCGTAAAGATATTGTTGTAAATTCTAAGCCTAGTCTATCCCACTTTCAATATTTTGTTCCTCTTATGGAATCTCTTTTTACTTTAAAAAAATCAAAACTTAACAATCATTTAGATATCTAGTAAGTTTATTCTAATATCAATCTTTGTAATTTTTAGTCTTGTACAATATACACATGAAAGCAGTGGTAAGGAATTATTCACTAGCGTTATAATTAATAAATTTCTATGTTATTTTGTTATAGGACATTTTAAAGGATCTAGACCTACATCATATTGTTGTAAATTATTGGAAGGAGAGTGTGGATGTAGAGAAAAATGTTTTCTAATTTCTATACCAAGTGTAGTAAGTCCAAACTTGGCACCTAAAGGGAAGCATTTATTACATGCATACACCCCTAGAACAAAACCATACGATCTTTGGGCAGGACTTGATCGTAGGAGTGTCAAATACAAGTAGCTCAAGGCTCAGTGTTCTAAGGTAAATAAATGGATTACTTTGTAAAAAATTCAAGAATTCTACGACTATTTTTTATTACTAGAGATAAATTTTTATCTTGTCTAGACAAGATATCAATTTAAAATCTTGAAAGCATGTATAAATCCATTTACTCGTATTGGTGATGTAGATTTTCATATAGAGTATTTTTTTCTTATGGACATATTGAAAAATACTTGGAAGTTCATGAGATTGAAAAATTTATATATTGCATATAAATATCCTTGACAGAGGTTTTATGTTGGATTCTTACTAGAGAGAGACATATAGCAGTTATTAGGTCCAGAAAGGTTTCATACTACTTTGTTTGAGAACTCTTACTGAATTCCCAAAAATAGTAGTTCCCAAATTATGCCAATAGACATTATAAATAGAAAACAAACAACAAGATCTGATTTATAGGCCCTATGAAAATCTCTAACTTTTTGGCTCCCCTTTGATACTTTTCTACATACTTACAGATTATATCTCCATGATTAATATGGATTGGAAGGGTTGAAAGGGCACATGTTAGTATTTTCCATTTATTGGGAAATAAAGAGTCTAAAGTGACTAAAAGAATCAAATGTAGCTCTTTACTCTAAATGCTTTATTTTCATTCGGTTATTAATATATCCAGATATAAACCATGATGACTTAAATTAGAACTGGAAGAAATCTCATGAAAACTACAAGAAGAGATCAGTGATTAGATGAATCATGGAAATGAAACCAACTCCATAAGCCACAACAAACAAAATATGCAATACAAATGAGAATACAGACCTTCAAAGGAGTTGTCATGGATAAAGAATCATCCTCCCTTAGATATCTTGTGAGAGTTCCTGAAATCTCTTTAGTTATCCACAATATCCACATTCTATGAGCTTTGATACAAAGATTGTGCATACTTCTTCTCAGTTTATTCAAATTGGTGCTATTATTTTTATCCTATGATTCAGGCTTCAAACCAACCCCTCTCATTAGTATTTGTCTTCCAGAACTATCTAGAAGATGGTAATCAAAATCAATACTGGAATATCTAAAATTCGAAGATCCTTTCCCTGAAACTGAAGCTTTGTTCTTGACAAACCAGAGTTGAGATGAGCCAAGAACTAGTGGAAGGGAAGTTGAATGAAAAATGAGAGCAACTAAAAGCCTTCCTAAGAAAAAGTGCCCTTTCAACTATAACTATCGGTTGTAGTGTCTCCTTGTTCATTTTTTTGGCATCTCCTCATTTTTCATTTCTTGATAGAGAGCTTCTGAAAGAGGTGCAAGATTTTCTTCAATCTCAAGAATCAATGTTGAGATAAAATGGAAGCATTGATCTTGCAAATAAGGTGTTAAATAATTTATCCTTGAAGGAGATTTATGTGCATGAAGAAAACTTAGGAGGTCTTCCAAAATATTTTTGGACCCCTCATCTATGGTATCTTTTGTTTGACTAACCTGAGTTCCAAAATAAGCATTAAGGTGACCAATCCAGTCTTCATCATTTGTCATCATAAATCTAAAATTCAACCCAGGTAAATTGACACTTTTTAGGTCCCCTCTCTTGGCAAGCCATCCCTCACTAGTAGTTAATTTGTGCAAATGGGTTTCAACATCTTTGTAACTTACCAGAGATGTAACTATGGCTTCAAGGAATTTACCAACCTTAACTATCTCATGCAGATTTGCAAATCCATTAGCTATTATTTGTTTCATCCTACTAACAAACATGCTTTCAAAAAGTTCATCCCACAAACTCTTTGATTTCTTCAAAAAATCTCTCACACACATTGCCATAGAAACTCAACATTTGAACCAAAAACTATTTTTAACCACTCCAAGCTCCCTTAAAATGTATCTAGACTATCCAATGTTTCTTTGATCAATGTCTCATTATTTGCAATTTCCTTGCCACTTTTCACAAGATCAAGCAAATACTTTCCCCCAAGCCTATCTGCAGAGAGAATATCATTTGCACATGTCTTAAGCCACGCTAAGCAAGACTCTAATATAAAGTCGCTCGAAAAAATTATCATGGTAGCTTGTAGATTCTCTATATGAGATTTCCATGACTACACCTCATTGTCTGGGTTTGGAATCCCACCAAACAACTATGATCCAAGTTGCACTGCCAACACAGTCTTATAAAAAGAGGCAAATCATTTAGAAACTCCAAGAAGAGTTCCCCAGCCCGACATAGCATTACTTGTATGAATCTTACCACATTACATAAAATGGAACTAACTACCCCCACCTTATCGGTCTATTAGTGGAGCTATGAGGGGAGTTCCCCCAATGTAGTAATGTTAGACAGATAGTGTCCCTATTTAAAATGATGGAAATGGATCACATCTCTCAAAACAATTTCTCTTGCAACAATCTTGGAGATGAATTTAGATGTAGTGTGGCAATCAAAACATACTTGAAGGTTCTTAACAACTATAATAGTTGTACTAGGGGCCATGTTTAACAAACCAAATACAATTGCTAACTTTTCTCTATGGTGGAAGATAAATGATTCTTTATACCCTGTTGCCTTCATTTTCCAAGCCAATTTCTCCTACTTTCCATAGCTCTAGGATGTTTGTGGATGTGATTTGTCTCCTACACAAAAAAAATGTACCTATTTATGGCCTTCAATCCAACTACATCCAGTTATCTTTTTAATTCCTCTATCTTTTATCAATCTCTTTACTATTTGAACCTCATACAAATGTTTTAGAGAAGAACATAAGTTGTAGCATTTTTAGGATTCAACTAAAAAAGTAGTGTTGCTAGAAATACTCAGCCTATATTAATATAAGATCCACTTGTACCATAGATTTAACTAGCATCTTAGTAATAATGTTTAGAGTGTCCTCAATAGAGCCAGCACATGAATGAAGGTCAACCATGCACACCTAATGATCAACTATATATGTAAATTTTAATGCAATAAGGGTTATCAAATGATCGGTGGAACTAATTATTCACTCCTGCAGACAATCAATTTTCTCCTTGATATGCTTTGTCGGGCCATCGGCGGGATGAGGTCTCATGTTCCCGTGATGGAGTTCATTCCTGTCGCTAGGAATTGGCTGGTGGTTCCAACGATGGGCCAATGTTTTTGTGATGTTCGTGTGTGCTCAGTATTAGGAGCTTGGCCATAATTTTAATTTTACAAACATGCTCTAAAACCTACGTCGAAACCTTATTTTCAGGCTACATCTTGCCACTTTGTTTTGCTTGTTTAAATGAATACCATTCTTTCTTGAAGTAACTATTATGTAAATACAATAATTAGAGATGTGACAGTCGATGATCACTTGAACTACCAAAAGTTACAGAAATTTCTTTTTCTTTCTTAAATGAAGACCATTCTTGTAGGCTTTTCATTAAAATTGCATTGTCATCTTTTTATGTTTAGTATGAAACTGAAAAAGTTTTGTTCCTTATTTTAGGCTCATGAGCCCACCATTATGAAGGATTCAAGTTTTCCTATATTGTTTTTTGATAAAAAATCAAAAGATTCTTGGCCTACAAAAGTAGTCTTGCTCAATAGTCATCAGGTGAACTCCTTAAGCTTGAGACCATTCCTCAAAAATTTCTTCTTGTATTGTTGTGAATAATAGTTTATTTCAATACATTGTATTAATTAACTTCATTAAAAAATTATCAATAAGTGAGAAAATATTGTGGAAAACACATCATACCCTTTGATCCATCATTAGGATGAGGAAGTGAAGATAATAGGATTGCAGAGTTAGCACAATTTAATAAATGGGATTGTTTTTCTTGCTTCCCATGCTTCTGAACCTCCCCCTTTGGCACCCTATGCTCTTTATTGTGCTAATTCAACAATCCTATTATATTTTCTTACTCATTGTGATTATGATTGTGTAGTGTGATCTAAAATGCTGATACAGATAAAATATGTCATTTTTCCCAAAAGCTTTTTTCATTCATTTTTTCCCAAAGGTTTGAGTGGTTATTTCAGGTTGCTAGTGAGATTCAAAGATACTTCTCTTGTATAATAGACCTAATTGGTCTTCTAGGACAGAGTTGTCTTAGATTTTTGAGTGAATTCATCCAAAGGAGTTGAGGGTGGTTTTGGTGTATGTTTAAGTTTCCCTAAAAGGTGTTCAAAACCATCAAGAGACACTGGGTTGGTGAGTGGACTGTGAGTAAAGTAGCCAAATATAGGTCTACAAACCTACTAGAAAAAGGATAGGTGATATTGAAAAGGGTTCATTGAAGAGGTTTTTTGAATTTAATTGTTGTTTGTTTGATCTAAATTGAGTTGTTATAGGTGAAAACCAACCACCCTGCATCAAAGGAGCTCAATCAAACAAAATACAAAGTCTTACCTTCTTCTCTTATCAAATTTCAATTAGAGAAAAATGTGGAGATAAATGAATCATATGGTGGCTTTAAGTTCTCAAGGATTATCTTAATGATCAGTGTGTACAATGTTGAAAACACATTTTTACTCTATGTTTTATGTACCTAAGATGTAATTGAACTTTTTTTTGCTCTGGAGATTGCTTTTGGTAGAATCCTACTTTATCATTCTTCCAATTTTTATATGGTTTATAAAATTTATGTTGTTATGTTCACTTTGTTGTAGGTTTTAATACAACATCTGCATGAGAAACTTAATCTTAGTGATGTGTGATAAATGTTTTCCATGTATTATTATTCTAATTAAAGAAAGGAAATTGATTATTTTGAATTTTTTATAAAATATAAGATCCCATAGTGAGCTGGATTGGAATTTAAAGGAGTATGAATATGGCCATAATTTAATTATCTATTGTGTTGTGTTGGCCAACTAAAAAAGCACTATTGCTGGAAATACTCAGCCTATATTCATATATGATCCACATGTACCACAAAGTTAACTAGCATCTTAGTAATAATGTTTAGGGTGTCCTAAATATAGCCAAGATGGGCATAGAGGTCAACCATGCACACCTAATGATCAACTATATATGTAAATTGTAATGCAATAAGGGTTACTGGCGTGTGAAGTATGTGCAACCCTCATCCACTAAACTTGCATGACTGCATGCACCTAGAACCCAATCAAAGCTTACAATGTTAGGATGTGTTCTAGAGTGCTTCATTAATTCAAATATTTTGAGAGGTTCCTTGCAAAATCCATTTTGTGCACATTTTTCAATCAATCATTTAATTCCATGAGATGACATCTCTTTGAGGCATTTTGTCAAACAATTCAACCTCCTTAATTCCTTTGGTAACCTATCACAACTGCAACCTTGAACATAAAAGGGTGTGAACATTTAAATAACCTTCTTGATTCCATTGGCAACCTATCACAACTTCAAAACTTTAACATGGTAAGGTGTATAGATTTAAATAACCTCCCTAATTCCATTAGCAACCTATCACAGTTGTAGCACTTGAACATAGAAATGTGTAAAAGTTTAAATAACCCCCCTTATTCTATTGGCAGCTTGTCATAGCTGCAAAACTTGAACATAGAAGACTGTAGAGGTTTAAATAACCTTCCTGATTCCATTGGCAACCTTTCACATTTGCAGCACTTGAAAATAGAAAGTTGCAGATGTTTAAATAACCTCCCCAATTCCATTTTCAACCTCTCATAGCTGTAGCACTTGAATATATTAGGGAATTTTAAAGGTTTAAATAACCTCCTTGATTCTATTGACAGTCTATCACAACTGCAACACTTAAAAAAAAAAAATTGTCACAATTTAAATAACCTCCTTGATTTCATTAGCAACCTACCATAGCTACAACACAACACTTTAACATAGAAGGGTGTGGAAATTTAAATAATATCCCTAATTAAATAACCTCCTTGATTCTATTAACAACCTATCACAACTAGAAAAATTGAACATAAAAGGGTTTGGTTGTTTAAATAAGCTCCATGATTCATTTGGCAACTTGTCACAACTGCAACACTTGAACATAGAAGGGTGTGAATGTTTAAATAAGCTCCTCGATTCCATTGAAAACCTATCACAGTTGTAGCACTTGAACATGGTAGGGTGTATAGATTTGAATAGCCTCCTTGATTCATTGGAAACCTGTCACAGTTGCAACACTCGAACATAGAAGGGTGTAAAAGTTTAATAACCTCCTTAATTCCATTGAAAATAGAATGTTAGGATGTGTTCTAGAGTGCATTAATTCAAATATTTTGAGAGGTTCCTTGCAAAATCCATTTTGTGCACATTATGTAATCAATCATTTCATTCTATGAGATGACATCTCTTTGAGGCATTTTGTCAAACAATTCAGATGTTTTGTCTATGATTCCACATCTTGCATATATGTCTACCACAACATATCCAACTATAACATCTGACAAAAATTCCCCTACCATTATGCTTTGGTGCATGTTCATATCCTATCCCAAAGCTCCCATTTTGGCACAGGCAGGGAGGATTCTGGAAAAAAAATTGGCTTTATAACTGCCAATTGCATTCATTTGAAAGCTTCAAAAGCCTTTTCAACAAACAATTTTCTGCAAAACCTGCAATCATTGCGTTCCACGAGATTACATCTCTTTGAGGCATTCTGTCAAAAAATTCGCGTGCCTTGTCTATGCTTCCACATTTTGCATGCATATCTACCAGAGCATTTCCAACCATAATATCCGATAGAAATCCACCTTTTGTTATGATTTGATGGATGTACATACCCTATCCAAATCTCCCATTTTATTAGAGGTAGGGAGTATGCTAGCAAATTTTATGGAATTTGGCTTTATACCTACCAATTGCATTTGCTTGAAAGTTTCTAAAGCCTTTTCAACAAATCCATTTTGTGCATATCTTGCAATATTGGAATCCATAGACCACATTTCTTATAGGGATACTATTGTGTATTGTCTATGCATTGATGGATATTCATATCTTGTTTCAAAGCTCCCATTTTGGAACAGGCAGGGAGGATGTTGGCAAAGGTTGCGGAATTTAGCTTTACACTTGCGAATTGTTTCTTGAAATTTTTTAAAGCCTTTCCACCAAATTTATTTTGTGCATATCTATTGTGTATATCCTTAAGCTATATGACAAAGGTGTATATATAATTTGAGATCAATTGATAAGATAAGACATGTAATGTTGATTTGATTTACATTTTTCTTAAGATATAATTTCGTTACGTTGCTAAATTTAATAGTTTAATAATTGGGATTCTCAATGATCTTGTATACCCAAAGTGTATGTGATAGAAATAAATTAGGTAGTCATGTCGATTAGTTTGACAATTTGAATGATCTTGAGTTCATAAGTACATAGTGATAATTTTTGACAAATAATATAATTTCTTGTTGCATTTATTACAAAAACAAAGGCCACTTTTTATTGTAGCAGAGGATGTAGAGAGTGAAGCATTGGCTACTTTGATCTTTGAAATTGATGATTTTTTTACTAAATTGATAATGTTTGAAGTTTCTTTTTCTTTCTTAGATGTTGAGTCTAATTAATAAGTTTAATGTTGTGTTGCAACTTGCAAGTGAGTATGTTAATATGATAAAGGCTAGTATTGTCGATCCTCTAAAAGTTATCTAAATTGCATTAGTTGATGCAGAAAGGTAAAACTATTTATCTTTATTATAATTAGTGGAACTTGCAACTACAATATCTGATAAAAATCTACTTCCAAATATGATTTTGATGGATTTTATATCTAATTATGATACATTCACTATATTATCTAGCACCTATGTTTAGGATGCCATAGTTGGAAAAGGAAAAGAAAATGTTTGAATTTTATCCTCTGTATTATTTGAATTTTTTTTGTTTTTGATGTGCAAATTTTGAAACCTTATTTTTAGGTTGCAGCTCCAAATTGGAGAAGTGAAAGGTGAATACTAGTGAGGAAGAGTTTGGAGGAGTCAAAACTAATAGCAGTTGGAAAGCTGTGGAATTACAAGGGGGTTAAATGGGTTGAGCCCCTATAGGAGGTCACTACCCTTCCAAAAGGACTATAGTTAAGGAAGGGGAAAATAGTATAAGTATATGAAAATAGGAGTATTTTTTTTATATGATGTTTGTAAGTTGTACAGTGTCACTGAGACATTGAATGTAACCAATGAGATTTTGATTTGCCAATGAGGCTTAATGAAATAAAATTTCAGAGTGGTTTTTTCTCCACTCATAAACACTATGTTGTGGATCCTCTTGATTTGTAATTTGATTGTGTTTGTGTCTGATCAATCATATTTGTTCAAGCATTTTAGTCTTCATTTCATGGTGCTTCTTCAACATTTGAATATCTATGATACTTGAAGTTTATATGCATAAATTTGTGAGGATTAATTAAGTTAGATTTGATTTGTAATGACTAAATATATGAATAAATTAATGACTAAATATATGACTAAATTAATGACTAAATATATGACTAAAGTAATGACTAAATTAATGACTAAATATATGACTAAATATATGACTAAATTAATGACTAAATACATGACCAAAGTAATGACTAAATATATGACTAAATTAATGACTAAATATATGACTACCATGACTAAATAAATGACTAGTTAACAAAAATCAATGAGTAAATTAATGACTAAATATATGAGTAAATTAATGACTAAACATATGATTAAATAAATGACTAAATCAATGACTAAATCAATGACCAAATTAATGACTAAAATCAATGACTAAATAAATGACTAAAATTGTTTAGTCATAAATTTGGTGATGTTATAAATGATTACAAATAAACCACTAATAGTCACGTGACTAAAGTTAGTCATTTCTTTGCAATTTTTAGTAGTTTATTTAGTCATATATTTTTGTTTGTGTACTAGTGTATGAGAGGAGCCCAAAAGAAGAACCCTTAAAAAGAATAAAGTGTTGCTTTTGTAGATCAAGCATAACTTGGATGAATGAAACTAAAAATATAACCTACCTAGGGTTATCAGTCAAGGAGATCTAATCAAGGAAATATTTACTCATGAAATGTACACCAAAAGGAGAGCTAGGTGAAGCCAAGACTTACACACCATACCCAAAAATGATTTTTTTCTTGGAAGTTCTTCTAAATCCCCCATAAAATCAAGGATATGAGTATGTGTCAATCAAAAAGGACAAATTAGCAACAATAAATGAGTATGGGTGCCACAAAATCCACTTGTAGAATTTAAATAATGTATTTAATGCTATTGGTGAAGCCCAAAAGTCAAACAGGTAGCTGAGGAAGTGGTTTTAGAATTAATGGTGTCACCTATAAAACATACCAAATTTGTGGAGTTGTCGAGGTGTTGGGCCTCAAAGAAAACCTTTTATTATGCATTAAATGGTCTAGAGCTATGAAAAATGCATCCTTCATTTGACATCAGTTGTCGGGCCTACGGCTTATGACTTATCACGAAGCAATAATGTGTAAGGGGAAAGGGGGAGGAAGTAAGGAAGAAGCACAATCCCTAATCCTCGAAAGGTCATCAAAGATTAGAGGTTAGGGGGTAGCTTATCGCTTACCACAAAGTGGTAAGAGGTAAGAATTAAGAGCAACTCCCAAAAGTCTAAAAAATAAGGATTTAGTCAAAATTTGAAGAAATGGGACCTCGGGAGGGAATCCCAAGGTTTTGAGAATGAAATAAATTATTAAGAAGGTAGTGAAAACAAAGAATATTTTTGGGGTTCAAGAATCAAGAGTATTCCTTACCTCTCAACATAACAATGGTAAGGTGTAAAGAGTAACCCCAACCTCTGAAGTCCGAAAAGGTCAATACTAAGTACTTTTTCATGAATGAGACTTCAGTGATTGGGTCGTAGGAAGAATGAATTCTACTTGCAAAGAAAAGGAGTAAAGAGGATTCCCTATCCTCAATGCTCGAAAGGTTGACACTTGGTCACCTTTCTAAGTGTATATTAGAGGGTCAAGGGTTGGAGGATAGGATTATCTCTTGCCTTAACAAACGTAAGAGGTAAAGGGTAAGGCCGAAGTCTGACCCCCAAAATATCAACACTTAGTTGATTCTCAAAATGAAGGATAGGGGGTAAAGGTAAAGGGTTAAGCCTGATGGGAGAAACCCAAAATGCAAAAGGGAGAAATCGAAGGAAAGGAAAAAGAAGGAGAGAAAAAGGGAGAAAATGGAAGAGGTTAGAGGGAAACTCGACCCCCAAATTTTGACTAATCAAGACTTAGAAAAATCTTGAAAATCCTCTTTAGGACTTTAGTGATTGGGGGTAAGGCTTGAGGATTACTAGAAGAAAGTGATAAGGGTTAAATGGTAAGGCCGAAGGTAGAAACCAAAAACACTTAGCAAAAAATGGAAGCCAGAGAAGGAGAAGGGGCGATGAAGAAGGCATGTGAGTAGAGAAGTGAGTGGAAACCCGAAAACCCAAAACTTAGGACTGTTGGACATCTGGAATATTGAGAAGGGGGTGAATCAGTATTCCACAAACTAATAATAAAATCCACTTAACCATTATCATAATTTTGACTGAATAAAAAAGAGAGAAAATAGAAACAAGACAAAGCAATCATACACCTAAACACTAAGATTTTTACATGGAAAACCCAAAATGGGAGAAACCACAATGAGGGTTAACTCACAATATATTATATCTGGATACAAAATATTACAAGCTCATTTTCAGGACTCACTATCCTTAAAAGGCTCAGAGCCTGAGTACAAAACATGGCTCATTTCCAAGATACAATGATGGTGTCTCACTACCATAATGATGAACTGATGGAATACACCTTCAATGTGTAAGGTTCAGTTCCACTGAAGCTCAAAATACAAAGCACTACATCACTCAACAAATCTATATTACTGATAAAGCATTTAGGCACTAATCTTCTCCTTCATTCACATTCACTTCTCACTTTCTTATTCATACACCTACATATCTCTCTTTTTCCACACTCACTTGCACACAATTTTTGCTTGCTTCTATCTCAAATTTATACAAGTATATCTATAACAAAAAATAATAAAAACCTTTCTTCATCAGCACCATATAAGATTTAATCATTTCATCCATGTAGTGCATCATTCCAAGTCGGCTATTAGTCTTCATAATATATTGCATTTTCTGAGTCAGCCAAGACTAAACCGTAATTCTCCAAACCAACAAATGATCCTCAAAGCAAAGACCTTCCAGATCTGAGAACACATTAATTTCCCATCATACTACCAGTAAAGAGACTATCAACAAAATTTTCATATAAGAATGTTCACCTTAGTAGAATGTGGAGTCTCCCACATAGTATACCTCACACAAAACAATTATTGGATATAGAGTTAAATTATGTCAGAGATAAATTTTTGTTCATAGAAAAAGACATCTCAAGATCTAAGATGTAGTTGTCTGAATGAGTCAATAAAACATGGTTAAGAGATCAGAGTCATATTAGATCTTGCGATAAGTTTCAAACTCAAACACCAACATACCGATCCATCACAAAGGAGTATTACTGACAGAGAACAAATTCTGGTAAACCAAGCAAACTTCCCATAAAGTTATCACCATGTAGTTATTACCATGTTGAAATCAATGAAAACATAGGAAATATTGGCACAATCATTCATAATTCATGCTCATTTTGCAAAGCTTCCAACAATCTCCCCCTTTGGCATTGATGGAAACATGCATGAAAAAAATATTTCAAGTATACCACACTGAATGTTCTAACTAATCCCCCTATCAAAATTGTTCTTCATAATTTGTTTTTCCTTTGACTCTTTATCTCTTCATTTCTTTATCTCTCCCCCTTTGACATCAATGAGAAAGGAAGGGGTCTGATATAAATGTAGATATACATAAAAAATTAGTCAAAAATATATGAACACCGAATTAACTTGAATAAGAACCTCCAAGACTCTCCAAGATAGCCTTCCATGATGCTTTACCTTCTTCCCATGAACCTTTTGCACTAACTAGAGTCTTGTAAAATAGCTCATTTTTTGTTGGAGACTCTAGACCATATGTTTAAGTATTGGGATTAAGATTGATCTCTGATAATTCACCAATACAACCAACAGCAGAAGAAATAAAAGTATGTCTAAATTAAATCATGTCTCTGAGTGCCACAAACTTCTTGATAACATTTGTCCTGAAGCTACAAAATGTAGGACCACCTCTTATTATCTCTATCTTCTACTAATCTTTATTTATCTACCTGAGTTCTCAGTCAAGACTCACTCATCCTTATCTCATTTCTCATATTCAATGTATTACTAGACCAATCTAGACAAAAAGAAAGTAGTCGTTGTGCCTCTTTTTCACAACCTCGTACTTTCTCCAATTCCTTCATTACTCAATCGTGCATATTCGCACATTTTCCTTTGATATCATTCAAATTTTCTTCATCAAACCTAATTGTAGTAGACATTTCAAGTCTCGAGATGTAGACTTTCAAATAATTAATCATGCGACGAAGATTCCCCACAACAAAAATAGACGAATCAAAATTAGCATCAGGAATAACCTTTTTCAAATCTTCTAGAGTTGTCTGAATATTCATTATTTCATGCTCATTTTCATGCTTACATTCTTTTGCACCTTCTAGCTTCACTACACTCTTTCTCTTCTTCCCTATTTTGGTCACGCTATCGAAGGTACTTTTTTCATTGAGTTTCTTAGGGATTTCCAATAGAATTTTAGCATATATATCAATTTGAGCCTCTGATAGTTCATAATTCAATTCAGATATCCAAAATAACCTTGATTCAACTACTTCCATGTGATAAAAATTTGTAGACACGAGAAAAATTATGCTTCCAAAGTACCTTCTCACAACACTTACTAGAATCCTAGACCTTTTGTTCATCCTCATCTAAAATGTTCCAAGGAATCCAGGAAGGCCATATTATTGTGCATCCAAACTACCAAGATTTATCATGAAGTTCTTGATTTGATAAGTAATAGGCTTTAAATTTGACCATTGTAACCTTCCTATTACCGGTAACTCTTTCAAAAAGTAAAAGAGTAGGCAAACAACCAAATTTCCATATCGAAAAGTATTCTTTTTTCTCTTCTTAATCTCCTTTAAACTATTCAAAATATGTGTGCGAAGTAGTTCACACAAGTCATATTCCATACCTCTTATTACCATATCAACAACAATATTCACCGCAACAGTAGAAACTATAGAGTCATTGTTAGGGATACAAACTTTATGATTAATAACTATAGCAGCATACCTTGTTATGAGATCAAAAATTGATCTCAAACCAATCTCTTTTCCTTTAGAACTTGCACCTATAACCTCAATTATTTCTTTCTCATTCATAGTCTTTAGTTTAGGAATTGATCTAAAGGAACATAAACCAGTTACATCTCTAATTGATTCAATGGTGACCAGATGTGCCTCATCAATCCACAAAGATTCATCATGAATTCTACTCAATACAATCTGAATATACTTCTCAAATTCAAACAAAGGAACTTTTCTCCAAAAATCCAATTTCTTCTCAACTACTACTCTATAGGCATCATGCTTCTCTTTCAATTTGTTTTCCCAAAGCACATTGAACTGAAATGATGAAATTTCTTCAATCTTACTATAAAAAAATGCATAGATATCTTATATAGGAAACACTCTCGAAGGGATGCAAGAGAATGCACCAACAGACTCTTTTGACACATTCCGCATATATCTCTTCAACCTAGATTTATTCACACAATTCACAATCTTTGAATTATCCATCAATAAAAGTAAAATATTGTGCAAATAGGAATACATCTGAAAATTTCAACAACAAATGTATAGATATCTTGCTTCCAGAGCTCACTTCGAATTCATCTATTACATTCTCCAAAATATGAAATTTTGAATTCCCTTCTAAACTTCCTTTGCATGCTTCTTCAAAAATACATAGGCCTTTAATTTCATCTAAACTTATTCCTTTCATTCCAAATGATTTTGGAATAAATGTTTCAACTTGCAAGTAGATTGCCTCGAAAACTGTGTATGCCTTCATTCTTTCAAATTCTACAGACCTCATTCTTCACACATGTGATTAATAAAATACCTTAATCTTGTTACCATATTAGATATACTTTTGTCAAGATATGGCAAAAGTACCAATAAGGTGGTTTATTAGATTTTTTGGTGATTGTTCCCCCTTAGCCGCTACTTTTATTTAGAGATTGATGGGAGTATCCATACTAGAGGTCGACACAGATAAGATTGATGATTCCTTTCTCCAAATTCTTTCCATTTCTTTTCTTTCCTTTCTCGGATCAAAGGTTTGATCATTCTTCTTCATTGGATAGATTTTCTTCTTTCTTTTGTTGTAATTGCTAGGATGTTTCAATTTTCTACACTTACAACAAGTAACATTCTTATTTCCATTTTCCCTTTTATCCAATAAACTATCTTTATATCCATTCTTCTTTCCCTTAGAATTATTCACATTACTTTTGTAGTCCTTTTCCTTATGACCAAATTTCTTGCAAGAATGATAAACACCATTGAATTATAAATACCTTTTTGCATCATGTCATTTGATAGGGGTTTTTCCAAAATTGCTTCTTCACTCCTTTAATTGTCTATCTTTGTACCACATCTTCTTAACTATGGATTGCCTCGCTTTAGAACTCTGATCTTTTTCAAAACCTAAACGACTCTTGTTCATTTCTAGTCTTTGAGAGGTAATCAATTCATCAAGCATCATCGAGCTTATCTTAAATTTTTCTTCAAAACTCTTTGCCCTTTCCAAATTAGACATCAGGATTTTTTCTTCTAATTCCAACTTTGCACATTCGTTCGTCTTCGTTTGAACTTCAATTTCCTAACATTCTTTAATTCTTCTCTTCTCATCCAATTGTTTCAGCAGGCTAGTGATGATTTATTCTCCTTCAGTCAACAGATCACATGCAACTAGACTTGTAATTTGTAGCTTTTCAATATGCTCATTTTATTTTATCAACTTTTCCTTCAAGGCTTCCATTTCTTTTGAAAATTTGGCAAGGGCTATTTTTGGAGGAAAAAATTTCTCATGTTCAAATTTTGGGACCTTCCTCAAGCTGTTAGGCTTCATCCAAGGAACCAAGCTCTAATACCAATTTTTGAACATCCAGAATACTAAGAGGGGGGGTGAATAAGTATTCCAAAAATTTATAATAAAATCCACTGAACCATTATAACAATTTTGACCGAATCATCAAGAGAGAACATAGAAACAAGACAAAGAAATCATACGCATGAACACCAAGATTTTTACGTGGAAAACCAAGAATGGAATAAACCATAGTGAGGGTTAACTCACAATATATTATATCTATATACAAAATATTACGCGACTTACTCCCAGGACTCACTATCCTTAAAAGGCTCATAACTTGAGTACAAAATATGGCTCACTGCTAAGATACAACGATGGTGGCTCATTGGAAAAATGATGAACTGATGGAATACACCTTAAATATGTAGGGTTCAGTTCCATTGAAGCTCAGAATACAAAGTACTACATCACTCAACAAATTTGTATTACTGATAAAACATTTAGGCACTAATCTTCTCCTTCATTCATATTAACTTCTCACTTTCTTGTTCATAAACCCACATATCTATCTTTTTCCACACTCTCACTTGCACACACTTTTCACTTGCTTATATCTCATATTTATACAAGTATATCTTATTCATCAATTAGGTCGGCCTAATTGGATGAACACAAAATAATCAAAACATTTCTTCATTGGCACTATATAAGATTTAATCATTTCGTCCATGTACTGTATTATACCAAGTCATATATTAGTCTTCATAATATATTGCATTCATTGAGTCGACCAAGACTAAACCACAATTCTCCAAAACAAAAAATGATCCTCAAAGCAAACACCTTTTGGATTTGAGAACACATTAATTTCTCATCATACTAATAGTAAAGAGACTGTCAAGAAAACCATCATTTAAGAATTTTCACCTTAGTAGAATGCAGAGTCTCCCACATAGTATACCTCACGCAAAACAATAGTAGGATATAGAGTTAAAAATTTTGTTCATAGAAAATATGTCTCAAGATCCAAGATATAGTTGTCTGAATGAGTCAATAAAATATGGTTAAGAGATCAAATTCATATCAAATTCTACGATAAGTTCTAAACTCAAATACCAACATACTAATGCATCACAAAGGAGTATTACTAGTAAAGAACAACTTTCGGTAAACCAAGAAAACTTCTCATATAATTATCACAATGTAGTTATTACCATCTTGACATCAATGGCAACATAGGAAAAACTAGCACAATCATCCATACTTCATGCTCATGTTGCAAAGCTTCCAACAAGGACAACCAATTTTAGCAACCTTCAAGGAGAATTCATGCAAGATGGCCCATGCAAGATCTCTCAAATCTGCTATCAATGACAGTTCATCAAAGGATGGCATGAAATGTCAGCAATTACATTTTAGACTTCACTATACAAATTTTCAGTTCACTTACTTACCATCATACACACTAAATTTTCATTCTATATATGTGTATATATTATGTAAACAATCACACCATCAATTAGGTTAGCCTAATTGGGTAAAACATCTGACACCATAACTTGTTGCCTCAAAACTTCATCATATATACTTTTCAAAATTAACCAAATAATGTTCTTCATAAATATAGGTTTGCATGACCTATAGATACTCCTATGATTTTTCTCCATACTCAATCTAGTCTCACATAACCCCAAAACCCTTAGGTTGGCACTGCACAAAAAAACTAGTGAAGCAATAAATGAATGAACCAACTATTCATCCAAAAATTGAAACATAGACCACCAAACCACTTAAAACTTGGAGTGAATACTCATCTAATATCTTCAAGCACTTCCTAAAATCTGAAAAACATAATGATCATCCATGATGGATTGCAGAACGTTCCAATATGAACTCTACATTTGTAACTCTATCACAACTTAGTTTGATACTTTGTCATTAAATTATTCTACTGTGGAGGAAATAAAACCTTGAAAATTTGGATATGAACTCCTTTAATATGTACTATTATTTCCTCAAAACTACATGATGAGATATTTCAATACGGAGAAATACAGACCATAAAACTATTCCTTTATTACATCACTATCTTAGTTTGGGACTTGACAATTTCCCAAAAACACTTGGTCTTCTCCAAACTATATAAATACTAATATACCATAACTTATACAATGGGTTGTCATCATTGAAAACACCATACATCATCATGCTCATGTTTCCAATAATATTTACTTATCGTATAGTCTCTAGCATAGCGCAACTTACTAAGCATACCTATCAACACTATCTCTTTGTCTTATCAGATTTTATCATGTCTATTTTTAGTTTTCACCTAACCTATTTGTCTACAAATAACATGTTTATGGTGAGATTGGAGTCATGTTTGTAGGACATAATACTTGTTTCCTCTTGATGTCCTAGCTCAGATCCTCAATTGCATATACTAGATTGAAGACTAGTTTCCTTTTCAACCTCTTTCTTTCTACTTTAGCTCACATCTATTAGAATACATCGGTGATCCCCCAATATTGGTTTACAATTTTTTGGAAAACTGGACACTAAACTGATTTTTTTAACTAAATATTCACTTTCGGGCTCCTATAGTGGCTAAACAATGAGGAATTTGAAGATGATGCAAACTAGTGATTTGTGAAGTTTTGTCTATAGATTCTAAATATATTTTTTTCAAAAATTTTGGAATCAGATTGCACTTTTTTTTTCATCTCCTTTGAAAGCTAGTTTTTTATCAGTAAACAACATTCTTAAGGAGTGATACTCACTGTATACAACATAACTTTTTTTGTATGAAGGATAAAATTCTATTCTTTTCAAATTTAGATTTGTAACTATGATATCTAACCAATTAATTTGGTTTCATAGTGTTTTATTAAATGTTTTTTCCTTGATCAAGTTTCAAAGTCAAACCAGTTACAATTCTGACATAGGCAGAATGTATTCAACATAACTTTTTTTGTATGTATCGAAATTCAAAAAAAGATTAATGGATCAAGGACATCAATACCCAACCTAAACATATTTTTCAAAATTTTATTTTAATAATCTGCAATTTTTCCATATGTGCAGAATAGAGAGCTTGATTTTCAATGAAAAACCTACATTCACAAGAAATAAAAAATAAATATAATAATAAAATTTAATTTAATTAAAATTATACTTTTTTGGAAGCTTATAATAAGGATTCCGTTATAGGTATGGTTTAAAACTAGAAAGATTCTATCCAAGGGGGCTTGGTCTAAGGTGGTTTGATCAAAACCTCTTCAATTGGAATCCTTTAAATGAAACTTTTCAAGGCTTAAATCATTATATTTTCTAAAAATATGTGATTTCAGTAAAAATCGGGATCTCCCAGAAAGTGTAAACCACTATTGTGGCAGCACCCATATATTCTCGCTAAAGTGGGGGGATAATGTAATGTCAAGAATTGCATCCTATGCAATTTCACATTCCACAACCTCCCCTTTAGTGTAATTAAATTTGATAATGCAATGTCCCCTTCACCTAACCTTAATTTTGATTCTCAACCCTTTCCTTTTTTACTATTAAAGGGAACTTTTTTCATGGATGACCACACAATATATAGATGTTTTCATGTTGCACACACATCCTAAAAATATTCTTACTTTGTAATTGTTGGGACATTAAATTTATATTCCATTCAAACCTCTCATTTTTATTCTATTCAATCTATCACTCATTCTTCTTCATCTTTCACTCGTATTCTCTTCATTCTAATAAGCTCACTCACACCTTGTCTCTCTACACTATCACTTTGGCTCTTTTATCATACCTTGGATGTTGCATGCTCTTCATTTTGGCATCACTATCTTGCTAAAGGAAGGGTAACTACATCCTTTGTTTATATTGCATTATCATTTTCATGTTGGGTAGCATATTTTATTCTAACATGTCTATTATCTCTATCTCATCTATTGATTTTCTTTATCTTATCTATTATCTTTTCTATCTATCTAGTTTTCCATGGAGGTGGGAACACCTACACGGGGTTTTAACTAAGAAAATCCCCTAAAATAGCCCCAACCATTTTCTTATTTTCGTGTGTGTGGGTATTGAAGTTGGAGCATTGCGGGAGACTTCATTTGAGGACCTATTGTAAGTATCCTTTCCTCCTTTTCATTTATGTCATTTCCTTTAAATATTATTTAGTTTATGGTTGTTATCATTATTTTTTTATTTCTATTATTTTGTCATTTAAACATGTTATGGAGTTTTTAGTTGTCAAATAGTTATTAGGCTCTCTATTGTCTCTATTAGTAAACTCTATTTTTGGTCCATAGGAGACTACAATGCACTGTGGGGATGTGTGTGCATCATGCTATCATCCTTAGTTGAGAGCTTTCTATTTTTCTAATGAGACCTTTGTAGCCTACTCTTTTGGTCCCTAAAACTATTATCCTTTAATTCATCATAAAACATAAAATATAAGCAAAAACACCCTTGTCATCTAAGCTTTGATCTTCGAGGTAGTCAAGGAAATTTCACTCCCTTGAGATCGCGTTATTTCGAGGTGTCGAATTTCCTCCTCTCCAGTAAGATTACAAGATTGAATATGTACATATGACACCATGTTTATAAATGCAAGTTGTTAGATAAGATTAGACAAGACCTTGAGATGTGTCTTAATCTTGTATAATGAGACAACTACTTCAACAATATTAAATGACCTAGGACACAAACTTTAAACAAAAGCCAAATATATAAGATATAAAAAGACCTTATCTAGACAAATAAGACTTCTAGAAAACACACCTAAGACCTAAGTGAACTTAACATTTAAATAGGACCCACTAATTAACTAGTTAGGTAAAATATCAATTTACACCAATACCCCCATTAATGAAACTTAAGGAGAATATTATTATGCAAATTATGTAAAGATGAAGATGGGTCCTAGCAACTAGGCCATGTTAGTTTGATCCAACATCAAATTATGTATTAATGATATTCAATTAGGAAGACAATGTTTGATAAATAGGAATCCCAATTAGGAAGACAATGATATACCTATTGCAATGTATCATTGGAATTTCTCAATGAATCATCAATAGAAAATAAATGTGGTCTCGATTAGAGAAGTAGGAGCTATAAGAGAAATCTTGGGATTATCAAGACACTCAAGTTTTGCATCATATTCAAACTCCTCTAAGGTTTCATCATTAAAAGGTAGATTATCAATATCATCAAGTGGAATGAGGAAATCTAATGCGGGAATATCTTGGAATGGAGGATTATGTGGATCTCCAAAAATCTCCCAAATATTGTCCCAAACTATGTGTGGGCATGAGATTCCTAAAATATAACAATAGGTCTCTTTGAAGATGCTTGTACTAAAACTAGAACCAATCAATCCTATGATATGATTATTTGTATTACCCCAAACTAACTTATTCCATGTTGTATTTGGTTCACATATGAGTCTATAAAGATGAGGAAAAAGATTGAGCCACCTACAATGTGTTACGATGCCTTTTTTATAGGACTCTAATTTTCCTTAGTCATAATGATTACAAAATTATGAGCTGCATAACCCATTTTTACAAAAATGATATACTTCCCAATTGATAAAATATGGGATCAATACATGAAATGAGGTTGAAATGAATTACAATGACCAAAACAACACCCTCCCAATTTGGTGCAAGAGCAACATTAAGTAAATTTGGTCCATCAAGGTTAATGAGGAGTAGGTTATAGGTTTTTTGAGATTTTATATTAAAATAAGGTCTATGAGCCATTCAATTACGTATTTGGTTAATTTTGAGTCATTTTAGGTGTTTGGGGTGGTTAAGATTATTTGACATTGCAAAAATTGCATTTTTGGCAAGTTGTCCATAATAAAGTTGTAAAAAAGTAGATTAGAGGAAGACAAACAGTCATAAGATAGAAGGTTAGTTTGAAATGGAAAAAATACAAAAATGATGTAAAAACTTGAATAAAGGTGGTGGAAGCAGATTTGAAGATTGAATAATAACCATTCTCAGATTTTACAATATTTTTCTATGTTTTTCTATAGATTATAGTGGTTGTACAGCCCATAAAGTACTTTTTTGAGTTATAATTGTTTGGGAAGTATTTTATATTGTTTTAACTTTCATTTGGAACATTATTGAAGGCCATTCATTAAGTTTTGTTCTTTTAATTGGAAAATCTCTCAGACTGGGTCTGAAATAGGGGTTCCAAGGGTTTTGTTGGTGTAAACCATGAATTAGCCCATTCCACCTTTCTTTAGCCCTGTTACTTGGTGTAATGGGTATATTACATTAGGGGGAAGGTGTGAACATGGTGAGTTTGTGTAGGGGAGGTTTGGAAACGAATTGGGTGTGAAGCTCCATGAGTGAAATTTGTGTTTTCCTTGTCAAAGAGAGGTTTTAGAGAGTGAAATTGAAATTTTGTGTTGGGAAGCATATCATTATGATATTTTAAGTTTGTGAAGGAAATTTTACACCTGTTTGAGGAGTTTTTGGGTTTGTGGGAGTAGTGGAAGATGGTTTTACAATAAACCCCTAGATTGTAGGCTAAAAAGGAGGGTTTTATAGTTTACCCCTTGAATGGTAATATCCCTGAGATCTGATTTGTGGATTCAATGTTTTTAACACATTAGAATTTCTTCCCCAAGGGTTGGTAGATTTTGTAAAATTCTAGAGAGTGGTCCCTTCGTAAAAGTGGCCTAATTTGAGGCCTAGGAAGTGAGAAACCTTTGTTTTGAGAAAGTTGTCACAAAACAACCATTGGTGAATTGAAGATAAGTTGTTATGCTTTGTAATGGGTCTCTGAAAGAGGTCATTTCATTTCCTGAAAGAAATTGATTGAGTAGTTATACCCCCTTGAAGGGATTCCCTATGCTATAAGGGAAGGAGTTGTTGTGGTGAAAGGGTGAAGTTTTGAAGAGTTTGTGATCTGGTGATTGTCTTCGCAGATTTGAATTGTGTTTTGTGTGTTGCAAGCCCCCCCCCCCTACTTCATCAATGTGGTATCAGAGAAAGGAAGTAGTTCCTTGAAGAAGAAAGCTGATGTTTGTGATTAGAAGGTGAAGAGGAAAGTCGGGAAATATGCCTCCAAAGGCTAGTGCAGTGGAAAATTAGATGAAAGAATTGAAATAATAGTTGGCCCAGAAGGAAAGGCTCTATAAAGAGTCTCAAGAAGCCACCTGAGCAAGGATAGCAGTTTTGGAGAAGAACTAGAGAAGAGGAAGGGTGAATGAAGACCAGAGTGACAAAGAAGATGAAGGAGAAGAAGGAAAACCTACAGTCCAAGATGATGAAGATGATTTAGATCCTAAAGAAAAGAGATTGGTCAAGATGTTGAAGGAAATAAAAGGTGATAACACTCTAAAGGTGAAGGTTGAAGTACCAATTTACGAAGGTAAGACGTATAATGAAGAGGTTTTGGCATGGATTGATGCCTTAGATAATTTCTTTGAATTTGAAGACATTGAGGATAGTAAGAAGGTTAAATATGCAAAGAAAAAGTTGAAGGGCCCAGCTCTTACATGGTGGAATTTTGTTCAAGAAAGGTAAGTCTAAAATATGCTCTTGGGATAGGATGGTAGCAAAAGTAAAGGCTCATTTTTTACTAGTAGATTATTCCATACAAACATTTATGAAATTGCAATAATTGAGGCAAAGGGAGTTGGATGTGATGTCCTATAATGAAGAATTCCATAGATTATCCATAAGGGCAGGTCATAATGAAGATGGGATGGAAAGAGTGGCTAGGTATTTGAGTGGTTTAAGACTAAACATAAGAGATGAAATTAGTTTGAATCCTCCTAAGACAATAGAGGAATGTTTCCAAATGGAAGTAAGGGCAGAAGATAGGATTAAGAGAAGGAAATAAAGACAAACAAGGAGCAGAGGTAACATGAATAGAGGAAGAGGCACAAGGAATACCAATGAAGAGCAAGAGAGTGGAAGCAAGAATAAAGAACAAGCACGTGAATCAAGAGGTGGATGGAGAAGTGGAAGAACAAGCTTTAGGCCAAGAAGAGATTCTAATGAGTTTGCAGGAAAGTGTTACAAATGTGGTGAGTTTGGTCACCCTTTCTACAAATGTCCAGAGAAGTTTGGAACCAAACCAAGTGGAGGAGAAAAGAAAAATGAAATAAGAGAACAACTTATTCAAGAGGATGAGGCTGAAGATTCAAACTCAAATAGTCTTCGTGTTGCTCCTAAAGTTGGTGAAATGTTGATGATGAAGAAACAAATCTTGAAGACCACAAAGGAGGAAGAGTTTCTTGAAAGAAGGGCCTTGTTTAAGACAACTTGTAGATGCAAGGATAAGGTATGTAGAGTCATTGTTGATTCAAGTTGCATAGATAATATTGTATCAAATGAGATGGTAGAAAAGTTACATTTGCAAAGAGTGCCTAGGGAGAGACCTTATAAGGTATCATGGGTCAGTGATAAGAAAAATTTGGTGGTGAATGAACAAGCAAGAGTGGAGTTTCAAATAGGTCAGTATAGAGATGAAATCCTTTATGAAATTCTACCAATGACTTGTTGCCACATGTTTCTAGGTAGGCCCTAGCAGTTTGATAGGTTAGCTATATACCATGGTAGGAAAAATATATACACTATAGAGAAGAGTGGGAAAAAATTCTTGTTGACTCCATTGAATGAAGGAGTAAATGAACATGGTGAGATAATTATGCTTGGGAGAAAAGATCATGTGAATGTTGATGAGGGAAAGACCATGGATTTGGTTGTTAATGCAAAACAAGAGAGGGTGCAGGTAGTAGAAAGGAAATTTGAAGGTAATGGATAGACAATTCCTAAGAAGAATGATTTTATATGGCAAGGAAAAGTAGATAAAGGTGTGTCCTAGACTGAGAAAAGACAATACAAGTATGAGGAGCCTTTGGAAAGGCATGGGAAAAGTGATTGTATTGTGGTAGGGACAGTCAAGATCCTTGTAACAGAGAATACAGTGAAAAGACAATCAAGAGATAATGAAAGTGATGGGATAGTAAGTAAAAGGATAGTGGTAAATGGTATTGGTGAAACAATAAAAGAGAGGATAATGATTTATGAAGATGATATTACAATAGATCATGAATATGATGTAACAAAGGATAGCAAGGATGTTGGTCCAGAGATGGAGTAGTCAAAAGTGGATAGTACAAAGGTGTATAAGGATGGAAATAAAATGGAAATGGAAATAAAGGTATGTATTGGTTATGAGATAGTGGTATAGGCAGTTGCAAGTATGAAAAAGACAGTTAAAGCTAATGGTATAGTCAATAAAGATGAAAGTGCAGACAAGAAGGCTAGTAAGTAGAGGATAGAGTAGGGAAAGGAAAAAGAAGTGATGACAGAGGAAGGAGGTAAGTGTATAGGTGCAAAGGAAGGCACAACATCAGAGGTTGAGGTTGGAAAAGATAGAAGGCACCCCACAGTGTTGTACCACATGAAGAAGCAAATATCAAGTGACGATAAGATAAAGTGTGTTAAGGGCAGTAAGGTTCAAGAACACAATGAATCATATGAAGAAAAGCATGGAGGATTGAAACATGAAGAATACAAAGGAGTAAAATTCAAGCTAATCTTTCCAAGAGACTTGGAAAAGCTTCAAGTTGGGGTGTATGGTGTAGGAGCACCATTAAGTAAATTTATTCCATCAAGGTTAATGAGGAGTAGGTTATAAGGTTTTTAAGATTTTGTATTAAAATAAGGTCTATGAGACCATTCAATTATGTATTTGGTTAATTTTGAGTCATTTTAGGTGTCTGGGGTGGTCAAGATTATTTGACATTGCAAAAATTGCATTTTTGGCAAGTTGTCAATAATAAAGTTGTAAAAAAGTGGACTAGAGGAAGACAAACGGTCATAAGATTTGAAGAGTCAGTTTTAGGAAGATAGAAGGTTAGTTTGAAATGAAAAAAATAAAAAAATGATCTAAAAACTTGAATAAAGAAGGTGGAAGCAGATTTGAAGATTGAATAATAACAATTCTCATATTTTACACCATTTTTTTGTGTTTTTCTGTAGATTATAGTGATTGTACGGCCTGCACAGTACTTTCTTGAGTTCTAATTATTTGGGAAGTATTTTATATTGTTTTAAATATTATTTGGAATGTTCTTGAATTCCATTCATTAAGTTTTGTTCTTTTAATTGGTAGATCTCTCAGACTGGGTCTGAAACAGGGGTTCCAAGGGTTTTGTTGGTGTAAACCATGAATTTTCCCATTCCACCTTTATGTAGCCCTGTCACTTGGTGGAATGTGTATATTACATTAGGGTTAAGGTGTGAACATGGTGAGTTTTTGTAGGGGAGGTCTGGAAACGAATTGGATGTGAAGCCCCTTGAGTGAAATTTGTGTTTTCCTTGTAAAAGAGAGGTTTTAGAGAGTGAAATTGAGATTTTGTGTTGGCCAGTGTATTATTATGATATTTTAAGTTTTTGCATGCAATTTTAGACCTATTTTAGGAGTTTCTAGGTTTGTTAGAGTAGTGGAAGATTGATTTTCAATAAACCCCTAGATTGTAAGCTAGAAAGGAGGGTTTTATAGTTTACCCCTTGAATGGTAATATCCCTGAGATCTGATTGTGGATTCAATGTTTTTAACACATTAGAATTTCTTCCCCAAGGGTTTCTAGAGTTTTGAAAAGTATAGAGGGTGGTCCCTTCATAAAAGTGGCCTAATTTGAGGCCTAGGAAGTGAGAAATCTTTGTTTTGAGCAAGTTGTCACAAAACAACCATTGGTGAATTGAAGATAAGTTGTTATGCTTTTTAATGGGTCTTTGAAAGTGGCTAGTTCATTTCCTGAAAGAAAATGATTGAGTAGTTATACCCAATTGAAGGGATTCCCTATGCTACAAGGGAAGAATTTGTTGTGGTGAAAGGGTGAAGTTTTAAAGAGTTTTTGATTTGACGATTGTGTTTGTAGATTGGAATTTTGTTTTGTGTGTTGTAGGCCTCCTCCTATTGTATCACAATTTCCAAAATATCTAAGTAATCTCTGAGATACCCATCAAGCAAGAATTGAAAGAACAATATACCTAGGATAGAAACAGGAAAAAGTGTGCATGGATGGCTGGATAAATCTCCTCAATACCTTTCTAGTGCCACATGAATTGTGAAAATTAGAGATTATGAAAAATAAATATGATCTCATGATAAAATGTACCTACAAAAAAATTTGACAAAAAAAAATGCACCACTGCAAAGTATACAAAATTTGCTTGTCATCAATATCTCATTTCAAAATTTTGGATATATTGGTGAAAATTTATGCTCCATATAAAACATGCCTATTAAGGCTCTGAGGGATGAAAAACCTAGGGCCAAAAATCTAAGGTCACCCGTGTGACCATTTCCAGGTAGAGTGGTTAAAAAAATACTATCGCCAAGGGTGGTGGGGGCATGTTGAGTGGTGGGTGTAAGTTGCGATTCCAAGGGCTTATCCCCTCCCCAAAAAAATAGCCACAATAGATCATAGCCCACAACCAGTTGCAAACACAAAAATGTCACCCTAAATATATTTAGAACAAAACTTTTATTTATTTCAAAAGCCATGCGATAACAAAGATTCGTACTGATGTGATTAATATGACAAATATGATGCAAGATGTGTACCCTCTAACCAATACATAGAGAACTAATTCCACTAGCACCATACCCACTAAATATGCCATATAGAATATTCTATTATGATGCCTATGACTATAGATATGATGATGCCATGTCATATGGATTTAGTACAGTATAGATTTGTATAGTACAAATTTTCAATGACCCTTGTAAAAAACCTTTAATGTCCCCAAAAAAAAGTGTCAAAAATCGATGATTTGACAAATGGTCTTTAGGTTTTCAAACCTTCCAAGTGCAATGGTAGGTTCAAGTTTGGCCCAAAGTACCTTAAAAACTTAGCCAAACCCTGGATCTAGCAACTATAACCCTGAACTTTAAACCCATATAGATAAGCCATAACATAATGAAATTTGATGAAACAAAAAGCAAACCTTAATTTCTTTGATGCCTTAGATTTAACTATGAGGTACTTGAAACCCCAAATTCACCTAGGAACACTTTAAACCAATATGAAATCCTTAGATCTAGGAAGGAATCTATAAAACTAGAGCTATGATACCATGTAGGAGTAAATGGTGACTTCCAACACCCCCAAGAACATATCTTCCAAAATATCTTCCACAAAAGATAAAATGGCAAGAATATCTTATTGTATTATGAATGTAAGATTACAATATTGAATATATGATGTACATATGATGCCTTTTTTATAAAGGCAAGTTGTGAGGTAGGATTGGAAAAGATATTAACATGTTTATTATTCCTATGTAATTAGACAACTACTTCAACAATATTAAATGACCTAGAACACAAGCATTAAATAAAATCCAAAGAGATAAGATATAATAAGATCTTATCTAGACAACTAATATTTCTAGAAAACACACCTCAGACTTAAGTAAACTTAACATGTAAATAGGACCCACTAATTAACTAGTGAAGTCAAAAAGGTCTATTTACACCAACAAAATGTAGATACAAAAACATCTTTTAAAAAATATAAAAAACTTTAACTACACTAAATAACACCTCCGATTAAGCAATAAACTGAATAATAAAACCAAAAAAAATGATATTACCATATTTGATTCTTGATTCACCAAAAAGGTAGATTGGCCCATAAAGATTGGTATACCCAGTTTCTCACACTAACAACATAATGCTATGGATTAAAGATTTTAGAGAGTCCAAAAATGGATTAAGTCTTAAAGATTTGTAGGTTTTCAAAAAGAAATATCAACAGTAGAGATTAAAAGATAGATGGATGTCTAGGATTAAATTAGTTAAGTCATTGGGATATGGAGGGTGGACGAATAATGGGAATTTAGATTAATTTAAATAATTAATTTTAGGAGAGGTTTTGGTAGTTATGGGTGGATGATTTAATTAATATAATTAATCAAATCATGTGTGAGAGGGGTTAGGCTAGGAAAAAGGTATTTTATGAACTTAGGAATTTTTTATGTGTGTACACATTCAAAGGAAACTTGTATGATAAGTATATAGGTAACATTCACTACCAATCAACTCAATTAAGCTTATTTCTTTCTTTTACCTATTATTTATCTCAATAATGGTAGGTCAAGCCAAACCCGAGAAATAGGTTTAACAATACCTTACTTCAAATGTAATATTTAGAATGGAAAACATAGATATAGAGCTTACCTTATGATTTTATGGTTTAATTCATTCAAGCACAAGGTATATAGAATTTGATCCATTCATTATCATCCAAGACACTAAAAAAATACTTAACTATTTTGTACCTACCATACTATTTTTTCAAAATTTTAGTGGAGTATGTCTGAAGGAACCAAATAGCATTATAATGTCCTCTCACAAGTTTCAAGCATATTATCCCAAATAATAGTCCTTTTTAATCTTTGGTTGAACTAATGATAAGTATCATTTATCTCCATTCTTTAGTGGCTTCTATGAGGCAATAAAATCTCCCACTATGGATTCCATCAATTTTATTCCTTGACCAATAAACTAACAAATGGGTATGTAACTATTAGGGTGGCAAAGAGGCTAGAAGTATACTGGTGTGGTCAAAACCATAATGTATTGTCCTTGAAATGGTAGGAAGAAGGCCACATATCTACTCTATATTAAATATACAAACTCCTTGATACCATTTCTTATTATTTTACCAATATACCCAACATAATTAATTAAATATTAAAACATTACCTCCAAAATCCCATTAAACCTTTTGTATTTATGTCCCCTTAGGAAATATGAAAAAAATTAAGGTAGAATAAACCAAGAGAACACTTCCATATTGCACATAAAAATGTGATAGATAGAATATAATGCATTATCATTAATACTAATATTACTTTGAGATAGTACATCCCTTTCACATAATGCAAAGAATATTTATATAGGACCTAATATCATAGGCATATATTTAACATGAAAAATAGATAGAGTATCAACTAGAATTGTGAAAATTTTAATTTATGCACAAATATGACACGAAATAGAAAAGAACATTTTGGGAAATAAATAAAATAAAATAGATATTAATGATAATACACAGTCCACAACTCAAAATATGGATAAAATTAACTGAGCTACCATCAATTAAGAGAGAGAGAGATGGCACCTACCACAATGATCAACCAAACATTATTTTACCTCATTTTTATTCTATAAATTTTGTAGGCATGGTGAAACCCTCCCTCATTGTTAGGGATGTGGTACCTCACATCACAACTAAAACATAAGACATGGTTGATACTGCATAATCATTTTTTTATATCATTTATAGTTAGATTGTGTTAAAGAACCATTATAAATAATTATAAGTTTCATCGTTCTAAAATTTGTTGAGATGGAGGATAAATAAAATTATAAAAAATGAAGTGAAATAAATCACAACAAAAATTCATCTATTTCTACATATTTTTCTTGCCAAAATGAAATGCATATATTCCAAAAATGACTAAAACATAAAAATTGTCATTATTTTATAAATTATTAAATATTTTTTTTTTGAAGTACTACACTTCTCCAAAGTCATTAGCAACACATGAAACAAACAAGAGTATCATATTTTGAGGAAAACCCTAATGCCTTGTAAATGTTGTGCTACTTCAAAACATTGTAAAAATCTACAAAATAATACTTCATTCGCTTTTTAACCTAGAGAATCCGTTGGATTTGGAGCCCACCCATCTGAAACCTTCTGGAGCCCAGACAACACTCAAAACCAAATCCATAAATATGAAGAAAAGGGAAAGAGAATGTGGTGGGTCTAAGACAAAAAAAGACAATGGAAAAAATTGGATGGAGCCCACACCTGACCCTAGGACTATCATAGATCATGTTGAGGCCAAGTCTATAGGGTTTCACCTAAGAAATAAGACCCCACCAGCTTCCACACCTACTGCATTAGCAAACCCTACCACAAAAAATGAATAGATGATGGGCAAAAAGAAGTTAAATCAATTTCCTTCCAATTTCTACATGAAATAATTGAGGTCATTTTAGAATGTAGAGAAAAAACCATTATTTTGTTTTTTCTCTAAGGCATTCCAATGGAACAAGAATTTTTTAAATGGACCTGCAATAATTGAGAATTCAAGGGATGAGTTATTGAATCTTTTAGGGGTCTGGGTAGCGGATATATAGCATGCAAGTTTTCAGACCCTGAACATGCTCGTATGGTGCTCCAATATGAATCCTAGATTATATGCGGCCAAACTTGTTATGTGCAAGCCTGGGATATTGATTTTCACCCAGAAGGTATCACTAAATACATATACCCCATGTGGGTTGAGTTTCCCTTCCTCAACCTAGAATTTTGTCCTTTTTTTCCAAATATAGCAAATCAACTTGGTAAAGTCTTGTGGTGCAAGCATCGTTCAAATAAATTGAAAAGCCTCTGATCTCACCCTAGGGTCTACATCAAGATGGACCTTAATCAACCACTCCCTAACTCCATTAAGCTTGAAGGCCCAGGCTTTGAATTTTCTCAGTACATTAATTATCTAAATAAGCCCAACACTTTTTTTTACTATAGAAGGGAAGGCCACATCATCCATAATTGTCCCTTCCATAAGCCAAAGTACTCTCAACCACCTGTAGATAACCCTTGGATTTTTGTTCCATCATCTCATGGTGATCCTCATAAGTCTACTTCCTCTAAACCTTCTTCACCTCTCTTGCTTACTACTCCCCCTAAGCTGAAAAATCAACATCCTCCCCATTCACCCCCTATTCGCTTAAATCAACCCCCAACCTGATAAAAATTCCTTTAAAGAGATTGTTTTAGGATCATAGCCTAGGGCCTCAAAATGAAAAAAGGAGACCCCTCTTAATGGAAAAAATGTTGCACCTGAGTCAAGCTTTCCATCTCAAGATAAATTCCTTTCATCAATTCAGCCCTAGCTACCTTCACACACATCACTTGGTCTTGACTTCATTATGGACTCCCTTGAACACAATACTACTTCATTTGGTCAAAGTTGTACAAGTGTGAATCAATTTAATATACTTTATTCTGATGAGGAAACCCCTAGACTCCTCCCAATGAAGTGAAAAATACAATCATGGAACATGTGGGGACTAAACCTCCCTGCTCATAAATTTCAAGTCAAAAATTCCATTTAGACTAATCAAACTGATGTCTTAATGCTACAAGAAGTGAAAGTTGGATCCATTCGACTAAATTCTACCCTTGCTTCAATGTGGCCTAATGAGATATTTCTCCATATTAACCATTCTAATGGTAGTGGTGGTGTTTTTCTGGGCCTTGCTCCTTGGCTAGCTAAGCATATTGTGGCTAATGGATATGATCCTAACAATCATTGTGTTTGGGCTACTAATCTAATCAATGACATGTTGGTGGGGTTTTTCTCAATTTATGCTCCTAATTCACCTGTGAAGAGAACCTTGTTGTGGGATTGGCTTCACACTAGTCTTCCCAATACTGAATGGGTCTTGGGAGGGGAGTTTAATATGGTGAAGCATCCTTTCGACCATAGTTGGGGTGGTCTTTCCTAGTTAACCTAATCTAAACTTGAAGCCTAGCTATTTGCCCGTAATTCTTTGGGTGTTCATGACCCTCTCATGGTAAATTTCAACCTTCATATTCCTCATTTGTTCACATGGAATAACTACAGAAAAGGAAACTTAAGAAAAATGAGTCAGCTGGATAGATTTTATATTTCTCTTAATTTCCTCATTCTCCCTTCGTCTGATGGTCGTCTTGTTTCTTTAGACCTTTCATCCACTCTTTCTGACCACCTCCCCATCTTCACCACTCTATCCCTCTCAAATTATGCATCCCCTTCCAAAGACCTTCCCTTCAAGTTTAATGTTACTCATCTCCAAAATTAGGATTGCATTGATGGTCTCCTTTCCATTTGGTATGCAGAGCCAAGACCACAAGAAGGAGGTTGCATTAGTTGGTGGGAGAAAACTCTTGCTAGATGTACTATATTTCTTCATGAATATGGGCATAGAGCTATAGAAAAATGTTGCAGGTTTGAGATATATCTTAAAGGATAGCTTGAATATGGGAGATCATGTTTGGTGCATGACCCTTACAATATCTCATTGTAACAATCTGTGGCCAATGTTGGAAACATGCTTCGAAAAATGACTATTTATAAAGGGAAAGGTGCTCAAATTCATGTATGACTGCAATGGATTAAGGATGGTGATCGTGGTCCCAAATTTTTTTTTCAATATCTTAACCATAAGCATAGGATGGAAAAAAATTTTGCAATCAAATCTACTAATGGTTCACTACAAAAAAATCATTTGAAGATCATGAATACATTCTATGAGCACTTCAAAAACCTTTTTATTGATGAATCAACTAATGAAACTCTCCTTCCCATCCTTGAGGATACTATTGCTAGTTGCATCCCCAAGAAAATAGAAGTTTCTCAACCACCTCCTCTCCATTGATGAAATTGATGTTTGCCTTCAATGCATGGTGTTAGAAAAAAGTCCTAGTATTGATGGGCTTCTGGTGGAATTCTATAGAGACCTTTGACCTCATATTCACGAGGATTTTTATTATATTTACCTTAAGAGAATCGAAACTTGATCCTTAGGAAAGGTGATTAACAAAGGACTAATTAAACTCATTCCCAAAGGAAAGGAGGAAGATATTGTTAATGGGTGATGGCCAATTACCCTCCTCAACACATCTTACAAAATAATAACCAAAGCATTGGCCCAAAGAATTAAACACATCTCCTAAATGATAGTGCATCCAGAACAAACTAGTTTCTTAGATAATTTGATTCTTGCCTAGGAAACTATTGAATGGGCTCAACAATCTGCTCAAGATTCATTAATTGCGAAGATTGACTTTGATAAAGCCTATGATAGAATTTATTGGCCTTTCATCATTAATATGTTGAAATGGCTTGGTTTTGGCACTAAATTATATGATCAAAGCAACATGCTTTTAGGAATGCAAATGTTAGAGTGGTTGATAATTTGAGTCTTTCTCCTTCCTTCCCTTACAAAAATCCATTCGCTAGGGCTATCCACTTGCTCCCTGCCTTTATGTCCTTGTTGTTGATGCACTAGGCTATATTTTTTAGCATGCTCATTTGAATAGGATTATTCGTGGCATTCCACTTTCAAGAAACGCTACTACACTCAACTCACATTTTTTAGATGATAGCATGTTGTTCATACAAAATTTTGAGGAGGAATTGAATAATACCTTGGATATTTTGGAGTTGTTCTATACTATTTCAAGCTCCAAATTGGAAATGCACAAGACTAAATTTATAATGACTCGCCCCAAACCTCGACCACCTTGGATTCCTAGTGAATGGCATGAAGTGAAACATGAGATTATAACAATATATCTTGGTATCCCCTCTAGTATTGGAATCTCCCTTAAAGATATGTGGTCTTGGTTCTTACATAAATTTAAAAAAACATTTTAATTGGACAAATAAGTTCCTCTCTATGGTTGGTTAAATCCAAGTAGAAAACAAAATTATTTTGGCTAGTCATGTATACATGTCTTTGTGTTGACTGCCCTCTAAGACATGTTACAACCAATTGATGCAGCTTATCAAAAAAATTCTTTGGGTTGAATGAGGTAATAAAAAAGGCTTTCCTATTACTTTGTGGACTCATTTTATTCAACCAAAAAAGAAAGGATGATTGAGAATTATAGACCCATATACTCAAGGAATTTTCCTAATAACAAAATGGATCATGAGATCCTTGGATGGTGATGCTCCTTGGAAATATCATGTTCATCACCACATTCAAACAACCACTATTGGATTCTCTTGGGACTTGGTCAGCTGGAAAGATAAAATTCTTCTTGCCTCATACTTTAAAACACATGGTTTTTCCCCCTTTAATTCCATTTGGAAAGCATGGCAAATGACATCAAGAAAATTAACTTGGTATGATCAAAACTTGAGTCAAGGTTTGAGTTTCTCCTCCTCTTTAGTTTGGTGGAACTATTTAGTCCAATAGGACAATAGTCCTTTAGCCATTATTAAAAATTTCAAGGGAAAAATACTCTTTAAAAGAAGAATTCAAGTATTTTAGGACTTATGAGACCCTTTGAAGTTCAAGTGGAAAACCTACCAGCAACTTAAATCTCATTTTAGACTCCCCCATTCTGCTAAGACACCAATTCAAAAAATCAAAAAATTAGTTAAACCTAAGTTGTTGTAGCTCTTGTCTACACCATGTCATGACAATTTCCTTAACAATTGGAAATGGGCCAACAATCATAGCTTTTGAAAATTTCCTCTTAGACTTATTTATAAATAGCTCCTTCTATTCATCCCCTTATCTTGTAGGCTAACCTCAAATGGCATTGCAACCTCATTCGATCAAAATGGAACAAATTAAGCTCCTTAATCTAGAATTCTAAAGATGATGTGCAAGCCCAATCACTGCCTAGAAAATTATCTATGTTAAAGTCCCTATTGGTGATCGACTCTCCTTCATCCCTCCTACTCTAGCTTGCCTATTTTTCTCCAAAAAAGAGACTATCAAACATACCTTTTGGTTTTGTCTCCATGCTCAGAAGATCTGGAACTTTTTCTTCTACAAATTCTTGATGCTTTTTCCCCAAGTGTGGTCTTGGAGAATTTCTCTTCTTGGTCTCTCCTCATATCACAATATTTCGAGACAAACTTTCAAACACATCATTCTTAAACACATTTGGAGATTTAGATGTTTGACAACTCTCTCATGTGCATTCCATTCCTTGCAAGTTGAATCAGTTATTATATGTGCTAATTTCTCTCTACAGATCTGGGTTCTCCACTCCATTGTCCAAGCTAATTCAGATTTGAAAAAGAAATTGGATGTTCTTCAGAAGCAGCTTAGAGATCTTGAGGCAAAAACTTAATTGCAAAGCACTTGAGTGTGAAGGAAGAAGAGTTGATCAATAATTGAAGAAGACCATATAGTTAGTTTATAGAAACACCTTGGTCATTGAATTACAGGCTCCTCCAAACAATAGTGATCACTATCCTTATGCTACTCGTTCCTTTCAGTTGGGTAGCATTTGTGGTTCTTGACAAATTATATCACAAGTTCTCCAAGCAGTACAATTTCTATACAATTTCTTGCTACTCTTTATCAGTCTTATTTGAGCATTGTTGTTTGTAAGCCTTTGGCTTCATTTATTGACACTGGTGTTTACTTATACTCTTTCTTTTTTTTGCTATTTTTTAAGCATGCAATTACTCTTTGGGTGTTGTTTTATAGCTTGTATCTGCTTGTTAAACCCTGCCTCATGGGCTTTGTTTTTGTTTTTTTCTCACAGCTATGCTTTTTATTCTTTTTAATTGATTGTTAAAGTATTTTTCTTCAATAAAAAAAAGAGTATCATGTTTTAATTTTTATATCATTCAACACATGGGCATTTTGGAGCTATAGCTTTGCATCTATGAACTATATGACTACATAACAATTGTTTTTTTCATTGGGAGTCTTCAAGCTTGTATCTGTGTGCTAGGGGCTTGAGTCATTAATGAGAAAAGATGAGGTCATTAATTTTTTTCCTTTGAGCAAGCCCCACCATGATCACAACTTGATAGATATTTACAATCATGTAAGCAAGTCAAATACACAAAAAACAATGAGAGGAGATAGTCCATGTGATAAGAATATGGCCATATGAGGAGTAGGCCCTATGGGATGACATAGTCTAAAAAGTAGAAGATTATGTATCAATTCATATCTATCATTAAGGTTGTTTTATCAATAAATTGAAATTTTGTTTTATCTATCATTTTGCACTAGTAAGTCAAAGACAAAAAAACACTTCTCTTCAAATTTATATTCTCAACTCTTACTAATATATTCTAATTTTTTAAAAGTAAATAATTGAGTTTTCTAATTACATATTATATAAATAAATTATTTATAGAATCTACAACACAAAAATTATTAATATTATACCATCAAAATATAAAATATTTTTATTTAAAATATTCTTTATAAATAAATCTATTAAAATATTATATTATACCAAACAAATTACTTATATAAATTAAAACATTATATAATTACATTCTAGAAGGAAATAATTTTTATTAATAAAGAATAAACGGACAATTTCTACTAAACTTCCACCTTAGAAGAGGCATATTAGTAAGTATTTTTAAAGGGAAAATAAGTATCATTTTTATTAATATAGGGAAAAGATAAAATGCCACTTGCAAGGACATGGTAGATATCTTTCCCAACTTGCTATATAAAATAAGGAAATAAAGATTTATATTTTAAGCATGTGATATGTTCCTACCTCAATGTAAAGTTGTGGGCCAACAATAATGCTTTTCATTCCCCTGTAATAATTGTGGTATGTCTAGTCTAATAAAATATTGTTGTATTTTCATGTTTGGAAATAAAACAAGTCTATAGAGGATGTCTATATACAAAAAGGGGATGGAAATATATAAATAGGTTTATAGTCGATATGGTTAGTATGATTTTTAAATAATTTAAGTTTTCTAAAACTAATTATTTTTGGATCATATTCAATTATTTATTATCAAGATGAAAAAAAGAAATTAAGAAAATAAATAAATAAATTGTAGACTAAGTTAGGAGAGAAGCTGCTAAATCTAGGAACAAAATAATTACCTTTTTTTTTTACTTTTATTTATTATTTGAAAAGTTAAGTACTAGTATTTCTCATATTTATATCTAAAAAATAGATAAAAGCATTCATTTTCACAAGTCATGTCAAATAAATAACCAATCAAATGGTGATACATAAGACAATCAATAATACATGTCTTGATGTTCATGTTTCAATCTAACTATTTTTGTGGTTTTCTAAGACAATTGATCAAAGATATAGCTAATTTGGTTGCATCATTGATGCACAAAATTCTCAAACAATAACTTTAAACTCTTAACTCACTTTCAAAGATGTGCTAAAATTTTCATAGAAATTGGGCTTACTATGTAAGGGTTTCAAGGGTGAAAAGTTAGGGTGTGTGGCTTCTGGGTCCTCTCCTATAACTAAATATTCAATGAGAGAAAGATGAAGTATAAAGAGAATAGAAAACAAGAATAAAAGAATAAAAGAAAATAAAAATTAATTAAAAATGTACCACAAGTAATATGTAACATTTGTTGGAATAATGGATGTTGAATCATCCAATGAAGCTGCACACACTTCAACGAACCTGCCAAGAAGAAATTCAACCACACAGAAAGTGTTGCAACTAAGGGCATGCAAATAGAGATTATCTGATTGATATTCAAAATGATTTACAAAGAGTACATATGCCTGATTATATAGGCAAGTGCTAAACCTAGAATGCAAAAGATGTTGCCATGTGTTCAAATCAAACTTCATGTGACAACAAGAAACCCTAACCAACTACCTAGGGAATGAAAACAAGATGGAGATAAGTTCTAGAAAAGATAACTCATCTTCTAGAAGGGAATCTTATCTCAACAACTTTATTAAATGATAAAAAGTAACCTAGGACTAATATGATTAATTAATACCTAAGTTAACTTATGCTAGTGCAATAATTAATTAATTAATTAGACTAACACCCCCCCATAAGTGCAACTTAGGGAGGAAATGAAAATGCAATGATTATGCATGATGATGATGGGTCCCGACTGATGGCCATATTAGGTACCCATGTACAAATGCAACTAATCTCCCACAAATGGAGAAAAAAGGAAAACCCAATGGGAAGAAAACCCCTCTCCAAAAAAGGAGATGATTTGGAGGACTCAACATCATCCCCCCAAGGACAAAAATCATCACATGGATACAATATAATCAAAAGTCCCCCCATAGGAGGGAAATAGAGAGACAATATAGGCCCCATAGAAAATGTGATCACCTGCAAAAAAGGTAAGTGTATGTAGACAAAACATGATCAAATGTTGACAAACAACTTGTCTCCCTTTCGGAAGAAACAAAACCAAGTGCAAGTGGAGAGATGCTCCCCATTCTAGATAGGAATTGAAAGAAGGAAGGATGAATATGGATGTTGATGATGTCTCTAAAAGCTTCTCATGTGTCTCCTTGCCTGATGAAGATGAAGATGCCACAACCCACTCAGGTACATACCCAATCAATGTAGAAGGTGACAAATCAGGAAGATGCAGAAACTGATATTGAACATGATCCAAAGACAACAATGTGATGGTCCTTCCATCGAAGGAATAGATGGAGACTTGATTGCCCCCCCATAATGAAGTGTCCTCAAAACCACTGAAAGGAGTCTGAAACAACAAAGGTGTCCAAACCACATGCCTCCCGCTGGGAAGAGGAAAATCCAATGGTAGATGCAAAAGAAACTCCGATGAAGATGGAGGAAGTTTCATATATGAAATCTCTGAAGAGAAAGAAAGTGCCTCCAAGATAGTCTCTGGATCACCAATTAAGGTTGAGACAAAAGAACGAGGAGACTCAAGAAAACTCTCCAAAGTAGAATCTGAATAGAGGAGTGATGTCCCCTCAAGAATGTCCTCCAAACCTGTAGAAGTAGCCAAGTCAGCAATCCCTGAAGCAAAGCCATCCTGTGATGTCAAGTCTAGAAAATGGAATGTGTCCTGATGAATGATGATGATGGAAGCCTCAATCAATGAATCTGGACAAAGAATCACTGAATGTGAAGGGATACCAATTGTCTCTGATGGAGAAGAAGAATCATCTAAAGCAACCTTGTCAACCTCTTCGGAAGATTCAAGGCAATCCAAACAAACAACCTCCTGCATGGCAATATCATCATGGGGTACTTGATCTGAAACTTGACATTCTGAAACATGACCATCAGGGAAGGGTGGAGTATCTGAATCTCCATATATCTCCCAAAGCTTAGTCCAAAGGATGTGAGGACAATCACAATGATCAATAAAACTCAAAACATCACAATCAACTTGCATTGAAATGATCTATAAGACTGTATATCTGCTGCAACTCCAAGCAAACTCATGAATACCTTCACTCAGATGGGGAACTATACCATACAAATGTGGCAACAATGCAAGTGATTGGAGATGGTGGATGATCCCATCCCGCCATTGTTTATAGTTTCCCGTGTACAACATAGTCGGAGAAGGATAATATGCAAGCCCCATAATGTATAAAAAAATTTCTCCAAAATTACAAAGACAATGACCTTCAACAACAAATAGAAACTTCCAAAACTGATATGCAACTGAAGTGATGCCACCCAAAACAAAAAACCTTTTCCCAAGCTTCAGGATATCTAAGTTATTGAACAAATGCACCAAATTGAACAAAACCAATGCAAGAGTACCTAGAGCTGAAACTAATCAAAGTGAATGGATGGATGAAAAGAGCTCTGAATTACCTTCCTGATGCCACTGGAATCACTGAATTTTGATCAACGGTTGCGAAAATATGAGTCTTTGAGTCCAATTTAGGGTTTTGACTTCAATTGACTGTAGATTGTTCTGACAGATAAATTCTGCAAAATAGACTACACCACTAGAAAGTAGGCTGAATCCTCTTTCCGATGATATCTCGTTTGTTGAATTTCAACACCGTGGCGCGAAGATATGGCGATTTGAAAAAATCTACCCTATTAGGGCCTATAGTCTAAACAGGTGCAAAAATCAAGCACCTCGGGCAAAAAAAAATAGAGCCCTTGGTCATTGATGGGACCGCGGGCTTAAGACCTACAAGAAAAAAAAAAAGGGCCACCACCGGGCGGAGCGCCAGCGGAGCGGCGACAGGGCGGAGTGGGCTGCGCCGCTGGGAACAAGCGGGGCCGTCGGTCTCGGATAGGACCGGGAAACACACCGGAGGTCGGCGATCGGTGGGAGCTGGATGGATGGTGGCCGGGAGAAGTGCCAAATGGATGTGACAGGCACCGGACGGATGTGACTGCTGGTCAATCGAAGGATGGTGGCGATAGATGTGACAGGGCCAACCACCCGGTCGGTCTGCAGACCGGCGAAATATTTTTGAATATTGCAAGGATTTTGCAATTCAAAAAAAACAAATGCCGAAATGATTTTTTTTTTTTTTAAACCTGCAAAAAAAATATAAATGTCGACCGTCGAAAAACTATAGTCCCCCCAAAAAAGATATATTTTGCCGACTGTCAAATAAATTACCAGGTCGCCCGCAGATAAAATTTTTGCAAGAACTATAGGAAAAATAGTCCGTTTTTATAAATAAAAAATGCCCAACGACTTTAAAAAAAATTCCATGATGGAGGACTAAAAGGGGAAATTTTATTTCTACAAAAACTATACGGATTGTACAAAATGCAAAATAAACCCTAGATGCCTCAAATGGCTCTCGGTGTGGATATGTCCAAATCGGACGAATGGGTAGGTGATCTATAGGTTTTGAGGCCTTCTGAGTGCAATAGAGAGGTTAGGTAGAGCCTGATCTGCACCAGAAAATAGCTTGGTCCCTGGGTAGAACCAACTAGCCTGCAAAGAAAAACCTCAAGCCTATAAAAATCTTGGTAGCCCAGCTTTCTTGATACTGGGATGAACCTTCAATGGAATGGCTCTGATACCATGTTGGAATAATGGATGTTGAATCATCCAATGAAGTCGCACACACTTCAAAGGACCTGCCAAGAAGAGATTCAACCACACAAAAAGTGTTGCAACTAAGGGCATGCAAATAGAGATTATCTTATTGATATTCAAAATGATTTACAAAGAGTACATATGCCTGAGTATATAGGCAAGTGCTAAACCTAGAATGCAAAGGATGTTGCCAAGTGTTCAAATCACACTTCATGTGACAACAAGAAACCCTAACCAACTACCTAGGGAATGAAAACAAGATGGAGATAAGTTCTAGACAAGACAACTCATCTTCTAGAAGGGAATCTTATCTCAACAACTTTAATAATGATAAAAAGTAACCTAGGACTAATATGATTAATTAATACCTAAGTTAACTTATGCTAGTGTAATAATTAATTAATTAATTACACTAACAACATCAAAGTTTTAATTATATGGGAAAATTAGGTTTTGAAGGGACCTGAAACCCTTTACAACTTAAGATACAAAATGCTACTTAAAAGATACTATAGTAAGATACCAGTAGCAGACCATAACCTAAAAGATCAAAACAGACAAAGTGTTGCACGAGAGATAAAATAGTGAACCATCAACAACACCCAACAACATCAAAACAACAAGAATAAAACTAAGACCCAGTAGAAAGCACATAATAGAAAAAGAGAATAAAGCACTATTTCATACTACTTAAGGTGTTGACCACCTCAAAATCTTTGATCCTATGTAAATCAATCATGTCTAGTAGCTCTTTCTTCTTAGCTTCAAAGGTCTTTTTCCAATCACCAGACCCTTTAATAGCAAGGCCTTTGCTATCATCTTTCACACCTTTTTTTCCTTTGCCTTTGGCTGAGTGCTATTTCTTTATTAATTCAAAATATTACAATTGGTCCTCTCTAAGCTCACTAATCTTTTAGAACAGGACTTCCAAGGAGTCCACACTATTCTTAATAGAAATATGGCATGCATGGAGAAGCTTCTTTATGTCTGCATTAGTGCCCACAATCTTGGCTTCTAAGTCACCCAATCATTCTTCACACAGAGATTTGAAATCATGGAAGGAACCCTCAAGGTCCACAATTCTATCAATCAGAATATCTGACACTGAGCTTTTCAGAGCATTCTTATGTTCTCCTTCAAACCCCTTATTTTAATGTTGACTTTATTAAACTCCTGTAGAGTCCACTTAGCTAATTTAAAAATTCCAATGGCCCTAGCCCTAGCCATATCCAACAGTTCAAACATTGAGGTAGAATCATCATTAAGATAAGAAAAGTCCTTAGAAAGGGGATTTACCTTTAGAGGCTCCGCCTTAGCACGCATCGTATGAAATAATAAGGTTGATTTAAGAACCAAGAAAAAGGAAAAATGCAAAAGAAATAATTCCAATGTATCCCCCCACTTTAAATGAATTGCTAAAAACTGTACTGTGAGCAATTTCTTTAAAGTAGCAAAATGAAAAATGCAAAAAGAAAGAAAGTCATGTTTTCGAGTAAGGCTACGTCATGTGAAGGAAAAGAAATAAAAGGAAAGAAAAGGGTTTGCCCCAAAAATGAAAACACCAAACACATAAGGGATCTATGGATTTGGGTTCAGTATATTCGTTGCTGCAACGTTTGTTTAGAGAGCTTGTAACTATCATCATTCCCCAAATACATAGAACTAGAAGATTGACACAAAGAGAGAAAAAAAAAAGAAAAAGAAAGATCCATTTGGGTCAACATGGAAGAGACATAGGGTGTCTCAACACTGTGCATCATCCCCAAAAGGACAAAAAAATCCAAAAAATAAAAGGCGAAAGAAAAATGAAAAGATTTTGGGTCAACATGAAACAAACATTACAGTCTCAATGCCTTGCATCATCCCTAAAGGAAAACACAAGAAAAAAAAAAGAAAAGAGATCTTTTGAGTCAACATGAAAGGGACATTTTGGTCTCGATGCCTTCCTCATCCCCAAAAGGAAGCCAAAAAAATGAAAAAGGCAAAGAAAAAGAGCCTTTTGGGTCAACATGAAAGAGACATTTTGGTCTCAAGGCCTTGCATCATCCCTAAAAGGAAGGAAAAAGCCAAAGAGAAAAGAGAAAAATCAAAATAAAATGCATGGCATATAGAAGAATGAACGTACAAATAGAAGAATTTCACAAAGATAGAGAACATCAAACAAAATAGTATAGGGGAACACGTTACACACATACACAAAAGAAAAATAAAAGGCAAAATACTAGTAAGGAAAATGCAAGTCAACCACCGAGCAAGTCATCCACCTCCCAATCTTGTTTGGTGTATAGTGAGGGTGGGCGACTGGCTAGAGGGACAAAAACAATTGCAGAACTAGTATCAAGTTCAATGCACGTCTTAAGAGAATTGTCATGCAAGCTCATGGAAGAGGAAAACAATGTGTTCTAATCATTATGCACCTCTTCGTCAATTTTAGCAATCTCATCATCATTGTCATCTAGATTAATCACAAAAGGAGGACAAATGATGATGCATGTTGAAGCATGTAACTCTGGTTGTGGTTGGGGAGGAGGATCATCATGCATTGCTTTTTTCAAGTGTGGGTTATGGTTTTCTTTATTTTCTTCTTCATGTGACTTGCGAGCAAGGGCACGACATCTACGCCTATGCTCCCTAGCTCCTCTATTTCTTTTTATTTTGTTGTCAAGTTGTGTTTGTGAAGGAGTGGGTTGATCAACCATATGTTGCTTTTCATCCCTAAGGGGAGCAACAAAATGAACCATGGAAGGCTCTTCATCCACTTTCTCCTTTGCTTTGTAAACTTGTTTTATGCGAGGAGGCACGATGGAGTTACTTTCACAATCTCGTGGTCTCTTAGATGATGTTGGGGAAGTGTTAGGTGTTGGGTGAGCTTAGTTGGGTGGTTCTTGTTCAGCTTGGAGCATTGTTTCATCTAGGATGGAACTGTTGGATGTGGATGAAGGCATGTTGCGAAGAGAAAATTCGGTAATTTTCTTTGCTTTAAATTTTTGGTAAGTAATGAAAAATAAATCTTGTCAAGGCATGATGGGTTCCATGGGTTTGGGCCAAAAGACTTCTAAGGAAAATTTTCCTTTGGAAGACAAGGGATTAAAGCTGCTATGATGGACAGTGAATATGTAATTTTCAAATGGAAACTTTAAGCATTTGTGAAGAATCTAAGGGAAAAATTTCATTGAGTGAAGCCATGGATGGCCTAGCCTCAAATGAAATTGGTTTGACTATGGGATGATGGAGAATGTAACATCCAATGTTTTAGGTCCTATTTGTAATGGAAGGATGATCGATCCTATCATAGGGAAAGAAAAAACATTGTGTGTTTCGATCCATGCTTTAGGTTTATCATAGTCATCTTGATAAAGATCATGTAATACCAAGAATTCCTCGGTGATCACATTCTCTCCATAGGCAGGATCTATTAGTATCCCATTAGTGGGCTTGTTGAATATATACAGTCGGCTATGTAAAGAGGACCATTGAGGACATTTTTAAGTATTTCTTGAGAGGAGAAAGTAATATCAAGAGATTTCTTAGGTTGGCCCTTATGAGGGATAACTTCTATCTTACCCACCATTTCATCCATAGGATTAACATGGGTCACATGTAGAATAGGATCAAAATGTGCATCATCTTTAGCAACATTCATCACATCGTTCTTTGAAGTTTCACTAGCTTTGAAAAATGAAATATTATGTTTGGGAATTGGATTAGTGAAAATTTGTAAGTTTTGATTTGGAGGGGAAACATACTTATTGCCTTGATCAATAACACCTGCAACGGATAGACGCCCAGAATCAATGAGGTCTTGAACAAAATGCTTGCATTGTTCTGTGTCATGTCCATTTTGTCTATGAAAATGGAAATAAGCATTGGAGTTAAAGTTTGGAGGTAAAGGCTTAGTAAGATCAGGTGCATGAACAACATGTAAGGTAATCATTTGTTGTTGTAAAATTTGAGACATTGTGTTATGAAGGGTGTCTGGTAAAGGTGCGAAGTGTCTTTTTGGATCTCCATAACTAAAAGGCATCATAGTTTTAACAACTGCTACTTGGTTGTTGACAATTTGAGTTGGTTGTTGAGGAGGTTTAAATTGTAAGAACTCTTTGTTTTTCTTTGTAAATGGTTGGGAATTGTTTTGGTTGACATTTTCATATTTCTCAATTCTACTAGAAGTGGATCATGGATCTCGACTACTAATAGAATTGTGATAATCACAAAGGGCTGTGCATAAATGCATGAGAGAGGGAAATTTAATCATAGTGAGTTTGTCCTAAAGTTGAGTTTGCAAGTTTTCTATAAATATATTTTGGAGATGTGGGTCAAGGATCTTGACATTGATTTGGGAATAAAGTGATTGATAGCGTGAGATAAAATTAGTTATCTTTTCATCACTGTTTTTTTTGCATCGCATCAGATAATCCAAGGTCTTCTTGGGAGTCATATGCACTTGGAAATGATTTATAAATGCATCAACAAGTTCATTAAATGAACAAATTGAATTTTTTGATAAATAGGAAAACCATTCCAAGGCAGCACCTTTTAAAGTCTTGGGAAATAGTTTAGCTAACATTTTATCATCAAGGACAAAGTCACTAGATAAAGCGATGTAGGCATTAACATGGTTAGAAGGATATCCCTTCCCTCCATGTTTCTCAAATCTAGGCATCTTTATTCCTTGTGGCATCAAAGTTCACAATATTTCCGAGGACAATGGGTTGTTGCAAACATAATATGTGGATGGGCCATTCTGGTTTTGGTTGATGGTAGAAATTTGTTGTTGCATGGATGAGATAGTTTGGAATAGTTGTGTTATGAGAGGATCAGTGTAAGTGGTGTGAGGTGGATGGAGTGTAGGTAATGGTAGGGCAAGTGAATGGAATACTAATGGATGGTATGGTAGAAGAGGATAAAACATGTGATGCCACATAGGAGTTAGGAATACTAGTATGAATACCAATGGAAGGAATCAAATTAATAACTTGTTGCATTGTGGTAGTGACATTAGGTGTTGTATAGGTAGGCACGGAGGCTATAGTTGAAGGAGGAGGAGTGTGAGGTCCTCCTTGGCTAACCACAGTGTTTGCTGGTTGAGAGACACTAGAGGTGGAAGGAAAAAGTTTTTGATATATCTCAACTATTTTTTTCACAATGTCTAGGCATTCGTTACTATCAAGCATGTGATGAATGTTTTCTATAGTTGGAATTATAGTGGCTGAAATATTGTCAAGGTGTACTTGATGTTGCAAGTGTACTAAGTCCTCATGAATGAATGATCTTGTCTTGTGGGATATCAGCAGGTCTATGTTCAATAGGCATGCTACCCGAATGCAAAGAGTTACTAAGAGTAGTTTCCATGCCTAGTGTACTATTATCAATACTAGGAGTGGAAGCTCTAGATAACCCAAGATCTGTAATGAGTTTGTTATTGCAAGATGCCATGAGTCTCAAAATTCTTCTCACTAAGGTATTAGAAATAGGACACCAAACACTCATGCAAAGATTTCTAAATTCAGGGTGAATGCAAATGCAATACCAACAAAGAGCACTAAAATATTGATAATTGAAATTCTAGAAAGCAACACAAAAATAAAGAAACAACAAGCATAAATGTAGAAAATGCAGAGTAAATTCTAGAAAATGTAGTGATAAATATGCGACTGGACTAAGTCGCCTAGGGTGACGAATTAGTCCCAATAGTGATTTTTTTAACAATTTTCAAAAAAATTAGATGGTTTTTATGATTTTTAGGCTTTTCAGATGTAGCTTCTCCTAAGAGGCAAATACACTTGAAATTAGAAGTAAAAGTGTTCAAAAGATGGGTTCACCAAAATGAATCACAAATTTTGGGGGAAAAAGGGGGTTCTCTTGCACTTCTAGGGTTTTTCACCTAAAAGGAGAGAGGTCTTTCACACCCAAAACTTGGAGGGTTCATTCAAGATTAGATGTAGATGTGATTTGAAATGTGTCTAAATGCTAAAAACTAATGAATGAAGCTAACTATTGAATGCAAACTAATGAAATGCAAAAGTGTTTGAAAACACAATGTTGTCTGTAAGAATGACCTAGAAAACATAATTAAACTGTAACAAAACTTAATGAAACTAAAGAGGTGCACCTAAAAATTGAAGTGTGATGTTTAGAGGCTCGAGAATCTTGCATAATTTTTGTTGAAGGCCACTAGGACACTTACGCCAAACTAGGCGACTTAGTCCAATTTCAGGGAGATTCTATCAGAAAAGGTTTCGAGGAAATGGGTATCCAAAACTGCAAAAATTACTTTTTAGGCCCAATAGTGGGACTAATTCGCCAATGATGGTGACTTAGTCCACCTTTATATTTTAGGAATCTCAAAGTTGGAATCTGTAGATTTCAGTTTGTACCTTTTCTTCTTAAGAATCTGGATCTGAATCTGCAGACTTTGACCTGTAGGTTATCTCCAAGCTTCTTTTAGGGTTTCATTGACTTTGAATGATGTTGATGGGATGTTGACACCTTTTAACACCTTACTCTTTGACAAATTTGCATACAAGCCCTGCAAAACACACATGAAAAGAGGGGAAAAGGGTTAGGGTTAGAGAATAGGAGTTTGCCTTAGTCAAACCCCATTTTGGTAATCAAACCCTAGAAAATGAAATGAAATAGAAAGAGAATGATGATTGAACAACATGCAAATTCTACAACTCACCAAACCCTTGATGTAGAAGTCTGAAGATATGCAAGTAACAACTCCAATGGATGAATGTGTGATGATGTCTAGAATGCTTGAATGCTTGAAGATTGCTTGATTGCTTGATTAGGAAGGATGAAAATGAGGGGAAAACCCTTTATTTATACATGTTTTTCCCTAATTTTCCAAAAATGCCTCATCATAGACTGAACTCAAGGTCTAGGGAACAATATCCCGCTAGAATATTAAAATAATTTTGATTTTTAAGTCATATGAGACTAAGTTGCCCAAGGTGACGACTTGGTCCCACCAGGGCAATTTTTCTAGATGTCAAGAATTAAAGTGTGTTTAATGATGTTTAACGAGATTGTTCTCCAAAACACACTTAAGTAGGGCCTATAAGTGCATAATGGGGCCATTTAAACATAAGAAAGGGTCAAATTATTGATGACAAGCCTACGAAAGTGTGAGAGTTTGTTACAACTCTTTACAACACTTTGAAATAAGTCTAGGTAAGTGATAAAAGAGGTTGTTTAGGTGAATTATAATAGTCTAAAGGTCCTAGAAAAGTGTGAAAGTGGGTTACAACACTTCACAACACCTTTGTAAGACATCACTAGGTTTTTATTGATTTACAAGCATTCAAGGCCTAATGTGAATGTGTTGGCCACATTAAATCTAGACAAAATCCAGCCAAAATCCATAGGAAAGGCCCAAATGAGCATAAAAGTGTCCAAGGATACTTTTTTACGACACAAATGTAATAATATTTTCTTCTTAGTTTATCTAGCTTATATCTGGGTTGCTTCAATTTTATATTTTGATTTATGTTACTTATTTATTCATTTGTATTTTTATAACTTATATATATGTTACCTTGACATTGTTATAATCATATTTTAGCTATTATGCTCTCAATTTTGTAATTTACTAATTATAAACTTTATTCAATATAAAAATACACTAGTATTTTTTTTGATATTTTTTAATAGTTTATTGGTATCAAAGTAAATAGATGCTACATTCTATGAATGCAACCTTACTTTCACTTATCCCAAAAAATAATGAAGTTAAGTCCTTTGATCAATTTAGACCTATTGCTTTATGTAACATGGCTTATAAGATCATAACTAAGCTCTTGGTAGAAATACTTAAAATGTGCCTAAATTCCCTTATCTCGGAAAAGCAAGGGACTTTGTTGTAGGTAAGCAAATCTTGGATGGACTAGTGATAGTCATGGAGGCTATTGTCTCTATGGAAACCTCAAAAGGCAACTTTATGTTCATGAAGTTAGATATTTCCAAAGCTTAAGATTGGGTTAAATTGAGATTCTTGTAGTGGATTCTCTTGGATTTAAGCTTTCTCAGGATTGGGTTGTGTGGGCTATACCTCTACCTCCTTCTTGGTTATCATCAACGAAGTTGTGTCTCCTTTGTTCAGAGCCTCTAGAGGGTTGTGTTAAGGAGATAATTTATCTTTGTACCTATTCATCTTGGTGGCTAAAGGTTTGGGACATCTTTTAAAATCTCATGTTAGTCATATCTAGATCCAAGGTTGGTCTTGGGATTGTTCCTCACCTCCTATCTCTCATTTGTAGTTCGTGGATGATACAACCTTGATGGGATTAGCCAATTTCAGAGAGGCAAAGAACTCTAGAAAAGTTGTTGATATCCACTTGGCTACTTCTGGGAAAAAGATTAATGAGTAAAAGTCCTCCATCATTTTCCTTAATACTCCCCTTCTCATTCGACGTTGGATTGCCTAGATTCTAAGATTATAGGTTGGAGCTCTTCCTCTAACTTATTTGGGATTTTCTCTTTCAATTGGGCTTCTTACTAGAGATTATTGGTAGTCAATTCTTGATAAGATCCATTCAAAGGCTAGTGATTGGACCCTTCATTGGATCTCCTTTGTTGGAAGATTTTTCTTGTTAAGATCAGTGATTTAGGCTCTTCCCATCTATAGATGCTTTTTGTTGGCAACCCCCTTAGGCTTTATTAAGGAATTTGATGCCATTTCACCGCAATTTCTTTAGGCTAGAATTTTGGTGGTTTCTAAATGAATTTTGGTTAGGAAAATTTTTGTACTCATATTCAGTATGGGGTTTAGGGCTGAGGCAATCCATTTTCAATGGCTAGGCTTTAGCTGCTAAGCTTTATTGGAGGTGGTGTACCAATCTAGAGAAGCTTTGGGGTTGAATAATTGCTTTCAAGTACTTAGGAGAGATAGATAATGCAGATATCCCTTGGATTTACCTCATAGGGAGAGGCTTAGGGATTCAGAACACCCTTAAGAAAGGATTTAATCTTATCAAGCAAGGTTTATTTTGGATTTGTAACAAGGGGCCTGAGGCTCTATTTTTGCATGATTCTTGCGATGGGAATCCTCCTATCATTTGTACCTTCCTGTAGCTATAAGAACTTTGTGGCAGTTACATAGAAGCTAGTTGGATATAGGTGGTATATTTTAAATCTACTTGCTTTGTAGGCTAATTAGAGATTTCTTGCTAGAAGGACCCTAGGGAATGGCCTAGGGGATGTTTATTGGAAGATAAAGAGGTTTTATTCTCTAATTTGAATAAGTTCTTTTGCAATTCCTCTTTTGGAAGTGACATTTTAGCTTAGGGTTTCAATCTTAAGGGATCTTACTTTGTTGCTAAAGGATACCAGGTTATTGTCTAGCAAGGTGGTGGGGAGAGAAGTTCCTTGGTGGAAGAATGTTTGGAATAAGTATGCTTGGTTGAAGTATAATTTTTTATGTGGTTAATTGCTAGGAATAGATGCCTTGGGATAATTTACAAAAAAGAGGCTTTCAAGGGCCTTCTATGTGTTCTTTGTGTGGGTGATGTAGCCAACTTAAAAACAAAACATACACCATTAACAAAGAAAGAAGAAGAAAAAAAAGAATTACAAGAAACTCCAAAAATCACATTAACAATTCTTCATTACTCTCCAACCATTCTGTCGTTACAATAAAAAAAAAACCTATTATAACAACAATCCTAAATTTTCCTTTTTTGGTAGATTTTTTCAAAATCCAAAAATTTCCATTTTTGATAATTTTCGAAATTTCCTTTTTTGGCACATTTTTACAAAATCTGAAATTTTTCATTTCTGGGAATTTTCAAAAAAAATCCCTTTTTGGTAGATTTTTACAAAATCCAAAATTTGCGAGTTCTCACAATTTTCAAATCTATCCAAAAAATCATGAAAACTTCTAAATATTTAAAAAACATGATTTTGACACAAATTGCCAACTTTCTAAACTAATAACAATGATGAGTTCAAAAATGATGGAAAAATCAACTTTCTAAAATCTAGGAAAAAAATCAAATATGCTCTTTTTGAAGCCTCACGAAGTCCCTACATCAATGGATAGGGTGAATAATTTATCTCTCATGTATTCTTTCAATGCCTTCATGCCAAGGAAATCAAGAATTAATGCTATGTGATTATCACAATCCATAATGCTTATAATTTTTTATTTCTAGATTTTGATTGTGTTTGAGTTTTTTCATCAACATTTTAGATCATACTCAGTGATCCATCATCAAGATGATAGAGAGCAAAAGGAGATGAAATCAAGAATTCCTGGTCAGGATTGTGGAATAAGAGTTGTGCTCATGTTACTTTGCTAGTCGAATTTTGGAACAGTCTAGGGAGGCCTCATACCAAGGCTACTTTTCTTGATGTGGCTTGGGAAATTGGTCCTTCTTGCATTATCTGGCAACTTTGGTTAGAATAAAATATGAGGATTTTCCAAGGATTCTAGGTTGGAGTCCATCAGTTGTGGCAAAATATTGTATGCATGGTTCGAGAAGTGGAGCCAATTGTGTTTTATATGAATTTTTAGAAAGGGAAGATTTCCATGTGATTAATGGTTTAGGTCTCATTGATAAGATGATTAGTCATCCTATTGTTAAGATGGGTCATTGTCCAAAGAAAAGAATTTCTAGGGAAGGCAAATGGGCTCCCCCCGGCTGGTGTTCTTAAAATTAATACTAATGGTTCTTCTAGAGGGAATCTAGGACATGTCGGCATTGGTAACATGGGAAGGGATTGCTTAGGTGAGATTGTCTTCTTTTCTACATATATGAGAGAGGCTTCAAATAACCTTATCGAAGTCTAAGCCATCTTGGCTATTATGGAGAAGGCTTGTGTTCTAGGATGGTGGAAGGTCATTATTGGGGTTGATTCTATGATTATTATTAATATGCTTAATGAGAAGAGGCTAGAGGGAGTTCATGGGAAACTAGGGATGATTGGTAAAAATATTTTCAAGCTGAGAATTTTTTTTGACTATTTTTCCTATGTCCATATCCCTAGGGAATGGAATGGTGTGGCTAACTATTTAGCTAAGTGGGCTTCAAAGAAACAAGCTAAGTGGGAAGTCAATTGTTGGGATTATTTGTCTATTGAGAAGTCCCAAACTTTATATCAAATGGTGTTAAATGATATGGAGGTTTGATGGATGCTTCTTTGGCTCTATCTTTTGTTCTCTTGGGGTGAATTCTTAGTTTCATATGTTTGAGTTGCTCTGGTTATTGTTTTTGCTTCTCTCTTTATATCTTGATTTCCTAGCTTTTGTGGCTTGGCTATAACTAATAATTTTTACATAATTATAGATAAGGCTTCCAACCTAATTTTTTAACCCTTTAAAATTCCAATCTACTTGGATATATATTTTTAAGTTAAACTAGAGTAATTTTTTACTAAGTTTTCCACTAATTTTTTTTTGTTGGTTACAATGATCAATGTTTAGGAATCCTCTTATGAGAATGATTAAATTCCTAATTGAATCTCTATTTAATTATAGTTCTATTATAGTCTATAATGATAAAAATTCTCTTTTATCAATGATTAATAAATAAATTTCCATTTGACAATGAGCACCTACACTAATGAAACCCAATAAACTCTTGTTTGAAAATTTGCATACAAAAAATAATATCAAATATCCTAGGCTTTATATTGCTAAAGCAATTGAAATAAAATTTGATTTACCTTTTTCATTCCCCATAATTAGATTCAAAATAAATGTAGACCTAGTGTGGTGAGAAAAATGATTAAAATCAAACTGATTTCTCATTTATCAGGCAAAGTCTTATATATCAAGTTTTTAGAAAAAGTTGTTGATCTATCAAAAGGATGGTCATATTTGTAATTTCATCAAAATTATAGTGAAACATTAATTAGATTGATACATTCTAAGTGACATCCTCTTGTTAAACTAGCTCATGTAATTGTAATACATCAAGTCCAAGTTCTCAATTGATTAAACAAGTTGTCATCAAAATCAAGACATAAATATTTTAGATTAAATCTAGCTAAGAATTATTTTAGTCCTAAAGATATTTTGAAGGAATGAGAATTTTAAAATCATAAGAGGTGCTCTAAAAAAATGGATCCAAAATTAGATAAAAATGAGTTGAAAATCACTTTAGATTAGTGGCTATCTTAGGCTAGAAAATGAGTAAATGCACAAATCTAGGTATTATAATGGTATTCAGATTTGAAATTGTATTAAATATAACATGTAAATATTTTACTTCTAGGTGTCCCTTTATAAAATTTGGGTTTTAAAGTTGAAGGATCAAGTTTTGTTAAGTGTGACAATTGTTAGTGTCTCAAGATGAGTTTATTTAAATATGAGATTTCCTATTCCATTTCAAAACTTTGAACAAATAACTTGATTGTTTGTGGTTACATGTGGTAGAGATTTGATTCCAAATAGGACTTTGAATGGACAAAAAAACTAACAAATTTATTTACATTATCTTTATAGCAAATGATCTAATCTAGTTGAGATACATTATCATACAGGAATTAATGGAATCAAAGTTGAGATATGTAAATTTTACTCACATGGGGGTATTTTAATTTTTAAGAACTTGTAGGGTTAAAATCCATGTTCTATGCTTAAAGTTAATTGATTTGATTGTAAATTTCCTAAGACCCATATTATAAAAGTGCTTGTGCATGTTATGTGAAGTATACTATATAAGATATGTAACCCCTCTCAAGGTCTCTAATGGATTCTATAGTCCATCCCTGTTTTCTCAATTATTATTTAGACATTAATAAAAAGTCTTGTTATGTTGGAAACCCCTTAGAAACATAGAATATTAATATTTTATTTATACATGAAATAACATTATGAATATCATTAGGGATATGCCCCTCAAGTGCATTATCTCAATTGTTAAATTATGAATGAGGTTGTTTGTAGTTAGTTGGTCACATATCCTTCAAAGGCTTCTTGATTTTGTTACCATAGTGATTATCAACAACATGTTTCACAACCAATGAGTTGAGGACAAGTGTGTGTATAATACAAATGAGTGGGATAGATAAATCTATTAAAGGGAGTGGATTAGGGTTAACAAAAGTGTGTATGGGTTGATACAAGATGGGTTAAGCTGTAGTTTCAAAGGCTCTATATTAGTTATAACATATATTGGTAAAATAAGGCTATTGCATTTTAGAAATATACTCTTGAGAGGAAGACATCACCAAACAACATTATTTTAATGTCAATTATTCCCTACTCTTTTACCATGTAAGGGCTTTTAAGAGAGGAATGTGGCTTTGTGTTTTGAGACCCGACTAGTTACAAGATTTGAGAGAGCTTAGGAGAGAAGCTTTTAAACTAAGAATATGTTTTATCACAATTTTTTCCTTCATGTATATCATTAATTAAAAATGCAACACATACCAACTAATATTAAACTCTAATATAAAGTAGATGTCATTGACAGTATTAAAATTTCACAATAAAATTATTAAAGTTCCACAAATAAACTACTAAAATTTCAAATTTCACAAGCAAAAGTTGATATAAATTTTCCCTACTATACTCATAATAACATTTAATCTAAAACGTGACAAATATTTGTGAATGGCCTTACCTTTTAAATATCCTTTAGATTAAGAATAGTTGCTTTTTCATCATAATATTGGAACTTTCTATGATTTCTTAATTACTCAAATTGTAGAGTCTTTTTATGGGAGAACTCAACGGCCATGTTAGGCGACACGGTCATATTAGGCGACCAAAATGTAAGCTTTCGCAAGCATTTTGTGCTTAAAATGTGGAGAGTGCGGCCCAATATTATGGAATTGTTGGGATTAGGGCCCCACTTGGTAGCCCTTACCTACTTCCACCTAAATTTGGAAAAGTTTGCAATGAGCGTAAAGATAGCAATAATGGTAATGCCATGATTGGTTTGGAGTTGATGAAAGATTCATAATAGATAAGTATGTCAATATAGAACTCAACATTACGTCATATTCATTGCATTTTATAGGACAACTTGTTTGATATTATATAATATAATGAGGGAAATATATATTTTTATGAGTTTGATAAGAGTTAGTCAATTTATTAATAATTCATATTAATAATTCTTGTAACATATGATATGAAATGAATTCTATCATAAAGTTTATTGATAAATTATATTTATAATTATCGTAAATGGTAATATCAAAATTTGGATAAAAATTGAAACAAAATAAAACTTACAAATTATACAATATATAAATTATAGATTTGAAATATTGTTCAATTTCAATTAATGAAAAATATCTTTACTAGCATTTGTATTTGTTTTGGTTAGTTGTTGAAAAATTGATAGACAAGACCATAAAAAATTACCTAGTTTTTCTTGTTTTAAAATTTGAACAAGAAATCAATCCCCAAACTTAAGAAAATTCATCTATATCATTGAACATCTCTTTCAATACCAACAAACCAAAATAAAAATACCAGAACCATTACTAACACACTCATTAAGCATTAATGCATAGATGTGACATGATCAACCAAAAACTGCCTCATTTATCCTTATTCAAATGAAGGTAGGAAAATTCATTCACCATTCACTACCTCCTCTACAAGTTTGTTATTATAATAGCCACAATCTAATCAAATTCCACACACCCACAAGCATAAATGAATTGATATAAATATTTATTCACAAATAAGATCATCCAAAATAGTTGACTTTTTCTTCCATTAAAAAAAAATGTCTATTCATTCTCCCATTGACAAATCATCCATAACAATCTTTCTTATTTTATTCAAAAATGGCTTAAAATAATGTATATATTTAATCATTCATTTATAGACAAGAACATCGAAAAAGTTTCTACTTTTCTCCTCTTACTAGATAGGTAATGAAAATGACATAATCATTTATCCATTTAAAAACAAATCATCCCCAAAAGGTCTCTTTTTCATCTTATCAAATAAAAATAAAAATAATCAAATGCATGAATACATCAATTCTTTCATTTGTAGACAATATCATCCAAAACTATATCTTTTTTCTTTTATTCAATAATGAGTAACAAAAAGTGCAAACACTAATTCATTTGTCCCCTAACAAGATCACCCAAAATCACCTTCATAGACAAGATCACACAAAATAATTCCCCCTTTTTTAATGCATAAATTGGTAAAATATCCTTCCACCATTCAACGTCACATCCAAAAAAATATTAAATTAGATATATCTTAATTATCACTCACACACCCAAAAATGTAATATACCTATTTGTTGACAAACAAAACCATTCAAAGTAGTCTCCTTTTTCTTTTGGTGAGGAAAAAAATGCATACATCTATGCATTCATTCATTGATAAGATCATGCAAAACAATATCATTTTTCCTCTATTCACTTAAATGGTTATGCAAATATACCAGAAAAATAAATTTACAAAACCATATCACTTGGAACTCTTGGTGTTGCTTTCCATGATGATGACTTCCTCATGTAAGTAATTTTGTATGGCCCCATCTCCATTCCCCATGCTAGCCTTGCAATAAAGGTCTTTGTAAAAATTGTATCCCCTCCCTAATGATTTATAAGCATGGTATCAACACTACTACTAGCCCCATTGTTTGCATCCCCAATCCTAGTCAAGCCAACTAGTTGAGCCAATTGTTATTGTTGTTGATCCATAGCCATTCCTCTTAGATAAAATTATCAACCTCACCCAACCCAACTTTGATCAAATTTATAGATATATACAAATGAATTTAATTATCACTATTTTTGGTTCTTAGGTTTCATATTGGTTTCAAAAATTCCCTTAGGATTGACTAGTCTAGTCATGTAAGATAGGGATGGTGAGAGGCTCATGATGGGATTGTTGCATTTCATAAATGTGTTTCTCTACTATGCCATCACTCCATGGCCACTTGTTCTAGCTTCCACCATAAACATCACTACTCTATTTATTGATGTTAGAATGATCACATATTATTTCACAAGTGTCGCCATTATTGGCATGAGTATGGTGCTAACAAAATATAATTAAGATGTAAGTATGATGTTTTTGATAAGTTTAGGTGGGAAAAGGGTCCCACTACCATAGGGTTGACATAAATAACTTAGAAACTAGATTTCAACATTAAAAAAAATTATGAGTTGCACCAACATAATCATCTTAAGAAAATATAACAAAATTAAAAATTAAAAACCAAAACTTGAGTATGGTGTTGGTAGCTTTAAATTATTAACAAAGTTTCCTTATGATCTAATTTTTGCTCTTTTCTAAAAATTATATGCAAGTAAGGTATTAGATGTTGGGCAATCCTTTCCCTTTTATTTTTAAGGTATTTCTTGGCTTATGTTTAATGTCCTAAATGCTAGAGTTGAAAATGATTACATATATGTCTTGTCACTATTGAACATTTCTATTTTATGTCCTAAAATTTATTGTTTTTTATCACATGACTCAATGGGAATTTGTTGCAAAATGATCAAAGTCTTGAGTTAACTGGTATGTTGAAGTATGGATCCTCTAAAGACCAAAGAAGATATGAATGTACAAATGCATTATACAAACACTAGCATTTTGGATTTGTGTAAAGATCAAAGGAAAGCATTGTATCAGTTGTAGATAGCCTTTGATCATTAGTAAAATTTCTATCAGATAATGCTCTTGAAATTGGCCATCTTCTAGATGTCTAGAAAACTTTTGTACTTAAAAATTTTGATCTAAAAAACTTAATCTCAACGGAAGTTTTTAATTTCCAAGGCATGCCTGATCATTAGGCATTTGACATCAAAATAATTCTTGATAGTACTCCTTCTACTTGCACATTTAATGAATCCTAATTGCAAGCTCGTGTGTGGTTCTGCACACGGTGAATTGGCGGTCATCTGCTTTGCATTATATTTTCTTTTGATATGGCTTCATACTCACTCTTTTGGTGGTTTTTTCTCCTTCTAGTTTTTGTGATGGCTTTCGATAGGCTCTTCAAAGTTTTTTTTCTACTCAAATATCATGAAATTTGTGATAATTCTCTAATCACGGAGGAAAATTTGAGAAGGGCATTCTCATTCAAATACAAGCAAGTGATGTATGCAATTCAAGTGGTTTTAGGCTTCGATTGGATGGACCTGAATGATATGACACTCCCATATGAGATGGTTGTTATCAATCAGATATGCACCCTATGTTAAATTTTTAGAAATCTAGCTATCTGTTGACACATGGAAACCTTCTTCAAATGTGGGTGATCTGAACGAAGAAGGAATCTCCAGAGTGAGCTGGTTCTCTGAATGATAGTTTCTATTCTAAATGATTTGAGGTAAAGAGTTAGAAAGATAACTGGAATGAAACTTATGACTTAAAGTGATTTTCAGATATTAATGACGACTTTGGTTTTCTACCCACAAACAACTCTCAGAAAACAATAGTACTTGACAATCCCTCATGAACACTCAATACATAATTGATTTGCATGAAGATTCAGATTTAAATACAACATGCAACCTATATCATATGAAATTTTTGCATCAAGATTTGTAATAATTGGACATAAAAAGGATTTTGTAAAGATAATCACAATGTAAACATCATACTAAAATTGCAAAGGAGACAAAATTTGAGAAATAGGAATGATGCTTTATTAAACTGAAGGAGTATCCAAAGTTTGAGTACAAATTTCTGCTCACAAAACTCTTCGCTTCAACATGAGAGGAAAAAACAATGATCTGAATTGAGAAAAACCCTAAATTTTTCTCCTAAATAAAACTCTCCAAACCCTAATCCGAGCTCAAGAAGAAATCCCAAAAAAAAGCCTCCAGAACTGCATCATAATGTGGAATAAAAGTGGAAAACTCACACTTTTTGCATGTCCATCCCAAAAAGCACCTAAAAATAGATCCATTATGCTTTAAAAGCAAAAAAAGCACCTTATCTTCATCCCATGCAACTCAATTTTTCCCAAGGAAAAGTCAACCTTCTCAACTTTCACAAACTGCTAAAAATAGCCAAAAGAATAAAACAATTTATAAAACATTGTTTTATCTTTTGCTTTCCAAGATACTTGCAGTTTTCATCTTCTCAATTTGACCTAATTTTGCAATTAATATTTTATAAATATTTGAAAAATATTACAAACTTTATATCTCCATTACAATTTGATTTTTCTTCTAAAAAATCATAAAAAAATAAAGGCAATTTTTAACATTGCATTTTAATTGATTTCTAGAAAATCAATCAAGAAATAAACCCTAAATCATTATGTGAATACTTCATTTTTCTCCAAGGCATAGACAATCCAAAGTAAATAAAATACTAAGGCACTTTCAAACTTTGAAGTATTAAATCAAAATCCAATCTTAAAGACTTAGGTATATGAAGTCAAAATGGAACCTTGAATGGTTTGACCTAAGGCATGAAGAATTCTGCCACATAAGGTATTAAGTTGAAAGTTAATATTTTTTAAAGCAATGCAAATTCCCCTAAGTTGAATTAGGGAAAAAAATGAACAAAACTAAGCCCAAGCCCTAATCTCATTCATTTGGAAATTGAGAAAACCTTTAGCAAGAGAGCAAGGTGCCGCCACCATGGAGCTAGGTTTTTGCAGGAAGAGCCACCATTTGAGCTCTCTGTTGGTCAATTCTTCATGAGCAATCAAGGTAATTTGGTTTCAGACTATATTATGGATTCTCCCTCTCACTTTGAAAGGAAAACTTGGCCTTCAAGGCCGTGGCCAAGCATGTGTTCTTCTGATTTTTTTATTCACTACAATGCCTCCATTTATGTACTTCATCTAGCCATCATGGAAGGTTTTAAGTTTGAGCAAATTGATGAATAGAACTCAAAAAAATTGACAAGATAATGAAGATATTATATGGAAGAAACAAACTGAGAATTTATGTGTATTTTCTTCATCATAGGCCGCAACTACACATGTTTTCCTAATGAATTTCCATAAGGAAAATTGCATTCTATACACTCTTTGTTTTAATTTTCAGATTTTGATGACAAACTCAAATGGGTTTTTGACTTTGGTGAATATTTATGAGTAAAAAAAAAACTCCTCCAGGCCGCAACCATCCTTCTTATGTTCAGGGTATTTTAAAATCACTGTATTTTCATTGTCTTGTGTATGAACTCAAAAGAAAATGCTCTGCTTCTTATTAAGAAAAATTCTTGTCACATTTTCTTGAATCCTTTTGTATTTCTCCAATTTCTGGGCTCGACCCATGATAGTATTCCATGCAATTTTTATTTTCTAACAAAAACCCCCAAATAGGTAAACTGTAAAAAGAGGAAATCTGCATTTTAAGTTGAAACCCCCATGTGGGTATTTTGTATTTTAAGAGAAATATGCATTTGTCTTAACTTAAGACCATGTAATTGTAGCTTGTTTACTTTCAGATTGTAAACGATCTCAGAAAGTTATAAATTCCCCTATTTGTAGATTTATAATCACTGAAACACAATACATGGAAGACATTTACCTTTACTGAACAACAAAACATGATATCCTTCCACTTACTCCATGCATTATTTTTCTGAAAATGCAGCTACAATGTAAATACCCAATTGCATTAAATCTGTAGCATGATCTTGATTATGTACTCATCTTTCATTGTTCCTCTATTGAAGTTACTTGAATTCTTCAATAAAATACATTCTCGGCTCAAAGATTTCATGGAATAAATCAATGCTTCCTTCCTATGTCCATGTGTTCACAACTTGTTCCTAATCATAACCATATTTGGCTTCTCTGAGAGTCTGATGCTTCTCTATGTGCTTTTATTATTTATTAATGTTTTGTTGATAAGGCATTATGTATGCATGCTCACTACCACCATTACAAACATGAAACACTTGCTACATTAGAAAAGAACGCCAGGGAACAATATGAATAAATGTGAACAAATCACATGGCAGCAAAGATGCAATCAATTTGACAGTATTAAAAATTTTCAGTATGGAAATTGATGCATTTATTTGATTATGTATCTGGATTGAGCTCATTGTTCATTTGTAATCTTCACTTCGTTGTTCTCAGATTTGATTGTTATGAGTGAACAATGCCCTTGATTGCTTTGATAATTAAAATATGTTTCACTCCTTCGTGAATGGCTCAGATGAGCATGATAACTGAATTTCCTTACTTAGCCCCATCTGTATGTTGAGGGGTAGCACGCCGAGATCTACCCTTGTGGGAGCCTATTTTACTCCACATGCTTTTATTTCTTTATGAAATGATCAGCTACAAATATTTTCCTATACCTGCACATGGAAACAAACAATGTTAGATAAAACAATATGTAATTATGATGTTTCCTTCTTGGCTTTTGTCCAAATCCTATTCTTCTAGTTGTTTCAATGTATTATTAGCAACATTTTACATTATTGTCGGTGATTCATACAGGAATGTTCATAGTTGGAGATCTATCAAACCTTTACTTCTCTTATAGGTCAATCGGAGCTCAAGGACGAAGGATAGTGCACCATTCCTAAATCGACCAATAAGCATAAGAAAAATGATGATTATGCTCATGCTTATGTGTCTTTCTTTCTTTCATCTTCAATAGTGTAGCATGCTTCTCATGATTCATTGTTTGGCTACTTCCATGGCTTGTGTGGAGCACTTTAATTTCTTTTCTTGTTTCCATTCTAAAAATAAATGTAGCTCAATGCAAACTTGTACAATTCATTTCTGAATAAATGAAATACTATAATGTGAATAAACATCATAAAATAAACAAAAGCAATTGTTATGCTTAATCATTTGTATATTTTGTTTTGTACTTCACTTATGTTGCAAAGCATTGAGCAATGACTCTGAAACTTTGTTCAGTGAAACTTGATAGATTTAGTGCAAACAACAGTTTAAGCACATGCAAAAAATAACTGAACTTCCACTTTAAAATGAAATAAATTAATCAGCTCTGCCAATTTAGCTGTAGTGAAAATTGGTAGCAATGACATCATAGTTTGTATCTAATCTCATGGATGTATTGTGGTCCATTGAAATGGTAAAATTTCTAGAAGGTACTTATTTACTCCTACATGTTTTTCCTCTTTCCTCTCTTCAGCTAGCTTTAGAAGGCTATGATACACTGCAAGGTTCAAATCTAGTTGGAGGAATCATTTGTAAACATGTACAAATAGATTCCTTTCCAGGCTTATTTGTGATATGGAAAATGGATTAATTGATGATTTACCTCATGATTTTAATGCAAGACTTATGAGCCTCAAGTTATGTTATGGTAACTTTGTATGCGACCCCATTCAAGAACTGTACAATGTAGTTTGCCTCCTCATTAGACATGCTCTTGTTGAGCCGCATGAGCAACCTCACTTTTCACCTCTTGTGGATATTGCATCTTCTGAAGAAAGCTCCAATTGAGAATGCCACTTCGCTCCTCTAGTTCTTTTTGGTTTCACTGGCACAGTGATCTTTTATTTTTTTATCTCTTGGCTTCTTCTTTCTTTGATGGGTGTCTGCTAACACTGTGGTCAATATTTTTTTTATCTTTTGGATTGAAGATCCTTGGTTCTTTCTCTTCATTGCAAGTTAGTGTGGGCTCCCGTCCTTCAGTCACAATGGTTATCTTTTTATCTCTAGGGTTCACCATCCTCTCCTGGTTTGCATATTACATCTGTGAATTAAGGGTTTTGTACTTCAAACTTCCCACCTCTTAGGGTTTAGTTCCTCCTTCTCTTTCAAATCTAATGAGCTTTTGTACATGGTGCCCTAGGCACAATTTTGTTTCTTCTAGGTCATGTTGATCAAAGACTATACGTGAAGGTTATCCCTTTGGGACAATTTTGGTTTTGAGCTATAATGGTCTCATCCCTTAACTTCTCTTCAAAATGTAATACTCTTTTTATTCAATAATAAAATTTTTGTGGCTCTGCCACCTTTATTCAAAAAGAAAAAAAATTAAAAATTACCAATTAATTATATTAAAAAATTTATTTTAAAGTGTTATGTAGTGGCAAGTGCTAAAGAAATATAATTAAACACATTAAACTACACCCATTAATTTATTCTTTTATCCTATAAGATGATAATATTAAAAGTTACATCTGTCTCTCTTAATTTTAAATTTTAAATATAAACATCACTCTCCTTTTTCTAATGAAAATAAATTAAATTAACAAAATATATTAATGACTCATATTCACTACTAATTTATTTAATTCTCTCCTAGGATTTATTTTTGAATTTATCTTTGAGATATTTCCTAACAAAAATGATCATAACTCTCCACAACTAATATACTCAAAGTTTAATACATCTAAGAATTTGGTTAACTCATCTCTAAAATTTATTAGCTAAATTCTCAAGGGTTTGACTATACAAGGGTAATACATTTATTCTATTTTTTTTCTAAAATTTTCACTGTACTATGGAGAGTATATTTGTAGACACTTGAATTTAACCACCCTCGTATGGTCAAATTCACCCTTGCATTCCTCTGTCCTACATCACCAATCCATATTAATTAAATAATTCCTTATTTGATTAATATTTCGTTCCACTCTAATTTCCTTTAAGGTATTTAATAAATCAATTAAATACCTCACCCCTTTCATCTCTAAGTTAAATAAATACCCCAATTTATTTAATTTAGTCACTTTAGCCCTTATGAATTAAATCAATTCTTATTTCATTTTCTTCTCTCTCCTCATGTCACATCCTCCATAATTCTCTCTAATCCAGATTAATCTAATTAGCTTGTGATTAGGATGTGCACACCCTTAATCATAATCAGGGTCACATCCTCCACAATCTCCCACTTGCCTCTAATCCTCCACTAGCCTACCCTTCCCACATTTGCACAACCTTAATCGCCTAATTATGCTAACCTTATCCTCATGCCATTTATGGCATTTGTCCTAATTCAACCAACATTAAACGATTTCTCCATTTGGAGAAGGCAACCCCTTCCCTATGTGAATTTTTAATTCACATTTAATCCCCTAATGCATTTTAAGGAATTTTAAATTCCTTCTCCCATCCCCATGAGGATTTGTGAGGAATTTTTAATTCCTCACATGTCCTCTTAAACACATGTGGAAAAGGACCTCATTTATGAGGAGATCTTGTCCCTTCCCAGGGTACATAAAAGTACCTCCATGTCACCTCCATCCCATCCCCTCCTTTCCATCTCATCTGCCACATGTCAAGATGTGAGGGCTTGTGAGTTCTTAACTCACCCTGGCCCTTGATCTCTGCCATCATGGATCGATGTTGAACCTTCATTTCTTTAGAGGTACTTCCCCTAAAAATGGTGGAATTTTCCCTCGTTTGTCTATCTCTCAATCCACAACACTCACACTAAGCAATCAAGCATTCAAGCCATCACTTTGGACATCACCATTGTTGCAGCATTTTGAGCCTCCATATTGCATCCATCCACATACCCATTTGCATCATTAGAATCATCATCACCTTACCTTCATTTTGCACTAAGATTTGTGCCATTTTTCCAAGAAGGAAGCATACAATCAATCATCCAAAGGGCCAGCCAAACCATCAATCCAAACAAGGTGACATTTTTCTTTGTTTTTTGGTATTTTGTTTAGATTTAACTAGGCCCAATCCAAGTGTTTGTCTTGTGTTTTTCCTTGTTTCATTAGCTTAGTTTTTCATCTTAGGGTAGGAAAATCACACTGCACACATTTATGACATGCCTGATGGGACCCACGTCACAAGTCTATTTGATGTTTGCTTGTTGTTTGAATTTTTATAGGTTTAGATTTGTTACACTGAGGAAAATTCGCCATACACCGACGAGCTTGCCTGATGCAAGGGTGTTCCTACATTAAATCGAGGTGGACATGCTATTTCCTTTTTATATAAAGGGTGAATTTGCAATCATAAGTCTAGATTAACAAATCTAGAGGCGAACACATGAGGATGGGGGAATCTACTGGAACAGAGGAAAACTTGCATGAGTCATAGGTGAAAAAGAATATATGCCTCTTTGTACAATATAAAAAATTAATCCGCCTCTTTCAATAGATAGGCGATCTTGCTCCACAGACATGGGAAAACTTGTCTCACATATAGGCAAATTGGTAAAATATAGAACCTTGAATTTCTCAATTTGAGCTACAATTTGGTTTCGGTTTTGGATACTAACCAACTAACTTGTTTGTTGGTGATTTGTGGCATTTAACTAACAGTTTGTGTAGCTTATCCCCTCACATTTGTTGAAGACCAATGATGGAAGCTACATAATTATCTTCTACAGGACGATCGATTGAATACCCCTTAGTTAGCTCTGCTTGTTGTCTTTTTTTGACACTAATCTAAACACACAAATTAATTAGAGGGTCAATTAACTTGTTTATTGTGTTTGGGGGATAAATTGTTGATGTATCCACTCCCCTTACACCTTTTGGTGATCCTAGGTGATGAGAAATCACAATTCATTCCAGTCCAGTCTAGTCTACTGAAGAAATGCTAGTACATCTAAGTTCTCCCCTTGTGCTACGTGCAAGCTTGGGGACCAACCGAAGCATCTAGTATTTCCTTCCTTTAGTGGGAATTGCTTGGGATTTCATCACTTGGGGGATAATTCCAACCATGTGTTACTGGCAAGGTATATAAAGGGGGGAGAACAAAAGTTGTACCCCAATCGAAACACATTGTGTCTAGCGAAGCATTGAAGCTAGGGTGATACCTAGATAAGACGTGCAGGGTTGGTCAGAGTTTCTAGTACCTCATTGGGGATCTTGATCCATGCTTGTGATGGTCTGGTGTTCATGGTTGTGCCTCACGCACCTAGCATATATCGAGGACGCATGAGATAGCCTTTTTATCCTAGATAGAGACCTGTGTTTTAGCTGCAGCTTGGTGTACTATAGAGGATGCACACTATACCCCAAAGTTACTCACTGCATACTCCCTTGGGTTGAGATAGGAATTCTCATGGTGGGCTACCATAATCCTTGAGTGAGAGAGAGAAGGTGAGCCTATAGAATCTATTGATGACCCTGTGCCACTATCACGTACTGATTTTTATCAATTTATTTAATTGCGATTATTAATCATTATAATTTCAATGTTTATGTTAGATGATTATATAAATTAAAATTGAAATTGAAATTAAGATTTAAATGCAAATGAAATGATTTGAATTCATTATTATGAAATTCGGGGATTGTCATTGCTGATGAGAATTTGAGTGCAAGTGAATGCAGGAACAGGTAAACAAGAAAGAAGGCGAGAACATTGACCAGGTAGAGTCATTTTAGCCATTAGACATTAATGAGGATGATGGAATCTCACACACCACTTAGATATTTAATGTATTTTTGTGATGATTATGTTTGGAAATTATTAATAAGTTGTCTGATTGCTTAACTATATGTGAAATGAATATGGTTGTTTTGAATGGAAAGATTGATTGATTTTCAAAAAGTTAGTCAATTTGAGTAAATTATGTTATTGTGTGGAAAGAGAAAAAAAATTAAATCCTTTTGAAAATTAAAATAGTAAATCTTCATTTTTAGTTTAATATAATAATGCTTTTTAATTCTAAATTATTAGAATATCCTCATAGATAAATATATGTTTAAAATAAGAATGCATATTAAAAAATAGTTTTTTTATGGAAATTAGTAATAAATGAATTATTTCAAAAATTGAAATTGAAATTCAAACAACAGTTTACAATTTTTGAAAACAAATATCTTGCAATCAATTTTCCTACAAACAAGGAATGAACTTGGAGTTGTGATCACCTTTGTTGGGATTTTGGCATAAAAAGTGAATCAAATTTAATTGATAACTCCACCACTTGCATGAATGAAATAAAAAGAGAAATCCGTTTTTGAAAAACAAAGGAGTTTTGTTTGAATTCTATAGAATTCATGCGCAATTTTAAGGGAGAACAAAAGATATTTATCTCCATCATGCAAAAGAATATATCTATCTCCACTTGGCATGTGTGAAGGGAGGTGATGCGCACTGGCTGAAGGCAGAAGGAAGAGACTTGTGTTTGAATGATATTTTAATTCCATGCGCAAGTGAAAGGAAGAGGTATGCGGCCAGAGGAAGGAGGGAGTTTAGAGGATAACAAGAAATCAACATGATATCCCTCATGCACATGGGAGAAGACAGAGGGGAGGCATGTGGAAACAAGGTAAGGAAGAGGCGCGACTAGCAAGGAGAGAGGAAAGTGAGGTGTGTAGGAAGAATAGGAGAGGAATAGAAAGGAGAGAGAAAGGAGAGGTGAGCAGGGAGAGTAAAGAGGGGTGCACAGGGAGAGAGGGAAGAGAGGTGCGCAAGGAGAGAGAGGTTTGGGATCAATCACTGATGTCCCCACCATGTGTACAGGTTAAGAAAAGAGAGTTAAATAAATATCTTCACTGATATGCGGCCAGAGATAAGATAAGGAAGAGAGGTGCATAAAATTAGAAAGCAGAACAATAGGGTGGAAATTAGAAAGGAGAGGCATGCAGGTTAAGACAAGGCAGGAAGAAAGATAGAGGTTAGGTGCAGCCAGTAGACAGAGGTAAGAACATAAAAGATAATTATATTGCTTGAGATGCGTGCACAAACATAGAGGGAACTCGCAACAAAAGAATAAAACAACAAATTGATGGAGGAAGCAAAAACAAACCAGATTCAAGAAACATAGGTAGATTCAAATGATAACTGTTCATTTCTAAAATTCACAATCTAATTTAATATCTAAGTTTAAATTCTTTCTTTCATTCTAGTATATTATCTATTGAAAGTTATTGTTGTTCATTTTAGAATTCAAAAGAAAATTCAAAACACCAAACTGAGTTTTTACCAAAAAACCATTGAACAACTTAAACAAAAAATTATAAAAAGATTGTACAGTTATTTACTTTTAGGAGAATTTGAATTAGTAAACTGAAAATATCCAAATAGAAAGCAGTACGTTTTTAGATCTATTTGGATTTAGAAAAGCATCAGAAAAATGTAAACTATGTTAAACTGTGTCAATCCAAAATTTGGAAAATTGTAAGAAAAGAAACAGAAAAGATAGTGATTTTGATAAAAATACTTTTTGTATATTAAATGTGTTTGAAAAATAAACGTTAAAATCAATGATTTTCTAGAATGAAACTAAAATTACTCTGAAACAAAAGTAGAAAAGAGTTGTTAAATATGTTTTTGAAAAGATCTCATTTCTTTATGGAAATGTGAAAAATAGAAAATAAATCAATTAAGTTGAAAAATAGGATTTGAAAACAAAACGAATTAGGATTATTTCAAAGAGGAAACAAATTAAATGAGTAAATAGAACGAAAGAACATGTGCTCATTTATGCCTATTTTTATATGTATTTAATTAACATACTTGAGATACACCTTCTTTTTTGTTATTTTATTATTGATTTAAATATTAATTTAATGATTATTTATGAATTAAAACAATGAAAATACTGCATTAGAACCATTTTTTCTTGAAACAAGATTGCAGTTAAAGATGTTTGTGAAAGATCATTTTTTTTTTAATGGAACCATGCATGCTTGATAAATGAATGTGCATGACATGTGTTTGGAAAGTTACCTTTCGAGACGAGTGCCGAATATGGGTTTATAGAGAGCATAGTTTTGCTTTTCCAAAACTACTATTATTTGTCGTGCATGACATTTTACTTGGCCAAGTAACTTAAGGACCATTGAAATAGATGGAATATATTTAACTCTCTACCATATCCTAATATCGAACTTGCTTGTTTCTTAAATGAATTAGAAAAATGAAAATGCTTGTGGTTTTACTAGTTATACTAGGCACACACCAGATTTCATCTCGCTTGTCGACTTCTTTTTGCTAAGCGATTCCTGCAGGGTAGGGTATTATTTGAATGACTAAAGAATTCCAGGGAAGCGTAAGCTTTGAGGTTGGGCAGAAAAAGTGCCTGATCCTTGTTCTCATCTTCATTATTGAAGATATACTATTGGAAGGAAGATTAAAGGATGCCATCTTCATTTATGTTATATTGTATTCTTTAATTAAGAATTGAAGAGCTTAAGGTGACTGAATGCCTAAGTCTCGAATTGTAACTTATATTACAACCTATTTTGTATTATTATCAATGTCGTGTAATATGACACATATTTGTATTTAAACTAGAAATGTATATGGAATCTATTTTATTGTCTTTAAGTCATTGTTTTGGAATCGACTGAATTTTATGGTGTCTAAATCAATGAAGTGTCGAATTTATTTTGAATATAAATGAAATTATTTAAAGTTTTGTCAATGTTTTGAATTAAGAATTTCACACTTTACATTTGGTATCAGAGCAACCAGGTTCTGCACTGCAACGTATGAGCTCATTACGCAATAATGCATAAATATTATCAGAAGATAAAGGTTGAAAAGTTCTTGTGCCAGATTGGCAAGAGAAAAGAACTTAAGGAAGTGAAAAGGAAGATGTAAGCATTAGTAATTTGTGTAAATTGGGGCTAGTTAAAGATTCGTCCCTAAAATCAGAATTCCTAAACCAACAACTTGTGATGAAACCTAGGATTGCGGAAGATTATGCAATTCGGTTATGTAGGAAGGTTAGGAAGAATAACCTGTACATACATAACTCTAAGAAAAAGAGAATGAGTAGGAATGAGATAAATTGAATTGTAGCAACCTACAATTGTAAAAGAGTCAGGAACTCTTGGATTAGTGTAAACACTACAAATCTACATATGCAAGGTCAGCATAAATTAGATTGTTCGAGTAGGATAGGAATGAAGGAGGTATCCTCAAGGGTTGGGGAACTCATGACATAAACACTTGTGCTAAGATAAAGACCTTGTTAGAAAAGAGTTAGTACTGAGGAATTGAGAAAAGACTAGAACGGTCAGAGGAAACAATCAATGACATGAGAAAGGTTCCTCCAACCAAGATTAGTGAAGTTATTTAAGCTTTTGGAATCAAATAACATGAATAATGGTTCCAAAAGGGGAAAAAAGGAATGCAACATGGCTTTATTTGTCAAGACACTAGAAGTTGCAAGGAAAGCAACACTCAGAGTCGAGAAATACATCAACAAAAGAGGTTTGTGAGTATGGATATTCCTCCATTAAAAAGGATATTAGAAAGAAGATGGAAGATTATTAGTTGTTGATTATTCATTGGATCTCCTATTGAATAATCCAATATGTTGAATCTGTGAGATAAAGGAAAACAATGAAAAATATAACTTTGAGAAAAGTGTAAATAAGGTATGCCATGAGGTAGGGAAAGCAATGAAAAGTCAACTAGAAGGATTGACAAACCCTTTTCAAGAAATCAAGTAAATTGCTAGAAGTTTAACGTAAGAAGAACACAAGTTGCAACAACACTAAGGGGGGGGGGAAGGAAGAGAGCCGATTGAATCAAGCTAAGTACCCCACCCAAAAAAACTTGGTTATGAATTCTTTGCAAGTCATAAGAACAAATATGTCATACATTTTATGACCACAAGGGAAAAAGGACAAAAGGAAAGGTTAAGAACTATGAACTTTATACCTTATGATTATTTGATCTAAAGATCAAAGAATATTATTATCAATTCCTTAGAAAAGGATAGGCAGATAACTTGATCATGACAAGGAAGATCTAAGAGACTCGTGATTGGAAGAAAGTGTCTCTATACTCCTATATACTTTATATAGAGAATTTAAATCACGATGTTATTTTTATGTGATAAATAAAGTAAGATGTGACATTATGTGAACCACACCAAAATCTCTTAATGAGAATGATCAAATCACTTAATCACTACCTTACCCTTGAATGAAACCTCGGGTTAAAGATAACCTAATTGGGACAAGAAGTTTATTCAAAGGAGAGAAAGATCTAATGATGAGACTAGAACCTATTAAGATGGGTTGCGTATTGGATTACTTTTTAACACCTATAAGTAGGAATTAAACTTGAGTGAGTTGTACATTGGGTCTTGACTATAGCCATATAGAGTGGGGAATCTATAAACAAGCGGACTAGTCAACAATTAAGGATTTCATCCTAAGAATTGGAAGGGAATTTTGGGTTTAAGATTTTCCCATGCGATTGAATATCTTTAGAGTTAATGAAACTCTATAAGGGTAGGAACATAGGAGGGATGCCCTGTAAGTTAAAGGAAGTCATATTATTGGCAAGACTTTACTTTAATTAGCTCTTATATTAAAAGAGAAACACTTTCAAAAGGAAGAATCGATTGTCATGATAGAACATAATAGAATTTTCACTTAGCAAGAAATGTTGAAAATCTTACGGAAAAGAACATCGGAATTGTTACTTGCGCTCAAAATGAAATATTGAAGTTGAGACTCTCTTATAATTAAGAAATTCATGGAGTTGAATGCTTATGCTTGATGATTAGGTATGCAATTAAATTGGTTATTATCTAGAGATCAACGTGAGTGAACGAGGTTTAATATTCAAAAATTAGTATCAGATTAAATCAAGGAAATTAGATTGAGTCAAAAGATGAATTGCATTTTTGAAAATAATCCAAGGACAAAGAAAATCCAAGGTATGGATGTCCTGAGATAAATGGAAATTACCTCTGCAAAACCTATAACCATTTACATGAAGAATAATAATGGTGAAAGATCAAAATAGGTTATCACTTAGTCAAAGGATAGACTATTGTTGGATATAAAAGAACCTATGTGTCTAAAATTTGGAAGATCCGAGAATGGAACGAGGAAAACAATGTTAGAGTTAGAACATCGGATTGACAAAGGGAATTGTCGGATAAGGATCCACTATCATCTGGAAGAATATAGAGTAAGAAGCTGCACATAATGTAGCAAGGTAATATCTCGTATGCTAGGAAAAGAAGACCAGAAGACATCATTGGTAGGACATGTAACTCTCTTGAGATTTTAGAAGGAAAATGGTAGAACACAAGACAAATTGATCTGTTGATGTTAGTAGGATTAACATAATGTTCTAGTGGATAGACTCATCAAAGAAATCAACATTTTTTGGAAACTCGACTTATAGGATTTTGATCCTAAATAATATATTGTGGGTAAGTAGTTGCTTAGTAAATCTGAAAAGTTATTTATGTTTAGCAAATAATGATAGGGTTGTGTAAACCAAAATCATACCATGAGACATTCATTTGAATAAATGTGCAACATATTATTTTAGTCGAATAAGTAAAATGGTGGACTAAATCTGGAATGATTTGTAAACTTCTAAAATTAAAGTTTGGACCATCATATGGAAAGAAAGGAAACTCTATTAAAGTTGAAGACTTGATAAAATTTTAGAAGGAGTAACAGATCGAAGTGATCGATGAAACTTAATTGATAACAAAGCTTGAGTGTGGAGCAGTATCAAAATTGATAAGTGTCTAGGAGCTCAATGTTATGCTCGAGATAGACAAGTAATTAAGGGAAATTACTTTATGGTAAGGATAATGAATATGTAAGTGGCGGATGGACTCGGGTTATGAGTTGTCTAACAGTGTAAATTTAAAGGAAAGGATTGGACCCACGATGTAGTGTACAATACAATGACATTCCTCTTCCATTTGAATTATACTAAGGATAAATGCATGGACCAATGAATTCTGATCACTAAGTATAGTTATTATTATATATTGGATGTATTTATAGAATAAAGCTCTTTGGGAGAGTAAGTATGTGTGAAGCATACAAAATTTCCCTATGTGATAGTAAGGACACTTGAAGCAAGGTCTAGAAAGGACAAGATTAATGTATAGAATGAATGTTTTGTAAATCTTACGTATTTTTGGGAAATCATCAAAGTTGGCCACGAGATTTGTGGGACCATTTGATGTACTAGAAGTCATGAATCCAGTTGCTTATAGACTAGCGTTATCAGTGTTAGTACTTAGTACAAGGTCCAGTGGGACCAATATACTGAGGATAGTGTTATATGAGAGGATTCTGTGATGATTGACCGCCATTTTCCACATTTGATTCCATAGATTAGTATTTTCTTAATGCATGAGATACTTGATACTCTGGTTTTTGATTCACATGTTGTGAACTTTGATAGCATGGATGCTACTATGATTTTTTTATGCTTATGTTTGAGAACTATGCTATTAGTTACTATTTCATTATGATCGAGATACTATGTTTACCTATTGAGATACTATGTTTTTACTGACTGAGATAGTATGTTTTATTGATTGTGATGTTATGCTTATTGAATGATTAATAAGACATCGAGACGATGTCTCTTCCAAGAGGGGAAGGATGTCACGTACTGATTTTTATCAATTTATTTAATTGCGATTATTAATCATTATAATTTCAATGTTTATGTTAGATGATTATCTAAATTGAAATTTAAATTGAAATTAAGATTTAAATGCAAATGAAATTATTTGAATTCATTTTTATGAAATTCGGGGATTGTCATTGTTGATGAGAATTTGAGTGCAAGTGAACGTAGGAATAGGTGAACGAGAAAGAAGGCGAGAACATTGATTAGGTAGAGTCATTTTAGCCATTAGGTGGTAACGAGGATGATGGAATCTCACACACCACTTAGATATTTAATGTATTTTCATGATGATTATGTTTGGAAATTATTAATAAGTTGTCTGATTGCTTAACTATATGTGAAAATGAATATGGTTGTTTTGAATGGAAAGATTGATTGATTTTTGAAAAGTTAGTCAATTTGAGTAAATTATGTTATTGTGTGGAAAGAGAAAAAAAATTAAATCCTTTTGAAAATTAAAATGGTAAATATTTATTTTTAGTTTAATATAATAATGCTTTTTAATTCTAAATTATTAGAATATCCTCATAGAGAAATATATGTTTAAAATAAGAATGCATATTAAAAAATAGTTTTTTTATGGAAATTAGTAATAAATGAATTACGTTCAAAAATTGAAATTGAAATTCAAACAACAGTTTACAATTTTTAAAAAGAAATATCTTGCAATCAATTTGCTTGCAAACAAGGAATGAACTTGGAGTTGTGATCACCTTTGCTGGGATTTTGGCATGAAAAGTGGATCGAATTTAATTGATAACTCCACCACTTGCATGAATGAAATAAAAAGAGAAATCCGTTTTTGAAAAACAGAGGAGTTTTGTTTGAATTCTACATAATTCATGCACAAGTTTTAGGGAGAACAAAAGATATTTATCTCCATCATGCAACAAAATATATCTATCTCCTCTTGGCGTGTGTGAAGGGAGGTGATGTGCACTAGGTGAAGGCAGAAGGAAGAGACTTGTGTTTGAATGCTATTTTAATTCCATGCGCAAGTGAAAGGAAGAGGTACACGACCAGAGGAAGGAGGGAAGAGAAGACCAAGGCATGGCCAAAGGAGGGAGTTTAGAGGATAATAAGAAATTAGAAAGATATCCCTCATGCGCATGGGAGAACAAAGAGGGGAGGCACATGGAAACAAGGTAAGGAAGAGGTGCGACTAGCAAGGAGAGAGGAAAGTGAGGTGCGTACGAAGAATAGGAGAGGAACAACAAGGAGAGAGAAAGGAGAGGTGTGCAGGGAGAGTAAAGAGGAGTGCATAGGGAGATAGGGAAGAGAGGTGCGCAGGGAGAGAGAGGTTTGAGATCAATCACTGATCTCCCCACCATGTGTACAGGTTAAGGAAAGAGTGTTAAATAAATATCTTCATTGATACGCGGCCAAAGATAAGATAAGGAATAGAGGCGCATAAAATTAGAAAGCGAAACAACAGGGTGGAAATTAGAAAGGAGAGGCATGTAGGTTAAGACATAAGGCAGGAAGAAAGATAGAGGTAAGAACATAAAGGATAATTATATTGCGTGAGATACGTGCACAAACATAGAGGGAATTCACAACAAAAGAATAGAACAAAAAATTGATAGAGGAAGCAAAAACAAACCAAATTCAGGAAACACAAGTAGATTCAAATGATAACTGTTTATTTCTAAAATTCACAATCTAATTTAATATCTAAGTTTAAATTCTTTCTTTCATTCTGGTATATTATCTATTGAAAGTTATCACTGTTTTTTTTATAATTCAAAAGAAAATTCAAAACACCAAACTGAGTTTTTACCAGAAAACCATTGAACAACTTAAACAAAAAATTATAAAAAGATTATACATTTATTTATTTTTAGGAGAATCTGAATTAGTAAACTGAAAATATCCAAATAGAAAGTAGTATGTTTTTAGATCTATTTGGATTTAGAAAAGCATCAGAAAAATGTAAACTATGTTAAATTGTTTCAATCCAAAATTTGGAAAATTGTAAGAAAAGAAACATAAAAGATAGTGATTTTGATAAAAATACTTTTTGTATATTAAATGTGTTTGAAAAATAAAAGTTAAAAATCAATGATTTTCTAGAATGAAACTGAAATTACTCCAAAATAGAAGTAGAAAAGAGTTGTTAAATATGTTTTTGAAAAGATCTCATTTCTTTATGGAAATGTGAAAAATAGAAAATAAATCAATTAAGTTGAAAAATAGGATTTACTTGAAAACAAAATGAATTAGGATTATTTCAAAGAGGAAACAAATTAAATGAGTAAATAGAATGAAAGAACGGATGCTCATTTATGCCTGTTTTCATATTTATTTAATTTAAATACTTGAGATACACCTTCTTTTTTGTTATTTTATTATTGATTTAAATATTAATTTAATGATTATTTATGAATTAAAACAATGAAAATACTACATTAGAACCATTTTTGCTTGAAACAAGATTGCAGTTAAAGATGTTTGTGAAAGATCATTTTTATTTTTAATGGAACCATGCATGCTTGATAAATGAATGTGCATGACATGTGTTTGGAACGTTACCTTCCAGGACGGGTGCTGAATATGGGTTTATAGAGAGTGTAGTTTTTCTTTTCCAAAACTACTATTATTTGTCATGCATGACATTTTACTTGGCCAAGTAACTTAAGGACCATTGAAATAGATGGAATATATTTAACTCTCTACCATATCTTAGTATCAAACTTGCTTGTTTCTTAAATGAACTAGAAAAATGAAAATGCTTGTGGTTTTACTAGTTATACTAGGCATGCACCAGATTCCATCTTGCTTGTCAACTTCTTTTTGCTAAGCGATTCGTGCAGGGTCGGGTATTCTTTGAATGACTAAAGAATTCTAGGGAAGTGTAAGCTTTGAGGTTGGGTGAAAAAAGTGCTTGATTCTTGTTCTCATCTTCATTATTGAAGATATGCTTTTGGAAGGAAGATTAAAGGATGCCATCTTCATTTATGTTATATTATATTCTTTAATTAAGTATTGAAGAGCTTAAGGCGACTGAATGCCTAAGTCTCGAATTGTAACTTATATTACAATTTCTTTTGTATTATTATCAATGTCGTGTAATATGACACGTGTTTGTATTTAAACTGGAAATGTATATGGAATCTATTTTATCATCTTTAAGTCGTTGTTTTGGAATCGACTAAATTTTATGATGTCTAAATGAATGAAGTGTCGACTTTATTTTGAATATAAATGAAATTATTTAAATTTTTGTCGATGTTTTGAATTAAGAGTTTCCAACTTTACAACCACTTGATCTCTAGCTATCCACCTTTATGAGAAAGGGTGATCCAGAGAACCAACCAGGTATCACAAAGTATTAACCTTGGGGTGTCCCCTCAAGGTGGTGGATCTACATCAAGCTTGTAAACTCTTTATCACTAATTCTAGGATTGTATTGCCTGACATTCCTTTTTGTGCGATACCAGTGCTTTTCGTCAGTCTGAGTCAATCCATCCTTCTATCTATTGTTTTCTATTTTTTTTCCTTTTCCATAGTCTGTCCTACCCTCAGTGGCAAGTTTTCTTCTCACTGGGGTGAATTTTCATTGTGGACATGTGATCCTACTCTAAACAAGGGTGATTTCATTTCTCAAGTTTGGTGTAGGTCATTCTTTAGGTGAACTCATCCTCGTTAGGGGTGAATTTGTTTGTGGGTCTCTCCATTAGGAGACCTCGTGTTTACATGTTCTCTTAGAATAGCTGATCCTAATTCCATCATAGGCGAGCCCACATCATCCTTTCCCATCTGTTCCCAGAATAGGTGAACGTATTGTTCATAGAGGTGATCTTGTTTTCTGTCTGGGTCTCCCTCATCTGTACATCCCTTAGAACAAGTGAACTTGTTGTTCATAGGGGTGATCCCACATCTGTCTATACTATCCCCATCCATATAATTCATGACATAGGTGAATCTGTTGAACATTAGATATTCACTTTTTTTTGAATCCGTACATCTCAAAAAAGAGGCAAACTTGATCTTCAGATAGGTGATTCTGTGTCCCGTGTCTTCCCGTTTCCTTTCGGGTGTCTGAAGATATAAGGGATCTTTTGTCTTATAAAGGCGATCCTGTCATACACATAGGCGATTTTGTGTCTCGTGTTCGCTTGTTCCTTTTGGCATCTCACGATATAGGCAAGCTTGAGTCCTAGATAGAGGTGATCTTATCAAACACAAAGACAATTTTACTGACCCCAAGATAGGCAAACTTGTCACCTGGAGGGGCGATCTTGCTAGACATTGAGGAATATGCTCTTCCCATACAAGACTCCTGAGAGTTAACCCTATTAACCACTGAAAGTCAATCATTTTTTGAGTTTGTTTTTGTGATCAAACTTTTTTTATCATCATCCGTCTACCTATAATTATTATTTTAGTCTGTTTGTATTTTTTAGAATTCATCAAATCCTTAATCCAATCAAGTAGGTGCATCTTAGGACATCCCTAGATTGAATTTCCATCATTGTTTCCTTAATTTGAATCCTTTAGAATTCATTTTAGAGGATTTTTATCCAATTGGGCTAGGTAACTAACCCTGATCATCATCATCATCCATGCGCACTTAGGATTTTTATCCATCCTAAGTTAGTAATCCTCCATGGCCTTATCAATATCCTCTCATCATGAGGTAGATTATGTGTTGTGATCATCGTGTTGTCATCAAGTTAAGCCCCTAAACCTAGTTTAGAGTCAATTTCATCAATCCAATCCGATCAATCATCCAATCCTATTAATCATCTAATCTCATCAATCATCTAATCTAGTCAATTGATCCAATAAGATCTAATCCTATCAATTATCTGAAACATCCCATCCAATCTAATCAATCAATCCATCAATCAATCATCTAATCCAATCAATCATTTAGACTTCATTTAGGTGATCATTTAAGTGCATCACATAGCTTAATGTCATCCTAGCCACCTAATTGTTTTTAATTTTCATGCCCATCACCACTTAATCACAAGCAAAGAATCTCATGGAGCAACAACAACCTCAAGGTACTAGCCCCAAATCCCCTAGGTTCAACCCACCAATGGTGGCTCATCACATAAGAACACTAAGTTCCACACTCAATCTCCTCTTGATCAAAGCATGGTTAACCAACCTAAGCTCACAGTTGACGAATACCTCAGTAATCGCACCAATTTGCAAATGATGGATCATCTTCTATATTAGTGTGGGGACAATATATTTTCCACCTTAATCATGAAAGGTATCAAACCACCACTGGAATTTGACTTATCTAAATATGTCAACATTACACCACCTACACCTCTTGTGCTGCAAGATCCTCCAAATTCTTAGAATGATCCAAGAAATTCATGTATCCCCCAAGGTCCACCCCAAGAGGGTTGGTATCAACCTAGATTTGGAAATGTTCTTTATCAAGTAACACCCATGATACCACCCCCTTGGGTTCTAATTTCGGTTATGGGTGCATTACATGTTCCTAACAATCCTCTTGGTCCTAGTATGCCTCAGGGTCCTCCCAATCCACAAGATATGAACATTGCGCAAGGTTCAATCCCCATACCATCCACTCCACCTCTTCCACCAAACCAATTGGGTCCACTTCTAGGTAATACTGAGGGAAATGCTTATAATCCTTTTGCTACACCACCACCACCTCCTTATCCTAGGCCCACATCTAACTTACCACCACCTCCATTTACACCCCAACAACTGCCTCAAGGAAGTCTTCCACAACAAAAAACCTGTCACAAGCCTCGCTTCACACTATTATCTCATCACAGCCTCAACAAATTCCCTTGCATCAAGCTTAGGGTAATCCATCTCAACCCTTGCATCAACCGTAAGGTAATCCCCGACAAGGTCAAATCCGATAGCAACATCAACAACAACCTCCACATCAACCTATGGGAACTCCCTCACAACCTCCTCATCAATCATAGGTCATCCCTGAACAACCACAAATTCCATCTCAACCTCCTCTCCAACAACCACCATATTACCAGCAACCCCCTTAGCATTTGCAAATCCCAATGCTTTCCCAACCATCCTCCCAAAAAATACCTAGCAACCTTGCTTCCCAATACTTGTATCATCCTCAAAGAACTTATCATCTGCAAGCCACTACATCCAATCCCAATCCTAATTATTGTCACTACACTCCACAACAATCTTAGCAACAATTGTCCTATGCACAAGAATCCTAGTAGCAACCATCCTACACCAATCTCTATCAATCAAAACAACATCCCCATTACCAATAATCCACTCCACAACAAGCCCCATATGCTTCCCAACAACAACCCATCTACAAATACCAATCTCATCCATATTACTATCAACAACCATCATCATATCCGCAAGGTTCCTCCTCCTCATATTATCAAGCCACACTATCATATCAACAAAATTACACTCTCTCCATCCACATATGTTGGCAAATATAAGAAAACTCCTTCATATCCACCTCCAGCATCACATGATCAAACCATTCTAAATCCATCCTCATCCTATCAACAATATCCCCCCTATAATCAACCCAATTTGGCCAATCCTACTCAATCGAAACTAGTCAATAAGGAACAAGAAGAGATTAAAGTCGCGTTAAAGGATTTGCAAGTAGGGACATTCAAAAAGCCCTTTAAATTTGATGAGATTTTTCCCTATCCATTTGATCCCTCCATATCACTTGTCCCCTTTCCCAAGCACTTTGAAATTCCAAAGTTTGATAAATACAAAGGAAAGGATGACCCACAAACCCACTTGCAGGAATTTTACACACATTGCTAAGAAGTCCTACACAATGATAATTATCTCCTACGATTATTCCCTAGAAGTCTGATAGGGATAGCTCTAGACTGGTTCATGGGTCTTAAAAAGGGATCAATCTCTTCTTTCATAGATTTGTCAGAAAAATTCATTGCACACTTCTCCTTCAACTTGAAGAAGGACATAGATACCTTAGATCTATTGAAATAAAAACAATGTGAGGGAGAAACCTTCACAAGCTATCTACAAAGGTGGTGTGCCCTGGCTAGTTGACTAAAATCCCATCTCAATGAGAAGGACATAGTGAGCATATTCATTGCAAATTCCCATCCTGACATGGCACATAATCTTAATCTTCACTGTGTTACCACCTATTTAGAATTGACTGAGAAGGGCACCACCATTGAGAGGGTCCTAAATGCTAAGGGACAAGTCAATTGGAGATAGATCTCACTATTAGAATAAGAATAAGAATTTTGTCAATGATGGTGTCATTGATACCAAGCATGTGCAAGTAGCCAAAACCTCACAAATATCACAATATTTCCCTAATCAACAATCGACTCCCAACACCATATTTATGCCGCATGGTGCACCCCGTCCTCCTCAATAATCCAATCAAAACTACAAGGAGAACAATAAACACTCATTCACCCCTTTGGGAGAACCCTAAAGTGTTGTTTTCAATAGGTTGCTTCAAGTGAGCTATCTGATTATCTATCCTATGAGGAAGCCCTTTGATGAGTCAAAGTCAAAGCCAACCTGGTATAGGGAAAGCGAGTATTGTGACTTCTACAAAATCAAGGGTCATTCCACTAATAATTTTCAAGGTCTTAAAACGTATATCCAAGATCTTATAGATCAGGGTGATATAGTAGTGGATGTGAATTAGGAAACATCATCCAATGATCAACTATAAATATATCAAAACACTTTCCCCGAGCACAATCAAGGTGCCAACACTTGCAATGCTAATCTCAGGCCTAGTAATAACAACAACCAAGGTAACATCACTAAAATTATTAGCTATAAGAATGTACCCTATAACTATGATAGCATAGTTATGTGCATCAGTTAGGTAGATCCACACGTGTCCATGATCAATGTTAAAGGCAAAGACCCACAATGTGTTGTTACTATGCGTCACACTTGCATATCCATTCTTGGAACTTCCACATCATCCCAACCAGCTCCTGTGAGATCCCAATATAATATTCTTGATCATCTTGAAAAGAATCCTGCTCAGATATCCATTTTGGATTTTCTTAAGTCTTCCCCCATCCATCAAGAAATCCTCACCAAAGCTCTCCAAGATAACCATGTGCCTAATGATATAGATCCTACTCAATTTAAAGCCTTGGTAGGACATCTGTCATCCACATATAAACTAGGAATTAGTCAAAATGATATGTTGTCAATCGGTTCAAACCGTCATAGTCCCCTCCACATCACAGTCCTTGTAGCCCGCCATAAAGTGAAAAGGGTCCTAGTAGAGAATGGATCTTCCCTCAACCTCTGTATGTTAAAGTTCATAAAATAGGTATGATATACCCAAGCTGACTTGAATAATCAAGTTATCACCATCAAAGCCTATGATAATGTAGAAAGGGATTCTAAAGGCATTATTTTTCTTCCTATTGAGGTTGGCCCCATTGTACAATACACCACATGCTACGTCCTTGATCTGGACCTCCTATATAATATTCTCCTCGACTGCCCATGGATTCATTCCATGTAAGCCATTCCCTCCACTTAGCATCCGTACCTAAAATTTCCTTACAATGGGATGGAGGTAACCATTCATACTGATCCTCAACCCTTTGAATATTGTTGTGCTCTTGTAGCCTCTTTCCCTCACTCTCGATATTTCCCAAGATTTGAAGTAGTGACACCTCAGGAATCATCCTCCAATTCATCTCACAATCCATCATTCGACACATCTTCGATTCCATCTACCACATCTAGATCCACCATCACCAAAGTCTAGATCATTGATAAGGGTTGTGAGGAATATGAAATAGGTACTGCTCTTAACATGGTGACAATTCCATCATCTCCTTGCATGTATGGGAAACCTTCTCAGTCAACACCAAAGGAAGATGAAAAGACTAAAACCCTCACCTCTAAGAATATGGGTTTGACAACATTCCAAGATCTGGGTACACTTCAAGATCAGATGGAAGATTCCATCAACCAATGGGTCTATAGAGAGGAACTAGATCCATCACCTCTCCTTGTAGAATATTTCAAAGAGGTCTATCCACCTGCATCAAGTTTGGTAGAAAAATATAACTATCAAGGGGTAAGTCTTGGTGTGGAATAGAAAGGAAGACTACAGCCTATTGAGACACCTATGCAACCAAACAATATGGGCCTAGACTATGATAGAAAGAAAAAGGGTCCCGCATCATCCCCTAGTACCTTAAGTAATGTCAATATAGATGAAAATATCATCGAGAACATTCTAGAAGAATAAACCATCATACTCTCATACGATGACATAGATCTCTCATCCCTCTCTGATTCCACATCAATATTTACTAGCAACCATTCCCTCTACCACCCCGACCCGATTGATTGGGACCTACGAGGTCGCACACCTGTCGACACCTATCCTTTAGTGGAAACTTACGTACATCTCATGGGATTGGGTGAAGATGAACACCCCAACCAAAAAATTAGAAAGAAACTAAATAAAAAAGGGTCATCTAGTGAAAACCTATATGAGACAATCTTTGACTCATCAAGACTAAAAATAAAGGGTGCATGCAACAAGGAAAACCTTGATGAGGTGCTAGAGGATGGGGATGTTTATCTTCCCCTTGTAGGAGCTCACATGTCTGAATGGTCTTCCATCCTGATTGAAGAGACACAAGAGGTCAACTTGGGAACAAAAGAATCCCCAAAATCACTTACCTAGCCAAATCATTTTCAGAGGAAGAGCATTCCACCATTGCCAACTTTCTCAAGGAAGGAATCATGAAATTTGCATGGAACTATTTAGAAATTCCAGGATTAGATCCCACACTAGTTGTACACCATTGGACGTTCCTCTGAATTCCAAGCCTATTAAATAAAAACTAAGAAAAATGCATCCACAAGTGGCTTTGCTCATCAATAAAGAATTGGAAAAACTATTAGAGGCTGGGTTCATAAGACCTATTGACTATTTTGATTGGATCTCGAACATAGTGCCTATTGCCAAACCAAATGGGAATATTAGAATCTGTATAGATTTTTGGGATCTCAGTAAAGCTTGCCCGAAGGATGATTTCCCTCTTCCAAACATTGATATGATGTTAGATATTATAGTAGGGAATGTGATTTTATCCCTCATGGATGAATTTTCCAGCTACAACCAAATTAGAATCACATCAGAAGATCAACATAAAACTACCTTCACTACCCCTTGGGGCACCTTTTGTTATAATTTCATGCCCTTTGGTCTCAAAAATGTAGGGGCAACTTATCAATGTGTGATGACTATTATCTTTCATGAACTCATCCATATCATCATGGAAGATTATGTCAATGAATTATTCAGAATGTCCAAGACCAGAGAAGAGCATCCCATTATCTTGAAGAAAATATTTGATTGGTTAGAGCACTACAAGTTGCGTCTGAATCTAAAAAACTGTGTGTTTTGGGTCACATCTGGAAAGTTATTGGAATTCATAGTCTCTAGAAGGGGTATAGAAGTGGATCTAGTGAAGGTCAAAGAAATAATGGAAATGCCCCTACTGTGCAATCTCAAGCAATTAAGGATTCTTTAAGGAAAACTATAGTACATCAAATGCTTCATAGCCCAGCTTGCTGACAAGTATCAATCATTCACCCATCTATTGTGCAACGGTATCATTTTCAATTGGGATTCAGAGTGCCAACAAGGCTTTGACAAGATTAAGGAGTACTTGGCTCACCCACCTATTCTAATGCCTCCCATTCCTAGCAAACCACTTTTGTTATACACCTCAGCTACATCCGTTGCACTAAGGGCATTACTAGCACAACATGTCGAGTTCTCCAAGGAATGTGCTATCTATTACACCAGTCAAACATTGGTAGGCTATGAGCTCAACTATTCTCCTATGGAAAAAGCTTGTTTGGCAGTGGTCTGCAGTTCACAAAAGCTTCATCATTACATTCTTAGTCATCCCATCAAGCTAATATCAAAAGTGGACCCACTTAAGTACTTGCTATCCAAAACTTATTTGACTAGACACATGACCAAGTGGGTTATGTTACTAAGTGAGTTCAACGTAGAGTATGTGGACCAAAAGGCAATCAAGGGACTGGTGATAGCGGATCAGTTGGCCAATGCTCCTTTGGTTGGCGCATATCTATTAGTAGTCGAGTTTCCTGATGAAGGGGTCCTTATAGTCACATAAATAAATATATGGATGCTCTACTTTGATGGGTCATATATGCATAATGGAGCTAGTGTAGGTGTTATATTCGTCACTCCTAAAGGTGACTATATCCCAAAGTCATTTAGGTTAGCCTTTCCATGCACCAACAATATTGTTGAGTATGAAGCTCTAATCACTAGCCTCAGAAGCACCATCCAATGGAACATCATTTGTCTTCAAGTCTTCGATGATTCCCAACTCATTATCAAACAGGTCAATGATGAGTTTCAGATAAAATATGATAATATTTTTCCATACAAATACATGGTGGGTGAGTTTAAAGGTACTTCACCCACATCCAATTTGAATAGATTCCTAGAGTCCAGAACAAGGCAACATATGCAATGACTATGATTGGCTCCCTTATCGACATGCCCAAAGATCAAATGGACTATGAATTTCTTGTTGAGAAACTACTAATCCAAACATATGATGTCCCTGATAATGAGATGGTGTGTGATATCATAGGTCCCAATTGACCCTGGTACCATGAAATTTATACCTACCTCCATGACAATATTCTTCCACCTAGCCTTACCTATAACCAACAAAAGTAATTTATCCAATGCTCATCCTAATACATGATTGCGGGAGATACACTTTATTGTCGAGGGTATGATGGTACTCTCTTTCGATGTCTCAATGAATCAGAATCTTGTATCGCATTAAAAGAAATGCATAGTGGTATTTGTGGGTCCCATTCTAATGGCATGGCCTTAGCAAAAAGGATTCTAAGACCAAGATGATATTGGCCCACTATGGAGAATGAATCTTGTGAGTTCATGAAGAAATGTCTTCCCTGTCAGCAACATGTAGATTTAATCCATGAATCCTGCACAAGACTTACAACCTATCATAACACGATGGCATTTTTATCAATGGTTTTTGAATTGATCTGTAAGATTTACCCTCCATCCTCTGATGTTCATAATTTCATTATCACAGCCACCGATACTTTACCAATTGGATGGAAGCAATTTCTCTATCTCAAATCATGGGTATTCACATATCCAAATTCATCCTCTTCCATATTCTCTGTCAATATGGATCTCTTCCACCATCATCACTAACAATGGAAAGCTCTTCAAAAATTAGTTTATGAAGCACCTTTATGAAACTTATCATATCCAACATCATTGGTCCACACCCTATTACCCACAAGGTAATGGTCAAGTGTAGGCAACCAATAAAACTTTGATCAAGATCCTCAAGAAGGTGGTCAATAATACTAGTCGAGAATGGCACCTCCATCTCCATCCCTCCCTTTGGGCATACCGTACATCCATCTACACTCCCATCAAAACCACCCCATACTCTCTTGTATATGGTTCTAACACAATCCTTCCAATCGAAGTTGAGATCCTGTCACTCTAAATCTCTCTAAAGAATCTCATCAGTGATGAAGATACTCGGGTTGTACACTTAAGTCAGCTTGAACTCTTAGATGAAATACACATCAAGGCCTACAATCACCTTCAAGAATATCAACATCACCTTAGGAGGAACTACAACAGGAAGGTTTGTCCTCGTCAGGTCAACGTTGGCAATTTGTTCCTGAAGGAAAACCAATGTACCCAACAAGACAGAGAAAAGAAGGGCAAGTTTGAACCAAATTGGTTGGGTCCCTATGTTGTCACAACAAAATATGGTTATGGGGCATATAGGCTTGCAAAACCTAAAGGAAATCCCTTTGAGGAGCCTATCAATATCATGCATTTGAAGAGATTCTATACTTGAGTTAGTTGGGTTATCCTACTTAGAAAATTCAAAAAAAAAAGTAAAAAATACAAAAAGAAAATAAAAAATTCAATTTTTTTTCAAAAAATAGTAAAGAGAAATAATCCATCCTATGGTGAAAACCACCCTTGGTGGCACCTTTCATAAGTACATTTGGTGAAAACCTAGCAATAGGCACCATTCATAGAGGGATTAATCATTATCTACCTTGCATCCTAGTTTCTTTATGCTTACATCCATCCTATTTGCATAACCTATCATTGCATCCTATTGTACTTATCTTCCCCTTAACATCTTGTTTATCTGTTGCTTGATATATATTGATTGAGAATTGGTTGATTCAGATCAACTATCCAAAATCTCGAGATTTCATCTTGAATCCTAAGCTTTTCTTCATCCATATAACCATGTCATTTGGCCACTCTTGTGTCCTCATCTAGGATCCTTCATTGTGTTGGTTATCATTAGGTCTCATCTCGTCTTTTGTCCATTTAGTCAAACTACGTTTCCCCTGCACTTTCATGTAGGCAAGGCTAATCATTTGATCAACCCTCGAGCCATTTTTCCATCTGGTCTTTGTCATCCATCAATGTCTCCATTGTCCTCTTTTCACTTTTATCCATGGTCACTCGTCAATATTTTATTGAACTATGAGGGCTCTACGCTTTGACGTAGGCAAGGCTAATCTTTGATTAGCCCCTGAGCCCCTAGGTCTATAGGGTGTGTTTTGGTGTCGTGTCATTTCGTCAAGTATGTCCATATTTAGTTGATCCATACAAATAAAGTTCAATAGTATCATGAGGTTCAATCAATCTTGAATATCATGAGTCATGTCAATCACCTAATCTATCTGCCATCATTGGTCTTAATAGGATGTATCCTTCCTAAATCAGAGTGTATCAATCCCATCCACCTATTGATCCTATGGCAAAGGAAATTTGGAATCTATTGTGATCTTTTGATGTTTTTGACATTTTTATTATTATTTGAGCTTCCTATTATACTCTATCAAGGTCACCATGATCCATCATATCATGGTGTGCTTTGACAGGTAGACACAGGGGCATATCTTGATCTTTTGTTGTTCTTGTCCTCCTAGTTGTCCCGTGTAGTACCCACCAAGATCCATGTGGTCTTGCATTGCGTTGGGGCATCCTTTGTGTTTGTGGTTATCCCAAAATTAGGCTCCACTAAAGCCCCTATGGTTTTGGGGTGTTGGGATATAATTATTGTTTGTTGTGTTTGTTTTATGCATTGGACACTAATCAACTTTGGTTCTTTATACCCTGGCATGTCATGTCTTATGCTATAGCAAAAATCAGTGCTGCTAATATGGGAAAATGGCATTAGGTTTTGTATTTCATTTATCTCCCCATTGAATTGCATTTATCCCCATCTAATTTCTTTCCCTAGCCCATGGTTAGTGATTTTGGTTGTACAAATGTTCCTCTCCCACCTATTCTTCTTGATAGGATTCCTAAGGTTTTTGACAGGTGCACTCTCACACCCATCATCATTCATCTCATTATGCTATGTGATTCATTTCCACACCTATCATTGCTCATCTAGTTGCATTTCCATTATCATATCATTTCATAATCATTATCATTATTATTTTAACTTGTTTAGATTAATATAGATTTTTTATTCTAAGCATCTTAAGTCTAGTCCATTTCATTATCATATCATCTCATAATACTTTCATTATCATCTTAAGCTGTTTAGATTAATATAGATTTGTTATTCTAAGCATCTTAAGTCCATTTCATTTCATTATGATTTCATTGCATTATCATTTTCATAATCATCTTGAGTTGTTTAGATTAATGTTGATTTGTTATTCTAAGCATTCTAATATTTTTGCATTTCATCTCATTACCATTTGCATTATCATCTTCTGTTGTTTAGAGTTATTATTCTAAGCACATTCATTTATTTCATTATATTCATTGCATCTATCCATATCATGATCACATATGCATACATCATAAATTTTCATCCATTACCTACATTCTCATGCCATTCATCCATACATTATTCATCCTCTGTACATAATCCATTTTTATATCATATTTCATATGCATACATCACATAACAATCATAATCACATCGCCACCTGCATCACACATCATTAGTAAGATTCCCATAACATTTATCACAAAAAGCATAAATCATGTCACATCACATCCTACATCCACAATCATTAGACATAATGCATATAATCCATATCATCCACATAGAAATAGAAATAAATCATGATAATCATATGCATACATCATAATCATGACCATATACATGAGCATAGTAAATTTACATCATATCACATAATAACCACACATCATCGCATCAATTTCCATCACATATCATATATATCAAAAATAATATAATGTTCATCGAATACATCCTAGTCCATAATAAAAAAATCATAACTATCCAACATAAAAGTCCATAATAAGTCCATGATAAAACATAATAAAAATTCCATCCACCAAGTCCATGAACATCCATGCAATAAAGGTACAAGTGCAGAGTGCTAGTCAAATACAAAGACTACATCTCCTAAATGAATAATGAATAAAGAATAAAGAGTCAACAAATCAATGAATGAATCAATCTATGAATTTGTGAAAAGAATCTATAGCCTTTGTCTCTATGTACAACACATCCACTCTATAACTATCAAAAATTTGGGTCCTGTCCCTCATCCCCCTCTCTTCACTGACCCGCTGCTCCCGACATCTGTTCTCTGAGGGGAGTCTAGCACTAAACCTTTGCCTTAGGGGGGCATCTCGCAGAAACTTCTATATCCTCTTATATGTGTGGCCCCGAAGTGTGATGACACTACAATATGTGGGATTGCTCTGACATATGGTGACACCCTCCATGCTAGATCTGGGATGACCTATTGATAAGAAAACATGTAATAGCTTGCCTTTGTCCTGAAATCAACCACCTTTGTTGTCTATGCCCTAGCCAGGTCCCTCTCTATCATGTATCTTTCTCTCAACCCATTGATTTGCCACCTCTCCCTCTTGTAGGCCTCTTGTGTCAAATGCATTTGATCTAACTATTCCTACAACTATGCTATCCTCTATGCCCCCACATCTCACTCACCTTGCAGTGCTTGCACCTACGCCTCTATTTCCTCCATTCTCTCCAACAATCCTCTTACATCACCCATGGTCTCTTCTGCACACTCCACTCTATCTCTGGCCTCATCCCTCTCCCTCTTGGCCTCATCCCTCTACAACCTAGCCTCATCTCTCTCCACCTGCATCTCATGCGCCCTCCTCAATGCCTCGTCTTCTAGGGCCCCGTAATCCCTCTCTAGAACCTATAGCCTCTCCACCTCCCTCTACAGTCTATCTCGACCTGCCTCAAACTCCCTCAATCAATGCTCTGTTATCCCCAATTAGGCTAAGGCTCTTATCAGTAACACAACAGGATCCTTTGGTGGCGATGTTACATATGGTACAATTTCCAATGGATGTACCTCTGGGAAATCCACATCCATGGCTCGCTCCTCTCCCCCTACCTCCTACATCTCAATGTCCTCATCTCCTTCCCTCCTCTACCTCCCCCCTCTCCCCCTCCTCCTCCTCTGCCTCACTACTAGCTCCTTCTCCTCATCTGATCTGAACCCTAGAGCCCCTACAATCAGGTGCACTGTCATCATCCACCCTGGCCCCGTCTCTGCCCACCATGTAGAATACCATATTGTGGTACTTGCATCCACTGGTCCTCCCCTCCATGGGTACTATGTCATCTAGACCCCCTCCCACATTTGTTGAGAAAAATCTGTTGTGATTTTCTCTCCCCATATCAATGTTGGTTCTCAGGTGATCCATCTAAATCTTTTGGGTTCCGTAGGAATATCTTGCTCTATCCCAAACTACCTGGTAACCCTGTGTAGTCTATGTAGCTCCATAATAAAGGGGTCCTGACCAATCAAATAATAGACTGAGAAAAGTAACCCCTATACCTCCTGTCATCATCCCTCCATCCCTGGAAGTGTTGTGCCATGCACGGTCTCCAAATGATGTCCTCTACCCTCAAATCACCTCTACTACCATCCCTCCAATATCCCACATTTTGGTAATGCAATCTCTAGCCATTCTCCATCCCCCACTAATATGCTATGGTAGTGTCTCATCTTGTGTCCCAATAATCAAAATGTCTAGTCTAACAACACTAATGTGCTCTTAGGGCCATACTTGGAGAAAAGTCACATGAGTGATTCTAAATGCTCATCTATAACAAATGATGTGCATGTCCTGATATAGCTGAGCTAACACACATGCTCCCCATGCAAACTCCCCCTCTCGCCTCTCCACTATATGTCTGAAAACCTCAATCAGCTTGAGGCTGTAGAAGTGTCCACTCTTGTTTGGTAACAAAATACCACTAATCAAGCCACAAAGGTATAATGGTAGAGCTGGCATCTCCAACCCCAAACAAGTGTTCAGATCCAACTCCCTCCCCTAGATGGGCAACTCAACTAGTCCAAATACAACCTGTAAGCTCCTATCCATTGCTCGACTGTGGGTCTAGCTAACTAAGTGCCCTCCGATGGGAAATCGTAGAATCCTCCAGAAATCCTCCAAGTTCACCATCATCTCCCCTGTCATGAGATGGAAGGTCTCAATCTCAGAGCTCCATCGATTCATCAAGGCAGTTAGTAGTCCTTTGTGTGCTCTGATGTTGGGATACCCCAACATGTGTAGCAGTCCCACCTATGCTAATGATCCATGATCATGGGAATTCATCACCCTGACTATCACCTCAAGTACCACTGAGTGTCACTTGCATGTCCTTAGTCTCTCGAAGTTTTGCATCCATGAGGACCATTTTGTTATTTTTCTAACATTTTCATTTCTTTTTCTTATCCTTTTACCCCTATCTCGATTTGGAGATTTCACCTCTGTGTAAGGCATGTTCACCCATTTCCCATCCCAATGTGTTTGCCTATCTAGCTAGCGCATTCACCCCTTTGTCAAGCACCCCTGCCCCTCTTTTTTTTGAGCATGAATCTACCCTTGTTTTCATCAAAGGTGAATTCATATTTTCCTTTTTCCCCAAGGTGTGATTTCAATTTCATCCTTGTATCTTTCCCCCCCAAGTGGTGAATTTTCATTCGCCCTTTTCCCTAAAGGGCAGAATCACATCCGCCTATTCCCCTTTTGGGTGATTTTGTGTTTGCCCTTTCTTGGTTTTGGTGAATTCATATTCGCTTGTCTATTTTCATTCCCATCCCTGCATAGCGCATAATCACCCTTTTTTGTGGAGAGGTGATTTCAAAATCGCCCCTCCCCCAAAGTGCTCACTCCTATATTGCTTGAGTTTTCCTCTTTCTTCACTGATCCCCTTGAACAGGAAAAATTTCCTTGTCGGAAGGGAAAATCCACCCTTTCATGGCTCATTTGTACCCTAATCTACCCAACCCAAAATTAAAAATGTGCTTAATATTCAAATCAAAATCACTAGGTTAGGGTCTAGGGCATACCTGGTGGGGTATCACGTGCTCATAGTAATACTACCACACCTCCTCACCTTGGTGGATTAGCTCATCATCCACGAATGCCTCATCACTGATCTATCCGTTAGCCATCCTCATCTCTCTCTCTCTCTCTCATCTAGTCAGCTGCCAAGTGTGCAAATGAAAATTAGGTGAATAGTAATTTTTCAAATTTACTATTTATAATTTTCATTTTTGCCCCTAATTAGCCTTTTAATTTTTGAGTAATTTTTACCCTTTAATGAACCCTTAATTAATTCATTCTCCCCTTTTCTTTTGAGGGCTTCCATTCACACACCATTTTTCCTTTATCCTCCATTCAAAAGCCATTCTTCATGGTTTTTCATGCTCTATTGTGTGGTGCTCTTCATTTCTCCATATCGAGAAGTCGCCCAGGACCCCTTTTCTTCCCTATCTACCCTCTCAAGGAGGCATACCCTATTAATTTTCTCCATCCTTTTTTCCTATCCATTCTCCCATGATACTGGGGCATCATCTAACATTATTTTCTTCTATTGAGTCTTCTGTGTTTTATTTTTCTTTGAAACTCTATTATTCTAACTGTATTTCGAAGAGGGGTAAAATGTAGACACTTAAATTTGACCACCCTCATATGGTGAAATTCACCCTTGTATTCATCTGTCCTACATCACCAATCCATATTAATTAAATAATTCCTTATTTGATTAATATTTACTTCCACTCTATTTTCCTCTAAGGTATTTAATAAATCAATTAAATACCTTACCCCTTTCATCTCTAAATTAAATAAATAACCTAATTTATTTAATTTAGTCACTTTAGCCCTTATGAATTAAATTAATTTTTAATTCATTTTCTTCTCTCTCCTCATGTCACATCCTCCATAATCTCCCACTTGCCTCTAATCCTCCATTACCCTACCTAATCCCACATTTGCACAACCTTAAGCACCTAATTATACTAACCTAATCCTCATAACATTTATGGCATATGTTGTAAGTCAACCAGCATTAAATACTTTCTTCATTTGGAGAAGGCAACCCCTTCCCAATGTGAATTTTTAATTCACATTTAATCCCCCAATGCATTTTAAGGAATTTTAAATTCCTTCTCCCATCTCCATGAGGATTTGTGAGGAATTTTTAATTCTTCATATGTCCTCTCAAACACACGTGGACAAGGACCTCCTTCATGAGGAGATCTTGTCCCTTCCCAAGGTACATAAAATTACCTCCATGTCACCTCCACCTCATCTCCTCCTTTCCATCTCATTTGCCACATGTCAAGATGTGAGGGCTTGTGAGTTCTCAACTCACCCTGGCCCTTGATCTCTGCCATCATGGATGGATCTTGAACCTTCATTTATTTAGAGGCACTTCCCCTTAAAATGGTGGAATTTTCCCTCATTTGGCTATCTCTCAATCCACAACACTCACACTAAGCAATCAAGCATTCAATCCATCACTTTGGACATCACAGTTGTTGCAACATTTTGAGCCTCCATATTGCATCCATCCACGTACCCATTTGCATCATTAGAATCCTCATCACCTTAGCTTCATTTTTCACTAAGATTTGTGCTATTTTTCCAAGCAGGGAGCATATGATCAAGCATCCAAAGGGAAAACCAAACCATCAATTTAAACAAGGTGATATTTCTCTTTATTTTTTGGTATTTTGTTGAGATTTAACTAGGTCTAATCCGAGTGTTTGTCTTGTGTTTTTATTTGTTGCATTAGCATAATTTTTCATCTTAGGGTAGGAAAATCACACTGCACACAATATTAATTAATTTTTAAAGAAGATTCATTTTCTCCCTAACTTAGTTTAGTGAATTGAAGAGAGTAAATTTCTACAGTCCATATTATTGAATTTGAAGTATTTTGGATTTGACTATGTGATCATTTTTATATCAATGTTTTAGATAATACTCTATGATTTACCATCAAGATAAAATGAGATGGAGAAGAGAATGAATGAGTAAAAATTAGATTGAGAAAACTCTAAATTTTTTAGGGGGTGAGGTGACATGAGAACCGAGACACCACAAGGGAGAGAAATTGAGAAGAGTCATCTCTAAAATTAAAATATTAAAAGAAAGAGAGAACAAAGAAAATGTAAAATATATATACATATATATATATATATGTATATATATATATATATATATATATATGTATATATATATATATGTATGTATGTATGTATATATTTATGTATGTATGTATGTATATATTTATGTATGTATGTATTTGTATTTATATATAGATCCCACAATACTGGTTTACAATTTTTGGGCAAACTAGACACTGAACTGGTTTTTTTAACTAAATCTTCACTTTTGGGCTCCTATAGCGGCTAAATCATAAGGAATTTGAAGATGATGCAAAATAGTGATTTGTGAAGTTTTGTTTATAGATTCTAAATATATTTTTTTCAAAAAATTTGGAATCAGATTGCACTTTTTTTTCATCTCCTTCGAAAACTAGTTTTTATCAGTAAACAACAGTTTTAAAGAGTGATGATCACCGTATACAACATAGCTTTTTTGTATGAAGGATAAAATTCTAATTTTTTCAAATTTATATTTTTAAATATGATATCTAACCAATTCATTTGGTTTCATGGTGTTTTATTAAATATTTTTTCCTTAATCAAGTTTCAAAGTCAAACCAATTACAATTCAGACATAGGTGGACTGTATACAACATAACTTTTTCTGTATGTATCAAAATTCAATTTATTTTTTAATGGATCAAGGACATCAATACCCAGCTTGAACATATTTTTCAAAATTTTATTTTGATAATCTACTATTTTTCCACATGTGTAGAACATAGAGCTTTATTTTTAGTGAAAAACCTACATTCACAAGAAATAAAAAATAAATTTAATAATCAAATTTAATTTAATTAAAATTGTACATTTTTGGAAGCTTATAATAAGGACTACATACTTACAAAAATTAATTTTTAAATGAATTCATTTGATCCCCCAAAAGGTAAATCAAAAGTGGTTTTTTATCAACATTTTGATAGGTGTAAAGGAGACTTTGTTATAGGTATGGTTTAAAACTAGCGGGGTTCTATCCAAGGGGGCTTGGTTTAATGTGGTTTGATCAAACCCTCTTCAATTTGAATCCTTTAAATGAAAATTTTGAAGGCTTAAATCATTATATTTTCTAAAAATATGTGATTTCAACAAAAATCAAGATCTCCTAGAAAGTGTAAACCACTATTGTGGCAACACCCAATTTATTATACATATATATATATATATATATATATATATATATATATATATATATATATATATGTCAATATGTGTAAATGTACACATATACATAATCATGTACCTACAAAAATCCATAAACATAAAAAAACACATACACCTACATATACACATGCACATGCATATACATATGCATATGCTTATGTGGGTAAATGTGTAGGAGAATATATATATGAAATAAAGAGGTTAAAGAAATAAATGAATATAAATATGTGTAAGTATATAAATAAGCATTAGTAAAGTTAATCCCTCTTAGGATAATAGACTAACCCTAATTTTTTTATTTTAAAAAATATCTCTTCAAAATTCCACCATTTCCCCATTCTCAAGTTGAAGGTGAAGAACACCATGGAGAGAGAATTTTCTTAGGCTAAATGTTAATAATCATTTATTGGTTTTATGGTTTTATCTCCTTTGTTTTTAAACTTTACTTTTGTGAGATATTGTTTCTATAGGTTCTAGAAGGATTTTCTCAATGTTACTTGCTAGTATTTTATGGAGTTGGGTTTTATTATGTAAAAGCAAGCTTAAAATACTCTATAGGTTCGATATTGTAGTGTATGAAATTGTATAACTTTATAGTTTCACATTATGTTTGCATCTCCTTAATTAATTAGACTTAATTAAGCTTGTAATTGACAAAATTATGCATTCCAAAGCCTTATAATTGCCATTTTATGAAAGGGAAACCTATATTAAAAAATTCCAAAATTAAATTACCTTGGAAACTGAGTGCCCTAGACTTAGGTCCTAGGACCTATTCGCACTTGGGTGAATGGGTCCCCTTTAAGTCCAAGGACCCAAATTTTAATATTTTTTGGTGGCATTTTAATGATTCAAATTCATGTTTCAAGTGTCGGCTTTTGGAATCTAATTTTCAGGAAATTAGATAAACACCTCTAAATACAATTATTTTATCAATTCAAATCTAAGACTTTAAGAGATAAATCCAAAGAGAAAATATTATTGTCAAGAGTATTTAAGAGAAGATTTAGCAGTCATCTATAGCAACAGTAAAGATCATCTCATGTGAAATTTCGTGTGTGTTCATGTCATGTTTTAGAGCTAACATTGTGGTATAGGTTTCAAGCATTCAACGAGCATTCAAGCATCAATCAACCAAGATAATTCATGCAAGATCCAAGAATTAGAGTGATTTTTTTGACTTCAGTCGTCTAAGAGCAACCATTAAGGGTTTGGTAAGTTGTAACAAGATTTTTCTCATTCATCAATTACTTCATTTTATTATTATTTCATTATCAAGGTTTAATTACCAAACATGGGGTTTGACTAAAGAAAACACCCATTCACCCAAAAAAATAATTTTTTATTCTCTCTTTGTATGTCAAGATTTACTGGTGAAGAAGGATTGAAAGTGTTGCATAAGTTGTCATCATTGTTGTCAAGCTACGAAAAATCACTTACAGATTTTATCACTGACTTTTTGACAATCAAACCTAGAGAAATCAAAATCTTAGATTCAACATCAGAGGACTGCAAAAATTGATTTTGGAGCCCTAGTCAAGGACCCATTCACCCAAGGGAAAACCAGTCCTGCTATAGGCCCTGAAACCCACTTTTTATGATAGGTGCATACCATAAGATCCTTCTTAGATCTGCCTACAAATTGTCGTTTTCTTTTTTGTTATCATAGAACTTTGTATTTCAAGTGTTAGGTCATATAATTAATTTAGTTAATGTACTTTAAACCATTACAAAATATGAAAAATTATTTATTTTTGTCATAAGAAAGCAGAGATCCATGGTCCAAAATAGGGTTGACTCACCTCAAGATTGAAATTCAATCCTATCCCTTCACAATCTTCTCTCTTTCTAATGAAATTTGGAAAAGTGTATTTAAACCTTTAGATCACACACCTTTTAATCATTTCATATTGGTGAACACACCTACATTTTTCTCACCATTTGATTTTGGTGAACCTGATGCGAATACATCATAAATTCTAATTTGGAAGTCTCTAAAACCCTAAATCTCGGATTTGCATTAGCTTGTTTTGCATCTCATTTAGGGTTTTAAAATTGTATTTTACATCATTTAAATTCACAAAAATTCAAAAATCTTGCATAGTAGTTTGCATAAGGGTGTCTTTCAATATTTACATTAGAAAATTCAATCAAAATTGCATCTCAAAAGCTGACATTTTGTTTTCTTTTTTTCATCAAATTGCTTATGAATTTAATCATCAAATTGTTGAAATATGTAACTAAAAGAATCTATTTGTAACTTGAAACAAAAAACTTAAATATTAACTCAAAAACTCAAATTTTTATCCCTGTATAAAGACCCATTTGCCCTTGGGTGAACATATCCTTGTATAGGTAAATTTTCAAATTTCTAGGCATAAATTTGTCTCAGTCTACTTCATTTCCTATTGTTTGTAGATCTCAGTCTCAACTTTAGAACTTGTGGTTTTCTATAGTTGTTTGAATTTAGGTCAATTGATCAAAAAATGCAAATTATTCAGAAGTAAAATTTTCATTCAAATGACATCATTTCCAGATTTGTTTTGCATCTTACGATCATCATATCTAAAATTTTGTATCAAACTTCATTCATACTTTCATTTGGCATATAAAACAAACTTTTATCATGGATATGTATTTTCATAAAATGTGGATGTACTTAAAATCTTTGGTTGATGTCTCAAGTTGTGTGTTTGGTGATGATCATAATTTACAATTGAGCGTGTTCATGATCCTTCACCTCCTAATGAATGTCCCCATGAGATTGAAATTTTAGGTGAAGATGAAGATAGAATGCAAGAATTCATATAAAATTTCCTTCGTACTCTAGATAAAAATACACCCTTTTACCCCTCCATGCAACAACCAACACCTCTTATCATCCCACAACTTGAGATGTTTGGCCTTTTGCATCCTAAAGTTGAATCAAAAACCAAGCCTAAACCATTAAACATGAAGGAATCCAATCACTTTGAAAAAATGATACTCCTCTATCCTATGCTCACAAAGTTACCAATACACCCATCAGCCTACATGAAAATTATGGTCAAGACTTTATAGTCTTAAGAAAACAAGGTTGTGATAACAAATGAGCATGAAATCCATCAATTGCTAGAAAAAAAACCATTAGAAGATACCAAGGGATTAGGATACCAAGATCCTCACCCTCCACACCAACCAATTTCCCAATCAAGTAGGAAACCCAAACACGATAAACTTAAGAAGTTTCCATTTTTACATGCAATAACCAAGAATGAATGAAAAATGGACAAAATTCTCCATCTAGCATTGATTACATTGCCACATATTCAAGAAAGAAAAAAAGGAAAAAGTGCAAATATGAATTATTGTGCATATCATAGAACTCTTGCGCATCTTAAATAGATGAATGCAATTCTTTAAAGAAGGCATTGAAAGAATTTGATCCTCCTACAAGTCAATATGATCATATAAGAGACTAAATTTTTCACTTTGCTCCTTGCCATGTGATAGTTGCAGAATAATAGCATACTCACTATTACATGTATTGCACTTTATGTAAAACATTTTTCCATATTGCAAGGAGAACCTTCTCACCACTTATCTCATCTCATCCTTGTCCTACATTTGGGGGGAAAGGATCTTTGATAGCCTTTTCCTAGTATGTCACTTGTTGTTGCCCCTTTGGTTAGTTATCTTCCTTCTATATATAATGAGTAAGATTGGGATGCAAATGACCCGCTTTAGGTTGGCTTGCATGTGAAATGCTAGTCTTTTATTTTTCTTCTTTTCATGTTCTTTGTGATTGTATGTACATAATTTGATCTCCTGTATCATGTTTGTTTGTGATTTTTATTTTGGATGATTCTTGTTACTCTGTTGGTGCAAGGATACAAAGAAAGAGAACCAATCGTGACATTCTTCTATTTGTATCTTCATTGTTCTACATGGTGTGACCATTATTTTTACTTTTGTCTTGTGTTTTTATTTTAGGGACAATGAAATGCATTAAAATATTTAGGTCTCTTCCATGTTGACCCAAGATATTTTCTTTTCTTTCTCTCTTTATTTGTCATTCTTCCATTGTGTTCATTGTTCTACGAGTATTTGGGGAATGATGATGATTCTAATTTCTATTATATTATTACAAGTAGCAAAGAAATATCCATAGATCCCTTATGTGTTATCTTTGGGGTTTCATTTGGAGGTAACCCCTGTTCATGATGCAACTTTATTTGGAAAATATCATTAGCATAGGGCTTTCAAAATAAGCTCTCATGTCTTCTTTTATTGTTTGGCATTTATCATATTTCTACTTTAAAGTAATTGCTCACAATATGGTGTTTAGCAGTTTCTTTAAAGTGGGGGTATACAATCCCCCACTCATTGTTTGCATAATTGTGTAACCTTTTTCAAAGTGTGGTCTTCTTAATTCATGTGATATCTCTTCTTGGTGGTGACATTGTGTTTGATGCCCTGCAAAAGTGTGACCTTTATTAGCATATGCCATTCCTCTTGGTGGTAATGCTATAGTTTGTATTCCCTAAGGTGTGAATATTTTATTCATCATCTAGTCTTGTCTTAGTTGTGATGTCAAGTGTGATGTTCCCTAAGGTGAGACCTTTCATGTATTAAGAAAAACCCCTTTGCATTTAAAACTAATTCATGAACACTAAGCATAATACAAATTTCTTACCAGTGGTGCCTTTTGTTTCATGAGTGTCTAGCATAATGTAGTTGGGTTTGTGCAGGATCATGGGGGTCCAAAAAGTGGCGATATAAAAAAAAAGTGTGTTTTACTTGTCCAAAAATATGAAAATTTGTTGACTTTTACTAGGGTTGGGTAGAAAGTACAGGTTTCCATGACAAGCACCAAACCAAAACAAATATTTGTTAAAAACAAATATCCATTAAGAGTGGATATCCATTTTAAAATGGATATCCATTTAGTTCAAATCATATAAAGAAATTATTCAAAGTATTGATATATACTATATTATATATTAATCAATATATAATCAATATATAGTTAATATATAATATATGATATAATATTATATATTATATTATATTATAATATAATACATAATATATAATATTATATTATATTATAATATAATATAATATAATATATTATTATATAATTATATAATATTTTTTATTTTATTTTTTTGGTAAGTTGCAGGATTAGGTCCCACTCCCAAATATAATATCATATCAAAATAATAGGAGCTTCAGACTTGCAAAGTAGGGAGAAAAGAGAAAAAGATAGACCACAAAGAAGTGACTAGGAAGAAGGAAACAAGTAGACCACAAGAGGAAACACAAAAGAAGGAAAATCCCCAAAGAGGACATTGATACACACTACAATGAATAAGAACTTAACCTAAGGGTACTCCAATCTAAGCTCTTTTATTGCCCCAAGAGAGCAGAGCATCCGTAACCCACTGAGTGTCATCCTCCATGGCTTCCCTACCTTCTAAACAAAGTTTCTTTGCACCTAACTTGAGTCCTTTCTTCTTCCTTGATGCACCACAATTTGGTTTCGAAAGGTTGAACATAGTTTGAGATATTGTGCATTTTTTGGGGGGAGACAACACCTCATCATGTTCAAAAACATCTAATGAAAAATTATCAAGATCCTCCATAAAGGGAAAGGTGCCTTCAGAATCTGACTCGCCTTCCATACTTGTTGGAAGAGTAGAATCTTCAATCAACTTGTCTTGATTAGGAATAGTAGATGGAGGTCATTCAAGAGAGTGGGTGGGATCTAAGGCAATCATAGGCTCAAAACCACCATCTAAATGCGAAGCCATGAACTTTCCATGGTTACACCATTTGAAATCATCATCCGAAGACCCTGTCTTATTGATCCATATCTTGAGACTAACCTTTATGGAACCATGCAAGCTTTTAGAGTTGCAGGCCCCAATTTTATGACCAATCATGTTGTAGTGGAAGCATCTAAAAGGAAGGCCTTCATAATTAATAAACTAGGTCCACGTTCTGAAAGGAGAATGTTTCCTGATGGAGTGAGGAAGAGGTTTTGAGATATCCACCAAGGCACAAACCCTAGTGAATCTGCACATAGAAACCACATCATCAACATCAAACTTAACAAATAAACCCACTTGATTGATCAGGTTGCGGATGAGATCTATGTTTCACATGATCAAAGGTAGATTATATAGACTAATCCGAACGAGAATGTCTTTGATATATTACCATTCATATATGGTTTGGTATGTGTCATCCCTTAGTAATAAGGGATAGGAAGAACCGACCTATTTTAAAAACCAATGTAAATCAAAATGGATATCTGTTTTATCTATGTTAAAAAAAAGGAGGCTAAGACTCATTTTTACCTAACCTATTTATATATATTATTTAACATATCTAAAATATATGATTTATATATATTATATTATATCATTTTATAATATTATTGTATTAAAATATATACTATTAGAATGGTAGATTGGGGTGTATGAGCTCTGCTAGGGTTTTGTGGTTTCTGCAGTCACCCTTGGCCCCTCTTGCGTCATACTACGACTACTACGCAGGAAACCTTTCCTCATTGAGTATAGTCACATTTATTGTGGTTTTAGTGTTTTATTATGCCTTCAATTGGCTCTAACCCATCAATTCATGCTGGTGTTAGCGGTTCGACGATGCAGCTCAATGGCTCCTTCGAAAAGATGCCCCCGAAAGTTTGTTCTAAAAGTCTAACGAGGTAAGAACTCTGATTCCCCAACTGATGTGATTTTTCCTTTACCAAATTTTGATTCTACTTGCTAGTGGCTTGAACAACACACCCTTGTGGTTTTTTTTTGAGAGGACTCCCCCTATAAGTGTGTTAAAAGAATTGGTCAACAAGGACTGGGTCCCTCATGGGGTCCGCCTTGATATGGTCCAAAACTTGACCAAGGGTTTTTTTTGGTTCCGCTTCGCGGAAGTCAATCATGTTCAAGCTATCTTAGCCCATGGTCCCTGGTATGTTAGGTCATTCTTGCTGGTTTTCCAAAAATGGACCTAGGATTTTGTTGTCTTAGGTGACACCAAATTGTGGGTCCTGATTTGGTTTGAGTTTCTTGGCTTGCCTTTGCCTTGTGTGCCTTTTCTGAATCACATTGCTTCCTCACTAGGGAGGGCCCCAGAAGCGAGTCTATGTGGAAATTGACCTACCCAAGGATTTTAAATAATCCATTGATATCCAAATAGGAGCTATCAGGCATACCCATAAAGTCACGTATTTTAACTTTCCTAACACGTGCTATCGGTGCCAGTCAGTCGCCCACATGATTAAGGACTACCCTTTGGTAGTGCCTCGTACACCTTCCCCGTCATGAGATGCTGAAAAGCCTCGTTAGGTGGAGCCTTCTACTAAGGCTGAAATAAAGTGGACTATGGTTACAAACTAAAAAAATAAGTCAACTGGTTCTGGGTCAGCCTACAAAGCCTCTGAACCACCAAAGGCCATTTCAAACCCTTTAGAGAAGGGGATAGATGCTCCTATTGGAACTGTTAATGCTTTGATGCAGCCCATGTCAAAGGCGACACCTTAGCCTGCTCCTTTTATGTATGATCAATCAAATCTCCCTCCCATGTCAAGAGCTCAAAGGTGGTCATGCAACTCATCTCCACCATGTGAAGAGGGTGAATATGTGCAAGAAAAGTGAAGGTTTTTACCTCCTATTGAGATTGGTTCAGTTCCACAGGATTTTATGTAGAATCATTTCTCTCCCTGAATGAAGAGGAACTAGATTCTGATAATATGGAGGAGTTTCATCCATGAAGTTCCTCTCATGGAATGTTTGAGTTCTGATAGATCTCTCCAGAAAGCATTCTATTAGAGATAATTTGCAAAATTATTCTAGTATTGAAGTGCTTTGTCTCCAAGAGGTTAAAATTTCTGGTTTCTTGCTTGCTTCGGCTTGCCGCTCTATTTGGTCGGCCAGTAAAATGTTTTGTACCATGCATGAGGCTAGGAATGGCGGAGTCCTCACCCTTCTGTCCCCACGATGGAATTCTTGTGTAGTTGATTAGGGGACTGATCCTTCTCATCGGCTTGTCTGGATTCTCCTTAACATTGATAATCACTCCTTTGGGATTATTAATGTTTATGCCTCTAATGATGTTGTGGAGCACTCTTTGCTTTGGCATTGGATTGTTGACTCTTTACCAATTGCCACCTAGTTAATCTGTGGGGATTTCAATATGGTTGAGATGGTGTATGACAAGGAAGGCACCTTGCCATTCAGATGGGCAGCTAGCAAATGAGAGGCATGGTTTTACATGCACAATAAATTGGGCCTTTTTGATCCCAATATTGGTCGTCGCCATTCTCATTCCCTCTCGCATACTTGGTGTAATTACAGGGCTGGCTCTAAAAGAGTATTTAAATGCCTTGATCGTGCCATGATCTTGGCTCAATCTTTTTTTCTTTTAACAGCTCTGCTCTGCTAGTGAAGCCATTAGTGGATGTGACTCTGTCCGATCACTTCCCTATTTATTTGAACATTGAATGGGAGTCTTGTCAGCCTCACATGTGTAAAACTCAATTCTTTTTTAACACATATTTTCTCTTCCACAAGCCTACCCTGGCCACATTCGTAGTGTGTGGAATCTGGAGTGCAGACCAGCTAACCAAACAGGCTGGATTACCTAGTGGAATGATGTCATCACTCAGACAACTAGATTTCTATGCATTTATGGGTGCCAGCTGGCTATTTTTTTCCGACATTTTTATGAAGCTACCACCGCTGACCTGCACTCGGTTATTGAGGCTTTGGCGGCTAGCCCATTTTCCCCATCCTTACAAGTTAGGGTGGTGAATTTAAGGCACAAAAAGCAAGTGGATGACAATTATGCTGCTAGAGGAGCGCAAATCAAAGCTCGACTACATTGGCTTAAAATTGGTGATCATACCTCCAAAGAATTTTGTTTGGCACTACGTTCCAGGCACTCATCGTCGAGTATCAAAAAAATCAAGGATGACATTCAGGTGCTCTCTGAGCTCCCTGAAATTATTTAGGCCTTTGTGCACCATTATGAGAAATTTTTCACTGCACAGGAACCCACACCTGTGCGACAATAAGCCCTTTAGGACTGCCTTAATGTTGTGCCAAATAGGCTTTCTTTAGCCCAAAGATATTTTTTCCATCAATTGTTCAAGGAAGCTGTTCATTCCATGGCCGATGACAAAGCCTTTGGGATCAACAACTTCCCTTGTGAATTTTAAAAGGTCCTATGGGACTATGTTGGGCAAGATTTGTATCATGTTCACCTTTAGGTGTTTCATGCTAAATCTCTAGGTAACTTAATAAATAAAGGTAATATCAAATTCATACCTAAGTCTGGGGATTCAGAAGACATTTGCAACTAGAGGCCCATCACACTTCTCAATGTCTCCTACAAGATCATTGCCAAGGCTTTGGCTCTAAAAATCTGCCATCTCTTGCCTCAAATTGTGTGCCTAGATCAAACTAGGTTCATCAAATATAGGTTAATTCTGGATAATATTACTGTTGTCTGGGAAGTTATGGAATGATCTTGGCATTCAAGCCAGAAAGCTATTTTCATTAAAATTTATTTTGCCAAAGCCTACGACCGCATTGAATAGCCTTTCATTCTTGCAATGTTGAAAGCTTTGGGGTTTGGGCCCAATTTAATTTAGGTTGTTCGTATTATTTTTGCAGAAGCCTTGACTTGTATCACCATTAATGGTCACCAATCTTCTACCTTTGGTATTTTTCATTCAATCCGGCATGGGTGCCCTCTTGCCCCCTCTTTGTATGTGCTTTTTACTAAAGTATTTGGCTACCTCTTGGCTAATGCGGCTTCTCAGTGGTGTGTCAAGGGTATCTCTCTTCCCAATTCTCAAGTGTAGCTTGTTAATGGCCACTTTGTGGATGACTCCTTCCTCACTCTCCTGGAGGAAGAAGAGACAATTAAAGCTGCCCTTGAATGCCTCAATATCTTCTATTTGGCCTCTATCTCTACCATCCAATGGCACAAGACTATTTTACAGATAATTTGTTCTGCCCACTCCTACTTGGCTTCAATAGTATAATTAGAAGAGAATTGGGTTGGGAGAAATATTTCGATTCCTAGGAATTCCTTTTTCTTTCTAGTTATCTCGACTGAGCTTTGGCAAGCTATGCTCTCCAAGGTTAAGCATAAACTTTCTTACTAGATTACCAAGCCTCTCTCTTTGGTCAAAAAATTCCAGGTGTGCTCTAAAGTTCTGGCAGCCACCCATGTGTACTATTCCTCCTGTTGGCCCCCCTCCAAAGCTTCTTATGGTATGCTTGAAAAATTACTTAGATATTTTCTTTGGGCCACTTCTGATACCCACAAGGGTTTTCACCATGTTGGTTGGGATTTGTTTTTCCTTCCCAAAGATTCTGGAGGACTTGGCATGCTCTCCACTCAACAGAAAGGAACTACTCTATGTTTCAAGTGGATTATTCATGCCCTTACTAGGGATGAGGCCCAAAAAATTCTTCTCAAGCATTGTATTCATTCTAGCTTTCCTGCTCATAGACTCACTTGGAAGGGGATCGTCTTTTAGACCCTTTTGGTTATGAAGGAACTAGTCCAAATTTTTGGGACCTTTGTGGCCAAAAGTATTTGGCATGCTTGGGAGGCTGTTAAGCCTTGCCTCTAGTGGGCCGGCTCTAGATTTTGCAATGGGATTCCACTCAATCAACATAATATTTGGTGGTATCCTCTTTTTGAGAATAATTTTTAGCCATTGGCTAAGTCACCTTGGATTAAAGTGCTCATATTTCACAAAAAGGATATTCAAACCATGCAACAACTATTTCATAGACCCACTATGTGTATCATGTAATGGGAAAGTTTTGGTGCCCAATACAAACTTCAAAACCAGGATCATGCTACTTATGATGGTCTGGTGAGCACCATTCCAATAGAAATTCTTCATAAAGTTGGTATTCATGGGACCAAACCCTGGTGGAAAGAATGGAAGTGGTTTCCGGCCACCCCTTTTAGAAATTACAAGCCTCGACTTGGTTACAGGTGGCTTTCACCCCATTTTCCAATGATTCAAAGTTTGAACCAGAGGTAGCAGCTCCAATCTTCTACTCATGTCTAGCATAAAATATTTGCTGCCACTTGGTCTACAAGTGTTAGTCCGAAGCCTGCCCACTTTGCTTGGTGTATTCTTTTCCAAAGCTTACCTGTGGGCTCTGAGCTTGTTGACTTGGGGGTCCAAGACCCTCTTTGCCTTTTTGTGGGCAAGCTAAGACTTTTAAGCATCTTTTCTAGTTTTTTCTCAGGGCTCAACAACTTTGGACTTGGATTCATGACTTCTTTCAACCTTTTAGGCTGAAACCTTTCTCTTGGCATATGGTTTTGCTGGGAGACCCGCCTGGAATCCCTACTATGTTTACTCAGCTTTGGAACACTTTTAGGGTGGAAATCCTCTTTAATATCTGGAAAGAAAAAAATGCCTACATGTTTTCTCATTCTCAAATGGATATTAATGTATCTTTATATGCTAAAGCTATTATTTTCTCTAATGTGCTTTTACAGATTCAGGTGCAAGCAAACAAAATTGCACTAGAGGTTGTTCACCTCCAAGTTCTGCTAGACCATTAGGGCAATGCCCCATGTACTTCTGCTCAGGTCCCCACTTCACCCACCTCTTCTCGAGGCTGGTCACCTTCTCGGGGCCGGTAATGGAGTGGCTTCATGCATCCCCACTCTCATCCTCCTCCTCAATGAGACTCTTGCCCTCCTTGATGGGACTCTCGCCCTCCTCGACGTGCCCACTCTCCTTCGTCATGGGTGGCCAAGGGTGGCCCTCTTGTGGTGCTTCGAGGAGTAGTAGTGGCGGTTTTGGGTGGCCCTCTAATGATCCACCTGCCTCTGGTTCTGGATGGCTAGATATTGGCAAAAGCTTTCCGCATCTAGCGCTTGCAATCTCGACTCGGTACAAGGAAGACGATAAAGAAAAAAAAGATGATGATGATGGTTGGGGTGCTCCTCCTAACGTCACTCTAGACCCCGGTAATGTATGGGGGAAAAGCATGGATGACCGAGACCCTCCCAACTCTGTTGGTACTGCTCTGGCCGCTTAATGGCCCTTTTTAATGTTTTTTAATCTTGGACTTTTGGGCTCAACCCATGTGACTGGTTGATTATTTTTGGATTTTTCTGGGCGCTGGCCATGTAACTTTTGGGGTGTTCCCTTTTACCACCCAACCTTTTTTTGTGAATATATAACTTTAACTTTATATTAATATAGATAGCTGCTTATTCATTTTAATAAATACTACTATTATAATATATTGTATTACAATATAATATATTATATTATATTACATTATAATACAATATATTATACTGTAATATATATAGTAATATATATTATTTATAATATGAAATTATAATATAATATATATTACCTTTATATATGGTTTGGTCTATGTCATCACTTAGTAATAAGGGATGGGGTGGACTTGACCTATTTAAAAAAAAACAATCTAAAATGAAACGGATATTTGTTTCCTTTGTGTTAAAAAAAAGGGAGGTCGAGACTCATTTTTACCTACCCTATTCTCTGTTGCATGAGGAAAAGTAAGAAAACAACTTAGATATCCATTTTCAAGTGCATTTCATTCCCCAAATCACCCACTAATCAGAGGTATGTTGGATTTTTAATGGTTTTAAAAATAAAATAAAAAATTGCATTATTTTTGAAGAATTTTATTGCAAAATAAGGTTTTTGAATATGCATTTTTTTTTCATTTAAAAATGTTGATTTTTAAAAAATTCAACATTAAACATGTTTAATAATGGCTAATAATTGGACTAGACTTTGTCCAAATGAAAACCCTGCCTAGCCAAATCGTCCTCTACCACCAAATTCTCCATTACAAAACGTACCCACTATCCATGAATCTATTTGTGGAAATTTAAATGAATTGAGAAACATATGTTGGATATACGAGATGCACCCTCACCTATCTAAAATGAGAACAACAAAAGAAACAATAACTTCCAATATTGAAACTTTGACAAACCAACATATTAGGTTTGTAGAGTGGTGAAAGGCTGCCATGACGCAACATTATGCCAATGGCTTATGGCATGATGAAGTGAAGGAAATTGGCATTACGAAAGCCCAATTAGCACAACTACTTATCAATCCCAAACTAGACAACTTGTTGATGTGCACAAGCTTAAATATTTGATTAAATGGTGCACACATCGATGTATTCTAGATAATTTTTGGCAACATTGGTGAATGGTTTTGATAAACCACTCAACAACAATCTTGATATCCCACAATATTTTCTATGAAAACTATATGCTAAGTTTTTCTTAGGTAAGCATGTCAACTACTTTGATATGTCTGATTTCTAAGGTGTGGGTAGAGGAATTCCTAAGGATAGACCTGGGGCACATCAAGTAACCCAAATTATTCCCATTTCACCTATTGCTTCCCCATCTCCAATACCTTACCTAGAGATTGTTGCAGATGCAAGCAATTAGAGTATTTTGGCTGTACATGCTTTGAGTGACCATTTGATCATACAAAGCTCACATTATGCATAGCTGCATAATGGTGATACACCTATTGCATCAGTTTCTACTAGTATACCCTCCTCTTTACCACATATTTGTGGGCCCCATTATTGCACTATGTGCCACCATACCTATTTGGGTCCTCCTCGATAGTCTACTGAGGATTTGATGGACACATCCGAGTATGAGGTCAATCATATGTTAGATGGAGGATGTGAGAGTAATGTAAAAGAATTTAAGGGTACTAGCAATCTTGCATCACCAAAAATATTACTATTTTATTTTTGTTGTTTTCAATAAGGACTAAGGTGTGTGAAAATTAAATAATTTAATTTGCAATAATGTGATTTTCCCTTATGGTGATATAAGTGCACAATTTTTGGAGGAATATGTTAAGGTAAATGTTTCTAAGGCATAATTGAGAAAATATTCCTTTTGGACATCCCATTCCTAGTGGGGACCACTTGGGGTGCATGTGCTTGCATGTTAAATTGTATGCCTTGCATGTAATTGCATGTTTGTGCCACAATCTTTGCATGTTGTTGCATGTCCGTATTTGGAGCCATCGAAGCCATCAAGAATTAAAGGTGTCATAATTAACCAAATTTGATTGGCCATGGTTTAGGTGCCCATGTGAAGGGCATGTGAGCATTGAGTAATTTTTTTATTTTTATGATTATTTCTCCAAATGGGGCATGGGTTTTCCAAGGAGGTGTTTTTCTTGTGGTTTTGGAAAATTATTGTCAATAAGATTTGCACCCTACTGAACAATCTATTGAAACATGGAAATGTTCTTGAGTTGCGGGTTACTCATTGTGAGAATGAATCTACAGAGAAGGTTGGATTCCTTGTTGATAATCACCTACTCTAATGATTGGTTGAGGAAAGAGTTAGAGAATGAAACTGTAATTGAAAACCTATAACTTAAGATGATTAAACAACATTAAGGAGATTCTGACAATGACCCACTCTCAACACCTCCTCAAAACTTAACTCTCACAATCTCATAACACATACGACTCAAAAGTGATTTGTGCGAAGGTTCAAAAGGAACTCAAGCCACAATGTCAATCATAATGTAGCTCTTGCAAAACACTCTACAACAACAAGACACGAGAAGGATTCGATAGATTGAATCACAAAACACATCAAATCACTATTGCAAAGCATAAACAAGGTGTGAGAAAGGAATTTCTACTGTTCTATTGATTTGAAGGAGTGGAAATCCTCATAATCTAAGTACAAAGAAGTTTACAAGCTCTTTGAATGTGTGTAAGAACAAGAAACTGATATCTGAACCCAACTTATAGACATTAAATGACCCCAGTAATGCAAAGATAGGAAAAATCAGGCCCACAAATTCTCCAAAAAGCAATCCATTATGTATTTTTGAGCTCAAGAAAAAGGCTTGAAAAAATGACCCCAAACAACTCCAAAAGTCACCAACAAGATAGAAATTCCCCATCTCCAAAGAATTGATCCAAAAAGCCCCTCAAAATCAAGTGCATCTGGTTGGAAACTGAAAATGGAAACTTCAATTTTCCTTCCTTTTCCAATTTCACCCAAAAAATAAAATCCATAGATCTTGGCCACCTTTTCTCTACTTTTATTAAAATTGCTTTTAAATTGGCAAGAAATCAAAGCAATTTATAAAAACATTGCTTTATCTCTTCTTTACAAAACTTGAAGTTTTAAATACAAAATAAAGCCCATCTTTATCCTTTTCAATTTTCACCTCATCCTGATGTTTTGCAACTCAAGATTTTGGAAAATCTTTGCAAAAATAAACTCTTTGAATATCCATTACAATTGATTTTTCTCCAAAAAAATCGTAAAAATATGGGCAAAAATAACTACTCAAGGTTCTAAATTTGATTTCTATAAAATAAAATAAAATAAATACCTAAGACCATATACATTTGATTTTCCTAAGGCATATGAACATTTTATCCTCCCACCAAAGCATTAAAATATTACATGATATTTTCCTAAACACATTACATGCTAAGGCATAAAAATATTTTCAAATACACAATACAGTTTTTGGGAAATCACGAGATTTTACATTTAAATGTAAAAGTCTCTATGGTTGACCTAGAGCATATAATACTTTTCACCATGGCATTAGTTGGGAGTTTAATATTTTAAAACATGGGGAAAATCCCCAAGTCGAATTAGGGCATACCAAACCCTAATGATAAAACTTGTGTTCTCCACCTTATTCGCATTTCATTTTCCAACTGGCCAACTTGGAGAGGGCTCTGCAAACGCCACCATGGGAGACTAGGGTTTGGAGCCTTGGAGATTTATTTTCACCATCTTTACATCGACTCTCCTCTGTGAACATTGGTAAGCATTGTCTATCTGCATTTTGATGCAATTTTTCTCCATTCGATGAGAAAAAATGGCCTTTAGGCCACGACCATCACTGTGTATTGATGCATTTTATTTTATTTTATTGCGTTGATTCTATTTTCCATTCTTCATTTCCTCCATGAGGGACTTTTCTCTAGAATTTGTGATGCTTTGGTTGTAGGTTTTATCCATAGAAATGTTCATGGTGACCTCGATTGTTTGTCTCATGATGCATTTCCCTCTTAAATAAAATATTATTCAAGGTTTTCTCATAAAATATAATGGAGGTTTTGTGGATTTTTTGAGGTTCGGCCATTATATAGGCCACGAACATCCTTGTATATTCTTCTATTTCTACAAAAAATTGCTTATTTATGGGCTCGACCCATGATGTAAAAATGAATGGCTTTAGCAAAGAAAATAGAATTAGGAGGAAACTATGTATTTGTTTTTTGATTTCAAGGGTTTTTAGATCCTTCATGGCCACAACCATGAACTTTAAAATCTCCATTTTTTTAGAGCTCATGAGCTTGAAACTTTGTAATTTCTCTGGTATTTGCTTCTAAACTCAAAACCCCAAGTGGGTTTGCTTAGTAGAGAAAGAATACTCCCTCTCAGGCTGCGACCATGAGAGTATCCATTAGGGTTTTCTCCATGCCTAAATGAGCTCGAATCACTTCTTTCTTTCTACATTTGAAACCCATAACTAAAAATCTCAAAATGGGCTCCATTGTTCCATCCATTTTTTTACTGAAAATACAACACACAAAATATTTTATATTTACCTTCAATGCATTACATAGTAACATACTCATTCACTCTACACAAAGCTTGCATTTAACCACCATGGTACTCATGTGGGTCATCTAGTTGCTTATTATTGTTGATTTAATGGACATGAATACTTTAGAAAATGCACTTCTAGCTTCACATTTAAATGAAACAATGTTTTATGACCTTCCCTCAGCTTATAGCATTGAAAATATTGAAACAAAAAACACTTTACTCTGCAACTCCTTCACTAAGGATGTTATCCCATGCTATGTTCAACTCAAGACACTTAATGTACTTGAATCCACAATCAACAAAGTCTCCTCTCCTTTCATCTTCTACTTTCAGTAGCTCACTTGTAACCATTTATAACCCTGCTTTTATTGATGGAACCAAACTTGCTTTGGCACTCTTCATGCATTTTTGTCCTCTAAACAATAAATGTTGACAAGGAATTCTGATTTATGCACAGGGAACCTTGAGATACAATACCATCATGAAAATTTTCTAAAGCTTCTCAAATTGCTTCAGTTGCTATTGATGGCTTGTAAACAAGGCATTATGTATGCCTGCTCACTATCACATTTCCTGACATTGCACTTGAGAAACTGACCACTTGTGATTCTCAATTCATTGCAAATTTAGACTTGATTGTATCGAGTGGTCATGTTTTTGAGCTCTTATGATATTTGGATGCACTTCTTTAGATGCATATCTTCTTTAGGCACTTCTGAATTTGTTTCTTTCTCAATCCTCTTTGGATGCCTCAATGGATAGCATGCTAGGTTTCAACCCTTGTGGGAACCTATTTTTCACCACATGCTTTAAGATATTCAAAACCAAACATCGGCATGACTTGTCCTATACCTACACAGGAAACAAACAATGTTAGATTAAAAACAATAATTACAATGTTTCTTATGATGTTTCCTCCTTTGGATTCTCTCTCACTCATCTTTTTCTCAACTGTTTCAATGCATCATAAGTAGTATCCTACATTATTATTGATAGATCATGTAGGAAGGTTCATAGTCTAAGCTCTAACAAAATTTTATAATCACTTGTAGGTTCACTTGGAGCATAGAAGCAAGGAAATGTGCACCACTCCAAAGGCAACTCAAAGACAATCATCAGACAATGATGATTATGTTCCTTCTTACATGTTATTTTCTTCCTTTCTATCTTTTGTAGTGTAGCATACTCCTTTTGATTCATTGTTTCAGCTATTCCCACAAATTTTGTGGGACACTTGGTTCTTCTTTTATCAAATGCATACAAAAACAACATTTGTGAGATACTTGTTCAATTATGTATCTTTTCCTTTTTGTTAACAATGTATGAAACATTGTGTATGAATAATAGAATGAAATAATTTTCCTTTTACATTTCAAACAATAATTAATGCTATAAATGATAAACAACAACTAAACATTCAAATGTATGCAATTATTAAAGAACTTGTATAAATAAAATGAAACTCTTCACCTTAAGATGAACCTTAATCAATCAACTCTATCAATTTGAGTTTCGGTGAAAAATTGATAACAAAAACCATAATGGTTTTCTCATTCTGATATATATTATGATGCCTTGTCATTTGGGGAGATGGCATTGGGGATTTTTTTTAGGTAAGATGGGGATATGATGTTGGGTTGAATAGAGGATTTCAAGACTCCATTGTTGCAGGTTTCTATTTGCATAGAAGCCCATGTTTTTGGAGCTAGTGAGCTCCACATTTTGAGAGATAGTGAGCTAGTGAAGTTCATGTGAACGGAGATTGAGAGCTTCAAATGAATGAAGGTTGAAAGAGACTAAGAATACATTTTTTTTAGGTTTGGAGGTGTGTTAAAAAAATAAGAAGATTGATAATTTCATGGTTTGATTGCAACAATGATTTCTAATGAAGATTGTAGGGTGAAGATGCTAGAGGCTTGTGATAGAAGTCAAATTGAAGGAGATAATTTATGTATTGATATTTTCTGTTTTGTACTATTCATATTTCAGATTTGTAATGATTTTCATCAGCACATATGGCTTCACAATCAATAGTTTAATTTACGCTATATAATTCTTGAATTTCTAGGAGATTTTGAATGAACAAAGAACACTTCTTGCAGATTTTTGTGTTGTTTCAAACCAGTTCTAAGTTGGATTTTCAGATTGTTGTAAATATGTGAATGAGGGTTGGTTTATTAATTACGTAGAGAGTATGGAGTGGAGAATTTATAGGAGATACATCGGGTGCGAGAGTTGATGTGGATGCACCGGTAAGACAAAGTAATTTCATAGCGATTTTTATCTTTTATCTCATATTTTATAAGAGATATTAGTACTAATATATATTTATGTGCTAGAATATTTAATAGTTGCTGATAGAGGATCAAATTTCATAGGTCTAGGAGGCTACTCAATTATCCATTTCATTTGGCCTTGAGAGTTAGTATATGGTATACTTTTTTGCACATACATGTTTACAATCTTTTTATTGTATATGCATATCATTTAAATTGTGATTTAGATGTTAATTTTTGAAATCTATTATGATAAAATACATGTACATATATTGATAGTCTTATGTATTATTATCTTTTTATGTATCAATATGGTACTTTTACAACCATGATGACTACTTTTGACACATTGAAAGAAGCATAAAAATAGGTAATGTTTTTTTTATATTCTCAACATTATGATTATATGTACATGTGCATTTAAATTGTCTTACATTCTCATCATTTTTTATATAAAAAAATATCTTATCCGAATCATCCATCAAGAGCCTGTCTACAAGAAGTGTACAAGAATCACAAGAGGTATGTGTTTATTTTATATTGTAGATATATATGTTTAGATGGGAGTAGATATATGTTTAGTAAATATGATTATTTGTCAACAATTATATACTATTTTGTATCAATTTTATTTTACTTGCTATAGTCCTCTATCCAATTCAGAAATGTGATGAATCTAGGACCATTTTTATATACTAGGACCCTTGATCATCCTATATGAAAACCATATGCAAAACTTCTTGTAAAAAAAGAGCAAGAATTGAGGTAAAAAAGAGCAAGAATTGAGGTAAAAAAGAATTCCATTTTAGATATATTATAGTTTAATATAGTGATTTTGATGTTAATTTGACAATTCTAAATTATAGTATATAAGTTTCTATTTAGTAGTCTATCTTGTCAACCATTGACATAATCAATCTAATTTGTGGTTTGAATTGTTATTATGTAAACAACTTTAGATCTAACAAATACTTCGAGGAGGCTCAATTTTGATGATCTAGAAAAAGATTAGGATTTTCTAGAGATTGATACATAGCTATTTGACATGTATATTGTATATAGATCTTGAGATGGCATATATGCCACATTTTGTAAAAACTTAAATTTTGAGTAGGCATATATGCCAAATTTGTATATGCACAAACACAATTATTCTACAATTTGATATATAAGAATTGATACTCAATCTAATTTGTTCCTCATGTGCATGTATTTCTACTTTGAAACTTAAATTTGAAATATATAATCAGTTTAGAATGGATTAAAGTTATGATTAATAACATGTTATAGAATAACAAAATTTCATTGTAATAGAACTTGTGTAGTACAATTGGTAATCCATCTATGTTAGTGTTAAATTTGGTTTCTTTCAACAACTTCACCAAATTTTATCACCATTTTTTGAATGTTGAGCTCATAGTGGTTATGTGGAAGCTCTAGGTCAAATTTGGCATTCTAGTTGCATGTTGAACACTCAATTTGACATTAGTAGCACTAAAAATTATAGTAATACATTAGAATAGTAATAAAAGATAACTTAATACATTAGAATTATGTACTAAATAGGCTCAAATAAATCTCCTACAAAATAATATACGTGATTTAAAGCTCTCTTGAATGAATTTACATTTGACATTATTTAATTTTTTGAACTCCTTTAATGAAGTGGGCAGCTGATTTTTTTCAAAACAAGCTACAATTAATGCAAAATGGTATGAGAAGCATTGTATAATATTTTTTGACAAGGTAAATCTCATACTAACTATAGCCAAAAACAAGAAAGGTAGTGTGAGATTGTTCAATTGGAAGAATGATAAAAATTATGGCATGTTGTTTACCTTTTTCATATCTCTACCAACCATTCACATTATTTTTTACCATTTCATGTCACTTTTTTAGGAGGTATTTTTGTAGGTGTCAAATTAAAGTTCACATACATTAAATTCAAGAGTTTATTCATAAACAAGTCCAAAATCTTCATCGTTTCTCAACTTTTAAGTAGTTGCCAACATGGACCAATGTAGGAATGTGTGAGTGATTTTGATGTGAAAATATATACACACATGATATTCACAAACATACATATGTAGGTGCATACACATAATAATCAATACAACTAAGAATGCCCATATAATTTTATCGATGTACTCATGTGCAAATACATCAATTCATATTGTTACCAACTATCCTAGATACACAAATAATACATTCCCAGGCTGATACCCTCACTCCATAACGTACATCTCAAATCATTGCTATTATCAAAGGCAGTTGCATTGCAATATTACAAGCCAATTGTTAAAACAAAAAAATCACTAAGTAAAAGTAACTGAACAATGAAAGAAACATGAACTCCAATGCTAGATGTATCACCATCAAACCTCACGTCCTACTATAATCTTATGTTGAGAAATTCTTGCATATAAATATTAGGAAAGTATGGATTATAAACAACATGAACAACAATGCAAAATTCCAGAGTGCACTAATTTAGGTTAGTCTTGAAAGTGGTGCAAGAGAAAATAATGCAAAATTATTAAGTTTTTGGTTATTTTGATGAATGGGCAGCATGGAAACATTGAGGTAGAAAGCTAAATACTAGGGAAGGTTTGACCTCATTTCCCTAGTCACTTGATCATTTTGTGGTGCTCTTTTCGGGGTAGTGTCTTAAGAGCCTTGAGAGAAACAAATATTTTTTTAAAAATTTATAGTATTTTTATGAATGGGAAGCATGAACACATCAAGGTAGGCAATTGAATACTAAGGAAGGTCTAACTTTGTTGTCCAAGTCACTTGATCATTCAAGGGTGCTCTTTTCGGTGTAGTCTCTTAAGAGCCCTAAAAGCCAAAAAATGTCAAGCTTTGACAAAGTCATTCTGAGAGCTCATGGCATGTAGGAATGCTTTGTTTGTACCTATAGGTGGATATCCAATCTATTCAAACCAAACTCTCTCATTTTGGGTCAAATCAACATCGTTTGTGTGTTCTAGTGTCAAATGCATTCTTGCAAAAGTTGTTAGTGGAAAGAAGCATTTATTTTGTTTTGTGCATAATGGAGAAAAACCAACTATACAAAAAAATCAAGGTGGGAAGTAAAACACTACAAAATTCCTCCTTTCTTTTCCAAGTCCCTCGTGATTCCAAACTACACTAATCCAAGGTAGTTTTGAAAATGTCATAAGAGAAAATAATGCAAAATTTTCAAGTGTTATGTTATTTTGATGAATGGGTAGTGTGGAAACATCTAGGTAGGAAAGTAAATATAGGGAAGGTTTGACCTCATTTCCCAAGTCACTTGATCATTCTGGGATTCTCTTTCCAAGGTAGCATCTTAAGAGCCTTAAGAGAAAAAAATGCAAAATTTATAAAATTTATAGTAACTTTGATGAATGTGTAGTGTGGACATGTTGAGGTAGGTAGGAAAATACTAGGTAATGTCTATCCCCATTTCCCAAGTCACCCAATCATTTTGAGGAGCTCTTTTTGGGGTAGTGTCTTAAGAGCATTAAGAGAAAAATGTAAAATTTATAGTATTTTTGATGAATGGGAAACATGGAAACGTCGAGGTAGGTAAGTAAATACTAGATAAGATCTGACCCCATTGTCCAAGTCACTCGATCGGTCTAGGGTGCTCCTTCTGAGGTAGTCTATTAAGAGTCTTAAGAGAAAAAAATGCAAAATTTGTAAAATTTATAGTAATTTTGATGAATGGGTAGCATGAACATGGCAAGATAGGTAGGTAAATACTAGGGAAGGTATAAATTCATTACCCAAAGTATTACAAAATTTCCAAGGGGAGCATTTTTATCCATAAGTCCTTGTGCAAGGGCAACCCTACTTCGGTTTAGTTATGTGCTCCTTGCTTGAATTTCTCTTCTTTGAGAGCTTGTAGGCCCTAACAATGGTGTATTCAATGTATCTTCCCTAGTTAAAAGAGAATATATTTCTTGTGATCAACTAGAGCTATCTTCACTATGCAAAATATAACCAATATTTTAATCAAAGGTAGGATTAGACTTGCATCTTGGTGTCTCACATCTTTGTTTCTCCATGTTGATTTGTTTCTAGGAATCTCATTTTCAAGCCTCCTTGTAGGGTCTACATTGTGAATGGATCATATTTTGTGCATGATGACAACTTTGAGATTCTTCTTCTTTTCAATTAGTCCTTGAAATGTAACAAAGTGTAGACTCGCCACCCAACTTAATGGGAATAGTATTCCTTTCTTCAATGCACTTTGAAAATTTATTTTTTAATCTTGGCAACTCTCTTAGGATTGTTTTTAATATATGGCTTTGAATAAAATCTTGAATCAATACACTAGGACATAGACAACTGGGTAGAAATGCCTTGTATCCCTAATAGAGTCACAAATCTGTTGGTGTTTCCAACTAATTGTTTGGGTTTTCCTAAATGTTGGTTAACTCTTATGCTAAAAACCTAGGTCAGTGGCTAATGAATATGAGATAAATTTAAAATTTATCCTCTACACTTTAGGTTCTAGAAAACCAAGGTGGGTTCTCCTATAAGATCATGCAATAATAACAACATGCAATGATGTCTTTGATAATATATTATTCACACTAGTATGGGAGAAGGTAATGCAATGGGCTATATCATCTTTGCAACCCTCTATATTTTTTGTGGTTCTTTGTAGTGTGGTAATGGACATAAAAAAGTGAAAATACATAAAAGTAAATGGATTTTTTATTTGATTTTATGATTGATTATATCTTAGCTCCAAAATTTGTGAGTCTCCTTGTCTAGTGCCTTATCCATAAAAAAGTATAGGAATGAAATAAAATCCTACAATAGACCAACTCTTGGCTTCTTACAACCTGACTACCTTATAGTGAGAAACCAATAAAAGAACAATGCCATCACACTACTTAAAAATCCACACTGCAACCCCACAATCTCTGATGAATGAACTGAAATAAAAATTACTCTATTCCTTGAATTGAAACTAACAATTCAAACACCAATAACATAAAAAATGATATTAGAACCTAATATAACCCTTTATTATATTAATTCAAAAGATAATGATCACAACAATGGAGAGCATGATAGATTGATATTTGAATTTTAAACAAATACAATGAGTATTCCAGTCATTTATTGTTATTACAAAGCAAAATTACAACATTGCTTCTCTGAGTTTCAAAGGAATTATCTATTCAACTTGAATCTATAAAAAGACTTACAACACAACTTGCCTTTATAGTGCAGGCATAACTCAAAATTGATTTCAAATCCTAACCCTAACACAACTAGAGTTTATAGTATGGATGAAATTTGATTGGATTTCATAAAAAAAAATGAATTTGCCCCAAAAACTAAGTATCAACTCTAGCCATAATGACTTTGAAACCATCAATAGACATTCCATCATGATCTTTATAAATACAAACCTGTAACTCTTGGGAAATCAATAACTGAATTTGGGAAACCATGTTTTGAAAAAATAACTTGTAAACTACAACACATAAAGGAGAACTAGCACCTTCATGACCATCAATGCATTATGGGAGAATCATAGAAAATCAATCTAGAGTCTATCGGGTTTGATTTGGTCACTAGAAATATAGTTGTGCCATTACTCTAGATTTTCCTACAAAATGGAGCCACTATCCATTAAAGTTAGAATTTTGGTTGTTGGATCAAAGATGGATGACTAAGATCATAGGCCCAATAGAGTTTTAAAATATGGCCATAAGATCAAATCCCCCCTTAAACCTGCACCATAGATCTCCATTGCTTCATATTACCCACCACAACTTTTTTTTGAGCTCAAAAAACCATTTGTGTGATGCAATGAATAAATGACACCTATCAAGGAATATTATGCTAACTACACTACCTTTGAAAGTGTTAGAGGAGATGATGTGGCAACATATCACATTCCCATAGTCTCATTTGTAAATGGTGACTATGTCCCATGGGATAGCGGGGAATTAACATGTTGATCCTAACTATCACATTTTGAGCCTTTAAAACCTTGAGCACACCACCAGCTTCAAATAAGCTCTATGAAGAGCTCATATGGTTCACTATATACATGGCACCCTCTTGCATCCCAACACTTTCTTTTCTATGATTATTTAATTCCTTGCGAGGAAGCATGGGCCAATGAAAATTGAACACATATTGTTGTGGGACAGAAGGACTCATTCAACTTAAGACAACTTAAAGAACATGATTTAAGTTATGACTTGAAAGGGGTCATTTCACTAGGTCGACATAAGATTTTGACACTTAGATTTATTTCATACCTAGGAAAAATTTATACTTAGGAAATTTGATCCAATATTTGACCCACGAGCACAAGTGGTGAAAAGCAACCAAGGGGCGAGTTAATGAACAACAACCTAGACATAGGCTATAACCTAAACAATTGGGAACAAACTACAAGAGTTCAATGCAAAGATATAAAAAACATGCATGCTTAGACCTAGGGTTTAGGGTTATAACACATGAGCATTTTAGAAATCCCTAACTTGCAGAATCAAAACCCTAATTCAATATAATTGAGGAATTGTAAAACCTCCAAAATCCTAGAACATCAAAATATCCATGGATTTTATAAGCTCCACCAATTTGGCCATTTTGAATTTTGGTTCAATGTGTAAATTTGTTGTTGGAGAGATGAAACATTTTGTAAAAGTTGGTTAAGGAAAAAATCATTGGTTGTGTTATGAGATGGAGGTGAATAAGTGGAGGTGTGTATGTATTTGGAGGATGAGTGAATTGTAAATTTGTGAGGGGAGATGGATTAGAAGATATGAGATTTAAATGCACAGAGCTAAAGGGATTCCTAGTGGAAATACCTAAGGTTTCATTGGCATTGCTAGTGGGTTGCCTTGTTGTAGTAACAGTTGAATGAGTATATGTAGGAATAGAGGCCACATTTATAGGAGGAGGAATTTGACTACCACCTTGAATTTGAGTGTATCCCAAAGTTTGAGCACAACTAGAAATTGTACCTGAACATGATTGTTAATTATATTAGCTAGCCTATGAAAAAATTATATTCCTTGTTCATTACCAAGAATTTTACTCATGTTATCTATGACAAGAATCATAGTACCAACAATGTATTTAACTCTCACAATGTTTCACAATTTTTCTAAGGCTTCATCCATTTGTTTTATCTTTTCTTGAGGGAAATTAGCAACCATTGTGTCAACATCAGTCACATTGGTTGTGGGTAAGGTGGCCATGGAAAATTTGGTATCAAAGCTATGGTCCATAATGGGTTGACTAGTATAAACACTATGAGTGAAAGAGTTGGAAAAATTGAGATCCACATTGGATGTAGTAGCACAGGATGACACGAGTCTTGAATTATGTCCCACTAAAGTATTAGAAATAGGACACCGGGTTGCGAAGTTCATACATGTTTCACCAAACCTAAGTGCACCCAAACTAGAGAAAGAGAACTTTATAAATGTAATGAACATCCAAAAGTATGAATTGTTAGAGTAAAGGTTTTAACTTAATTATGTTAATTAAGTTACCTTTATTCCTCTTTTAAGATTTCACTTTAGTTTGCATATTGTGACATTTAATAATTATATTAATTATTAAATGTCTACCTATTAGGGTTTCTTTTAGGGTTGCACAATCTCCTTTCATAAGGATTGATCATTGTATTATTTTACACTCTTTGATTAATACAATTCTCGGCTTTTAGAGCACCCTTGTTTTTTTGTCTCCAATGTCTTTTTTTGTGACAGGTTATTTGCATGCAGGTGATCTTCGGGGTCTATGAAGTTGGATTTATCAACTTCTACATGGTATTAGAGCTCCATACCTATGGCTGTCTGTTCGTGATTTGAAGATATCAGCTTACAGAGTTTTTTTTCTATGCAAGGGTTTCAAGCTACGACAATTTTTTGGCCAAATCAGAGAATTTTTCCATCATTTTTTGAGAGATTTCGACCTTGATCTCTCAAATGGTGCATACTAGTGAAAAACGGACGTCACTATTGTACTAAGAAGACCCAAAAACCCCTATTTTCATATAAAATATGATAGGTTTTTCTGAAAATTGATTTTTTTGAGTTTTTGGGGTTTTCCAAAAACGCTACTAGAAAAATCCGTACAAACGTCTCGATTTCGTGTCAGTTTACCTAAATTTTTGTGCCATATTTTTTTGGCATCCGAAATATTTTTGAATTGCCTTGGTTTTTGTGTCATTTTAGTCTCGATTTATGTGCTCTCGATTTCCATTTGCCTCGATTTTCGTGCCATACAGGTACATCCGAATATTTTATTAATTTTTTAATCTTTAAATTAATAAAATATTTGGTTTAATTTCTTAAATGAGTGCATTTTAGTAAAATGGTCATATCTTGGGCATATGATGTCAAAATCGGCCAAACGATATATCGTCGGAAAGCTAGTTCTAGGAACTATCCAATGGTACAATTTTGATTTTCTGGGTTTGCAGTTTTGATGTATTGTTTTCTAGTCAAAGTCAGATGATGGTTTTTTCATTTTGGGAGGCATATCTTTTGCGTATGACTCCATTTTTCACAAACGAATAGGAGCTTGAAAGGTGTTTCAATACTCCTTCCAATTTTGCAGTCTATTTGATTAGAAAATTTATGAGGTATATTTTATTCAGATTTGTGTGTTTTTCCACTTTGCATAATTACTTGGACATTCTGGCACCTACATGGGATCTTTTTGTGTGGGATGGGTTATGTTGATATGATTTATCATGGTTGAGAGTTTTAGTATCTGATTTTTTCATTCAAGTGAGTATAATGGGTTTTTCTATTCACCCTTTAGTTGTATTTCTGGATAAGGATAATTATGAGTCATGGGCAAAGGGCATACTTACACATTGTAAGTGGCTCAATATTTTTCCTTATTTATATGATCTCATACCTACACCAGACACATCAAGGGGTTTATCTATATGGGTTATTGGTTGTAGTGTTGATTTTGACACTTTGTGTGCTTTATCCGACATTCGTTGTCCTTGCACACTTTGGAAACATCTTTGGGATATTTTTGGATACTCTAATATCTCTCCATTCCCAAAGGATTCTGCTACAGATTGTCTCATCCCTCTTGCAGATGTAGATTTCGTACCCTATGATAATTATACTCTAGAGGAGCTTGAGTATCTTACAGGTCTTGCATGTGCTGATGGTTCAGAGACTTGTATTCATGTTCTCACTCTTCTGATTGAGACTTCATCAACATTACCTGTTGTTCCTAATTCATTGCAACATAGCATCATACACCTTTGAGACATAGCTACTTTGGACTCTTATGTTGCAGACATATCTTTCTTATTTGTTGAGTCCTATATTGCAGATTTGGAGGATTCTTATTAGGACATACATCTCCTCTACCTTGATAGTCATGTTATCACTGTTTTCCCACCATTATTAGTGCATTCAGAGGTTGCATTTCATGATTCTCCATATCAGTTTGGATTTGACATCATTTGTTTCAATTCAGCCAGAGAGATTCTTTAACATATTATCATGGCACACATCTTGAGACAGATTGGTTCATCACTCTTCACAGGGTTTCTTCGACATCGTCCTTTGGATCCATTTTTTCCCAAGGGGATGAATATCATTTTCCACTTCAAGATCTCTTTTTGGATTCTACATCAAACATCTACCATTGTGACAAGAGTTTCCTCATTGTGGGGGGGCCTTCTTCTTTATTTCTATCTCTCTTATGGAGACCATTGTACATGTACTTATATGATAGAAGTTGTCTATGGGGGTAATCATGTAATCCACCTCCTATCCTTCTTTCATTAGTAGATCATATTCCTTTCTTTGCATTCTATTTTGGGGAGGAGTTTTGTTCCCACTGGTTTTTCTCCTTTACCCCATTTCATTTAGTTTGCATTGCTTTTGTAAATGGGTACCTGATCAGGCCTAGTTGCCGAGACCCATATTTACTTTATGCATTGTAGTTACTTTTTCTTTCTTGCACTTTTTTGTAGTTGCACTCTTGCTCATCTTGAGGGGGGGTGGTAGATTAAAGGTTTTAACTTAATTATGTTAATTAAGTTACCTTTATTCCTCTCTTAATATTTCACTTTAGTTTACATATTGTGACATTTAATAATTATATTAATTATTAAATGTCTACCTATTAGGGTTTCTTCTAGGGTGCACAATCTCCTTTCATAAGGATTGATCATTGTATTATTTTACACTCTCTGATTAATACAATTCTGAGCTTTCAGAGCACCCTTTTTTTTTGTCTCCAATGTCTTCTTCTGTGACAGATTATTTGCATGCAGGTGATCTTTGGGGTCTGTGAAGTTGGATTTATCAACTTCTACATGAATCACACATAAAAATATTTAATAATTTCTAGATTTGAAACTGTAGTGTAGAAAAAGTAAGCCTTTTCACACTTGATTTGGGAATGAATAATTAATAAGAAAATGGACTTAATGGTGCCTCATTTAGGGTGTTGTAAAGTGTATCCTTACACTTTCACACTAATATAAGGATTTATTAATTAATTGAGGTTAAATCGAAGTTAATTGGCACCTTTAATCCAAATCCAAGCCTAATTAATTGCATTTTCTAAGGGATAAAACCCAAAACTCTTAAATAATATTACATAATACTTAATTTTACAAGGAATGTGTCCTAGTCTAGTGATCTAGGACCCATTCACCACTTGGTGAATGGGTCCTCACTAGGTCCTAGGATCCCCTTTTTGCATATCACTTCATATTTCTGAAACTGTGTCCTAGTTAAGTATGCTAGGACCCATTCGACCTATGGAAAATCGGTCCTCACTTAACCCTAGGAAACCCCCTTGGGATATATTTTTGGTTGTATTTTAATGATTTCAAATTCTAGATCTGACATCATCTTGTGTTATTTGAATTTCAAGATTTAATCTTAAGTTATGTATAAATATAAGGCTATTTCACATAGTTTCACCAAACAAAAAATCAAGTTATCTTAAGAGAACTCAAGTGAGCATTTACAAGAACATTCAAGAGAATTTGTAAGGCATTCAAGGGAAAATTATTAAAGTTTATTACATTAATCAAGGATCCGTTTCATCATGTCAAAGTCATGCATGTTGTTGAGCTAATATTATGATGTAGTATTGGAGATCAAGTTCATGTGTTCAAAGCCATTATCTTATGACAAGTTCATGATCAAGTTCTACTCTCATTGAGGCCATTTTATGCTAAATTTCAGATTTACAATCCAAGGTTCAATTAAGGATTGGTGAGTTATGGCATTGCATTGTTCATTCATCATTCCTTTATGCATTATTTAATTTCAAGTTTTAATTACCTCAATGGGGTTTGACTAAGGAAAACCCCTATTCCCTAACAAAAGAATATTTTTCTTATCCTCTTATGTATGATTTTAGGTTTTAGGTTGAAGATCAATTAGAGAATAAAATTTGCAAAAGTTGTCACCTTTCTTTCAAAATCATAGAAAGTATTCTATTGAATTTATTTCTGAATTTCAAGAGTTGAACACCTAGGATTTGCGAGTGCAAACATTGAAGAGCAAAACCCATAATTTGTTTTTCCAGAACCCTAGGAGGGACCCATTTGCCACTAAGTGAATGAGTCCTCTGTGAGGCCCAAAAAACACTTTTTACAATAGGTACACAACATTTTACGCTATAAAACTATTATTTTTATTGGTATATCAATTAGATTTGTGTTTTGATATTCATTTATGCATAATTGAATGAAATAACTAGTGAAAATATAGGTTAACCATCTCGATAAAATTTTGGTCCACCCCTTCCCTCTTTTCCTTTGTTTCATTTTGGTGAACCCAACATCTTGAACATTGTAGTTTTATGATTTTGGAATCTCTTTTCATCTTAGATTAGATCTTGCATTCATTTGAATTGAATTAGATCTCATTCAGGGTGTCTAATTTTGCATTCAAATTTTCATCTCATCTAGGGTTTTTAGGATCTTGCACTATTTGCATTCTTTAAATCTAAAAAGTACAAAAAAATCAGCCATCTTACATATCATTTATATTATAAACTTGCGTTTGAAAACTGAAACCAAAATTGCATATCAAACTAGGTCTTTAGGTGATCATTTTGTCACATTTTCAACTTGCATTTCACATTGCATTTATAGAAAATTAAACCTGAAACTTATTGTAGCAAACCTGAATCTGAAAAATCATTAAAAAAGACTTGAAAATCTATAAAAATTAGTTTCAAAACCCTAATCTAGGACCCATTCACCCTAGGGCAAATGAGTCCCTAATCAGGTCTTGATCTGCATTTCTGGGAATTAAAATCTTTAGTTTTGTGCTCTTGTTTGCTTCTTTCATATTTATATTATAGTTTCCTAATTTTCTATTTCATTCATTTCATTAGATCTAGCTTAATTTGGTACATTTAGTGCATTGTGTGATTTCAAAATTGCATTTACAAGATTTCATTTTTAGATTTTTGCATAGTGTAATCAACAAATTACCTTGTTTAAAATTTAAAAATTGAATTCACATTTCATTCTAAGTCATTACATTGCACTTTACCCTCTTTCCATTTCGGGTTTGTACACTAAGTTTGTGAAATATTGCATGAGCTTTACAACTTGATGTCCTATTAGCAATACTATTGTGAGACGTAGTTTGAGAGTCATTCCATCTCACAATCTACCATTCACCATGGATCTTGGGTTTTCTAGCTCTCTTCCTAATAGTGTTGATAATCAACCCCCTATGGATCATAACATGCATACCTCAATTCCCATGACTTCACTTCCTACAACCAATGTGCATAATGTTAACAACACCATCCCTACCATACTAGTTGTATTCAAGCTTTGGGTGTACCCAAACCCAAGGTGGAACATCTATTCCTCCTACAATACCCATTTCCATCCCTACATACACTAGTACTCAAGTTTCCACAATAGTCCAACCTACTAGAAATTTGAACACTTCCTTAGGTATTTCCATAGGGAATCCTTCTAGCTTTGTGCATTCAAATATAATATCTCCTCAACCATCCTCCTTCACAGATTTACAATTCACTTGCCCTTCGCATACATACACCACTCCACCTTATTCCTCTCCACCTTACACTAATAATAATGATATCATCCTTAAAAAACTTTTGCAAAGCGTGGAATCCCTCCAACAAGTTGCAACCCTAAATCAAAACAACAATGGTCAACCTTCATAATACATCAAAACCAACCCATTATCCCTAGAGATATTGAGAAAACAAATTGCACAAGGTATAGAAGTTCCTAGATTTGAGAAATATGGTGGGAAAGGAGACCCTGTTAGCCATGTGTTTTCTTATACAACCCTATATAGTGATTTCATCTTTGAAGATAAGCTCTTGGCTAAACTATTCCCTAGGTCATTGAATGATACTGCTTTAGAGTGGTTTTTCTCTTTATCAAAAAATTCAATAAACTCATTCAATGAGCTTATTGATGCCTTTTACAACCACTTCCACATTCACATGGGAACCAAGATGACCCTATCTGATTTAATGACATGAAAAAAAAAGGATGATGAGAAAGTGACTGATTTCATAGCGAGATATCAAATGATTTATTCACAAATAAATATTAAGATTCCTAATGCCAACCTTCAATGAATTTTTATTGCCAAATTAAAAAATAAAATCCAAAATGAGATTGAAATGTTGAAACTCCCATCCACACAATTATGTACAACCCTTCGTGATTATCAAAAATCGGCTTATCGTCGTGACATGAAAAATCCTTCTAACCATCCTAAAAAGTCTAAATTTTCAACTCAAAATAGTTACCAACCTTTCAAGAAGCAAAATGGGGGATTTTTACAACTTAATTCCCCTCAACCAAATCAACAAACTAATAACTATGTGGCTACTATAAAGAAGAAAAATATATTTTCCTTTGGGGATAGGAATAGATGATTTACCCCTCTACCTAACACCCTTCATAATATCATGTTGTAGCTTGTGGAAAATAATATGATTTCCTTACATCCTATTAGAGCTTTTGATCCTAATAAACCAATACTACTTGTAGGATATAGACCAAATTATTATTTCCATTACCACTGACAAAATGGAAATGATATAGAATATTGTGAGTGTCTTAAACATCTTGTGCAAGAGCTAATTGACTCTAATCATCTTCTAATTAGAGTTATGAATGATCAAGGTAATAAGTTGGTACCTCCTCCTAACCAAAACTTTAAAATATTTACAAATCCCAATGCCGAAATACAATATTTCATTTGTCAAATCTAGTGAAACAAAGATTGATGTGACGAATGTTGGCATTGATGAGGAAAACATAAAATATGAAAATGTAGATGAACCAGCTGAAATAATAGCATTTATCAAAGCTAAACCTCATAAGGGCTCAACCAAAATGCCTCTTGATATTTCTTTCTCACAAAAAAACATAATCAAACATGCACCTGATGGTCCTCCTTACATAGCTGGAAGAATCAATGACAAGCCTACTAATGGGATATTAATTGATCCTATCTATGTAGAGAATATGATTAAAAAATAATTCCTATTTATGCATGAACTCTATCAAGATACATATGATAAGATGAAAGCATGGATCAAAATGCATAATGTTTTTTCTTGTCCTACAATGGGATTGATAGATCTCCCCTTAAAAGTTGGACCAAAAACATTAAATGTCTCATTCACCATCATCCCATCGTCGGACCAATTTCATGTGAAGTTAGGCTATCCATGGATTTTCTCCATGAATTTCATCCCAACGGTTGTGCATAAATGTTTAAAGTTTCCCTTTGGATATGAAATATTTAATGTGCATCATAGTGGCTTTAATCTTGTGTCTTCTTGATGGAACTTCTCATTGGATTTCTTTTGGCCTGAGCCTATTGAGCCTATTAGACCTTGTGAGGATTAATTTTTCAAATCATATCAAGATTTTAAGGAAAAACACATAGCAAAATTATCCCTTAGAAATATGCCTCAACCCATGATTGAGCCACCTATCCTTGATGAACCAATGATTGAACAAAAATCCCTTCCAAATATCCAAGAGCAACCTATAACAAAACCTCCTACAATTTCTTATAAGAGACCATGAGATAACTAAAACAAACCTATTGTGCCTCCTAAAATCAAAGATGTTTACAAAGATAAAGAGAAAGTGGTTGAACAACCTCCTATGGTTCCTTCCATTCCTCCCCTGAGGGAAGAAAAGGAACCTATAGTTGACAAACACACTCCTACTCTAAAAAAATTTGACAATAGATTGAAATGAAATCATAATGCTAGAGAGCGTAGGCATAGGCATCGTGTTATTGCTCATATGTTACAAGATAAAGAAGAAAAGAACAACACAAAAAATCAAAATCCAAGCTTTCCTGAAGCAATGCATGATGATTGTATCCCCTCACCACGACATAAACAAGAACCCTCCATGGACATTATCATTCGACCTCCTATTGTTATTAATTTAGATGATGACATTAAAATTACTAAGATTGATGAAAAAGTGAATAATGAGTTGAATGCATTGTTTTCCTCTTCTATGAGCTTAAATGACAAATCTCCTAAAAAGAGTGTCGAACTTGGTATGTGTCCTAGTACGGAACTTGATGTTGTCCCTTTGGCTATTTTTCCACCTTCTAAATATACTAATCAAGATCGAGATGCAAATGACCTACTATAGTTTGACTCACATGTGCATTACTATTCCTTTGCATTATTAATGTTTTCATGTTTCTTTATGTGATTGCATGTGTGTAATGTGATCCCCCATGTTGTTTCATTTAATGTATCTCTCTCTCTTTTTGTACATTCCTCTATTTTTACCTATATTCTTCTATATGTCGTAAATTTTTTACCTTTTCATCTTGTCTTGTGTTTTACTTTTGGGGATGATGCAAGGTGTTAAGACATTTAGGTCTCTTCCATGTTGATCCGAAGTTTTTTTTTTTTCCTCTCTTTGAGTAATTCTTCTAGTTCTAGGAGTATTTGGGGAATGATGAAGTTTTCGAGCACTATGAAAACATTGTAGCAAACATATACTGACCCCATATCCATAGATCCCTTCCGCATTTTTGGGGGAAACCCCTCCTTCCTTTATCATGACGTAGCTCTATTTCGGGAACATATGACTTGGCATAGGGACTTTCAAGTAAGATATCATGTATTGGGATGGAATATTGGATACTTTAAATTAATTTCTCACAACAATGGTGTTAGAAACTACTTTAAAATGGGGGCATACATGAATAATATCTTTCAAGATTTTGCATGTTTCATGGTTTAATTGTCTTTTTCTTGTGATGCATCCTTTTCTTAGTGGTGTCATTGGGTTTGATTTCATCCAAGAGTGTGATATTTCTTATCATACAAATTTCTCTTAGTGGCTTGATGCGACGTGAGGCATTCACTAAGTTGCAATCTATTACTCTTGATTTGTCCTCTCTTGGAGACATTAGGCACAATGATCCCTAAGAAGAAGACCTTACACTAACGAAGAAAAAATAATTTGAACAAAAACCTTTACTAAACATTATTGTTCATAAGTGTTTGGCACAACACAACCCTAATACAAGGTCACTTAGCATAACCCACTTTACTTTCCTATAGAGCCTTGCCAAGTGCATTGGTGTTTAGCATAACACAACTTGTTAAGCACAAAAAAGAATGTGATTGGCACCCTATCAAAGTTATATGATGGATAGATTTGGTATGGTAAGTACAGTGAGAGATGATACACATGGATTAATTTCTCACAAAGCCACCTTCTTGGAGGGATACTCACCTAGTGGATGGATTGAGGTTCCACTACCCTAGAGTGACCATAGAATTGATAGTCTAGATGTATTCAACATCACATTGGATAGTCTAGCCTTGATCTTTTCTTGGTCTTTAATAGTGTATGATTGCATAAAATTGTCATTTTTGGATACATAAGTGTCTTGAATGTCTACTTTAGTGTGAGTTTGACATGGGGTCATACTCTCACTAAAGTGGGGGCAAAATGTAGTGTAGAAAAAGTATCCCTTTTTCACACTTAATTTGGGAATGAATAATTAATAATAAAATATACTTAATAGTGCCTTATTTAGGGTGTTGTAAAGTGTATACAATTTCACACTAATCTAGGGATTTATTAATTAATTGAGGTTAATTATCCCCTTTAATTCAAATCCAAGCCTAATTAATTGCATTTTCTGAGGGATAAAACTCAAAACTCTTAAATAATATTATACAATACTTAATTTTACAAGGAATGTGTCCTAGGCTAGTGACCTAGGACCCATTCGCCACTTGGTGAATGGGTCCTCACTAGGTATTAGGAACCCATTTTTAGATATCATTTAATATTTCCTTAAGTGCATCCTAGTTAAGCATGCTAGGACCCATTCGACCTATGAAGAATGGGTCCTCACTTAACCCTAGGACCCCCCCTTGGGATATATTTTTGGCAGTATTTTAATGATTTCAAATCCTAGATCTGATGTTGGCTTGTCCTGCATTATTTCAATTTTGGGATTTAATATTAAGTTATGTATAAATATAAGGCTATTTCACATAGTTTCACCTATCAAAAAATCATTTTATCTTAAGAGCATTCAAGAGCATTTCTAAGGCATTCAAGGCTAGATTATTAAATTTTATTGCAGCAATCAAGGATCCATTTCATCATGTCAAAGTCATGCATGTTATTGAGCTAATGTGATGATGTAGCATTGGTGATCAAGTTCAAGTTTTCAAAGCTATTATCTTAAGACAAGTTCATGACCAATATCTACTCTCATTGAGGCCATTTCATGCTAAATTTTAGATTTGTAATCGAAGGTTCAATTGAGGATTGGTGAGTTGTGGAATTACATTATTCATTCATCATTCCTTTACACATTGTTTCATTTCAAAGTTTCATTACCTAAACGATCTTTGACCAAGGAAAACACCTATTCCCTAGCAAAACAAAAAAATTCTTATCATTTTATGTATGATTGTAGGTTTTAGGTTGAAGATCAATTGGAGAAAAAAATTTGAAAAAGTTGTCACCTTTCTTGCAAAATCATGGAAAGTCTTCTACATAATTTATTTCCAAATTTTGGGAGCTAAACACCAAGGATCTGGGAGTGTAGAAATTGAAGAATATAACCTAGAAACTAGTTTTATAGAACCCTAGTAGGGAACCATTCACCACTGGGTGAATGAGTCATTTGTAAGGCTTGGAAAAGCACTTTTTAATAATAGGTACACAACATTTTACCCTCTTAAAACTTTCCTTTTGATTGGTATATCAGTTAGCTTTATTTTCTAATATTCATCTATGCATAATTGAATGAAATAACTAGTGAAACAAGAGATTAACCATCTTGATTATATTCTGGTCCACCCCCTTCCCTCTTTTCCTTTGTTTTAGAAACAACATAATTTACTGATTATGCTATGCAAAAACCTAAAAATTATGTCTTTTTTAATGCTAATTTTGATTTCAAACAATGCACTCAATTTGACCAATTGAACTTAATGCAATAAATTATTTTATTATTTTTGAAACTAAAACCCATAGTTAACAAAAAAATAAAACAAAGAAAATAGAGACAAATTGGTGCCCAAATTTTTTAAAAGACACCTATATAGGAACTAAATCATCCTAGGATGAATGCGTCCTACTTTAGGGATCTAAAAAATAAAAGTTTGAATTTCTTGCTTAATGTTTGAATTCCTTGTTTCAGGTTGCAGAATGTGGTTTTAGTGATAAATTTTTCTAGATTTAGGTTTCCTAATGTAAATGAAATTAGTGATAAATGATAAAGAAAGTGACACATTTCTTGGATTCAATTTTAACTAAATTTGTTGATGTAAATGACTGAAAATACACTAATATGAAAGTACTATCCAAAATCAATGTAATATGCATGCAATTTTTTGGATTTTTAAGTTTTAAACAATGCAAAATACAAATTTAAAACCCTAAATGAGATGTAAACCGATTAAATTTTGAAACCCTAAATAAAATTCCAATTAATGAAATTTCAATGCAAACTAATGCAAATCCTAGATTTAGGGTTTTAATGACCTCCAAATAAGAAAAAAATATAGTGCAAGCATATAGTGTTCACCAAAATGAAATGAAGAAAAATTGGTTTATCAAAATGGGGTGATTGAATATGTGATGCACCTATCTTCCTTATTTCATTAGGAAAAAGAGATCCCCAAAGGTAGGATTTAATTTCAACTCTTAGGTGAGTCAACCCTATTGGAGATCTTGGCTTTTTTCCTTATGACAAGATAGGGTAAATATGCCTAAAATGCACTTTGGGGAGAAAAAATTAAAATACTAAATGAACTCAATTATGCAATGTGAAACTTGAATCATCAATTTATAACATAACACAATTAGAAACAATTGAATTTTCACAGATTTGAGAAGGGTAAGTTAATGTGTACCAGTCACCAAAAGTTGTTACCAAGTGTCCTCCTAGGAAAATTTCACCTTAGGGTGAATGGGTCCTACTACAGGGATCCAAAATATGATTTCATGGTCCTTTGCTCCTAGATCTACACTCTCGATTCCTCTAGATCTCACTATTGATCAATCTCCAATCCTTCTTCACTTGCAAATCTACAAACATAAAGAGAGGGAATTTTTTTTTTTTTTTGGTAATGGGAGCTTGTATTGGTCAAACCCCATTTTGGTAATTAAAGCTTGAAGTGAAATAATGATAAAAAGAAGGAATGATGAATGAACACTAGCTTGTTGAAACTCACCAAATCCTTTAATGGTTGTAATTAGAGGACTAAATTCTAACACATCTCTCCAAGGATTGGATCTTGCATAATAGCTTGATTGGATGTTGATCTTGATTCTTGAATGCTTGAAACCTACATCATAATGTTAGCTCTGAAACATGCATAGATTCAAATAACTTTGACACGATGCTTGAGATCTTGAATACTGATATAGAAGATTGATAAATATTCTCTTGAATGATCTTGAAAATAATATTTTTCTCTTGTGAAAGTTTCCTTAATGCTATATGTTTTTAATTGGTAAAATAACTATGTATTTGTAGGTGATTTTCTAATTTCCCAACAATTAAAAATCAAAGGCCGACAATTTTAATTTCAATTTGAATCATAAAAATACCGCCAAAAACATATTAATAAATGGGTTCCTAAGTCTAAGGAGCTTGGGTGAATGGTCCCTAGGCCTTAAACCTAGGACACATTTTCCAAGATTTGTTATTTTATGCTTGCAATTTTTTAATTCATGTTCCCCTTTTAGAAAATAGGATTAATTAGGATTTTAAATGCATAATTGGGTCAATTATAGGCTTAATTAAATCCAATTTAATTGGGGGGAGACAAAAATTGAGAAAATGTAAAGGAGTACATTTTCGTCACTACATTTAGCCCTCACCTTAGTGAGAGTATGAACTTGTGCCTAGACTAACACTAAAGTAGACAAATAAGTGTCAAGAGGGGTCCAAGTGTACAAATATTAGTGAGATTGGATGAAAAAGATCAAGGAGGTGGCCAAGCCCCTAGGATCAAGATCCCATGGCAAACCAACATAAGTACAAAGGAACACACATATATTTATGATATACATCAGAAATACAAGATACACAAACATTCAATGTCAAAATTAATGCAAAATTAAAAGAGAGAAAAAGGGGTGGATCAATCCTCGATTTTTTGTCCAATAGGTATGGATCAAGACTTAGTTGTTTGTCCAAAAATAACGTTCATAAGTGGAAACACATTGTCCACTATGTAAACAATATATACTCACACGGGCTAGTGAAATCTGTTGTCCACTAGGTGATCCCCAAAAATGTGGTTGATGGGAAAATCATGCTAGGTCTACATGCTCCCATACGTCAATAATACCAAATTTATACCTCTTAGTAACTTTGATAAAGTTCCACAAAAAATGTCACAAGGCTAGCAAGTTGTATTATGCTAGACACTTATGAAAAATAAAAAGGCTCCACTAAGAAGCAAGTTGTGTTATGCTTGGTGGCCATGAAATTTTTTTAATGCAATAGGATAGGATATTCAAAGGGGTATTGCTTAGCTCATGAAATGTCTCACCTAAGGGAACATCATGCTTAATTTCACCAAGAGAGGACTAGTCGAGGATAAAATATTCACAACTTAGGGAATGCAAGCTATATCATTACCACTAAGAGGAATGCCATATGCCAAGAAAGGTCAAACTCTTGAAGGAAATAAAACCCAATGTCACCACCAAGTAGACACATCATGTGAAGTAATAAGATCACACTTTCAAGAAAACAATGAGCAGAGATGTGTATGCCCCCACTTTAAAGAAATTTCTAAACACCATGTTGTAAGAAATTACTTTAAAGTATAACATAAGAAATGCCAATACATGAGAGATTTATTTAGAAAGCCCTATGTAAAAATATCTTTTCAAGTAGAGATACATCATGGAAAGGAGGTTTCCCCCCATATATAATACTAAGATAACACATAAGGGATCCATGGATTTTGGGTTAGCATTATGTATTTGCTACAGTGATATAATCGAGCTCAGAATCATCATTTCCCAAATGACTCATGGAATAATGAGCACAAAGGAATAATGACACATAGAGAGTGAAAAAAAATAAAACATTTTGGGTCAAAATGGAAGAGACCTAAATGTCTCAACTCCTTGCATCATCATCAGAAGGAAAACACAAGATAAATGAAAATACAATGGTTACAAAAAATAGAATAATGTCATGATAGATTCACTTCCTTTGTATCCTTGCACCAATGGAGTGATAAGGGTCATCCAAAGTAGGCTCACAAAAATATAAAGGCACACCAAGCAACACAATATAGTGGATCACATTACACACATCCAATCACAAAGAAGATGAAAAGAAAGATAAATAAAAAAATAGTATGGCACATGTGAGCCAACCTATAGAAGGTCATCCACATCCCAATCTTGTTCATAATATGCAAAAGGTAGACAACTATATAAAGGGACAACAACAAGTGTTGTAATAGGAGCATCACTAGGTTCAACATGTGGTGAGTCACTCTTTATAGAAGGATCATCACGGTTGTTATCATCTAATCTCATGGAAGAGGAAAATAATAAATTTAGCTCGTTATGCACTTCCTCATCAATCTTAGCAATCTCATCATCATCATCCAAGTTAATCATAATAAGAAGCCTAATGATGATGCAATTGAATTTTGTTGTTTTTTTGAGGTGAAGGTGGAGAATCATCATGCTTTTCTTGAGTTGGTGTTTGATATTGATTTTCTATTTTATTCTTTTCTTCTAATTGATGAGAAATAGCATAACATCTATGCCTACTCTCTTTAGCATTTATATTTTTTCTTGCACAATTTTTAAGTTGTGATTGTGTAGGAGTGGGTTTATCAGCCATAGGATTATTTTATTCCTACAAGGGAGGAACAAAAGGAGTCATGGAAGGTTGTTCAACCACTTTCTCTTTATCTTTATAAACTTGTTTAATCCTAAGAGGAACAACTAGACTTATATGGCTATGTCTTGGTCTTTTATAGGAAATAGGGAGAGGATTTGTAATGGATTGGTCTTGGTTACTTGGAAGGGATTTTGGTTCAATCATGGTTTCATCAATGATAGGAGACTCAATCATGGGTTGAGGTATGTTTCTAAGGGAAAATTATACAATGTGCATTTCCTTGAAATTTTGATAAGATCTGAAAAATAATTCCTCAAGGCTTAATAGGTTCCATGGGTTTAGGAAAAAAGAAATCTAATGAAAAATTACCATGGGAAGACACAAGATTAAAGACACTATGATGCACAGTAAATATGTCATGACCAAATGGAAATTTTAAGCATTTATGCACTACTAATGGGATGACATCCATGGAGAATATCCATGAATAACCAAGCTTCATAGAGAATTGGTCCAACTATGGGATGATGGAGAATGAGACATTCAATTTTTTTGGTCCCACTTTAAAGGATGAGTGATCGAACCTATCATAGGACAAGCAAAACCATTATGTATTTTGATCCATTCTTTTGGTTGTTCCTAAGAATCTTGATAAATTTCATGTGCAAATAAGAATTCCTTGGTGATCAAATTCTCTACAAACATAAGAAAAATTAATATCCCATTAGTAGGATCGTAATTGATTCTTTCAGAAACATAAAGAGGACCATTGAGTGTGTGTTTAGTTATATCATTTTGTGATAAAGAAATATTCATAGACAAGTTGGATTTTCCCTTACGAGGTTGAACATCAAATAATCCAACCATATCTTGTAATTTTTCTTCATTATCACTCATATTATCATTATTTATATCTTAAAGTTTGTCAACATTCATCACATCATTCTTGGTATCACTAGCTTTTACAAAAGAGATAGTATGATTTGGCATGGGGTTGGAAAAGATTTGTAAGTTTTTGTTGGGTGGGGAAACATAATTATTTCCTTGATCATTAACACCAACAATCTAGATGTGATTAGAATCAATGAGGTCTTGCACAATATGTTTAAGACACTTGCATTGCTCAGTATCATGTCCATTTTATCAATGATAATGACAAAAGGCATTGGCATTATAGTTTGGAGGTAAAGGCTTAGTGATATCAAGGGCTCTAATTAGAGGTAATGTAATTATGCTCTTACTCATAAGTTGAAACATGATGGAATGGAGGATATTGGGTAATAGGGTGAACTATCTGCTCCTTTCCTTGTCTTGATATGGATTTTTTGTTTTTATTGCAGCTACTTGAGAGTCAACATGTTGACTTGTTTGGGGAGTATTTAGTTGTAAAAATACCTTGTTTTGTTTCTTAAATGGTTGGAAATTATTATGGGGCATGGATTTATATTTTTTAGGATGGTTAGAAGGATATTTTTCTTCATGATGAATAGCTGAATTTTAATAGTCACAAAGATCCATGCACAAATGTGTAAAGGAGGGAAATTTCATCATCCCAAGCTTTTCTTGAATTTTTTTTTGAAAATTTTCAATGAAAATTCTTTGAAGATCATCATCAAGAATATTAATGTTGATTTTTGAGTAATGAAATTAGTATCATGCTATAAAATTAGTGATCTTTTCATCATCCTTTTATTTACACTTCATTAAATCTGCTAAGGTCATCTTAGGACTAATGTTCACTTGGAAATGGTTGAGAAAGGCATCAAAAATTTCATTTAATGAACTAATTGAGTTATTCAATAAATAGTAAAACCATTCCAAGGTTGTATCTTTCAAAGACCTAAGGAAAAGGTTAGCCAATATCTTATCTTCAAAAATAAATTCACTAAATGAGGTTGTGTATGCCAAAACATGGTTACTAGGGTCTCCTTTTCTACCATATTTCTCAAATCTAGGAATCTCTGTTCCTTGTGGAATTTTTTCTCTCAATTTCTCCAAGGATAAGGGGTTTATTTTGACATATTGTGAAGGTTTTGTTGGTGTTTCCAACTAATTATCTAGGTTTTCCTAATGGTTAGCTAATTCTCATGCTCAAAAACCCTAGGTCAGTGGACAATGAACAAGAGACACATTTACAAGTTCTATACACTTTAGGCTCTACAAAACCAAGGTGGGTTCCCCTATAACATCATGACACAATAACAAAATGCAATGGTGCCTTTGATAATAGATGCTTCACACTAGTATGGGAGAAGGTAATATGATGGGCTAAATCATCTTTTCAACCCTCTATATTTTAAGTGGTTGTTTGTAGTGTGGTAATGGACCTGAAAAAGTAAAAATACATAAAAGTAAATGGTTTTTTAATTTGATTTTATGATTGATTCTACCTTAGCTCCAAACTTTCTGAGTCTCCTTGAACCATGCCTTATCCACAATAGAGTCTATGAATGAAATAAACTCCTACAATAGACCAACTCTTGGCTTATTACAATCGCACTGCCTTATAGTGGGAAACCAACAAAAGAACAATGCCATCACACTACTTATAAATCCACATTGCATTCCCAAAAGATTTGATGCATGAATTGAAATAAAAATTACTCTATTCCTTGAATATAAACTAACAATTCAAACTCCCATAACATAAAAAATGATATGAGAACCTGACATAACCCTTGATTATATCAATTCAAAAGATAATGAGTACAATGATGGAGAGAATAAAAAATTGATATTTTAATTTTAAACAAATACAATGAGTATTCTAGTCATCTTTTGTTAACACAGAGAAAAACTTACAAAATTACTTCTCTAAGTTTAAAGAGACTTACCTATTCAACTTGACTCTATGCAAATACTTACAAAAACTAAAAATTAGAACTCTTTGAATGACAACAAAACTTTCCTTTATTGTAAGGAAGCTAAGGTGGGGGAACAACTTCCTACACTAATCTTAAGAGGATAATAATACAAAACTTTTATAGATCTTTAACAATTATAAAAACTTAAATAAAAATAAACATAAATATCATCCATACCACAACACAATGATTTATGTGGGAAAACCATTTCAAGACAAAAAAATACACACTCAAAATTCCACCCAATATATTATTCAAAAATCATAAAGATTAAAATATACTTGCAAAGAAAGCTTCTCACAGGAGTATCACCAACCAAAGATCTAGAGGCAACATGATCGCTATCAAAATCTCAAAATACATCACAATACATAGTTGTAATACAATGCCCTCATAAAATAGGGTTACATTCTAGGGAAATTAAAGCTAATAAAATATCGACTGCCAAATCTAAGACCTAATGATGAACGATCAAGATTTATAATACTAAAATATAATCAATAGTACCTTATGTATCAACAAAACTTTATATAATTACAAAGTTGAGACACATTATCCCAAAATTTATAGTGCATACATAACTCAAAATTGATTTCAAACCCTAACCCTAACACAACTAGAGCTTACAACAAGGATGAAATTTGATTGTATTTCATTAAACATTTGAATTGCCCCCAAAACCTGAGTAGAAACCCTATCCATAATGTCCCAAAAAATTAGCACCTAAATCTCAACGAGCATATTTTGACAAAATAATTTGGTACCTACAACACATAAAGGGGAATTGATCCAATAGCCATAATGTCCCATGAAATAGAGCCACTAGCCATTGAAGTTTGAATTCTAGCTATTGGATCAAAGATGGTAGCTAAGATCATATGCCCCATAGAATTTTAAAACATGGCCATTAGGTCAAATCCCCTTAGACCTACACCATAGATATCCATTGCTTCATATTACCCACCGCAACTTTGTTTTGGGCTCAAAAAACCATTTGTGCAATGCAATGAGCAAATGAAACCTAGTGGGGAATATTCTTCTACCCCCACTACCTTTGGAACTGTTAGAGGAGTTGATGTGGTGACATCTCACACTCCCACAGTCTCATTTGTAAATGCTAACTATGTCCTTTGAGATAGTAGGTATTTGACATGTGGATCCTAGCTGTTACATTTTGAGCCTTTAAGACTTTGGGCACACCACTAGCTTCAAACAAGCTCTACGAAGAGCCTGTAGGGTTGACTAGATACATGGAACCGTCCCACATCCCCACACTTTCTTTTCTATTATTATTTTATTCCTTGTAGTTAAGCGGGGCCCAACAAAAACTAAACACCTGTTGTTGTGGGACCAAAGGACTCATGACTTAAGACAACTTAAACAATGTGCTTTAAGTTATGACTTAAAGGGGGTCATTTCACTTTGTCGACATAAGATTTTGACACTTATATTTATTTTAGACTTAGGTGAAACTTTAGAGTTAGGACATTTGATCCAATATTTCACCTGCGAGCACAAGCAGTGAAATGGAACCAAGGGGCAGTTTAATGACAAGAAACCTAGACATAGGTTATAACTTAAATGACTAGGAACTGGCTAGAGGAGGTCAACAAAAAGATATAACAAAAGAGCACACTCAAACCTAGGATTTAGGGTTTTAACACACCAAGGTTTTAGATAGCCCTAACTTGCAGACTCAAAACCCTAATTCAATAAAATTGGGGAATTTCAAAACCTCCAAAATATTAGAGCATCAAAATAGCCATGGAATTTACAAGCTCCACTAGTGGGTCTAGTTGGGGATGTCTATTTAGCAAAAAAAGAGTGAGGATTCAAAAAATCTAGGAGAGAAAACCACAAAAGACCAACCATGACAAAAATATAGATACACTATACTAAAATGTGCATGGATAGGTTCTACTTATGAGAAGTAGGGTTTAAGGAATTTTCCATGCACTAGAAATTCCAACATTTCGTCATCCATATTTTGTAAAAGATATGAATTCTCACTATGATTGTTGTAGATGACATAAGGGCCAATCTAGAGGGCCTCAAATTTTCCATGTTTTCCCTTATCCTGGATTCTAGAATCCCACATTAAGAGAAAGTATCCTACATCAAGATTCTTGTTTGTAGCTCTCTTTTCAAATAAGTATTTGATGTGCAATTATTTCTTCAAGTTGGCATTATTTGTTTCTCTTCTTGAATCATCCAACTTTTTCATTTAGTTAATTATGTTATTCATGTTATCATCAATGTCATCTCCATATTCTTGGATGAACTTATACATGGGAAATAGAATGTTCATTGGTATTCTTGCATCCAATCCATACACAAGTTCATAAGGGGAATTTTTGCAGCCTTCTTTATAGTTGTCCTATCAACCCATAATGCCAATTTAAACTTTGAATCCCATGCTCTTTTGGTGTTCTCCATCACTCTTTTCATGATCTTCATGAGGCTTTTACTACTGGACTCAACCTATCCATTTCCTTATGGATTGTAAGGGGAAGAGTATGATATATAAATTCCATAACTTTTGCAAAAAATAGTAAACTCTTCTGACCTAAAACACATTGCATTTTCCATGATTAACTTTACAGGAGTGCAAAACTAGATCCGAATGTTATCCATAATAAAATTGATGACAACCTTTCTAGTTGTCTTTCTTGTAGGAATTTCCCCCACCCATTTGGTGAAGTAGTTTGTGGCTACCAATATCCAACTATTACCACCACTATATTTTTCATTAAATTTACTTATAAAATCTATGCCCCATTGCTAAAAAGGATCTTATACACTCTGTGTTCTAAGGGGTAAAGCACTAGAAAATTTGAACTTACCATAAATTTTTTGGAAAGAATTATATTTCTTTACCATCCTGTGTGAGTCAAAAAGGAGGGAAGGCTACCAATATATATATCTCAAGAGCTTATGTGCAGTTGTTTTGGCTGTGTAGTGACCTCCATAGACTCCATTGTGCATTTATTTAAGTATTTTCCCTTCTTTTTCCTTATTTACACATTTTAACATCACACTAACCCTATATCTCTGATACAAACATCACCAATCATAACATACTCAATGGTTTGTAGTTTCAAAGTCCTTTTCTTATTATTGGTCATGTGATCAGGACAAGATATGTTTCTCAGATGGTACAAAATATCCTTATACCAAGGGCAGCCTTGAACAACACATTCCTCTACAAGAACAATCTCATCTATTTGATTTATCTAACTAGCTTCAAGATTTTATTCAACCATTAACCTGGCTAAACCACACCCTTTAACAAGTGTATTTATCTAAATATCAATATTAAACTCTTGGATCTTGTTGATCCATCTACACCTTCTTCCAATGACTTTTTATTGAGTAAAATGTATTTAACTACAACACTAGGTACATAAATCACTATTTTAGTTCACAACAAGTAGGGTATGAAGTTCTTCACAACCTTTACCAAATCATAGGCCTAATTTTCCATGATATCATAATTCAATTCTTCTTCTGGTAGTTATTTGCTAAATAAATCAATAGGTTGTTCATAACCCTCATCATTGTTTTGTAACCGAACAACAATAGTATGAAACAACTAAAATGGCTTAGCAAAATTAGGTGACTTGAGCACTGGTGCTTCTTTGATGGCTTTCTTGATGTCATTAAATTCTTTAGCATTCCCATCTCCCCATGCAACTACTTCTTTTTTTTCTCAACATCTTGGAGATGGATTTTGTAGTTTCAACAAATTTTGTTACAAACCTTTTTAAAAAATTGATCTGGCCAAAAAATGATTGAATCCCCTTGATTTTTTTAGGAATTAGAATTCTATCAATTCCTCCAACCTTTTTTGGATCAATATTTATTCCTTCCTTTGAGACTATATGCCTCAACAATTTTCCTTTTGTAACCCCAAATGTACACTTCTTAGAGTTCAATGGAATTCCATATTCCAAATCTCCTGTAAATATCTTCTCTAAATACATGAAGTGTTCATATTCCTTCTTAGAGTAAGAAATTAGGTCATCCTGATAGATTTCCATGAATATGTCTATAAAATATGAAAAAGAAACATCCATGAAATGTAGCCTCAACATTAGTTAAATGAAATGGCATTCTGATATAAACATATGTCCCCCATGGTGTGGTGAAGGTAGTCTTATATTTCTCTAACTCTTTTACTTTCACAAGATTATAATAAAAAACCCATCCATCATGGAAAAAAGTTCACAACTAGTAACTTTATGCAACATTTCCTCCATATTTGGCAATGGGTAATTGTCTTTTAATGAGGATATGTTCAAGTTTCTAAAATCTACACATAACCTAATATCCCTATTCTTTTTTCTAAATGGAACCAACTATGAAACCCAGGTGGAATGTCTGATGGGCTTTATGATTCTACCATTTTTGAACTTCATGAGATCTTGTTGCATTTTGGGTGCCAATGTGGGATTATTGACCTCTATTTTTTCCAAAAAGGCTTAGCATTTGGCTTCAAAGGGATGTTATGTTGAAATAAATCCTCTCTATAAGCCTTTAGATGATCATATGACCATGCAAAAGCATATTTATGTTTTCTAAGCAAAGAAATCAACATTATCCTAATTTTGGGGTTTAGCTTCTTGTTAATATATACTTTCTTGGGTGCACAACCAGTTTCCAAGTTTATCTCTTCCAAGTCTTGCTCATGTGTAGAATTCTGCTTCACATTACACTTATCAAAGTTATCAAAAAATCTTTCTAGGGCTACCAATCCTTTAGGGATTTTATTAGTCTTGAGTTGGATTACCTCATTTCTAAAAATTGTATCCTTTCCATCAAAATTTTCCATAAAATTCTAGAAATCAATCTCTTGGCTATGATACTCATCTATAAAATGTAGAGATTTTAATAAATCAATATCATTGTTAAATATCTTTCAATTCTAAATGTTGTTAGGAATAAAGGGCCTCACTTGAATCTCAAACTTTTATATAGTAGAAAAATTTATATAATCAGGTCTCAAAGAAATATTTTCAAGGAGATCTACCATGACATTTTTTGACCTCTCTACCCAATCAATAGAAAAGGCATCAAACATTTCAATTATGCCCCAAACAACATTTTTATATTGCTTCAATATTTTTTTTTGACACATACTTAGCTATAATTTGAGACACCACTAATTTAGAATCACCCAAAATTATAATCTCCTTGATCTTATGTTACTTGCCATATTTAGTCCTAATAACAAAGCTTCATACTCAACAACCTTATTTTTGCATTCAAACTTTAATGAGAAATAGTACTTGTAGGACTTACCTTTTGGTGATATGAGAATCACTCCTACACTTGATCCTTCTTTTGAATATGTCCCATAAAAATACATATCCCATAGGCCATCTTCTTGAGTGTTTTGCTTCACCTCTTCAATTATTTTTACACTCTCATCCTTTTTTGGTTTTGCATCTACAAACTTGAAATTTTCCATGTCTATATCAATGAAATTAACACTCTCAACTAGATAAGCATCATCAATTAGGTTAAGAGCTCTTTTCTCCCTAATAAATTTGAATTCCCTACCATTTACAAGTATGGTAGCATAGGAGAGATCTAACTTCATGCTTCCCCCAACTGTCGTTGTCCATCCCCTTGAAAAAAGTATTCCATACTAAGCTGGGATATCAACACTAATTACACTCATAGCATAATCCTTTTTAGGGAAAACTGCCAACTTTAAAGGAACCTCTTTTACTACTCCAATTATATGGACTTCCCTTGAGTCCATAGAATTTTTTTTCCATATGTTTGACTTTCTTGTAACCCTAACTCTTTCATGATTGCTAATGATATGATGTTACTAGAAGCTCATAAATATATCATGCAATTTTTGATCAGTTTATCACTTAGTTGAAAAGTCACATAAAATGGATCTACTTGACCAGGGAAATTAGTTAGGGTGGTACCTAAAAACACTTCAAGAAACTTAATGTGAGTTCCTTCAGGTTCAAATTCATTCACCCTTGCTTTATCTTTGTTAGAAGAGGTAATTAATTTCCCTCCATTACAAGGAACAGATGTACCGATGATAAGGGCGAGTGCTTTTTCCTTGTGTTCTTCTATCCTCATCATTTACAATAATGGAACTGATACCTTGGTTTGTGAAAAGATTTGAGTCATATCTACTGTGGTGTACTTTGGAATTTTACAGTCTGAAGCAACTTGCTCATTCACCTTTCCTTTCTTATTTGCAAGTTTTCCCCTTGAATAGGGCTAACTTCCTTTTTTCCTTGATCAACTTTCATTTTCTAATTTTTTTCCTTAATGAGAGGAGACACAACTTGGATTTCAAGTTTTTTAGCATCCCTTTTTTTGATGTCCTTGTTCTTTATAAAGGTCTATCCTTTTGTATCACTATTTCCTTCTTTTATAAAAAAGGCTATTAGGGTTCCCTTAATCATTGTTGGTTGTTTTGTTTCTCAAATTATAGGTAGTCCTAGCATGTGCAATAGTAATAGAAGTAGAAGTTAATGATTGGATCTCTTCATCTCAAGTTCTTCTTTGTCTAACCTCTATCTTTGATTCTTGATTGTTCACCATATCATGACATTCATTCTCACCATCAAAGAAAACTTTCTATTGATGTGAATTATTTTGATTTTTTCCATCCTAAACATCAACCTCTAAACATCCCTCCTCTGAAGAGTAGTCACTAGCATGTAGGACCATTTTAAACACCATTTTTATTCCCTGGTCCTCTATATGTAAATCATCACAAGCATAATATTTATCTTGGCTATCCCCCAGGTATTGAGCAACCATACATTGCTGAGAAGAATTTTGTAATTGGTAGGAATCACACCAAGGCACATTATCCATAAAATTTTCATTATTTTTCTTCAAAGTATTACGAGTTTCTTTGTTTTTACATTCCTTTGATTGTTTTGGATAGGCTTACCATTGTGCCAATTTGTATTATATGGCTAATTTGAAAGATTTGGCATTCTCTCTTGCCTTTGATAATTGTGTTTATCATAAGATAAATCTTTATCATTTCTTACAACTTTATGATTGAGATCATTCAAGGTGCTTATAAATTTTTCAAGCTTATCCTCGAAAGGTGATGTTATTTTATTTTGGTGACCTCTAGGATTTTGCAAGATTCTGACCTCATCTCTTTTGTTTACCTTTATTGACGCTTTCTTGTTGTTTTCAATATGGGTTGCAATTTTGAATGCATCTCTCAAGGATTTGGGATTCTTATCTCTTAGTTCATAACCCATCTTAGGATCATAAGCCTTGCAATACAAGACTAAACACATAGACCTAGGGGCCCTTGTTTTATTAGGGACCTTGTTGAAGATCCTACTAAACCTTGCATTGAACTCTACAATAGACTCATTATACCCCTTGATGATGCATGTGAACTCATTAACTGAAAATATAGGGTCAATATTATTACCATATTATTATCTAAATACCCTCTTTAATTATTCCCAAGACACAATACCACCATTAGGAAAATTTCTATACTAGTCCCTAGCCTCACCAGTCAAAGATTACATAAATAACTTCATGACAACATCTTCATGTTCTACCTCAAAGTCATCTAGAAAACTCAAAAAGGTGTTTAAGTGCTCTTCAAAAGTCATCACATCACCTCCTGGGAATCTAGAAAGGTATTTCCTTACCTCATTAGGAACTTGATTATGGTATCCAAGTATTTCCCCAAACTCAAGTTGTCTATATCTATCCATCTAAAGAGGTCTCCTTCTTGGAGCATTTCTCACTCAAAAATTTTATGGATCAACTTGGTTTAGAGGGGGATTTTGTTGCACATGTGGTTGTTGAATTTGAGGGATATATTAACCTCTTTTGTATGGTGGAACACTATTGTGCATTTGAGGACTAGTCTAAAATTTTCCTTGGGTATTTGGTACATAATTTCCAGCTCCTAGATTTTGTCTGACATATTGTGGTTGAGACATACTTCCCTTTCCAGTGTTTTGTTGTGGCTATTGAATTTGAGTAGGATTAATTTGAGGGCTTGCTAAAATACCAAATCTAATAGGAATATAACTCATACTTAAATTAATTTATGAATTAGAAAGGCTTGCACCTCCTAATGGAGCAATTCTCGCATAGGAAGCATTAATCACTTTGTGTGAAGTGGTGTTTGGTTGAGGATTACTCCATGTACTCACATGGGAGGTATTAAAATGAAAACTTATTTGATTACTAATTTCAACTTATTTTTGAGGTGTAGGTATGGAGGTGCTACCAATATTTTGAGAAGCTCCCATATTTTCAAGGTCTCTCATATCATCTCTTTTTTCATTGTAGATTCTCTAATTTTTTCTTGTTACAACCTATTAATCTCTTGTTGAATATCATCAATTTATTTTAACATCTCTTCTTATGTTTGGATTTCCTTATTAGGAATACAAGCTTGTTAAATGGATAGATGGGCTTGAGTAGGTACTTCATAAGGCATACCAGCAGTAAACTAGGGATTAACATGGTTTTCAAAGGATAAGGTATGGATTTTTGAAGCAAAAAGATCTCCATGGAGTTGTTGTATTACATAATTTCCAAGAGGAGGGTTTTCATCCAAAATTTCTTATGCAGGGTCAATCCTACTTTGGTTTACTTATGTGTTCCTTGATTGAATTTCTCTTCTTTGAGAGCTTCTAGGCCCTAAAAATGGTCTATTCAATGTATCTTCCTCATTTAACAAAGCATATATTTCTTGTGAACAATCAAATCTATCTTCACTATGCAAAATATAACTAGTATTTTTATCAAATGTAGGATCAAACTTACTTGCATCTTTATGTCTCACATCTTTGTTTCTCCATGTTGATCTATTTATGGGAAGCTCCTTTTCAAGCCTCCTTTTAAGGTCTACATTGTGAATGGATCTTCTATCCAGCATGATGAAAACTTTGAGATTCTTCTTCTTTTCAACTAATCCTTCAAATGTAATAGAGTGTAGAGTCACCACCCAACTTAATGGGAATAATATTCCTTTCTTCAATGCACTTTTATAGTTTATTTAAAACTTGAAAAATTTATTAGGAATTTCTAATAGATGAATTTGAATAAAATATTTACTCAATCCACTAGGACATAGACAACCAGGTAGAAATTGCATCTATCCCTAGTATAGTTTCCAATCTATTGGTGTTTCCAACTGATTCTCTAGGTTTTCTTAAAGGTTGGATAATTCTCATGATCAAAAACCACATGTCAATGGCCAATGAACATGAGATAAATTTACAAGCTCTCCTCTATTCTTTAGGCTCTACAAAACCAAGGTGGGTTCCCCTATAATATCATACAACAATAAAAACATGCAATGATTCCTTTGATAACATATTCTTCATGCTAGTATGGGATAAGGTAGTATGATGGGCTATATCATCTTTGCAACCCTCTATATTTTAAGTAGTTCTTTGTAGTGTGGTAGTGGACATAAAAAGTAAATGCTTTTTTAATTTTATTTTATGATTGATTCTGTCTTAGCTCCATTTTTTTTGTCTCCTTGACCAATGCCTTATATACAATAGAGTCTAGGAATGAAATAAACTCATGAAATAGACCAAATCTTGGCCTCTTACAACCTCACTTCCTTATAGTGAGAAACCAACAAAATAACAATGTCATCACACTACTTACAAATCCACAATGCAACCCCATAATCTTTAATGAATGAATTGAAAGAAAAATCAATCTATTCTTTGAATAGAAACTAACAATCAAAACACTCATAACATAAAAAATGATATGAGAACTTGACATAACCCTTGATCATATTGATTCAAAAGATAATGAGTATAATGATGGAGAGGAGGACAAATTAATATTTGAATTTTAAAAAAATACAATGAGTATTCTAGTCATCTGTTGTTATTATAGAGAAAAAATTGCAACATTCCTTCTCTATATTTATAAGGACTTACCTATTCAACTTGACTCTATAAAAAGACTTACAAAAACTAAAATCAAAACCCTTCGAATGAAAAAAAAACTTCTTTATAGTGTAGGCATAACTCATAATTGATTTCAAACCCTAACCCTAACACAACTAGAGTTTATAGTAGGTATGAAATCTGATTGGATTTCATAAAACATTTTAATTTCCTCCAAAGCCTAAGAAACAACCCTATCCATAATAGATCTGACACCAACAACATACATTCCATCATGATCTTTATGAATGAAAACATAGAAGTCCCAAGAAATTAGTAGCTAAATCCGGGTGAGCATGTTTTGACACAAAAATTTGGAACTTGCAACAAATAAAGGAGCACTAGAATCATCCTTCCATCAATGTAGTATGGGAGAAGCACAAAAAAATGATTTATAGATGATCAAGTTTGATTCGGTCAATGGAAATGTAGTTACTCCATTAATCCAAATTTTCCCGCAAAATGGAGCCACTAGCCATTGAAGTTTGAATTCTAGCCATTGAATCAAAGAAAGATGGTTGAGATCACAAGCCTAATAGAATTTTAAAACATGGCCATCTAATCAAACCCCCCCTTAAACCTATGCCATATATCTCCATGACTCCAAATTACCCATTGCAATTTTGTTTCGGGCTCAAAAACCATTTGTGCGATGCAATGAAAAACTGACACCTAGTAGTGAATATTCTCCTAGTGCCACCACCTTTGGAAGCATCAAAGGAGCTGAAATGGTGACATACTTCACTCTCAAAATCTCACTTGTAAAATTTGAATGTGTCTCATGGGATAGCAGGGAACATGCATGTGGATCCTAGTTGTCACATTTGGAGCCTTTGAAACTTTGGGCCCAACAAGTAAACTTTGAACAAGCTCTGCGAAGAGCCCATTGGGTCCATTAGATATGTGGCACCCTCTCACATTCTCACACTTTATTTTTGGTGATTATTTTATTCCTTATGGGTGAGTGGGAGCCAATGAAACTAAACACTTGTTTTTTTGGGACTAAAGGACTCATGAATTAAGACAAATTAAAGAATGCACCTTAAGTTATGACTTAAAAGTGGCCATTTCACTTGGTCGACATAAGATTTTGATACTCAGATTTATTTTGGACCTAGGTGAAACTTTAGACTTAATAAATTTGATCCAATATTTGAATCGTGGGAACAAGTAATGAAAATGAACCAAGGGTCCAATTAATGAAAAATAACCTAGACATAGGTTATAACTTAAACAATTGGGAACCGACCATAGGAGGTCAACACAAAGATATAAAAAATTTCATGCTCAGACCTAGGGTTTAGGGTTTTAACACATGAGGGTTTTATAAATCCCTAACTTGTAGACTCAAAACCCTAATTTAATACAATCGAGGAAATTCAAAACCTCCAAAATTATAGAACATCCAAATAGCCATGGATTTTACAAGCTCTACCAAGTTGGCCATTTTGATTTTGGTTTCGCAAAAGTTGGTTAAGGACAAAATCATTGGTTATGTTGTGAGATGGAGGTGAATAAGGTGGAGGTGTGTATGTATTTGGAGGACAAGTTAATTGCAATGTTTTGAGGGGATATGTATTAGGAGATGTGAGGTTTGAATGCACAAAGCTAAAGAGATTCCTAGTGGAAATACCTAAGGTTGTATTGGCATTGCTAATGGTTTGCCTTGTTTTTGTAATAGTTGAATCAGTGCATGTAGGAATAGAGGCCATAGTTGTAGGAGGAGGAATTTGAATACCATCTTGAATTTGAGTGTATCCTGTTGAAGTTGGAGAATGAACCACCAAAAATGCAATAGGGAAAGAGGATTCCCCAATAGGCTCCTAAGGTTTTTCACCTAGAAGCTAGTTGGTACAATGCCTCTCTTTTTCACTAAGTATTCTTGGTTTTCATTCAAGATTAGGGGATTTGAATATAGGTGTGATGTGTGTGGGATGTGTTCAAGTTCTGGAAACATAAAATAGAAACTAACTATTAATGCAAAAACCTAGAGAATGCAACTATGTTTGAAAACACATAATGATATGCAAATGACCTAAGAAACATAAACAAACTGCTACAAAAATGAATGAAACTGAAGAGGTGCACTTGGAAATGTGTTGCAGACTAGAAAGGAGACTGGAAATGCTGGTGATGCTAAAATTTAAGCCTGTTGGGACACTCATGCCATTCTGGGCAACTTAGTCCTAGATTTGGAAAACTTCATCGAAGCTCATTTCGGCCAAATGGGTATCCAAATCTTCTGAAAGCTTTGAAAAATAGGTTTAATGGGACTAGGTCACCATTTTTGGTGACTTAGTCCACTTTTGAATTTTTGAAGATCAAAGAGTGGAAATGGAAGTGCTTGGTCTACACTTTTTGCTCCTCCAGGTATCCAGTTCTGAAAGTGAAGAATCTGGTCTACAAGTGTTCTCCAAGCTTCAACTAGGTTTTCTACAACCTTGAAGATCTTTGAAAAGTTGATGAATATTCTTCCACCTTGGTTCTTTGTCAAATATGCATACACGACTTGCAAATCACATTAAGAGGGAAAACTTGTTGATTGTTAGGGCATGGGGGTTTGCCTTGGTCAAACCCCTTTTGAGTAATCAAACCAAAATGATGAAATAATGTAATGAAGCATGAAACAATGGAGTTTACCTTGCCTTGACGATTGATCTTGAGTTGCAGAAATGGAGGATTCAGCCCTTGGGTGCTTCTTGAGAGATGTCTTGATGACTTGGAATAATCAAACCCTATCTTGCTTGAGAAGAATAAGTGATGAAAATAGAGTGAATGAATGGAAGAATTAGAAGATTAGAGATTAGGGTGAAAAAGATGAGAAAAACCCTTATTTATACATATTGTGCCCTAATTTCCTCAAAAATAACACAACACAGGCCAACCTTAGGGTTTTGGAGGAAAATTCTCGTTAGAGTTTTGTTTTAGTTTTGAATTTTATTCCAAAAGGAACTAGGTCACCCAAGGTGCCGACCTAGTCCACTTGGACAAATTCAAGTGGTGGTTGGGAATTAAGTGTCGTTTAATGATGTTTAATGGGTTTGTCTCCTGAAACACACTAAATTTGGACCTATAAGGGGATGAAGGGATCATTATGCCATAAGAAAGGGTTGATTTAGTGATGAAAAGCCTAGAAAAGTGTGGGTTAGTTACTTGAAACCTTACAAAACTTTAGACTAAGGCCTGGAAAAGGGTTATTTAGGTGAATTATGATGAAACATTCCTAGAAACATGAGGAAATATGTTACAACACTTCACAACATGTTTGCAAGACACCTTAGAACCTAAGAAAAATATGCCAAAAACCACAAGAAAGGGCCCAAATGAGTGAAAAGTTTCAAAGGCTACACTTTTTGGTGATACAGAGAACAACTAGCCACTGTAGGAATTTTTTTGGGATGTTTTAGATTTAAAACAATGTGAAATGCAAATTTAATTTACCCTAAATGAAATGTAAACTAAAGAAATTTTGACAACACTAAATGGAATGCTAATTAATGAGATTTCACAGTCCTATACTCTTGGATCTGCACTTTGGATTCCTCTAGATCTGACCGTCGAAAAGTTAGAATTAAATTCTACAAGTAATATTTTGTGTATCCATAATTTTTATGACAAATTTGACAACTTTACAAAATTGCACTTTTGATCAATCTTCAATCCTTCTTGATTTTTAAATTTGAATACATAAAGTGAGGGAAAAATTGGTTATTTTTGGTGAATGGGGGTTTGCCTTGGTCAAACCATATTTTGGAAATTAAAACCTGAAATGAAATAATGATAAAAAGAAGAAATGATGAATGAACTCTAGCTTGTTTCAGCTTGCCAAACCATTTAATGGCTTCCATTGGAGGACTGATGTTTGACACAAATAACTTTGGCATGATGCTTGAGATATTGAATGTTGATATAGAAGACTAATAAATCTTCTCTTGAAAATAATCTTTTTCTCTTGTGAAAGTTTCCTTAGTGCTAGATGTTTTGAATTGATAAAATAACTATGTATTTATAGGTGATTTTCTAATTTCCAAAAAATTAAACACCAAAGGTTGAGAATTGCAATTTGAATTTGAATCATAAAAATACCACCAAAATCTTATTAAAAAATGAGGTCCTAATTCAAAGGAGGATGGGTCTTAGGCCTTAAACCTAGGACACATATTTTCAAATGTAATTTGATGTTTGCAATTTTTTAATAGGTTTCCCTTTCAAAAAATGGGATTAATTAGGATTTTAAATGCATAATGGATCAACTAGAGGCTTAATTCAGTTTAATTTAATTAAGGGGAGATAAACAAAGTGAGAAAATGTAAAGGAGTACATTTTTCGTCACTAAAAATTTATAGTAATTTTGATGAATGGGAAGCATGAACATGTCGAGGTAGGTAGGTAAATACTAGGGAAGGTCTGACTTTATTTCCCAAGTCACTCGATCATTCTGGGGTGCTCTTTTCAAGGTAGTCTCTTAAGAGCCTTAAAAGCCAAGAATTGTCAAACTCTTACAAAGTCATTCCAGGAGCTTGTGGCATGTAGGAATGTTTTTTCTACACCTATAGGTGGATATCAAATCCCTTAAAACCAACCTCTCTCATTTTGGGTCAACTCAATGTCATTTGTGTGCTCCAATGTCAAATGCATTCCTGCAAAAGTTGTCAGTGGAAAACAATGCAAAAATGGAAAGAAACATTTTTTATTTTCACATAATGGAGTGAAAACAACTATATCAACACATGAAGGTAGGAATTCCAATGCTATGAAAGACATCCTTTTGTTGCCCAAGCCTCCTGTGATTCCAGAGTGCACTAATCTGGGGTAGTCTTGAAAGTTTCATAAGAGAAAATAATGCAAAATTGTCAAGTTTTTGGTTATTTTGGCGAATGGGTAGTGTGGACACATAGAGGTAGGTAGGTAAATAATAGGTAAGGTCTAACCTAATTTCCCAAGTCACCCGATTGTTCTGGGGTTCTCTTTCTAGGGTAGTGTTTTAAGAGCCTTAAGAGATAAAAATTATAAAATTTCTAGTAATTTTGATGAATTGGAAGCGTGGACACATCAAGGTAGGTAGGTAAATACTAGGTAAAATCTGACCCCATTGTGTAGGTCACCTAATCGTTATGGGGTGCTCTTTTTGGGGTAGTTTCTTAAGAGCCTTAAGAGCAAAAAATGCAAAATTTGTAAAATTTATAGTAATTTTAATGAATGTGCAGCGTGGAAATGTCACAGTAGGTAGGTAAATAATAGGTAAGTTTAGATCCCATTACCCAAGTAATCTGATCATTCTGGGGTGCTCATTTTGGGGTATCTCTTAAGAGCCTTGAGAGAAAAAAATGCAAAAGTTGTAAAATTTATAGTAATTTTGATGAATGGGCAGTGTGAACATGTTGAGGTAGGTAGGTAAATACTATAGAAGGTTTGAATTCATTTCCCATTTCACCTAATCATTCTATAGTTCTCTTTCTAGGGTAGTCTCTGAAAAGTCATACAAGCAAAAAAATGTCAAACTTTGACAAAAAAAATTTGGGAGCTCTTGGCATGTAGGAATGCTTTGTCTACACCTACAGGTGGATATAAAATCCCTTCAAACCAACCTCTCTCATTTTTGGTCAAATAAACACCATTTGTGTGTTCCAGCATCAAATGCATTCTTGTAAAAGTTGTCAGTGGAAAGCAGTGAAAAAATTGAAAGAAGCATTTTTTTTGGTTTGTGTATAATGGAGTGAAACTGACTATAGAAACATGTTAAGTTGGGAAGTCCAACACTGTGAAAGGAATCCTTTTGTTGCCCAATCCCCCCATAATTTTGAAGTGCACTAATCCAGGGCAGTCTTAAAAGTGTTGTAAGAGAAAATAATGTAAAATTGGCAAGTTTTCAGTTATTTTAATGAATAGGTCATGTGGAAACATAGAGGTAGGAAAGTAAATACTAGGGAAACTTTTAACTTGTTTCCCAAGTCACTTGATCATTCTGGGGTGCTCTTTCTAAGGTAGTTTCTTAAGAGCATTAAGAGAAAAATATGCAAAAATTGAAAAATTTATAGTAATTTTGATGAATGGGTAGTGCGGAAACATCGAGGTAGGTAGGTAGATATTAGGTAAGGTCCAACCCCATTTCCCAAGTCACCCAATCGTTCTGAGGTGCTCTTTTTGGGTAGTCTCTTAAGAGGCTTAAGAGAAAAAATAAAAATTTATAATATTTATAGTAATTTTAATGAATGGGAAATGTGGAAACATCAAAGTAGGTAGGTAAATACTAGGGAAGTTCTCACCTCATTTCACAAGTCATTCGATCATTTTGGGGTGCTCTTTCAGGGGTAGTGTCTTAAGAACCTTAAGAGAAAAAAAATACAAAATTTGTGAATTTTTTAGTAGTTTTGACAAATGGGCAGCGTGGACACATTGAGATAGGTAGGTAGATACTAGGGAATGTATAGATTTATTTCCCAAGTCACCTGATCATTTTGGAGTGCTCTTTCTGAGGTAGTCTCTTAAGAGCCCTAAAAGCCAAAAATTGTCAAACTTTGACAAAGTCATTTAAGGAGCTCATGGCACATAGGAATTATTTTTCTACACCTTTAGGTGGATATCATATCCCTTCAAACCAATGTTTCTTGGTTTTGGTTAATTCAACACCATTTGTGTGTTTTAGTGTCAAATGCATTCTTGCAAAATTTGTCAGTGGAAAGTTATACAAAAATGGAAAGAAGCATTTTTTTGTTTTGTGTTCATAATGGAAAGAAACCAACTATACCAAAATGTCAAGGTGGGAATTACAATGCTAAAAAAGTCCTCATTTTATCACCCAATCCCCCTTGCTATTTTGAATTGTACTAGTCCAAGGTAATCTTGAAAGTGTCGTAAGAGAAAATAATGCAAAATTGTGAAGTTTTGGGTTATTTTGATGAATGGGCAGCGTGGACATGTCAAGGTAGGTAGATAAATACTAGGGTAGGACCTCATTGCCCAAGTCACCTGATCATTCTATGTTGCTCTTTATGGGGTTGTTAGTTGTGGTATGTGAGTAGCTATCAATTGTCAATGATTATCATGCTCATTCAAGAAAGATCAAAATGCATTATTTTCAATTTTCCCTTTGATCTTAGCAAAGTACATGGATAAAATGATAACTATAAGTCTCTAATTAAGAGTTATATTTCTTGAAGTTATGAGAGGATTATACCTTCAAAAAATGAGCAATCAAAAGAATGTGAGAATACTCATTAGAAATGGGGTCAAAGAAGAACCTGCATATAAATAGAGATAAATTGTTGAGCATAAGCAAAATGAACTACAAAGTTTTAAACTAAAAAATATCTCAAATGAAATATGCACCTTTAAAATATATTGATCTACATGATCTACCATGGATGCTTTGTTGGACTCAAGGGAACACTAAGAGGGGGGGTGAATCATTGTTCAACAAATCTTAACTTCCATTAGTCTGAAACTTATACCATTATGTCATTACATTAAAAGAAAGATGCAAGAATTCAAAGGAAACATTTATAACAACATAACACACAAATTTTTGCGTGGAAACCCTATTAGGGGAAAAACCATGGTGGAGGTTAATCCACATTTTGAGTACTCAAATATAATTGTTTACAAAAAAGAATGCACTTGCATTTAGGCACACTGCCTAGAGCTCACTACTCAAAGAGAAAGGCTCACTGCCTTACAAAATTCAGATTAAGACCATCTAAAGGGTGAACTAAGATAGTAGCATCTACTTATGCCAAGTTACAGTTCTGGTGAAGCTCATAGATTTGATTCTGCACTTCACTCTGCTCTGCTCTGCTCTTCGCATCACTTAGAAACAAATTCGCACTACTACTCTGCTAAATTTCACACCATATTCATGTTTCATATATTCGCTGACTTTACACACTTCTCCACATCTCATACACACCAAAATGATAGAACTGATCTCATATATATATCTGTTAACAAGGATTTATTCATCCATCAGTCGGTTTCATAAACTATTAAGTTAATTTCATCTTGTCAGCCAGATCCACCACTAAATCTTTATGTGCATCCTCCAAAGTTGGTTAAGACAAAGAGAGGACCCAAGAAAAACTTAATCAAGAATGAATAATTTTAATTAATTACATATTATACATTCATGATTACTATACTTGTCGGGTTAGCCTTTTAGCATAGATAATCAACAAATTAGTCCACCAGATCTTCTAGATCACGTACCAGTCAGTGCACATCAAAACAATCCTTCACCAAGATATTGAAAACATCAACAAACCTTTCTCAGAGATCCATAACCCAAAATATCTATCTGGTGAGGTGTTTAAATAAACTTTTATGCCTATAACCAGATGTCATGTTCTTTACTCTATTCTGTCAGTAGAAACCAAAACTATATTGTAGACCGGATGTAAGACTTAGGATGTCATTTAGGTTGCTTTGGTTACCATCAATGACAAAAATTACAAGCCATATTCCAACAATCTCCCCCTTTAGAATTGATGGAAACACTTAGTGAAAAATGACTAAGTGTCAGAATCATTATAGGTATACTACCAAAAAATTTACTGCACTTTCACCCCTTGAGATTTATAAGACATTCTCTTCCCCTATACTACATTCTTTTCTCCCTCTATAGGGAATTTTTCACTACATTCTCTCCCCCTTTGACATCAATGAAAAAGAATGGATGCCATATGTCAAAAAGACAAAAAGTGATATTGATAAGATAGTGACAAAACATGTGTTCAAAATCATCAAGGTTTTAAAACTTTATCACATATATGCCGACAGTTCTCCTCCTTTGATCAAAACTTTAAAAACTTGAAAACAATTTACTGCTATTTTAGAAGATTATCTTATGGTTTTTCTTCACTTTCAAAAGGAATTTCTTCCAAGCCTCTATTGTAATTCCAATGATAATAATCAAGCTATTGTTCTTGGAAGTCTTATTAACAATTTTAGTTAGAGATTCAGGAATTTTAATTATTTCTTCCAGTTTCTCACCATTCCTCAATATTTCCATCATCTACTCCAACCTTCATTCGGTTAGATCCTTTACCTTCCAAAAATTATCCACAAGAGTGTTCTTGGAGAGTTGAGTTTTTGTGTGTGTTGACTATAGCTCCTAGATTCTTTTCTTGACAGTGCCATCTGGATCCTAAGATGTGTCAAAGCTTTTACCAATTTCATTCAATTTTGTTTCAATCTAATCCAACTTCTCTTTGTAATTGTTGACTACATGGGGCCAATGGATTAAATAGTTGTAGATGTCAGTGGCTGATTTTGTGCATTTCCTTAACTCATTCATTTTCTTCTTCAGTTTGGAAAGGGATAGTTTGAATTGCTCCTTCAAGTGAGAGATAACTTCACCAACTTCCTTTTCTTGAGCTTCAAAATTGAATGTTTCTTTGTTGCATTCAATCATTTCATCGGTAAGAATGTTCTACAAGCTTTCCAATCTAATCTTGCATTTCTCAACATGAGCATTTAACACACTTAGAATCATGTCTTGATCATATGATGGTCTAATAGACCATAACTTAGCTATTTTTTGCATCCCACCTTCTACTTGAATAAGTTGTTGTAGCTTTTCTTTTGTCAGATCTTCTTCTTCCTCACTAATTTTTTCTAATTCAGATTCATTTTTGAGTGGATCCAAAATGTCCACAATTTCCTTTTCTTTTCCTTTTCCCTCAATTCTGGGAACTTTTGTTTTTGGAGAGTTGTATTCAATAATTTCCTTTCCTCTCTTCTATCCTTTATCAATGCCATCGGAAGAGGAACCAAATTCCACTGATCTTATTAGAAGGGAAATATTGTCCAAACCACACTTTTCAAGCACATTCTTAAAGAAATTTTCAAATTATTAATCCTAATTAGCCAAGCTTTTAGAATAAGAGTATATTTTTTTTCATACTAATTCATTTTATTTCCATACCACATTGTCGATTTTCAGCAAGAAATTCAAGAAATACACTACTAAACATGTAATCAAAGTACCGAACCTGAAAGGGTAACCTATCTCCTTTGTCAATTGAATATTCTCCATGAGTTGATCCTTTAACAACCTGAATAGATCAAAGTCTTGACCTTCAATTATCATCTTGTGAGAAATGTAGAGTGCACCAACCGAAGTGGCTCCTTCTCAATTTATGTAGACTATCTTATATGTTATTCCATGTGTAATTTACTTTCTAACAAGATTATTGTTTGTAGCAATAATCAAGGCCCTCTGATCTCTTATTATTCTGGTTAGGGTTTCAACCTCTTTGTTCTAGATAGATTTTTTCTTTGGTATATCTCTAACTTTGCAAAATCTAGTTAAATTCTCAATTAACTCCTTTGAAATGATGTAAGGTTTGTCCAAAGTTAAAACATCATCATGTAATCTGCTCAATATGAATTTCATGAATTCCACATTCTCAAAGTACAAAAACTCGCTCCACATATCCAAATTCCCATGTTTAGCTTAGCTCAATTTCTTTAATCATCAGGCAATAAAAAATTCCTCATAGACCTAATATTTGCACTGTTGTATTCATCTAGAGTGATTGACCCTTTTATTTGTTCCATTTTCTTTTTGTATTTAGGGTTTGCAACCGCACACCAAATTGTATGAAGATTTTGAGATTTGTCGATGAATTAATTTTACTACTTTGTAATTTTTCTCTCGAGTGCTCTCCTTCTTTCCTTCTTCGATGCCAAGTAACAAATGACGGTTCTGACTTGACTTTTATAGCTCGCACATGTGGAATAAATGTGTTTTCCCTAAGTTTCCAGATACTTTGTTTTCTCAAATAGCGATTGAAAAAAATCTTTTGTGGACCTACAAATTGACTAAATTTTCTTTGCCAAAGTTATCCACAACTTTTGTACATCATAAATACATTTTCTCGAATGTTCTCTTCGTTCTGGTACCATCCATAGACAGGGATGGAAATATTTTCTTGAAAGACTCCCCCTAGGCCAATGACCCAAAATCAATTACCGAAAGAGTTATCGGAAGCAGGTTCTGGTATGGAACCATTTCTAGCATCAAAATTATTCTTCCTTACCCATGTCTTCTTCATCTGATCTCTGATTTCATCCGTAGTCACTTTTTCTTTTCCTTTATCATTTTTCTCTATATTTTTGCCTTTGTATACCAGACCTCTTCTATCTATGTTTTTTTTCTTCTGTAGAATCTTGCAATGTGACCATACTTATTGCAGTTGTAGCACACAATGCTTTCTTGTCCTAACCAATCATTCCAATGAATTATTCTAGATATGCATTGATTAGCAACATGGCCAAGTTTTCCAAATGTGTAGCATTCAACATTTTTCTATCAACAGAGTAACTTGACACATTTTTGCATTCAATTGATTTATGACCAAACTTTTTGTAATTGAAACATTGACGAGAGAATGATGAAACTCTTGAATTCATATTACTTCTACACTGAGCAACCATATGACAAAATTTATTACAAGAAAAGAAATACCCATTAAACTTTTGTGCATTAGGTTCTCTTACCAGATACCTTCCATTTTTGTTCTATCTGAAATTCTTTTATCCTAATCTGGAACTTTCTCCCTTTTCATATCCAAGACCTCTCTTATCATTTCCACTCTTCTATCCTTGAGTTAGCTCATCAAGTTTTACTAAACTGATCTTAAAATTTTCTCTGTATTCATTTGCAATGACAAGATTATTCCTAAGAGTAACAATCTTCTTATCAAGTTTTTCTTCATTTTTTTTGGCTCTTTGTAGTTCACTTTCCAACTGAGTGAATTCACCTTTTATTCTACTACATTCATCAGATTTCTCTTTCAAGGTTTGAGCAGGATTTTCCTCATTTTTCCTCTTTTCTTCAATCTCTTTAGTCATCTTCATCATCATAGATTTCATCTCATGTATTAGGTTTGTATTGATTCTAGAAAGATTTTCACATTCTTTAGTTATTTCCTTCAAGGTTTGATTCAAGTGAGCATCATCCATATTTTCATTCTCCTTTTGTTGTATCTGATCATAGAGATTCTTTCTTTTCTTCCTGGATTTAACAATCTGATCTTTCAATGACTGGATGAATTTCTCAGCATCTCTAAGATTTTCTTTTAATTCTTGAACTTATGCTTTAGACTAATCAAGGTCATCAAGTGCCACCAGAAGTTGTTGTTGAAGAATACCAAAGTCTATCACATTCCAAGATCCACCTCAAGATGCAAAATTTCTTCAGAGGAACTGTGCTTTGATACCAATTGTTGGACTCAAGGGAACATTGAGAGGGGGGGTTGAATTAATGTTCAATAAATCTTAACTTTCATTAGTCTAAAACTTATACCATTTTTCATTACATTAAAAGAAAGATGCAAGAATTCAAAGGAAACATTCATAACACCATAACATATATTTTTGTGTGGAAACCCTGTTAGGGGAAATACCACGGTGGAGGTTAATCCACAATTTGAGTACTCAAATATAATTGTTTACAAAAGAGAATGCACTTGCATTCAAGCACACTATCTAGAGCTCACTGCTCAAAGAGAAAGGCTCACTACCTTAACAAATTTAGATTAAGACCATCTGAAGGGTGAACTGAGATAGCAGCATCTACTTATGCCAAGTTACAGTTCTGGTGAAGCTCATAGATGCGATTCTAGACCAGCTTTCTGATTCTGCACTTCGCTCTGCTCTTTTCTGCTCTTCACATCACTTAGAAATAAATTCGCACTACTACTCTAATGAATTTCACACCATATTCATGTTTCATATATTCGCTACCTTTACAAAATTCTCTACATATCATACACACCAAAATGATAGAACCAATCTCATATATATATCCGCTAACAAGGATGCATTCATCCATTAGTCAGCTTCATAAAGTATTAAGTTACTTTCATCTTGTCAGCCAGATCCACCACTAAATTTGTATGTGCATCCTCCAAAGTTAGTTATGAAAAAGAGAGGACCCAAACAAAACTTAATCAAGCACAAAGAGTTTTAATTAATTACATCTTATACATCCACGATTACTATACTTGTCAGGTTGGCCTTCTAGCATAGATAATCAACAAATTAGTGCACCAGATCTTCTAGATCATGTACCAATGAGTGCGCATCAAAAATATCCTTCACCAAGATATTGAAAACATCAAAAAACATTTCTCAGAGATCCACACCCAAAATATATGTCCGGTGAGGTATTTAAATCAACTTTTATGCCTATAACCGGATGCCCTATTTTTTACTGCTTTCTACTGGTAGAAACTAAAACTATACTGCAGACCGGATGTAAGAATTAGGATGTCATTTAGGTTTCTTGGGTTTCCATCAATGACAACACTTACAAGCAATATGCCAACATGCTTTGATCTAAATCACTTGAAAATATGTTTGTGTTCTCCAAAAAACCTATATTTTTACATATCAATTAATTTTTGATATATGATATATGTTGTGATTACTAATGATTATAGATACTTATGATATATATTTATGTTTTTTATTGCTATATATGACATGTTATGAGTGCATAATAAAATAAAAAATGGATGTATATGTAATCAAATGAAATGAACCTAATACAAACTAATGCAACTTAATGGATAATGAATTAAATTTACTTAGAATAACAAATCTATATTATTCCAAACAATCTAAATGATAATGAAATGGTAATGCAAACTAGAAAAAATGCTTAGAATAAAAAATCTATATTATTCTAAACAACTTAAATGATAATGAAAAATGGATAATATGTTTAATATCAAAGGATAGTGATCAAATCAAGAAATTTAATTATTATGAACATGACTCAAAATAAGATGAAAAATATCGTACCTATCCCATATAATAAACAATATGCTACTCAATTGTTCGTAAAGGTTTATCTCCTACCTTCAGAGTATCGAGTATTACATCATGATCAACACTACTAACTATTCAATAAAAAACCAACCATGCCTTGGCCATTTTCTTTTCCTTGTGGCTATACCATATTTTTGTATGGTCACTATCTTCGGAGCTCACCACGTGGCTGCCTCACGAAGCTTTTTGCTTTAGCTTCTTTTCGCTTTTTGGTAGTCTCCTTTTGCTTGCCGCGTGGCTCGAGTTGGCTACTCTTCCAAGTTGGACCCACCTTCATCCTTTGCTTTCTGCCTCATTCTTTGCTTTTGCTCGGAGCTCTCCACGTGGCTCCCTCTCGCGACTTTCTGCTGGGCATTCTTGCTACTTTCTGCCGAGCTTCGTCTGGATGACATGTGGCATTTCTTTTTCATGCGTCGGTTACCTTGGAAATGCCGACGGATCTTTTGTGCTTCCCGGTGCCGCGTGTCTTCTCTTGTTACTGCATGTTTTTCCATTTCGGATCGTGGCCTCGCTAGCATGTTGCTAATTGATAGATGTTTGTTGTCGCGGCTTGGATCATCTGGGCCGAGGATTGCCACGTGTGGTTTGCTCTTCCATGATGCATTTTTAGGTGGTGGGTTGGCCTATATATGGGGCCTGGTTTTTCTTTTATTATGTTGTTGATAAAGTTTAAGAAATCTCTTAAGCACTAAGGATTAAGCCTTGTGTAATAGTTACTTTCAATTCAAAGACTTCGGACTGTGCCAAATAGACTCGGCCTTTCTGTTTTCAATTGTTTGCTGGTACTATCGACCTGTGCTATTGTCTTTATTTTTGTATGAATGCCTGTTCTTCAGTTTTTGTAACCTTTCATAGCTAATATAAATATAGATCATGTTTCTTTGACTCTTTTGTGTTAAAGCAAAGTTATGTTCAATTACATTATACATATAGAAGGATGGTGTTGAATGACAAGTGCTTTTGAGAAAATTTATCTTTATTAAGAGCAATTTAATGGTTCGGGCCTTTGCATTATGCACTGTGCTATGGTAAAATTCATCTAAGACTTTGGCGCATCGCCTGTAGTGTAAGCTTTACATTCATGTTATTCTCCTTATCTTTTTCCTCAAACCACTAAGTAAAGAGCTGACTTCGATAAAATCCTAGAGGTCACTTAGCTAGCACACCATGTCCCCCAATTGCTAAGTTTCCCATAAGACTATTACTACATGCAAAATTCTGCATCAACAGTTCTTTTTCTGGCACACCTGGTGGGACAGCGAACTAGCACATTTGCCTGATCTTTATAAGTGTGTATGAGTCATCGGCCTGTAACTAGGTAGCAATCTACAAGATTCCCTGGCCAGCTTGTACACCCTTTAGTTTTCGTACATCTAAGAGGTCACCAAAATAGCCCTTCACCTCCTTCGTCACCTCCTGCTCCATTATCACCTAATCCATCTGCGCCCATGGCTGCTAGAAATTATGTAGCCTAGGACTCCGGTAGTCTGTTGGTAGCACCTGTGCCTCCTGCAGTATGGGCTCCCATCCCTGTTTTGACCTTAAAAGCTATTCCTAAATATTTTGGGGATGAATCAAAAACACCCACAGAGCATCTGCAAGATGTAGCCGACGTATGTCTGGTACATAGCGTATCAAACAAGAATGTAGCCCTTAGATTGTTGGTTGCCTCATTCCGAGGAAAGGCGCTGAACTAGTACCGAACCATTCAAGCCGACACTATAGCTACTTGGGACCAGCTCGGAACCCCTTTTTACGAATGTTTCTCCAATGTTGGTGATAGATCTTCGTTCTACCATCAATTGGCCAACATAAAGTGAGCTCCTCATGAAGCTCTACCTGATTTTAATGCAATATTTCACTCAACTTGGTAGAGAGTGCCTATTGGTAGTTGACCACCTCCTGATCTAGCTTTTATGTTCTACCTGAAGTTGATAAATGCTGATATCTCTATGATGTTACAAGCTCTGGGCAGAGAAAATCTTCCTAATGCTTATGTTCTAGTTGTTACTGTAGAAAATAATCTGATCGCTGCAGGGAAATTGGCGCCAAGACCGATCATGCCATTGTTCCCCGAGTGCAATGCTCTAGAAGTTGAAGTCCCTTCCACCAGCATGCCTACGACTTCCCCCCAATCTATGTACATCTATCCTAGGAGTACTTCAAGCATAGCCCCAACGGCAGCTCTTGTGCTAAACCCCATAGCTGCTGAGATGAACGAAATGAGAGAACAGATGCGGGCTATGACTAATGAGCTAACTACTTTGAAGCGACAGCAATACAGCTATCAAAAGCTAGCGTATCAAAATTACCAAGGCGGAAAGCCTCTGTACCAATCAAATCAGTGGTAGGATAAGTCACGTGGGAATACCTCAGCTCAATCGAGTAACCAGATGGTTCCAGTAACCTTGCCTATGCAGACTATTCACCCTATTTCAAATAAGGAGCTGATAGTAGGATAAAACAATTTGGTAGAAGATGCTAGTTCATGGTGCTTTCCTTGCAATGATGAACATATGCTGCGGAACTGCCCATGAGGAAATTTGCAACAACAAATTGCATATCAACATAGCCAAGGCACTGCATCCATTTCTGGTAACACACCATATGCCTCTCAACAAATGAACAATGTCATCCTTACAGCTCAAATGCAGGGGATGTCCATCCAATAAGAATCAGAAAATGTTCCTGACCAGGCTCTCTTTTCCTGGATGGAGGGAGAAGAGTCAGCATTTCCAAATGACATCCCTATGGATAAAGTATCCCGAGTGCAATCAGATTATAATATGCGTTCAAAGTGAAGATTCACCGGAGAGTTTGCGAACTCATCTAATCAAGCGTTAGCACCACCGGCACCTGGTCCTGCAGCAAGCCCATTGCCCATCCCACCACAGTCTGAAGTGGCTATTCCTAGCCCTTTGGAGCCACTTCTTCTAAAGGTCATAACTCCTGTAGTCATCCCCGTCGTGGTTAAACAATCAAACGCACCAGCCATCTGGCCTATATCAACTATCAAACTAAAGGAGCAAACCACTGTAATTCACCAATCCTGAGTGCAATTTAACGTAGTGGAACAACTAAAAAGGTCATCTACCAATGCTTCTCTGTGGGATGTCTTGGATATTCCGAAGCAAAAGGTGCTGCTACAAAAGGCATTATCGGGTGAAGAAGATGTGAAGATTTCTTCTCGATCCCCTGAAGAAAAGGTATCCAAACCCGAATTGGACAAAGTGCTGACAATTCCACATGAAGAGCAGCTAGAACCCAAAAAGGAAGGTAAGCCTCAGCCTAGGCCTTTCTTTCTAACACTAATTATTGGTGAAAAATTACTACATAACTGTATGATTGACTCTGGTGCTAGCACCACTGTCATGCCAAAGCAAGTCGTTGATGCTTTGGGACTAAAGTATGAGCCGCTAAATAAAGGAGTCATGCAGCTTGATGGAAACAAGGTTGATACTGTTGGGATAATCAAGGGATTACCTATGACCCTGTTTGCCTACCCCAGTATCACTGTAAATCAGGATACTGTACTTATCGACATCCCTCCCTTGTTTGAGATCTGCTTATCCCAAGAGTTCACTGCAAACGTAGGAGGATATCTGGCTTTAGACTGGTCCCACTTGATTCTGAGGATGAAGCACGGGGCTAAGATGAAGTTATTATGTGGAAAACCTGCATTCTGCACATGTTACAGATGAAGCTTTGCTAAATTTTGAAGCAACACACACTTCTATTTCTTAGGAAGAGAGGCGCAATGTAGAGTTCCTTGAAGACGAGGAGGCTACTAGCTCCCGGACACAAGATGAAGAGGAGTTGTTGAAAGAATTTATTGATATAGATCCTTTCAAAAATTATCATGCAACTGGCCTCGGAACCTATGTAATACATGAAGAAGGGAAAATCATGCCTAAAGTTACTCAAGAACCTAAAGGTGAAGAGTCTCCAGAAATATGGACGTTATACTTCGATGGAGCTCGATGTAAAATAGGAATCGGAGTGGGAATTTGTTTGATATCCCCAACTGATGAAAAGACATTGAGGTCTTACCACTTCCAGTTTGCATGTTCCAACAATGAAGCTGAATATGAAGGGCTCGTCCATGGTTTATACCTTGTGGAGCAAATGGGTGCAAAGCAAATAAGTGTCTTGGAAGATTCTGAGCTAGTAGTTAATCAGGTCCATAGAGCTTCGGTTGTGAAAAATATCCGCATGCGATCTTACCGGCATAGAGTCTGGGATCTGATTGACAGTTTCGAGGCATTCAACATTCAGGCAATTCCAAGAGAAACAAATGTCAAAGCCGACAAGATTTCAGCTATTGGAGCTCAGTTTGAGCCGGCGTCAAACCTATTAAAACATAGACATACTGTGAAGGTAATTATAAGACCTGTTGTCCCAGATAACAATCAAGATTGGCAAGTATTTGATAGTGATGCTCATATTGCATCATTCCTTTAGTCATCCGGAGAGTTCACCGATCAGTTGCAGCCGAAGATCGTCGAGGCTTACGGAGATCAAATTATTCAGCTAAAATCTAACAAGCTTCTGAGGGGTCTAGTCACTCTAGAAAGTCTTTTTGATTTTGATGATGCAACAAGAGATAAAAAGAAACTCATGGCTAACAAAGGTGATTATACTGATCTGCATGTCGGAGAAGATAGAAAGCTCAAAGTTGGAAAGGAAGTGTCGGAAAAGAATAAAGATAGACTAAGACATTTCTGTGAAGAATATCCAAGCGTAGTTGCTTGGTCATATGATGATTTAAAAGGATATGATCCTAGGATCATTGAGCATACTATTGAGCTGATGAAGGGGGCAAAGCTAGTCCGTCAAAAGCAGAGGCCTGTGAATCCAAAAATAGAGTCCCTAATGTCACAGGAGCTAAACAAATTGATCACATCCCGGATAGTGTTTTTGATCAAACACAGCACTTGGGTGTCTAACTTGGTGCCAGTCCGAAAGAAAAATAGAGATATACACTTGTGCGTAGACTTCCACGACCTAAATAGGGCATCCTTAAAGGATCACTACCCCCTACCTTCAATGGAGGTAATTCTTTAGACTGTAGCTGGTTTCGAAATGTTTTCAATGCTGGATGGTTTTTTAGGCTATAATCAAATACAGGTAAAAGAAGAAGACCAATACAAAATGGCGTTCACCACAAAGTGGGGAATGTATGCTTATGCCAAAATGCCTTTTGAACTCTTAAACGTGAGAGCCACATTTCAGCGAGCTATGGACATTGCTTTTAAAGATTTGATCCACAAGATAATACTCATCTACCTGGATGACCTAATTGTATTCTCAAAATTTGCTGATGATCATTTTGATCATCTGGAGCTTGTTTCCCAAAAAGCCAAAAATTTGAAATCTCCCTGAATCCGAAGAAGTGCGTGTTTGGAGTTCCCCAAGGGAAACTATTGGGATATGTCATCTCTAAGGAGGGCATCGCTATTGATCCAGAAATAGTCGATGTGATCCGAGAGCTCCCGTTGCCAGTCAACAAAAAAGGTGTGCAGTCTTTTCTGGGAAAGGTTAATTTTACTAGCCATTTTATTACGGACTTTGTAGGCATTGTTCATCCAATTACTTTAATGCTTAAGAAGGATCAATTTTTCAAATGGACGACGGAAGCTAGAAGAGCTTTCGAAATTGTAAAAAAGGCTATTTCTTCCGCTCCTATGCTGGTTAATCCTGACCTGTCAAAGGATTTTATCATGTATGTTTTTGGTGGTGGTAATAGTATTGCTACAGTGCTTATGCAGAAAGATGATAAAGCTGCAAGGGAGTCCCTTTTTGCCTTTTATTCCCGAATTTTAAAAGAATACGAAGTAAAGTATAACTTTGTAGAGAAACAAGCCTTCGCCATTGTTAAAGGGCTTAAGAAGTTCCGACATCTGATATCATATAATAAGGTGGTTGTACGTGTTTCGCATCCAAGTGTGTGAGAATATATCATAGAAGGGGAAATCATGGAAAAAAGAGCTAACTGGATCACCAAGATCCTAGAATATGACATTGAGGTCAGACCTATCAAGATTGTCAATGGGAAAGGACTGTGTGAGTATATCACCGAAAACAGTGAAACAACGACAGAATGTGACACTCCGGAACTTGTATTAATAAATGAAGAGAATCCCTAAAGTAACTGGCTTGATGACAGGATAAATTTTATGCAGATAGGAAAGTATCCGACGAACCTCCCATCTTTTAAAAGGCATTTCTATCACCTACAGAATGACAATTTTGTCCTTTTGGAGGGTGTCCTGTTTAAAAAAAAATTCAACGGCATCCTGCTGAGATGTGTCAATGAGGAGCAAGCCCGGAGGTTATTAGATCAATATCATAATAGCCCTGTCGAAGGACATTTTTCTGCAAGAACCACAACAATTAAAATCATATGTGTCGGTTATTATTGGCCAACACTTTTTAGTGATGCATTTTCCTTAATTAGGTCTTGTAAAGAATGTCAATTCTATGTTGGAAGGAGAAGGAATGTTGCTATGCCTTTAAGGCCCATAGTGACAGAGGAACCTTTTGCTCAATGGGGTTTAGACTTCATCAGGATGATCAACCCTCTTTCCTTAGTAGGACATAAATGGATATTAATAGCAACTGACTATTTTACTAGGTGGGCAGAAGCAGTGCCGTTAAAAAATGTAACTGAATCAGAGATTGTTAATTTCCTAGAAGAACTCGTAGCCAGATTCGGCCCGCCTAAGACAATTATCTCTGACAATGCCAAAGCTTTTCTTAGCTCGAAAATGAGTCAGTTCGCTCTAGAATACGGGGTGTTCTTGAAGACCTCCTCTAACTATTAACCCTAAGAAAATGGTCTTGCAGAGTCTACTAATAAGAACCTCATCCAATTGATCAAACGGATAGGCTCAGAACATCAAAAGGAATGGCATAAGAACCTCTGGACAGCACTCTGGGTAGATTGAATTATGCTCAAGTAGTTATTCAAAACATCTCCTTATGAGATGGTATACGGAAAGGAGGCATTGTTGCCTATTGCCACAAAAATTCCCACCCTACAATTGCTCAAGTCTCTAGAAGTTGAACAAAATGGAGTGATGGAAGTAAAGTTTTTTGAGTTGTTTGAGGTACAGGAGAAAAGAAAACATGCCCTGGAAGCAATGAATAGTTGCCAACAAGTAGTGAAGAAATGGTTCGACAAAAGGGCTTCGAATCAGGGACTGCAATGTGGAGATTTGGTTCTCAAATTCAATGAACATGGAACAAAACCTGGACAGCATAGCAAATTTGGCAGCCTCTAGGAAGGGCCATTCAAGATCTACCAATGCAAACAATTTAACTCTTTTAAGTTAGAAGATATGGAAGGCAATGCTCTAAGTATTCCAGTTAATGGAATACATCTTAAAAAGTTTTATTAATTCTGTATATGGGTTAATTTTGTACATTTGTATATATGTAATTACTCTTTGTCGCTTTAAGTTTTGGGTCTTCTCGGCACAAGTTTGAAATAATGCAGCAATGGTGTAAGCAATTGAAAGAAAGTTATAAATGAACCAAGTGTTGACAAAAGAAGCATAGTGGATTATATTCATTCAGGTCAAAAATTTACAGTATAGTGGGGCTGGAAGGCCTTGGGTTAACATTTGCATATGTCCGCTAAGGCGCGAGACTTGTAAGCAGAAAGAAGCAAAATTGGTAAAACATTTTTTGTCTATAAAACACTAGTGAGAAGGATCGGTGATCATAGCAATAGGAAGCTCGGGCTTTGGAAATACCATTCTCTCAAAGTTTTCATACCATTGAAAACTAGAATATGGCTCAAAATAATGAATGCGCATCATGAAATGGCAGCCTTCACGGACTCTGGCATGGTTCTCTTCATGGGTTTCCAGCTCGAAGCCAAACAAAAAGGGCCTAGTTGGGATGATGCCTCCACGCAGCTGTTGCAGGAGAATGTTCCGGACCAAAGGAATGCCTTGACCCAATTGGGCTGCACGCATAATCTGCTCCAAACCTCCGAGGTAGTGTGTAGCGAACACCAGCTTCGTCATTTTTATAATTTTACATTTGCTGATGCTAATGTCCAGCAACGATGCGACAAAGTGAGAGCAAACGCTAGTGTTCACCCGATATTGCTCTTAGTAATGCACGCAGTCCTTCCCGAGGACCCATTTGATGGCTTTCACGTACAACAGGTTTTTGGCACCTGTCATACGCTTTGAGTGTCTGCAAATAATCTTGCCAAGGAATGCTACCTGGGTCTTTCTGCAAGTGAGTCTCACTGGTGTTTCCATGATTTCTATTTTCTAGGCTAAGAGATTAAAAATACTATCTAGCAAGAGATTGCTAAATTGAAAGACTAGTCGATATTGTGATTCACAATGTTACACAAGGGGCTAATTTATAGGCTGGCTAAGCTGTGCTTGCTGAAGAAACCATGATTAATAATTTCGTGGAGCGGGTCACTTCACCTTGGTTTTCCGTGTCGCAGTGTGCGAACTAACGGAGGTGTAGGATCAGCTTGCAACTTGCTTCACCAAGCTACCACATCATAAATAGATCAACCAATTGTCAGTAATACAAAGCATTGCCATCTCATCCGAATCGGATGAAGTTATTGAGAAAGACTCGATTAGGCAATGCGCCCTATACGAGCATTAATGTCAATCAATACAAATAGCCTACAGAGAAATGATCGTGAGGTTTGCCTGGGTTCATTTTCCAAGACAAGGATCTGTTTCCATCACACATGAAAGATTTTCTTTTAATTTTTAGGCAGTTCGACTGGTTGGCGATCTTTTCGCATGAGTAAAGCTAATAATGCATAGTAACAACTTGGCATAAATGGCTGGCATGTACCTTTTTCAGTCGCCATTCCCAAGAAAGCTGAAAAGGCAAGTTATGGCATGCAGTGAAACACATTTATTGCAAAAGTTGCCAAAGAATTAAGCAATTAAGGCATTCGCAAGAAGAGAGAAGTTTGAAAAGAGGCTAAGTCATTTGCCAAAGGATTTGCACAAAGACCCTTGTGGAGACAAAATAGCCGAAATTGCAGAAAACCCTGCACAAACTTCAGTTCAAGTAGCTCTAAGTGAGTAGATGAAGAATGCACCCTGCATGCAGCTTTATGATGTAGAGTCTTATGCCACTCCAGGCATACCTACAAATCCTAACTGGCCTTTCACTCACCTAGTGAATCAGAGGTTGTTGAACACGGTTCCTCACAAGGACCAGGCAGTGGTTTTGGAGGATTGGGACAATGTTTTTGACCCCGAGATGTCGAGCAATCCTAAGAGCCTTTGGGAAGCTGCATGTGAAAAGATGAAGAATACAATGGACCAATTTTCCAAACGGCTATGGTACTGTGGGCTTGCACAGTACATGGTTCCTTTGGTGCACCCTTGTCTAGAGATTGTAATAACATGCGCGACACAGTTCTACCCAAGCACTGGGGTTATCAACGGCAAGGATTTCTGAGTAGTCATTAGCCCCATGGCTATTCAGGATATGTTGTGCATCCCATTTCCTTTGGGTAAGGAGGTTGAAGATTTTGACATAGAAAGAATGCAGCAAAAGTGGGGAGAGTTCCAATTTGGGCCACAATTTTATCGCTCCGAGCTTCAACATCCAAGCAGTTCAACCCTGCCTAAATTGCCTTTCAGTTTGAAAGCTATGAGAGGTGCGGTACAATTTGTCATTTCTATGTTGGCAATGGTGTGCGGTTTGGACTCTGACATAGAGGTCCATTAGTTTCAAATGTCCCTCTACTTTATGTTAAGGAAAAATTGGGAGGGCCCGCTTTTTGATTTCGCAAAGATTATTAGCAATGGCATCCGGTTGTAGTTAAAGGAATTTGAGGTCGGCTCTAGGTTTAGGTATTCGTCTTTCCTGGCCTATTTAATTTTGCACCAAAATTTGGATTACTTTTCAACGTTTTTGCCCCTATCTATTTTTTATGAGAATGGCTTGAGGAAGTCGGTTTCGACATGGACTCCTATCATGTCAAAAACCTTTGATTATTATGCATTCTAGAATGTATTCATAGCCCCAACTATGAGGGCTTTGGGTAAAGCTGGTATAAATATGACCGAATGCATTTCACCCTGCCAGAGGTCCTGGCTTGGGAAGTTAGTACCACCCTATGGCTTTTTCTTCGACACGGATTTCACTATGCTCCATTTGCCGGGTTTCATCAGGGAGCCTTTTCGGCTTCCCCATTTCCTCTCTGATAGAGTGCTGGCCTTGGAGGCAATGAGACAGCTATGCACCCTTGATGATGATTATTGGGGAGGAAAACACCAGACCTCCTATTTACTATTGCCAATCATGTTTGGTTCAGTGTCACTGGAAAAGAAGAGGACCCAGCAACTTGATACCTCGGTGACTACTTTCAAAATTGGGTCATCTCGAGTTGGTACTGATAGATGATTCATGGAATTACAACCCTAACAATAATTTGTTGGACATTGGCATTAGGATCGCGCACTCACCTCGGCCATTCTGGGACCTCCAAAGGGATCCCAAGGAAGGAAACCTAAGTAGATATGTAGGCCTTGAATATTTGCTTACAGTGGACGGTCGACCACCCTAGCTGAATTTTTATCACATCATAGGGAGGGTCAACCCAAAGCTTGCAATCAGCCCCCCTTTGGTCACCTAATTGAAGAAACTCAATTGGGAACTTGACAAGATGCAAGCTTTCTAGGTATATCGGTAGGAGATTCTGGCATCTGACAAGTTATACAATGAAGTCGCCCTCGATAAGAAGTTTGATGATATCTAGGAAAATGAGCATCCAGATGTTGAGTATTCTCTGAACCATTCAACATCCATGCAGCAATATAGAGAAGAGGAGGCTGCTGCAGAATCTCAGGAGGAAGTAACTCAGATTCCCCCCGCCATCGCCAAGAATCCAGTAATTGAAAGAAACACTGGTAAGCAGCTTGTGCAGGAGGAAGAGCCATGTGCATTGGCATCCATGCCAGCCACCTCTTCTAAGCCAAAATGAAAGTGGACAAGGACCACTAGTAGTAACAATCGGGTCATTCTTGACCTCGATGATGTCCCGAGGGAGAAGTGAAAACGTACCAAAAAGGTTAATGTGGAGGAGAAGCAACCAGCAATGAAGGCGGTCGAGACATCTGCGGCTCCACCAGAACATCAGGTAAGCTTTCCTCCCTCTTCTCTCTCCTTTATGTCTTTGGTCCCACCGTAGTCTACCCCTGCTGCCTCATCTATGCCAGTCTTCTCAGCTCCTGGATTTTTCGGTCATTCTGGTCTTGCTCCTCCCGTTTTCCCTCCTATGTCCTCCACTTTTACTACTTTACCCGGAACGCAATTCGGTGTCAGTATCGGGCTTGTGGGTCAACAATTTTTATCCCCAAGGCCTAGCCCTGTGGTTGGTGCATCTCCAGTTTTTCCCTACTCCGTTACTTCATTTTCATCCCCTCCGAGTAGCCAATTTATCTCACCTTTCTCCCTGGCTATTATAACGCGACCCAGCAAGACCTCTGATGCATCAGCTACACTATCTTTCCCACTAGCTATCCGTCAGGAGTACCCTTTTCCTGGTGGGCTGGGTATCCTGGCCCAAGAATATTTCTTGCAGGTCAATGCAAATAAAAGTGCCCATGCCAACCAGATCAACCAGCGAATAGCAAAGGACGCAACCAGGTAGGCGAAGCCCCACTTGCAAACTATTTTCAATGAAACCTAGAACTCCTTGATGTTCGCGAAGATCACCCCTAATGTGATCAGGGCAGTAAGCGAGATACAACCCAATGACTATTCTGTGAATGCTATAGGGTTAGACTTGTGGCAGGCCCGACCGCAAGATAAAGTTGAACTGATGGAGGAGACTCAAAAGATAGTGACTACTAATTTCCTCAAGCTCAGCTGGCAGGACAGAAAGAAAGATAATCAAATTGCGGAGCTGAAAAAGAAGGTTGACATCTGGGTGAACAAATTCAAAGCCCAAGAGAACAAAATACGTCGGTTGGAGAAGGAGAAGGGTACGTTCAAATATAAAATCAAAGAGTTACAAAATTTGGGTGAAGAGGTTATTCCGGCTCTTGAGAAGCAAGTTGAACTGCTCCAAGCAAGTGAAGAAAAGTTTCAGGAAAAGGAAAAAGAGCTTTGCGCTGAGTCCGACCTGCTAATTGAAGGCATAAGGGAGCTCTGGCAGAATAAAATTGCTGAGATTACTAAAGTGAACGCCAACCTAGAGTTCGAGGTTCAAAAGGCTAAGCAGGCTGAATCGATCTTGGCAGAGAGGGAAAATGAAGTTTTTTCCCTAAGGAAGCAGATGCCTGCATTGGATAAAAGCTTGGCGGAAGCAGTGGTAGGTTTAAGCAACAAAGAAGCAGAGTTGGCTACCCTAAGAACCCAACCCATTGTGCCTCGGATGAATTCCTTGGAAATTTCCAAGGGGCTGCATGCATCATACTGGGATAAGGTAAAGGCTTTGTGCCTTACCCTACAACCCACTTTAAAGTTTATGGCACAAGTGGCTAGCCTTTATGAAACGGTGAGTGAATCGATACAACAGGTTCAGGAGTTAACCTCTGACAAGGTTCCCGAGGCTAGGATATTATTGGGTAAGTTATACACCATTTCAAATGAAGCATTGAATAGCATGGGAATCAATGACCGAACAACGACAGCTTTGGGTGCAAGTAGCCTCATTTCCATGCATGAGGCCATTCAACAGGTGGTAGATTGCAAACCTCGATTGAACCAAGTCACAAGTGACATGCGGGAAAAATTTTCCCGTTTGACTCAAAGAGGCCTCCCCTTGCCTTTCATTACAGACCAAGCAATAGCAGGAGTGGAGCATATTATTGAAATGATCAAAGAGAAGAAGAAAGACCTTTCTATCTTTCAGACCTTTGATCAATCTCCGACTGCTGAAGAGATCGAGGTGATCATACATCAATTGGCACAACTTTTCTTCCAATTGGAATTGGAAACAACAGTATCAAGCAGATTTCCCTTGAAAGTAATCATTGATCTCCGACTGGCTCACGAGCACCTGCGAACTCTCTCCGCACCATCAGAGGAAATATGGAGCAATCTGTAGGCCGCCCTCTCAAAGTTGTGAGCATTGTGTTGCCGAGCCAAAGGTTTATGGGGTTCTCCTTTCCGCAAAGCAAAAAGCCCCTATGAGTCGCCAGACTGTTCAATAAAAAACTACCCATGCCTTGGCCGTTTTCTTTTCCTTGCAGCTACGCCATATTTTTGTATGCTCACTATCTTCGGAGCTCGCCACGTGGCTGCCTCATGAAAATTTTTGCTTTAGCTTCATTTCGCTTTTCGACAGTCTCCTTTTGCTTGCCACATGGCTCAAGCTGGCTACTCTTCCAAGCCGGACCCACCTTCATCCTTTGCTTTCTACCTTGTTCTTCGCTTTTGCTCGGAGCTCTCCACGTGGCTCCCTCTTGCCGCTTTCTTCTGGGAATTCTTGCTACTTTCTGCCAAGCTTTGTCTGGATGACACGTGGTGTTTCTTTTTCATGCGTTAGTTACCTTGGAAATGCTGACGAATCTTTTGTGCTTCCCGGTGCCGCATGTCTTCTCCTATTGCTACATGGTTTTCCATTTCGGATCGTGGCCTCACTGGCATGTTGCTGATCGATAGATGTTTGTTGTGGCGGCTTGGATCATCTGGGCCAAGGATTGCCGCGTGTGGTCTGCTCTTCCATGATGCATTTTCAGGTGGTGGGTTGGCCTATATATGGGGCCTGGATTTTCTTTTATTATGTTGTTGATAAAGTTTAAGAAATCTCTTAAGCAATGAGGATTAAGCATTGTGTAATAGTTACTTTCAATTCAAAGACTTCGGACTGTGCCAAATAGACTCAGCCTTTCTATTTTCAATTGTTCACTGGTACTATTGACCTATGCTATTATCTTTATTTTTGTATGAATGCCTGTTCTTCAGTTTTTGTAACCTTTCATAGCTAATATAAATATAGATCATGTTTCTTCAACTCTTTTGTGTTAAAGCAAAGTTATGTTCAATTACATTATACATATAGAAGGATGGTGTTGAATGACAAGTGTTCTTGAGAAAATTTATCTTAATTAATAGCAATTTAATGGTTCGGGCCTTTGCATTATGCACTGTGCTCTAGTAAAATTCATCTAAGACTTTGGCGCATCGCCTGTAGTGTAAGCTTTACATTCATGTTATTCTCCTTATCTTTTTCCTCAAACCACTAAGTGAAGAGCCGGCTTCGATAAAATCCTAGAGGTCACTTAACTAGTGCACCATGTCCCCTAATAGCTAAGTTTCCCATAAGACTGTTGCTACATGCAAAATTCTGCGTCAACACTAACTATCCATAATTCCTTTATTCTTGGTTTGGCATGATGTCTCAACAACTTAATATTTGTTGCTATAACAAGGTGCAAATACATGAGAATGGGTTTGTGTTTCTTATAGTATTCAAATGCAGGTATGCCATTCTTTCTAATCATATACATTTGCAACCAAGTTCTATCAACAAAAACTAAAGTTGTAGGATACATGAACCCATCATCATCGTTCATTGTTTGTGTTAGCTTCTTATTTCCGTATACACATCATGCCAACCAATAGTTTATTCCTTCTTCATTCCCCTATAGTGCTACAACTGCATAGACATGTCTTGGCTTTACAAGATTTGGAATATGGTCATAATCAAGTGAACTTTCCATTTCATCTTCTAAAGAGGATTGTGCTATAGATAAAGGGGTTAGGTACTATGGAATCCATGTATCTACCTACTCACTTGAGTCACATTCATCCCAATCACACTAAATATAATTTTTATAAAAATAAGCCAACTCTCATGTCTGTATGGTCCATCCACTTGCATTTGAGCTTTGAAATAAATTCATCTTTGAAGATTCTATGATTGTTTGACATTTCAATTTTTCTCCCATTGTGTCCTCATCAACCAACCAAAAAAACCTGGACACTTGTGAATCAAGTGTCCCTCCTCGTGATAATGCATAAGTACACTAATCAAAAATAGAACATGCACCATTGAATTTTGCACAACCTATGATATTTATTTTTTCCTTCACCAAAGCTCTCTTCACACATTCACATGCACCATCATGCTCGACTTTTCCATTCCCAACTTCAAAAAACTCCAAATATGTGGTACACTCCTTTGAACATGCATCCTACTCAACTAATAAAACATATGAGCATTCTTGAATTGCCTCATGCAGTTATCTAACCAAATGAGATGTTGAATCATTGCAATACCTTTTTCCTACAAGAACTCAAAAAAAAATTCAAAAAAATATTGCACAAATTCAAATGAATGAGATCTATCATCACTCATGTAAAAATAGTACTCCATGATTATCTTCCTATCCTTTTCTATACTATCAAGGGCATGTCTATATGCTATGTGGACAAAATAGCAGTTTAAATAGAATTGTAATATATTGTGATTGTACCTCATTTTTTGGTTGCAATGTGTAATTTTCAACAAAATCAACCACAAAAATAGTTCCAATCGAGAAAGGGTTCTTACACATCTTGAATTGTCAATCCAACCATCGCGACCTGTGGCTATGTCTTGCATACTTATATAAAATATTTTTCTTAAAATCAGTAATATTTACCTTTCTTGTAACTAACTCACATATAGAACCTTCATGTCCACTCTTCAAACTATATTTGACTATCTCAAATGTTTTTTTCTCAACAATATTGTTAGCAAAATCATGTTTGTTGCCTTAATAAAAACATATCACAAACTTCGATAAACCACCAGATTGAAAACATGTTTCATTTAAACAATAATTTTTAAAGAAAAGACAACCATCACCTCTAACACATAAAATTGAATCTAGCAAGTCCCTGGATGAATTAGGAAGTTGTATTGCATGACACTCCAACAAAATTTCGTTAGTATGCATAGTAGAACGAATATAGCATAGTAATTCATGATACATTGAAAACTCAACGTGGTATTTATAGCATGTATAATGAATATTAATAGGTACACAATAAAATGGATTTCAAGACTAGAAATCCCTTTGTGAGATTTGAAAATTTGGATGTGCTTCACAAAATTGTTTGTACAATATTATTTGGCTACATTCCAAGGAATATTTAGGATGCGGTGTGCGATCTCGATTACCAATTCTTAACTTTAAAACATCCTTTGCATTTGGTGATACTCTAGATTGAGAGTGCCAAAATTGTTCAATTTAATTATTTACATTATCATTTAGCTTCTTATCAACACGTGGAAGCCTTCCACTAAAATCCCACATATCATTTTGAAGAGGACTATTGAGTCTTACTCTTCATGAGAGTTCTTTATTCAATGTTAAATCAATGCAAGTTTTCCTCAATAAATGAGCCTTTCTCAAATGATGGCTTACTAGTGAGGTTGTGATCACTCTATGAGTGGCTCTTTTATATTTTTCCTTACTAGTATTTCTAATAGAAGTTAGAGCATTACAAATATTTTTTACAATAATCTATTTTTTCTGACTTTTTGGTGACATGAATCTTCAATTCTTTAATAATAGTCTCATTTTGTAAGACTTTAGAAATTGCACAAAATTGTGACATTATTCAATTAATGTCTTATCAGAAAATTATTGATTGAACATATTGCTAGCCCTGAACCAAACCATTTGTGATGACCTTTGTTCATCAAGATTATCTATTATGTTCTCATCTATTTAAAGTAACCATTTAGGGGTTCTCATGTAATTAGGTTATACGTAAGGTTCATTTTCAACGTTTTCAATATTATTAACATTTTCATTTTCAATATTTTCAATGCTACCAACATTTTCAGTAACAATTCCAACATTTTCATTTTCATTTTCAACATTTTCAATATTATTAACATTTTCATTTTTAATTTCAACATTTTCAATCTTATTAGCATTTTCAACATCTTCAATATCAATTCCAAAATTTTCAATTTCAACATTACCAATTTCAACATTTTCTATGTGAATTTGAATATGATGTTCAATGTTTTCAAATTCTATTCCATCTTCACACGAATTCACATTTAGGAGTGGAGAAGAAGCCTCATCTTGGGTATTTTCCATACCTTGTCTTCTCTTCTTATGATTTTTTCCATCTTTTATTCTATATGCTTAAATTTGATTTGTTGTTAGTTTTTTCTTTCCTTTTCTCTTACAATCACTATTGCTTCCTATTGCACAAACAAAAAAGAGCACACAAATGATTGTAAAATTGTAAAATGTGTAAAAGAATCTTCCAAAAGCTGGATTTTGTCTATTATAGAAAAAGAACATGGAATTCAAATGATAAAAAGAATGTGGGGACCATTGGAATAATCAAAACGGTCCCCTTTTTGTTTTATATATAATTCACAAAATGGATATTCATTTAGAACAGTTATCCATTACAAATGGATATCCATTATGTTTTGCATGCGAAGATTCAAAACTTATACAAAGGGAATGAATATCCATTTATAACAAATACATGTTTCCTTTATTTTTTAAAAACAAAAATTCATAAAATTATGTATGATTAATAAATGCATCATACATTATATTATGATATGTTTAATATTATTTATTATATATTATATAATATATTTAATATATATGCTTTAATATGTATATACTATAATATATATTATAATATATACTGTAATATATATATTATAATATGTATACTATAATATATATAGTATAATATATATTATATATATATTAGACTGCAAGAATAGGTAGCCCCCTATAAAGTGTAGTGCGCCTGTAAACTTTTTTCACATGACTGATGATGTTGGTTTGACACGCTCTCTGGTACCATGAGGACAGGGGGAGAGTACACCTCATGACCTCTTGCTCACAATATGGTTCTTTATGCAATTGATCTAGGCTCCTCGCCCCTGGGTATGTGTAGGATCATGATGGGCCACAAAGTGGTGATATGTAAGTGATATGATGATGCATGTGGCTGACTTTTTTTTTACCCAAAATTGATGAAACGAAAAGGGTTTTTGAATGACATTCTCAGCTTTCCACCAATATAAATTATGCTTTACTTTGAATTTAATAAATAATTATTATTCATTTTTGATTTGAATTACGACTAAAATCCTGATTGATAGGTTGATTGAAAAACATCTATAGCTTTCAAATGGTATCACATTTTTTGAATCTAAAACATGCGTCACATTCCATTCTTTTCATACTATAGGATTAAAAAAAAATGAATTTCATGAAGTTTTGACCAAGTTAAGGTGGTCAGACATACGAGTTTTTATATTTTTTAAAAGTTGTAATAAAAAATTCATAATTAATTATTTACTAGGAAAAAAATTACAAAAAAATATGCATCACATCATGACATGATTCCTCTACTTATATCTAAAATATTATAAAAAATTATATCATTTTATTGTGGTTAGGGTGGTCAGACAAGCACCTACTTATTTGTTCATTATATTGTTGGATAGCTAAGAGAGAACCTAACATTACTTAGGTGTTCAATTTGTTTGACATTGAAACACATGCAATCCTGATGGTGAGCATGAACCTGATTATGTGAAATACTGTAGAATTTGCAAAAACACGTCTTTGGTCATTGGGAAGGCCCTCCAAGCCTTTGGGTTAGTTTTCCATGGAAAATACCAATCCTAAGGCTTGGGGATTCCAAAAGAAAGATATAACATGAGCACGTTATAATTTGCTCGTGTTATATCTTAGTTTTGACATGGGAATTTTCATTTGTGCAAGAAATTCCTAGCAAGACATAATATGAGCACAGTATAATGCACTCATGTTATCTCTTGATTTATGTGAAATGCTACTATATTGAATGTATGTTTATATATTTGTATGTTTTTATGTACATGTATTCTTGTATGTCATGTATGTATGTATGTATCAATGCATGCATGCATGTATGCCTATATGTATGTCAGATTATATCTACATATGTACATGTAAGCTTGTATGTATGTAGAATCGTATGTACATATGTATTATGCTTGTATGTATTTATGTATGTCTTTAGAGGGAGGGACAATTTTAAGAGAGAGACTTGTCTAGGTAGGGTGGAAGGGAGGGAGAGAGGGAGGGAGAGACCTAAGAGAGAGAGAGGTAGAGAGGTAGTGAGAGATAGTCTTGAGAGAGGGAGAGAGGATGGAAGGGAGAGTTTAAGAGAGAGGGAGTGGGAAATGATTTGGAGTCAGAGGGACTTATCTAGGTAGAGTGTGAGGGATAGAGGGGGAGAGAGAGAGATATAGGGGGTGGGAGAGAGAGAATTGAGAGAGAGGAGGGGGAGAGAGAGAGAGGGAGAGAAAGAGAGAGTTATGTAGTTAGGGTGCCAAAGGGAGAGACATGAGAGTGTGAGGGGAGTGAGAGGGAGAGAATTGTGAGATATGTAGTGAGAGGGAGTGCAAGAGAGATGGAGTGTGAGAGTGAGAGACCTGAGAGAGGGAGAGAATGTGGGAGGGAGTAACTTGAGAGAGGGAGATATAGGGGTGGGTGGAGTGAGAGGGAATTATATAGGTAGGATGGGATGGATATGTAGAAAGAGGGGAGAAAGAGAGAGAGTTACCTAGGTAGGGAGAGAGAGGGAGAGAGAGGGAGTGATGGAGAGGCCGTGGGAAAGAGATAGAGAGAGATAGATAGAGGGAGCGAGAGAGGGTGGTAGGGATTGATTGAGAGAGAGGTATATAGAAAGAGGGAGAGGGTAGATAGAGACAATTAGAAAGGGTACGAGAGAGGGAGGGAGAGAGAGGTGAGATGTATAGATAGAGAGAAAGGGATAGGGGTTGAGGGTATAGGGTTGAGGTATTAGGGTGGAGGACCTATAGGGTTGATGGTTTAAGGTATTAGGGTTTAAGGGTTGAGGGTTGAGGGATTAGGGTTTAGGGTAGAGGATATTAGGTTGATGGTAGAGCATAGAAGGTTTAAGGTTCTAGGGATAAATGGTTTAGTATTGAGGATTTGAGATTGAGGGTAGAAGGTTTAGGGTATATGGTTGAAGGATTAGGTTGAGGGTTTAGGGTTTAAGGATTGAGGGTTGAGGGATTAAGGGTTGAGGGTTGAGGGTTGAGGGTTGAGTGTTTAAAGTTGATGGTAGAGGATTGAGGGTCCAATGTATAGGGTAGAGGATATAGGGGTTGAGGGTTGAGGGTTGAGGGTTGAGGGATTAGGTTAGAGATTTTTCTTGGGTTTAAGGGTTGAGCGATTAGGGTTGAGGGTAGAGGTTACTAGGTAGAGGGTAGAGGGTAGAGGGTAGAGGCTTTAATGGTTTAGGGTTTAAGGGTTGAGGGTTGAGGGTTTAGGGTTTAGGATTGAGTTTTTAAGGGTTTAAGGTTGAGGGATTAGGGTAGAGAGGGATGGATGGATGGATGGAGAGATGGAGGGAGAAGTGAGATAGAGAGAAGGAGTGAAGAAGAGGGAGGGAAAAAGATATATGAGGGTTAAGGATCTAATGTATAGGGTAGAGTGGTTGATAATTGAGGGTATAGGATTAAGGACCTATAGGGTTGAGATATTTGTTGAGAAATTATGTCTCAACTTTCAGCTTGAAGTCCTCGTTTTCATGCACTGGTGATTTTGTGTTGTTTGCAAAGTTCTAGCGGAGGCAGAACCGGGATGGAACTTGGAATTGTTCTATTTGCCTAAGTTCCAGGTTTCGGTTCTTGTTCCTGCTCTGACTCCACTTCCTACCGTCTATTTCTTCTCACTTCATTTCGTAGGTTATGGCAGAGGCGGATCCAGTTTTGGAATTTGGCAATGTCCGTTTGCCATGTTCCTGTTTCAGTTTCTGTTCTGACTCTAGGTCTGACTCCTTCTTTTATGATCGCGTTCCTCTGGATGTTTGGATTCTCCTCGGGGTGTTTTCCTCTACCTTGTCCTGGTTCTGGATTGTTGTTTCTTGTAGTTGGCAGAGGTGGAACCGAAACTGAATTGGTTCTTGATCTTGGACTTCTGGTAAAGTCCTGTTTCTATTCTTGTTCCATCCCCGAGTCTGAGTCCGACTCCGGTCTTTTGTGTTAATGTCTTGGTTTGACCCTGGGTTGACTTTACCCGGTCATAACTGTTTTTGATGAGTTCCCCTTTCCCATGGGCGGACGTGGAACTGAATTCGTTCCTGAACCTATAATTTCGGTAGGGTCATGTTTCGACTCCAGTTCCGTCTTCGACTCCGACAGTGTGTATTTTTGGTGAAGTCCTATTTCGACTCCTATTCCGACTCTAGCTCCGGCAGTGTTAGAAATGACTTGAAGTCTTGGTCACGCTCGAGGTCTGTTTGACCATTTTGGTTGCTCTATCAGCTGCAATTGTTGATAGGTCTTGGACACATAGCACCTAGTTGAATAGTGATTGGACGGATACCAAGATAGTTATTGTGGCAGTTGCATTTTTCAATGAAGGGTGGGGAGCTCAACTATTTTGAGTAATGGCTTGAATGCAAAGTCGGATCGTTGCAGGAAATCTGTCAAATCCGACCAGTTGCATGATTTGAGGATGGAATTCATTGCTCTTCTGAGTCAGTTACATATGGATGAGAGATGTGTTATTTCTCATAATTTAAGACAAGTCAAGGGTTGAGTCATAAGTTGTAGAGCAAGTTTGAAGTTGCAAGCTGAAGAACAGAAGGACGTGAGTTCTTGAGGAGGGTTTTGAACTGTATGTTGTAAAAACATTGTAACAGTGAATCTGAAACTCTTTGGGTGATTGTGAGCTGAACAAAGAAGTCTGGTTATTGTATGTAATCGATTCATTAATGTAATACAATAGATTTGACTTTGTGTGGTGGGTTTTTTACTTGAAAGGGTTTTCCCACGTAAATACTGTGTCATCTTTGTTTGCTTATCTTTCTAGTTTCTCATTGCCATGGTTGTATGCATCTCTATAAGTTTTTGAAACTATTAGTTTTTCATTTTTGCTTCTCTCCCCTAAAGTAAAGGTGTTAAGGGAATGTATTTCGCACTATTGGGTCAGTAGATCCGCATTCTTTTCCCTTCAAAGTGGTATCAGAGCTTGGCCAATTTGTGTTATCCTTGTTAGGGTGAATTAGTTTTTTGCACTAATATTGTTTCAGTGGGAGACGTGCATTGTTAAACTTGTTTCTGTTGTGAGATGGAGAGTACATCTGGTAGAATAGATATTGAGAATTTTAATGGTAGCAACTTTGAGTTATGGAAACTCAAGATAGAAGACTTGCTTGTGGATAGAGACCTTTGGATTGCAGTGTCTGGAACTAAGCCACAAACTATGACCCAAGAAGCTTGAGATCTTGCTGATAGAAAAGAAAGAGGATTGATAAGACTGAGTCTAGCCAATTTTGTGCTCCTGAATGTTCATGAGGAAAAGTCTGCGACTGCTTTATGGAAGAAGCTTGGTGATATTTACCAAGGAAAGTCCCTGGTAAATAAGTTGTTCCTGAGAAAGAAGTTGTACTTCTTGAAGATGGACGAAGGTGCATCTGTTGCAAACCATCTGAACTCGTTTAATATGAGTGTTACTCAGCTAGCATCTATAGGTGTAAAGATTGAGGAGGAGGATCATTGCATGCTCTTGTTGTGTTCATTACTTGACAAATAGGATCATCTTGTGATGGCTATTGGAAGCACAACCATTGCTTTCAAGACTGATGATGTGGTGGTTGCTTCGCTTCTGTCTGAAGAAATGTGAAGGAAATCTTCTGAGATAGCCAAAGATGCTCTTTTTGTTTGAGGTAGAACAAAGGAGAAAGGAAAGAAGAAAGACAACAAGTCAAAATCCAAGTCTAAAGGGAAATCAAAGTCTCCTGGTAAAAAGTTCAAGGTAAAGTGTTGGAACTGTGGGCAACTAGGTCATATCAGGAGGGACTACAAGGAGAAGAAGAAGAAGAATGCTTCTGACAATGAATCTTCTCAAAGTGATGCAGATGCCTTCATTGCAGCAGCCTTGATAACTCAGGCATCAGATGATGTTTGGTTAGTTGATTCAGGTGCCTCTTTTCACATGACATCGAATAGAGATTGGTTCTCAAAGTATGAGAATTATGATGGTGGAAAGGTATACTTGGCAAGTGATTCAACATTGGAGATTGTTGGCAAAGGAAGGGTCATAATTCAGTTTCCTGATGGGAGAGTCAAAGGAATTGGTGGTGTTCTTCACATCCCAAGTTTGAATCGAAATCTTCTTTTTGTTAGTAAGTTAAATGATGCTGGTGTAGAAGTTTCTTTTTCTAGTAAGGGATGTAAAATGGCTAGAGGTGCAATGGTGTTAGCTAAGGGTGTTCGTACTGGGACTCTGTACAAGCTAGATGCATGACCTGTTCTTTGTAACAGTGCCTCTGTAAAGTCATATAATTTTGCACCTATAGAGAAAGATGAAGACTCTTCACTATCTGCAAATGCTTTGGAGGTAAAACTCCCAACAAAGAAGACTATGTTATGGCATCATAGACTTGGTCACATAGGTGAGAAAGGTTTAAAAACCTTGTAGAAGAGCTTGATGATTGTAATCTTGAGTTCGATTTCTGTGAACATTGTATCTATGGAAAGCAACACCATGTTTATTTCTCCTCCAGTCCTCACAAATCTTCTAGTATACTAGATTATGTTCATTCTGATGTGTTTGGTCCAATTAATGTTCCTTTGTTATCAAAGTCTAGATATTATGTTTCTTTTATTGATGACTATTCGAGAAGGGCATTTGTATACTTTCTTAAAAGTAAATCAGAAGTGTTCAGTCAGTTTAAAGAGTTTAAATCTTTGGTAGAAAATCAGACTAGAAGGAAAATAAAGTGTTTAAGGACAGACAATGGAGGTGAGTTTTATTCTCCAAATTTTGAAAGGTACTGCACTGATCATGGAATTAAAAGGCATAAGACAACCACCTACACTCCATAGCAAAATAGAGTTGTTGAAAGGTTGAACAGGACATTGATGGAAAAGGCAAGGAATATGCTGAGTGGTGCTAGTCTGGAGTAGAAGTTCTGGGCTGAGGCTGTTGCTACAACATGTTATTTAATTAATAGATCTCCTTGTTCAGTGCTTGTTGATAAGACACCTTTGGAAGCATGGTCAGGTAAGAAACCCTCATTAAGGCATGTTTGGGTATTTGGCTGTGAGGGATATGTTCATGTGCCAAATGAAAAGAGATCAAAGTTGGATAACAAGGCTATGAAATGTATTCTCATCGGCTATGGAGTTGGTGTGAAAGGATACAAGCTTTGGAACCTTGTTGCTGAGAAGGTTTTGTATAGCAAAAGCGTGATATTTCATGAGCTGAAACCTCTAGTAAGTGATCAACAACTTGAGACAAATCAGAGTGACAAGAAGAAGGATGCAATTGAGATTCCTCAAACTCCAGAAAGGGAAGAGTTGCATGGTGTACCTAAGATTGAGAAGAGCTCAAGCAGCTCTAGAAGTTCTGATGATGAAGAACAACCTCAGCCTCTAAGGAGCTCTACACGAGAAAGAAGGCAACCAGAAAGGTATGGTTTCTTTATGTTAGAATCAAATTGTGTTTATGCCTTAATTACCAGCACTTATGAGCCTAGGACTGTGAAAGAAGCAATCAGCATGGTTGATTCAAAGTCTTGGCTAGAAGCCATGAATGAGGAGATGGATTCCTTGAAAAAGAATGATACTTGGAAGTCGGTACCACTGCCTAAAGGGCGAAAGCCTGTTGGCTACAAGTGGATATTCAAAAGGAAGATAGGCCTTGATGGTAGTGTGGAGAAGTATAAGGCACTATTGGTTGCAAAGGGTTTTTCCCAAGTTGAGGGAATTGATTATGGAGAGATCTTTTCCCCTGTAGCAAAACTGACATCCATCAGATTTTTGTTGTCATTGGCAGCTATGTATGACTATGAAATTGAGCAGATGGATGTGAAGATAACATTTCTCCATGGTGAGCTAGAAGAAGAAATCTTCATGACCTAGCCTGAGCATTTTGTTGAAAGAGGTAAACAAAATTTGGTTTGCAAGTTAAATAAATCTCTCTATGGTCTAAAGCAATCTCCTAGAATGTGGTACTAGAAATTTGACACATTTGTGTTGTCAATTGGGTTTGTTAGATCAAAATCTGATCATTGCATTTATTATAAATGTGAGAATGATCGTGTGCTTGTTATTACTCTGTATGTGGATGACATGTTATTCATTGGTAATAGCAAGGCAATGATTTCTGATCTTAAAACTCAGTTGTCTACTAAGTTCAAAATGAAAGATCTTGGAGCAGCAAGGTACATTCTTGGGATGGAGATAACCAGGGATAGAACAAGTAGAAAGCTTTGGCTTAGTCAGAGTAAGTATGTGAAAACCGTTCTAGAGAGGTTCAACATGATTGATTGCAAGCAACTAGTTGTTCCAATCATGCAAGGATTGAAACTATCTATTGAAGACTGTCCAAAGTCTACTACTAAGATGGAGGACATGACCAGTGAGCCTTATGCAAGTGCAATAGGTAGTTTGATGTATGTTATGGTTTGCACAAGACCAGACATTGCCCAAGCAGTGGGAGTTCTAAGCCGTTTTCTGGCAAATCCAGGGAGATCACATTGGGATGATGTAAAGAGAGTGTTTAGGTATTTGAAGGGTACTTCAAATTATGCTTTGTGTTACCATGGAAATATGATTGCATCACAAAGGGCTCTTTGCATTCAGGGATATGTTGACTCTGATTGGGCAAGGGACATTGACAGTAGAAGATCCACCAGTGGATACACTTTCATGCTTAATGGTGGAGCAATCAGTTGGATGAGCAAGCGACAAGCTATAGTTTCTTTATCCACGACAGAGGCAGAGTACATGGAAGCAACTCATGCTTGCAAGGAGGTAGTGTGGCTGAGGAATTTGTGTTCAGACAATGGATTTAATGCTGAGCAAATTTCAATTTGCTATGATAGTCAAAGTGCCATTTGTTTGGCAAAGAATCCAACCTTCCATGCCAAGACCAAGCACATAGATGTGCAATATCACTTCGTGAGGGATATGGTTGAAGATGGCAAGGTTAGTATGGATAAGGTTGACACCTTGAAGAATGTTGTAGATGCCTTGACAAAGTTGGTTAGCATATACAAGTTTAGATGGTGCACAAAATCGATGCGCCTTGGGGCCTATGATAGACAGTAAGGTTTGATGTTTTGAGGAAGCTGGAAGTGTTCACCAAGTGGGAGATTGTTGAGAAATTATGTCTCAACTTCCAGCTTGAAGTCCTCATTTTCATGCCTTGGTGATTTTGTGTTGTTTGCAAAGTTCTGGCGGAGGTGGAACCGGGATGGAACTTGGCATTGTTCTGTTTGCCTAAGTTTTGGGTTTTGGTTCTCGTTCCTGCTCTGACTCCGCTTCCTACCATTTGTTTCTTCTCACTTCATTTTGCAGGTTCTGGTGGAGGTGGATCTAGCTTTGGAATTTGGCAATGTTCGTTTGCCATGTTCTTGTTTCAGTTTTTGTTTTGACTCCGGGTCCGACTCCTGCTTTTATGATCTAGTTCCTCTAGATGTTTGGATTCTCCTCGGGGTGTTTTCCTCCATCTTGTCCTGGTTCTAGATTGTTGTTTCTTGCAGTTGGCGGAGGCGGAACCGGAACCAGATTGGTTCCTAATCTTGGACTTTTGGTAAAGTCTCATTTTTGTTCCTGTTCCGTCCCCGACTCCGACTCCGACTCCAATCTTCTGTGTTCCCATCTTAGTTTGACCTTGGGTTGACTTTACCTAGTCAGAACTCTTTTCGATGATTTCCCCTTTACCATGGGTGGGCGTGGAACTGAATTCGTTCCTAAACCTGTAATTTTGGTAGGGTCATGTTTTGACTCTAGTTCTGTCTCCAACTCCGACTCTGACTCCGACAGTGTGTATTATTGGTGGAGTTCTGTTTTGACTCCTGTTCTGACTCCGGCTCCGGCAGTGTTAGAAATGACTTGAAGTCTTGGTCGCGCCCGATGTCTGTTTGACCGTTTTGGTTGCTCTGTCAGCTATGATTGCTGATGGATCTTGGATGCGTGGCACTTGGTTGAATATTGATTGGACGGATACCAAGATAGTTATTGTGGCAGTTGCATTTTTCAAGGAAGGGTGGCAAGCTCAACCGTTTTGAGTTATGGCTTTGAATGCAAAGTCGGTTCGCTGCAGGAAATCTGTCAAATCCGACCAGTTGCGTGATTTGAGGATGGACTTCATTTTGTCTTCTGAGTCAGTTACATATGGATGAGAGATGTGTTATTTCTCATAAGTTAGACAAGTCAAGGGTTGAGTCATAAGTTGCAGAGCAAGTTTGAAGTTGCGAGCTGAAGAAAAAAGGACATGAGTTCTTGAGGAGGGTTTTGAACTGTATGTTGTAAAAAAATTGTAACAGTGAATCTAAAACTCTCTGGTGACTGTGAGTTGAACAAAGAAGTCTGGTTATTGTATGTAATCGATTCATTACTGTAATACAATAGATTTGACTTTGTGTGGTGGGTTTTTTACCTAAAAGGGTTTTCCCACGTAAATATTGTGTCATCTTTGTTTGCTTATCTTTCTGGTTTCTCATTGCCATGGTTGTATGCATCTCTATAATTTTTTGAAACTATTAGTTTTTCATTTTTGCTTCTCTCCCCTAAAGTAAAGGTGTTAAGGGAATGTATTCCGCACTGTTGGGTTAGTAGATCCGCATTATTTTCCCTTCAATATTATGGTTTTGGGTTGAGGGTATAGGGTGGAGGGATTAGGGTTAAGGGTACATATGGTTGAAGGATTTAGGTTGAGGGTATCCAAGTTGAGGGTTTAGGGTTTAAGGGTTGAGGATTGAGGGATTAAGGGTTGAGGGTTGAGAAATTATGGTTGAAGGTTTAATGTACAAGGTAGAGGGTAGAGGGTAGAGGGTTTAAGGGTTTATGGTTTAAGGGTTGAGGGTTTAAGGTTGAGGGTTTAAAGTTGAGGGTATAGTGTTGGGGGATTAGGTTTGAGGGTCCAATGTATAGGGTAGAGGGTATAGGGTTGAGGGATTACAGTTTAAGGGTTGAGGATTGATGGTTGAGGAATTTAGGGTCAAGAGGGTTGAGGGATTAGGGTAGAGAGTTTACTTGGGTTTAAGGGTTTAAGGGTTGAGGGTTGAGGGATTAGGGTAGAGGGTAGAGGGTAGAGGGTAGAGGGTTTAAGGGTTGAGGGTTTAGGGTTTAGGGTTAATGGTTGAGTGTTTAAGGGTTTAAGGGTTGAGGGTATACAGTTGAGGGATTAGGGTAGAGAGGGAGGGATGGATGGAGGGAGAGATGGAGGGATAAGTGAGATAGAGAGAAGGAGAGAAGAGGAGGGAGGGATAAATATATATGAGGGTTGAGAGTTGAGGGTATAGGGTTGAGGACCTATAGGGTTGATGGTTTAGGGTATTGGGTTGAGGGTATAGGTTTAAGGGATTAAGGTTGAGGGTACATATGGTTTAAGTATTAGGGTTGAGGGTCCAATATATAGGGTAGAGGGTATTGAGGTTGAGGGTTGAGGGTTGAAGGTTGAGAATTGAGGATTGATGGTTTAATGTATAAGGTAGAGGGTAGAGGGTTTAAAGGTTGAGGGGTTGAGGGATTAGGGTTGAGAGTAGGGGTATTGCATTGAGGGTAGAGAGTAGATGATTTAAGAGTTTAGGGTTTAAGGGATGAGGGTTGAGGGTTGAGGGTGTAGGGTCGAGTGTTTAAGGGTTTAAGGTTTGAGGGATTAGGGCAGAGAGGTAGGGATGGATGGATGGAGAGATGGAGGGAGAATTAAAATAAAGAGAAGGAGAGAAGAGGAGGGAGGGTTAGAGATATATGATGGTTGATGATCCAATGTATAGGGTAGAGGGTTGATAATTGAGGGTATAGGGTTGAGGACCTAGAGGATTGATGGCTTAGGGTATTTGGTTAAGGGTATAGGTTTGAGGGATTAGGGTTGAGGGTACATATGGTTGAAGGATTAGGGTTTAGGGTCTAATGTATAGGTTAGAGGGTATCAGAGTTAAGGGTTTAGGGTTTGAGGGTTGAGGATTGAGGGATTAAGGGTTGAAGGTTGAGGGTTTAATGTATAGAGTAGAGGGTAGAGGGTAGAGGGTAGAGGGTAGAGGTTTTAAGGGTTTAGGGGGTTGAGGGATTATGGTTGAGGGATTAGGGTTGAGGGTAGAGGGTATTGGGTTGACAGTAGAGGATTTAAGGGCTAAGTGTTGAGAGTTTAGGGTTTAGAGTTGAGTGTTTAGGGGTTTAAGGGTTGAGGGTTTAGGGTTGAGGGATTAGGGTAGAGAGGGAGGGATGGATGGATGGAGAAAGTGTCAAATGCAAGTAGTGTAAAGTTGTAAAATGGTACAAATTTTGTTTTTCAACTCATGTGACCAAATAGATTGTTCCAACATATTCAGATGGGTACATGTATGCTAAACATGGTCCTCTTTTACACCCAAACATGATGAATCGCACTAAGCTACGTTCAACCAGCTTGATCCCTTAAGGATCCAAAGTGCAAAAGGGAAGAAATATTTTATGAGCTATTACTCAAAAAATATGATGTTTATGAACTCTCCATCTATGTCTATGAGATCATGTTGGTCCCCTCTATAATAACCTCTCTCAGTTTTTCTTATCTCGGAGTTATTTTCTCATGGTGTCCAATTTTCACTTAATGAAAAAAGTGTCAAATGCAAGTAGTGTAAAGTTGCAAAGTAGTGCAACTTTCATTCTGCAACTCGTGTGACCAAAAAAACTATTCCAACGCATTTAGATAGGTATGTTTACACTAGGAATGGTCCTCTTTTGTACCCAAACACATTGAATATTTCTAAGCTACGTTCAATCAACTCGATCCCTTAAGGGTCCAAAGTGAAAAAGGGCAGAAATATTTGATGAGCTATTACTTAGAAACTGTGATGCTTAAGAACTCTTTGTTTGAGCCTACGAGATCATATTGGGCCCCTCTATAATAACCTCTCTCAGTTCTTGTTATCTCAAAATAATTTTCTCGTGGTGTCCAATTTTTACTTGATGGAAAAAGTGTCAAATGCAAGCAATGTAAAGTTGTAAAGTGGTACAACTTTCATTCTGCAACACGTGTGACCAAACAAACAATTCTAACACATACTGATAGGTACATTTACACTAGGCATGGTATTATTTCACACCCAAACACGTCGAATCACTCCAAGATACATTCAACTGGCTTGATCCCTTATGATGGCATGCAAAACAATCGAAAAGAGGAACATTCACATGATAGTTGAGAAGTCCAAGTTTTCCACACAAAAAGCACATGGTCATCCTCAAGTCTAGAAAGCGCAAGAAATTTTTTAATTATCCTCCTTTCCCCTACAACAATATATGACCAATTGTAAATGCATACAATGGTGGAACTTGGAAACATTTTATTTTTCCTCAATTAACAACTTTGGTTGTGAAGCATTTTGTCATTTTCATTTTAAATGATTTTCTATGCTTGAAAATTGGAGTCTAAGAGAAAAAAGTGATGCTCTCATGTACATTTATTATTTGGTGTGATAAATAAATTTTCCACCCTTGATTCCATTTCTTATTTGTATTATAAATTATAAAGCTTTCTCCCAGATACATTCCTATTCAGGAAATAATATTTCAAATATTTGACATATACATCTTTTGACGTGTTTAGATGGCGATGGATCAAGAACATAACAATTCATTTTGTACTGTAAGGATTATGTTGTGAAAATTTTTAAAGACTATTCAAGATAAAAGGTTTGTATGATAATGTGTCAAGAAGTTAACTATTCATCATCTACTATGAATATTATGCTTTGTAAGTGTTGTGAAGATTATGCATCCTTTGCTTAATTGAGTTGTTCCAATCAAAATATTTAATATAAAGGAATATTTTTATGAAACTTCTCATTGAATACCAATTGAAAACATTTTTTTTTCTCAAATGAGATAAAGAATTTCATGGAGCTCTTTGGATTAAACTGAATTGAGATATGTAAGGGAAATACATTGCTCAAGGATCTTAAATAAGTCTTCTCTCTTGTTGCAATTTTGGGTGAATTATTTCTTTCAAAGTATTAGGAATGCTTTGCCTATTTTCTAGTTGGAACTTTCCATTCTAGAAGGCTCATCTCTTGATATATATTATACTCATTCTTAATCAATTATCAAGTTAATAATCAGTGCATTTATTTATAGTTAATCTTCTCTTTTCAATTTGTGCAATTTTTTAATTTGTAACTCTACTAGTATTCCTAAAAATATTGAAGTTGTTTAGCATCAATCAATAAATATTCAAGACAAACCATGAAGGACAATAATGATCAATAATAGGGCTAACCAGTTAATAAGCATACACATAAATAAGTCAAGCATACATGTCAATAAGGGAAGCACAAGTACTCAAAAACATGTAAGCTTTGAAGTATACACATGAATACATAGTTTACACAAATTAATACAAAGTATATGCATGAATAAAAGGTATACACATGAAAATAGGTAAGTCACAAAGTATACATTGGAATACATGTAAGTAAAAAATTATACACGTAAATTATAAAGTATACACTTGAATACACATAACTCATATCTATTGAACCATGGATTTATAATACAAATATGGACACCATCGATAAAAAAAGATTTTTATTAACCAAATAGCCATGTAGGCATACCTTAATATGTGTCGATATAAGTATAAAATATATACAAAATAGCCATATAGGCTTATGAGAATTCCATATAGGCATACAATGTCAAATATATCCAATACAAAATATGCACAAAAATGCCATATAGGCATACAACAAAGGGCTCTAGAATCAAAAGTCATTTCTTTGCATCCTCTCAAAATAAATTCTTTCCCTTTTCTTGTCGGTCAAATGGCAATAGGTTTGCTACTCATTTATTCTAAGGCTGAGGAGTGTTCCTAGTGCTCCTCCGAGGGTTTAGTTTCTATTCAATCTTTATCTATTACAATAAGAATTAAAGACATTAATATGTACAAATTACATTATAAAAAATGATATATTTAACAAAATAATCACTTACCACCAGTAGATGATCTCTCTCCTTGAGGGGAATATTTGCATGCCCATGTTGTGGTGTGGTGAAGCCCTATAGAAACCATCCAAAGATAAATTAAACTATGAATCAATAATGGTTTGATTTTTCACTAACTAATAGCTATAACAACAGATGTAAATTGAAATTTAGTAATCTACCTCATACCTCCTATGCGAGATCCATCGAGGAATCTATAGAATATGAAACACTGAGCTCCATTTCCCTATGAATATTTGAAGGTTTATTCTCTTCCAATAACTTAAAATAAAACAATAAATTATTCAATCACAAAAACTGCAGTAGTGATGCATGTCATGGCTTATAATGTATGAGATAATGAACAAAATTTTGAGTACTTATTAAACTATATAATTCTTACTATCATGCTTACTATTTTCCCTATCCATTGCTTGTTTGAGAGCACCTATTTTTAGGCTTTTACCCGTAGAAGCAAGGCAGTGAACTGTTTGATAAAATGCTTTCGTGGACATGTATGAAAATTGTGGTATCATAGAGAAGGTAGTGAAATGTTTGAAAAAATGCCTCAAAGAAATGGGGTCTCATGGTGATGGAATTCCATTACAAAAAATTATATGTCATGGCATTCCATCACCATAATACCACATTTCTTTGAGGCATTTTTTCAAACAATTCATTTCCTTCTCTATGGTATTATGTTGGGATGGGGTGGATGGTATAGTGTGGTCTTGGTTATGAGATGGAGGGAGATCATGACATGAAGAGGGAGGGGTGGGGACATGGAAAAGTGGAATAAAATTTGGAAGATTCCATGGATTGGTGCATTGAGGATGAGGACCTTACAAGGAATTTGGAGAGGAATTTTGGCTAAAGGGTTAGTTTCTATTCTTCAAGCAGTGAGATGTTTGAAAAAATGCTTCAAAGAAATGTGGTCTCATGGTGATGGAATGGAATTCCATCACCATGAGACCAAATTTCTTCAAGGAATTTTCATACTATTCATTGTCTTGACTATGATATTTCTTACTAATATGCTTTTATAGATTTTTTTCCAAGCATCCATAGTTTGTTGGAAAGCACCTATTTTAGGATTTTAGCCATAATAGCAAGGAAGTGAGTAGTTTGATAAAATTCTTTGGTACACATGTATGGAAAATGTGGTACCATAGAAAAAGTGGTGAGTTGTTTGAAGAAACTCCTTGAAGAAATGTGGTCTCATGGTGATGGAATGACATTCCATCACATGAGACCATATTTCTTTGAGGCATTTTTTCAAACTACTCACTACTTTGTCTATGCTAGTGCTTACTATTATGCTGTGATATATTTTTTCCAAGTATCCATAGTTTTTTGGAAAACACCGTTTTTTAGGATTTTAGCCATAGCAACAAGGAAGTTCAAGTAATTTGATAAAATACTTTGATAGACATGTATGGAAAATGTGGTGGCATAGAAAAGGCAGTGAGTTGTTTGAAAAAATCCCTCTAAGAAATATGGTCTCATGGTGATGTAATGGAATTCCATCACCATGAGACCACCTTTCTTTGAGGCATTGTTTCAAACTACTCACTACCTTGTCTATGATATTGCTTACTATTATTCTTTGATAGATTTTTTTCCAAGAACCCATAGTTTGTTGGAAAGCACCTTCTTTTAGGCTTTTAGCCATAGCAGGAAGGAAGTGAACTATTTGATAAAATGCTTTTTTAGAAATGAATGGAAAATGTAGTAACATAGAAAAGGCGATGACCTATTTGAAAAAATGCCTCAAAGAAATTGGGTCTCATGGTAGTGGACATCACCATGAGACCACATTTCTTTGAGACATTTTTTCAAACAACTCATTGCCTTGTCTATGTTATTGCTTACTATTATTCTTTCATATTTTTCTTCCAAGAATCCATAGCATAGACAAGAAGTGAACTATTTGAAAAGATGCCTCAATAAAAAGTGGTCTCATGGAATGCCATGATAAGAAAATGCAATTGGCAGCTACTCCTAGTTATTATTTATGCTATGTGAAGTAATTGCATCACTGCTTATGTTGACTTTCTAAAATTGACTATATTGTAGTTGATTTTTTGTCATGTATCAACATCTAGTTATTAATTATCAAATGTGAAATTGTAGACACGTAAAAATACAGATTGATCCTACACACTTGATCCTGATTTTACTAACATCGTTTCTTCCTAAATCACCCCCTTTACTAATTAATTTAATCGAATGATCTTTATTTGATTAAATTCATCACATTTCATCTCTTGATTAAATAAATCAAATTTATTTAATTAAGTCATCATCTTCTGTTAATTAAATAAATAATTGTATTTAATTAATCCTATAGTCCCTCTTTTAATTAAATAATTCATTTTTATTTAAAGTCATCTCCTTAAATTAAATAAATTAATCTTCATTTGATTTAATCTAACACCATCCTCTTTAATTAAATAAATAAATCTTTATTTAATTAAATCTAAAATCCATTATTCTTCTCAACTTTGATTTAAATTAATCCTAAAATCTAAGTCAAAATTGTCAAATCATTTAATTTCTACTTAAATTGATTAAATCATGATTAATCCTAATCCTAATCACTCAAATCCTCTAGATTTTGCAACTTGCACCAATAAATCAATTTAATTGATTTATTAATTCTTCCTCTATTTTCTTTCAACTTGGCATCAAAAGGAAATATTCCTCAAATTTGAAAAATCCCTCCAAAAGCTATGAGTACTTCCAACAAGGCATTAAAGGCCTCTTACATGTCCTTTGCCTTGATCCAAGTGGAATTTACTCCATTTCATCTTCCCTATAAACTTGTCATTTCACAAGTTTCAAATTCCACCTACTTTAATTTATTGGCACATTCATCAAAATGTGCTCATTCCTCCAGTCATATGTGGACAAGTGGCCTTCTCTTATTGGTTGGTCTTCTATCCCATATTCATCCAAATTCTTCAATCTTTCATTCTTCAAATCTATAAATAGAGGGCCTCTCCTATTGAATTGATCATCCACAATCCAAGCAAGTCTACTATACTCAATTTCACTCACAATTTCATCCATTGCTTAAAAAGAATTCATATCATTGTTTTGTAGATAAAATGAACATGTGTACTCTTTGTTTTGTAATCCCTCATCTAAGTTAATATCTTTAAAAAAAAGGAATATGCACTTCTCTCATGTCTCACGATGATCTTGAGAATCAAAAGCCTTTTTTGAGATATTAAGTTGTGTAAGTGATTACATCCACATTTCAATTTGGGTTCCTAAAATTAAAAAAAAATCTTGCTAGTGTGAGTGGAGTATATTGCGAGTGTTCTCTCTTTTTTTCTCAACAAAGATCAATCGAACTATGGATGTAGTTGCTCACTTTTGTTTATCCTTAGAGGGTCTGCCTGGGGGGAAACAATAATCACCCCAAGGAATGACCCAACCGGTAACATGCTAAAGCCAAGCGACTTCCAACCAGTATATAAGTGTGGGTTATTGAGGAAATTTCAAGTATCATAAAGATTATTTAGACAAGAAGGGCAACAATGGTCTCTTACTGCATGGATGGTCCCCCATGAATGAAATGCCCACATTAAAACCTCTTGTTTAGAAAGGCCAAAGTCCTTATCTATTTTTTGATGCAAGAACGATCATTCTGAAGTCGTCCCACATTTTTACGGGTCTTAGTAGAAAGGAGAATTATTTCATGGGATTTTCATGGGTACTGATTCTTGGCTGACCCTAAAAGTGTGTCGTGGAGGGGAGCCATTGTGGTCAAGCATCTAATCATTCTCTAAGAGTAGGTGTAGCTGGATTTATCCAAGTGGGAACTCAACAAATATTGCCTCTTTCATCCTAGGATTGTGCATCACTTTGAAATCAAAATAGTTTACTTGGATCCAAATGCTTGAAAAACATTCACAAAGTCTTGAAAATTTCAATCCCTTTAGGGGGAACAAATACCATTGACAAATCCAAGTGCTCTTGCTTTCCCTAGAGATTTCATCCTTAGAGGCTTCTATGTATTTGGATTTAATCTCAATTTGTTCTCACTAAAGTCAACATAGGAAAATTTTGCCTTAATTTCTTTGATTCTCACATAATGGACTTTGTGGGATGATAAGAAGTTAGGACATTAGATATTTAGTTTGAAAATTTAATAAATAATTGTTTATGGTATAATCAATTCATTATTCAAGATGAAATCAATTGAACCCCATACATGTGCTTGTTTATCTTTTGTCTTATGGTCTTTTGAGCAAACATTGATCTTTTGGTTTGAAGTACTCTTAGGGAAAAACATGTTCTTCACAAACTTGGTTTTGTAAACAAGTCCCTCTTAGGTTCATTTATGATAAAAAAACCAATCATTTCATCCATCCCAAAACATCAATCAAATCCCATTTCACAAACAAATTTTGAACCTTTGGAAAAATCATTCATATTAGACTTTTGGTAAATCCTTCAATCAAAATCAAAATCACTTTGTTTGGCTAAATGTGTGTGGATGAATCCTTCCTCACGCATTAGTTGAATTATCACCTTTGTGGACAATTTTACCCCAAGATAGCATCCAACATCTTGGGATTTATAAGTTCATTATCCAAATAAAACCAAATCCAATCAAAATCCAAAATCCTAAAGTCTAGTATTCCTCCAAAGTTCCTAAAAGTTCAAACACCCATATCACTCACCCTTTCATCTTTCATCCCATCATTGGTCCTAAACACCTTAGAGGTTCACTTTGGAAACAAGGTCAAAACACAAGAAAAAAATGGAATTTAAACTTGATTCATGCATCATGAGTGGTCTAAACCAACCAAACTATCAAAGCCTTGTAATGCCAATCAATTATCAGAACTTGCATTTATACAATCCATACATGGGATCATTATCTCCTTCATGCCTCAATGATGCAAAAAATGTGAGTTTCCCAATCTAAATTTTGGACCACCTTTCCTGATGGTAGGTCAAAACCTACAATTCTATCAGCCAAACAATCAATGCATGGGTCTTCTTCCAAACAACATTATCCCACCAAATCCATAGATGTTGAATACAAGTCCACACTTGGTGAAATTTGGGATAGATATGTTTGCAAATCAAAAACCAATATTGTTTAACATCCAAGAAATATATTAATGACTCCATGTATTGATCCAATTCAAGGTAACACCATGAAAAATCAAAGCTACCTAAATCAAGGCAATGTGTTTCCCAACCAAAATAATGTTCAATTTCAACCTATAATTCCAAATCTAAACATCATACCAAATCAGAACATTTTCCAAAATCAATCTATCCAAGATCCCCTAAAAACACCACAAGTATACACTCCAAATATTCTTGAACAACAACCAAATCAACTATATCAAGGGTGTCAAGATCAGGATCAAATTTCGTGAGATCAAATTGCTATACTTAAAAAATTCATTGATTCATATCACCAAGAGACATCTTCACCCAAAAATCAATATACTCTTCCATTTGTTGAACCATGCCATCAAAACACTGAGTTATCTCCACAACCACAAGAGGTTGGATATCAAGATCAACAATATCAACAAAAAACCCAACCTCCACTTCTCAAAGATCAATCACCACATCTCCAAAATCAATCGCCACAAGATCAATTTAAAGTACAAATATCACAAGGTAACAAATGAAAATACACAACCCTTGGGGAACCAATCGAATCATTCATGCAACGGTTGATAAAAGAAAATATCATTAAAATCCTTGTTTATGAGAATTATCAAGAGCCCCAAGTTAAACTACCAGGGTATAACGAGAAGCACCTTTGTGATTTTCACAAAATAAAGGGACACACAAAATCAAATTGTATTCGACTTACAAATATCATCCAAGATCTTATTGATCACAAAATAATAACTATTGGGGACAATGATTAGGACTCAACCACTAGTGATAGCATTGACAATCTCCCCCCACAATTGTGGAAAACAATGATCAAGATCTATCCATCGATGAACACCTTCAAGATGTTTCCACCTCATCCAATGATCAAAATCAACATACATCAAGAGCCATTTTTATTCATGATTAGGACCCCTCCTACAAAGATCTATTTCAATATATGTTGATGCTATTTAATCCTATTGACGTAATCCAAGATTCATTAACCAATGATCATGTTGACAATGTCTCTACATCACCTAATGAGGTAGAAGACATATGTCAAGAATTTATTCCAAAGAATGATCAACACCTATCACCCAGGTTTGGGAATGGTCCTTCCCAAGACATATTGACATTAGTTGACCTCGTGGATATAGATACTAAAGGGATCCTCAACTCAACACTTGATCCAAGTCCACTCAAATATCAACAAGATATTGAGCCACTACCCATGCCTAAGGATGATGTCCAAGAACCCTTTGTAAGAAATCCATCCTTTGAAATTGACCCATGTCAAGAACTTGATCCATGGTATGTCAAAATCAATTCCAAAATTAATCAAGATCAAGAATTTGTATCTCCAAGATACTAAACTGATCTAATGGCCACTCTCCTATCTATACAAGATGTCGCAAATGATGATCGTATCCATATAACACATACCCCTATGTCTACCCATGAGATGCTTTCTTTGGATGTATATGATCTTCATTCAAAACAAGAGTCTCATACTCTTGATATCATTACCAAGGAACAAGAGTCTCCTACTCTTAAAATTTATACATAGGATCAAGATATAGAAAAATCTAGAGACATATCAGAAATGGGTCATGAAGAAGTCTTCTACAAATGTTGTGAATTGGAAACATCCTATGAAGGTGTATAAAAAATGAATCATGAGGAATACTTTTATGTGGACATTCAATCATTAATACCTCTTGAAGAAGCATTAAAATATGATATTTCACAAGATGAAGCCAAATATATGAATTAGAAAGTTATCCCACTTATGGAGGATCCTATCACTTATAAACTTGGATCACTTAAATTTTTAAGGGAAAATTGTGTTATCAATGAAGAAGCTATCACCTTTGAAGATCCACGATAGAGAAGAGAAGGATTAGCACCCTACTTCCAAGATAAATCATATCCTATTGTAAATAAAATGTTTTAATAGATGAATTATCAAGGCAGAGGATTAGGCCTACATGAACAGGGTATCCTAGAACTAGTGTAGATTATTGGCAATCCTAAGCATCAAGGTCTTTGTTATTTAGTACTAGGGGCAACTTCATCTCAAGAAAATGTCAACATAGGGAGCACAAAGAATCCTTATGATGAAGCCGATGCCAATACTACAACCAACCACATCACAAATTGGGACCAACATCAAAATAAAGATTTGAATCAAAGCATGAAGGATAAATCAAATACAAGTTGATACCAAAGAATACAAAGAATGATTATCCCTATCAAACTCCATTAGTCAAAGAAACTATGGGGAAAAATAAAAAAGGGAAAAGTATCCATCAAAGATGTCCACAAAGGAGAAAGAAAGCTTCTGAAGTGATGCATAGAGTATATCAAGTAGTTGGTCCTAATTCCATGCACACTTCCATATCCACCCATTATTGATCATATTCCCAAGTTTGGAGATTCAAAGGTTCTAAGCTATCAACCATTCCATCTTTTATTCCTAAACACACTCCACCATCCACGCCTCCATGCATGATATCAAATTCTCACATTAACCATGCATTGGCAGCAACCCTCCATCATAAGGATTCAAAAGGCACTCTATCACGATGTGCATACAAAGACAAAGTTAACTCTGGTATCAACAAAGCAGATCAAGAATATCAAAAGTTCCTTTCAAGTGCACATATCTTGTTAAAGAAACTTCTTCAAGAAGGATACTGATGGCACCTTATGACAGAATCATCTACATCAACACCACCAGCTGGTTCAGCATGAACCTAAGATCTTTTGAAAAATTCAAAATAATCAAAAAATCATGAAAATAGTAAAAATAAAATTCATCCTTCAGGGAAAACCACTACGGTGGCACTTTGGACAAGTACCATGATGAAAATCTAGAAAAAAAGCATCATGTAGAGAATTGAGAATTTGTGTGCACCGATTCAATTGGAAGCATCTCATCCCATCCATAATAAATCCATTCATCCACAAACCATTTATCCAATCCATTTTCATCCATCTACATCCATAGTCCAAATTATCTTGATCTTGACCAAGTTTGGTGCACGCTTTACACTTGCTTATGGTAGACATCTTGACATGGGTCATTTTTATTGATCCTATCCTACTTAATGTTATCTGAGCCTTGAAGCATTATCCAAATGAGCATCCTTTGTTTGAATACCTTATTTTTTCACAAGATAATCCTTGGAATCCTTTGCATTCTTACCATATCCATCCATCCATACATCTAGCCAAGAATCCACCCATGGCTTTTCAAACATTGCTAGACACTGGTGGTAGATATTTACATCTTGCGTCGAGAATAAATCTTGATTTATATCTTCCAACTTATGTGGTGATCCGAACATTGGCAGACATAAAATAAAATTGGTCAAAGCATTTTTGAGCCAAAATCCAAATCACTAGACCATGGCATATTTTGACAAGAAGATGTTCCTTATCAAGCTTTATCTTTCATCAAACATCGATCCAAATAGCCAATATTAGTTGCATCTAATTTAAACTTCAACGTCACATGAAATCATAAAAAAAAATTGTTCCAAATCAAGCTTCAAAATCTTGATCAATCAAATCCAATCAATTCATCATCATCTTGGGATATCCTTCCCAATCCTCATGTTGCTTAACACTATCCTTGCATTATTGTGTATCTTCAACAATGTTATCATCATCAATCCATCAATCTAATCAATCAACCTTAGCTTGGTTTTCAACAAAAAAATCAATCACTGATATTGTCACACGTGTCCATATCCAAATTATCAAAATCATGCAAAAATACCCAAAAATATTACAAAATCAAAAAAATCCAAAAACATCCAAAACATATCAAAAATCCAAAAATAGGTCAAAAATCCAAAAATAAAATAGAGTCATCCTATCGAACTACGCTATCTCTGAGCTTTAACTTAGGCAAGGTGGATCTTTGATCAACCCCCGAGACACCCTAGGTTAGTCCTTTAGGTGCTCATCGCAATAAACTAGCAATCCATTTTTCCATCTATCTCATCAATAATCGAGTCTACATCAGCCGAACTACGTGGTCTTTGTGTATATAGTCTAGGCAAAGCTAATCTATTGATAAGCTCTTGAGACCCCTAGGATAGGTCTTTAGGTTAGGTTCTTGGTCAAAATCTCAGAAAATACCAAAAATTTGAAAAATATCCAAATCTCAAAAAACAACCTCAAAACATTTCAAAAATACCAAAAACATCCAAATATTTAAAAAACCCATACATCTCCATCTCACTCTCACCCGAAATAATCTCATTCATGATAATCAATCATCATTTTTATCCTTTGGTAAGTCAGTCCGAAGTAAGTCTAGCAGGTTTAAAAGTAAAAGCTAAATCATCAAAGTCTCAAGTCTAGGTCAGTAAGTTAGCAAGTTAATCAACTTGAAGCATCAATAGCTTATCATCCAATCAATCTCATCATCATCTGATAACAACATGTCCTAGGATGCATCCTTCCTACAATGGACATCAACATCAGGCATCACCGTAGTTTAGTCTTGGCTAGCGGTATGAAGAACATTAGCTTGTTTTTTTACTTTATCTGATCTTTTTGACTTATCTTATTTTGCGCTCATTCCAATGACCTCTCGATGATGCCTAATAAAAATGTTTTAGAGATAAAGGAATGGGGCAATGATCACTATCTTTTCATCTATTGTGCTTGTTGGATATCCTTATAATATAACTTCGTCATGTGCGCTTTTTTTGGCTTGTAGGGAAGATGTTTTAGGTGTCTTTTTGACCACATAGAAAGGCTTGTTTTTCTATGTTTTGGTCTGAGATGTTTAGAATATCTAAACTGTATTTTGAATAAGGTTTCATGTGTCAGATGTGAATAGGAGTACTCCTATCTGATTTTTGAGTCAAAGTCCATCACACTAAGTACAATGTCATCCTGGTTATTTTTACCTTGATGCATCATGCTTATGTGTATTATCAAATATAAGGTAAATGGCCCTTTTAAAATCCCAATTCTTGATATCATTATCATCATCACCATCATTAACAATGTAGACTTAGTGGATCCTCCTTTCATCATCTTATTTCTTCTTTCTTCTCTTTGTGCTAACATGGTATCATGACGGTTGATCAGAACATCATGAATGCATCCATCTTGAACCTCTTTGTCATGAGATCGACCCTCAAATCAAACTTTTCACTCGATCTCTCGAGGGGGTAGTGTATCAGTGTACTTATCTCCATTGGGGCATCCGAAAAAATCAAAAAAGTTGAATTTTGATCATGGGAATTTATTCTTTGAACCAACACAACAGGTACATTGTTTCAAAGAGGAGAAAAATGTAGACACGTAAAATATATAGATTGATCCTACACACCTAATCCTGATCTTACTAACATTGTTTCTTCCTAGATCACACCCTTTACTAATTAATTTAATCAAATGATCTTTATTTGATTAAATTCATCTCTTAATTAAATAAATCAAATTTATCTAATTAAGTCATCATCTTTTGTTAATTAAATAAATCATTGTATTTAATTAATCCTATAGTCCCTCTTTTAATTAAATAATTCATTTTTATTTAAATTCATCTCCTTAAATTAAATAAATTAATCTTCATTTGATTTAATCTAACACCACCCTCTTTAATTAAATAAATCAATCTTTATTTAATTAAATATAAAATCCATTATTCCTCTCAACTTTGATTTAAATTAATCCTAAAATCTAAGTCAAAATTATCAAATCATCTAATTTCTACTTAAATTGATGAAATCATGATTAATCCTAATCCTAATCACTCCAATCCTCTAGATTTTAAACTTGCACCAATAAATCAATTTAATTGATTTATTAATTCCTCTATTTTCTTTCAACTTGGCATCAAAAGAGAATATTCTTCAAATTTGAAAAATGCCTCCAAAAGGGATGAGTACTTCCAACAAAGAATTAAAGGCCTCTTACATGTCCTTTGCCTTGAGCCAAGTGGAATTTACTCCATTTCTTCTTCCCTCTAAAATTGTCATTTCACAAATTTCATATTCTACCTAATTTCATTTATTGGCACATTCATTAAAATGTGCTCATTCCTCCTCCAATCACATGTGGACAAGTGGCCTTCTATCATTTGTTGGTCTTTTGTCCCACATTCATCCAAATCCTTCAATATTTCATTCTTCAAATCTATAAATAGAGGGTCTCTCCTATTGAATTGATCATCCACAATCCAAGCAAGTCTACTATACTCAATTTCACTCACAATTTCATCCATTGCATTCAAATTTCATAGTTTTATATCAAATTTATCAAGGTTATCATCACATTGCATCAAGGAGCTTCCAATCTTCATCACATTGTATAAAGGAATTGGGAAAGTTCCATTCTCCACACCATACATGACACCAATTCCCCTATGGGATTGAGGGTTTGAGTGTTTTTAATATGATTTGATAGCTTCATTTGATTACTTTGCTTGATTTTTTGTTCTTGACATTTGAATGAATTTCATGGGGAATGTGTATTTTAGATGTGTTTCTTGACTAACATTGTGTTGTTTTGTCACTTTGGTGCAGGTCTAGGATATCCATTCACAAAAGTAATACTTTGACTTTGAAATATTTTCAATGCAATGTAATCAATGATATGAATATAAACTCCAAAAATCTATTAAGTATAATTCTTTAGTTAAACTCTTTATTCTATTACTTGTGTGAAGGTTTTTCCAACTCCACTGGCACTCAGAGGTGTTCCCATGAAACCTCCAATATTAGCCTATTCAACATCCAAAATCAGATATTAGAATACCATTCATATAACAATGCTATTAACATGTAATAAATTTATAATTTTTTACTAGTTACATACCTTATCAGTAGATGCAATGGAGTAATAAGCAGGTGCAACACCGGTGTATCCAGTATCAACACTATGACCCTAAAATTTTATTACAATCATAAAAATAAATTAATTAATATTGCATTTCAAAAATGAAATTTAATAAATTAAATTAAATGAAAATACTAACATTTACTTGAGTATCGATGTCATAATATTGATTCAAAATGCCAGCTTCCCTCACCATATCCACAGATTGAGACATATCCTATGTAGCAACCTCCTCAATGTCGATGGGGTCATCTATACAATTTTCCCCACAAACCTCACACGAATGGGGTGGAAGCCTAGCACTCAAAGACTCGCCTCAATGGCATTGTACTATAGGACTGGCATGTTGGATGACACTTTGGGTCAAAGAGGTGATAGCCTACAAAGTTTCTACCTTGGCACTCTCATTTGTGATGGAAGGAATAACGATAGGCAAATGATCTAGCCTAGTGATAGCTTGTCTTGCTTGTCTCCTAGGATCCAATTGTGCATTGGTTCTATCTTGAGTTAACCCCACACCTCTCCCTTGGAAGTCCCTCATATCAAAACAATTCGAGATTTTGTTTAGGATGAACTCAAAGTATAGTTTCCTCAAGAAATATTGTGGTACTTCACAATTGTTGCATGGTGGGTAATCAAAAACCATGTACCACCTATCCCAAAAATGGTTCTCAATCCCTTGGTGGTGGTACCAATAGATAGGAAACCTCTTCGCATTGAGGCTAATATTTTGATTTGTTCGTGGGTTGGTGAATAATTGGCACAAATCTAATTTTGTAGTTTTTTCATCTCTTACATCTTTATATGATAATTTATCCCAGTAAAAATTCCTAGCCACCTACCTCCTATCTTCCCAACCACTTAATTGTTTGTTGATTGCATCTACATGTTTTAACAATTATTTAAGATAATTTGCAAGTGTTCTTCTCTCCATGGTTGAACCTGTTGGATTGTTCAACCTCATGATTAACTCCTCAATTTGTTTTGTATTATTTTCAATTTCACTCATTAAATTTTGTTGAGTGCCAAGAGGGTGTTGAGGGATTGGTGGAGGAGATTTTTGTTGTGGTTGAACTTGAGGATTTTGTTTATTTTTGTGTTGCTCTTCTTGTTGAGGATTTGCAAGAGGCTTTTGAATAGGGTTTCTAGGATCATTATCATCTCCTACAAATTCAATAAATGAATATAAACAAAAACCTAAAACTAACAAATTCACAACAAAAAAAAAAACAATCCTTACCTCTTCGACCTCGCTGTCTACATCGCGGTATCTTGGCAAAAAAATAGAAACAATTTGATGAAAAACTTGCAAGATTTGCTCCTCCCAGAACACGAGTGGAAAGAAGGGCTTTTGGTCGTAGGCAGAAAGAAATAGTCACAAAGCAAATGAGCTTGATTTCCTTTTTTTCTGTCAATTGCTCATAACGTGAGTGCATTATTCCACACTCGCATTATAACATGAGCACACAATAGGTTTGGTGTGGCCGAGGCTTGGGCTCAGCACACCAAACCATAACACGAGCGTGTTATGAGCTATCGGATTTTTTAAAAAAATTGGCCACAGAATGGCCCCCCATCTTTTTGCACCCACCCCTATATATTATATATATTATATATTATATTGTATATACTATATATTATATAGTATATAAATTATATTGTATATCGTATTGTATACATAGGGAAAGCTTTAAATGTTATATAATAAATAAAAGATATCTATTTGCTTTAGTTTTTTAAATCAAATTACATAAAATATATATTACATATTATTAATATATCATAATATATTATATATTATATACTATATATTATACTATATATTATATATCATATACTATATAATATACTATATATTATATATCATATATTATATAATATATATTTTACACTATATAGTATATAAATTATATATTATATATTATATATAGTATACTCTCTCTCAACTCCCTCCCTCTCATGTCCCTCTCTTTTTCTCTCTCTTAGGGTGCTATGTACCTCTCTCCCACCCTCTCTCCCTCTCTCAATTCTCTCTCTCTCCCTCCCTCTCAAGTATCTCTCCCTCTTAGGTCTATCTCTCTCTCTTTCTTAGGTGTTTCCCTCCCACCCTAACTAGATAACTCCCTCTCTCCCTCTGAGGTCTCTCCCACTCCCTCTCTCTCTTAGGTATCTCTCTCTCTCTCTCTCTCTCTCTCTCTCTCTCTCTCTCTCTCTCTCTCTCTCTCTCTCATGTCTCTCACCCTCTCCATCTCAAGTCTCTCCCTCTCTTAGGTCTTGTTGACATTTCATGCCACCCTTTGATGACCCATCATTGATAACTGATCTAAGATTTCCTACATGGGTCATCTTGCATGAATTATCCTTAAAGCGTCCTAAAATTGGTTGTCCAAGCATTTCGAGATTTTAGGTTTTCGCTTAACTTTCTACTCATATTTTTTTCACCAATCCAGCTAGTTCTTCTTTTCCTTCCATTTTCTTCTAAGTGTTTTGAGTGCCAGCCTTCAACCTTACCTCTTACCTCTTATCTCTTATCTCTTACCTTTATTCAGTTAGAGGTTACTCTTCCCTCCAACCTCCAATGACTTCCTTTGGAATTCACTCTATTTCCCTTATTTTTTCCTCCCACTCCTCTTAAGCCTCTCACCTTCCTTCCTTTTCCCCAAAATCTTTTTTCAAAAATTTGACTGTGTCAAATTTTTGGTTTTCAGGGTTTGGGCTTCCCTCTTACATCTTACCTTCTTTAGGTAATAGGTAAGAATTATTCCTAATTTCCAAAAGTTTGTTTCTTTCAAGGTTTCAACCTTCCTTTTTCCTTTCTATGTCACCAAAAAGTGTAGCATTTGACACTTTTCACTCATTTGGACCTTTGCCTATGGATTTTGGACCTTTTTCAACCTCTTTTTACCCCTTTCCAAGCCTTGTGCCAAGGTTTTGTAAGGTGTTGTAAAAACAATTCACACTTTCCTAGGCTTTTCATCACTTAATTAACCCTTTCTTATTCTATAATGACCCCTTAATACACATATAATGTAAGAGCTAGAGATATTAGCTCAACACCCAGGAACACCTGCAAATACAATGATGAACCTTCCACAAGAGGATATGCAAGAATGAGCTTGCTTGATATTAAGACCTCTCAAATGATGAGGTATAAAGTATGATACAAATGATACAATAACCCTCCTTATATATGAAAGGGTGAGATACAAGATGCATTAAGATGTTTCCATGTGTCTTGATCTAACATGTGACATTTAAACCCTAACAACCTACCTAGGGAATGATAAAAAGATAGAGATAAGTTCTAGAAAATACAACTCATCTTCTAGAAGGGAATCTTATCTCCTATAACATTGTTTATGATGTATTTAATAATGCAGCCTATGACTAAATTATTAAATGAAGACCTAAGTTAACTTATGCTAGTGTAATAAATAATTAATTACACTAACACCCCCCATAAGTGCAACTTAGGGAGGAAATGAAAAATGCAATGATTATGCAAAGATGATGGGTCCTGACTACATGATGGCCATTTTAGGTACCCATGTACAAATGATAGGTGAAAATGCAATTAATCTCCCGCAAGTGGAGAAAAGGAGAAAACCCTGTGGGAAGAAAACCCCTCTCCAAAAAGGAGACGAAATGCAAAAAAGTGAGGAAGGATGGAGGACTCCCAAATACCCCCCAAGAACACCATCCATCACAAGGATACAATACAATCAATATTCCCCCCATAGGGAGGAAATAGAGAGACTATGTAGCCCCCCCATAAAATGTAATCACCTACAAAAATGGTAAGTGTCTGAAGATCAAACATGATCCAATGTCGACAAAAAACTTGTCTCCCTTTCAAAAGAAATAAAACCAAGTGCAAGTGTAGAGATGCTTCCCATTCTGGATAGGAATTGAAGGAAGGATGATTATGGATGTTGATGATGTCTCCAAAATTTCCTCATATGTCTCCTTGCCTGATGAAGATGATGATGCCACAATCAAATCAAGTACATGCCTAATCAATGAAGAAGGTGATAAATCGGGACGATGTAGAAACTGACACTAAACAAGATCCAAAGACCATGATGGTTTGGTAGCAGGTGTGCAATGGTTTCCATCAAACAAGAGAGATATCCCCTCAAACATTTCCTCCAAATCTGAAATGTGAGACTCCACAAACAAGGATGCAATTTTTGATAAATAGGAATCCCAATCAGGAAGACAATGAGATACTAATTGTAATGAATCACTAGACGTGCTCAATGAATCACTACCATGAGAATGTTCATGTTGAATAGGAATGATAGGAGTCTCGATCAATGATTCTGCACAAGGAATCACTGAAGGTGAAGGTACATCAACTATCTTTGATGGAGAAGTAGGAGCATTGGAAGAACCCTCTTCATCCTCATCCTCATCTGAAGATTCAAAGTATTCCAAATATTCAAGCTCCCACATAGTATCTTCATCATAAGGTATCATGTCTGAAAGAGGAAGAGGCACAAGACAATCTGAAATAGGATCATCTCAAAAAGGTTGAGTATCATGATCTCCATGTATCTCCCAAATTTTAGTCCAAAGAGTGTGAGGGAAATCACAAAGATCAACACTTTGCAAAGTGGAAACATTAATATGCATTGCAATGACTCCTAAGACATGATCCCTTTTGCAATTTCAAGTAAATTTCTTACTGTCAATACCAGGAGGGGGAACTAGATTATACAAATGCAGGAACAAATGAAGCCATCGAAGATGGGTGATGATACCATTTCTCCATTGTTTATAGTTTCCCTTTTTCAACATGATCAAAGCAGGATGAAATGAAAACCCCATAATGAAATATGAATGATCTCAAAGATTACAAAGACAATATCCTTCAAAAATGAATTAGAGAGTCCTAAATATGCTATATAATGAAAATGAAGTTTTCCCAAATTGATAGAACTATTAGAGTAATAAGTTATTACACTTAATTAATTATATCATATTGGTTAATTAATTAAGTCACTTATTCGTTTAGGTACTTAAGATAAACTTAAGCACATTAATAATTGATTAATTATTAAATGTGCACACTAGGGTTTTCCTTTTAGGGTTTCTTGATCTCCTTCATAAGGATTGATCTTTTTGTAATAATTGATTCTCAATAATGCATTTTTACTTTGAGGTTTACATAACATCTTCTTTGGTTATGCATGTCTTTTGCATGTAGGTGATCTTGGTTTCTAACATGGTATCAAAGCTCCAGACCTGCAACTACCTGTTCGTGATCTGAAGATATGGCCTTTCAGTGAGTTTCAAGTGCAATGGTTTCCATAGGCAGCTTTTCTACAAGATCTCGAGGTAGCCAATTTTTCAAGACACTTTGGGCTCAAATGGACGTCACCATCGCGTTTGTAGCACCCGAAAACTCTAGAAACACTTGTCAAATCATCAATTTTGGAGTAGTTGGTTTTTGAGGAAAAATGCTTTTGCCAGGGAGGCCGTACAGCCTCCCCAGCATGCTTCATGAAGCAAAAATTCTTGAAAATCATGCAAAAATAAACAAAATTGTTGGAGGTTTTGCGCAGCCAGTTCAAATGGTGAGCGTCGTTGCTACGCCACCGAGCGGCCTCCAACCCATCACTACAACCGGCCTCCACTGCCATCCCTCTGTCGATGGCCTTCAGCCCCTTCCACCAAGCCCGGGGTCCTGTGGAGAATCGGGTACCACAGCTCAGCCCCCATGGGTTCCTCCTCTGCTATCGAGGTCGTATGGGGGACTAGGAGCTCTACGCCCGAGCCCCAGCCAGATCTAGCCCCTGTCATGGTTCTATTAAAACCAGGGGCTTCATCGACTTTTTTCTGCAATGGGGGCATTTTTTTGTTGTGACGGCCTCTAGGCCATCAAATTTAAGCTCATGAATGGATGACGTCAGCGGCCGTACAGCCTCTTTGCCCCCTCCTAACCCTGATTTTCCCTAAAGGAGCAATTTTTTTCTTTTTGGTATAACTTGGGCATACGGTATCGAAATCAGGCAAACAAGATATTGTCAGAAAGCTAGTTCCAAGAAATTTCCAGTGGTGTAGTTTAGTTTACATTATTTTTCTTTTTATCTATATTTATTGCTGTTTGAAGTCAGATTTTTATTTTATGCTTCTGAGCTCATAACTTTTTGCCACGATCTCCGATTTTTACTATCTTTGTGGAATTGGAAAGGTATTGAGGAGGTCTATGTTTCTGGCCATGCATTTTTTTGTATCTATCCCAGGTTTATCATTAATCCATATTTGGCCTAATGGGTGTTTTGGCAGTTGGGAGAGTGCACCTTGCATCTTTGCACTTCATTTCACTATCAAATTCATTCAATAATTGACTGTTGCTTCATAGATTCCATCGTTATTCTGGTTTGGATTTTTTGAGTGTTTCGTGGCATTGGGTCTGATGTTTCTTCATTATGATTCTGATATGGCTTCTTGTAGACAGAAGTATCTTTCCTTGCTTGCCAAATTGTGGTTCCAATGTTCTTCCAGTGCTTCTTTGCAGGATGTCATCTCATTGTAGGGGGGTTTTGTCCCACTAGGTTGTCCTTCTCTACCTCATTCTTGCATTTGTAAATGGGTACCTCATCAAGCCTAGTTGTCGGGACCCATATTTGCTTTCATGCATCTTTTTCTAGTGTTTTAGCTTCTTCCTAAGTTCATCTTAAGGGGGGGTGTTAGAGTAATAAGTTATTACACTTAATTAATTATATCATACTAGTTAATTAATTAGGTCACTTATTCCTTTAGGTACTTAAGCTAAACTTAGACACATTAATAATTGATTAATTATTAAGTGTGCACACTAGGGTTTCACTTTTAGGGTTTCTTGATCTCCTTCATAAGGATTGATCTCTTTGTAATAATTGATTCTCAATAATGCATTTTTACTTTGAGGTTTACATAAAATCTTCTTTGGTTTTGCATTTCTTTTTCATGTGACAGGTGATTGCATGTAGGTGATCTTGGTTTCTAACAAGAACCTCTCCAAGACTTAGGATGTCCAAGTAATCAATCAAAATTTCAAATGAGAAAAATATTAAATAAATAATACTTGGTGTTGAATATGGAAAATGTGCATGGACACAATGATATATCTCCTAAATACCTTCCAAATGCAACTTGAATCACCAAAATTGAAGAAATTTGCTAAAAGTTATGAGCTCGAAGGTCAAAATGGGAGATATGACTTCAAATAGCAATAAAATTTCACAAGAATAAAATATAATAATAATTCTTGTACCACTAGATATATCTTGGAACCAGCTTTCCAACAATATCTTGTTTGCAAAAATCCAATACCCGAGTCAAAAGTTATGGCGTTTTTAAGAAAATTGCATAATTAAGACATGATGGAGCATCCATGATGGTCATTTGGCCGTCAAATTTAAGATAGTCGCTCTATTTTTTTTTAAATCACCAAAAAATAAATTTACCTCAGAATATGAAATATTTTGTAAGAAAATGGGGGCTTTGGGCCTTCCGTACGCAATGGAAGGGTCAGATTTCACCCAATTTGATCTAGAATTTTCCCGAGATGCAAACCCTCCAACCTTACAAAAAATCACCAAGATCTTACATTCATAGTTCAATCCTCAAATTTGAGAAGGGTCTTGCAGGAAAGGCTCTGATACCATGTAAGAGCTGGAGTTATTAGCTCGAACCCAGGAACACCTTCAAAAATAATGATGATCCTTCCACAAAAGGATATGCAAGAATGAGCTTGCTTGATATTAAGACCTCTCAAATGATAAAGTATAAAGTATGATACAAATGATACAATAACCCTCCTTATATAGCAAAGGGTGAGATAAAAGATGTATTAATATGTTTCCATGTGTCTTGATCTAACAACATGTGACAACATGTAAACTCTAACAACCTACCTAGGGAATGATGACAAGATAGAGATAAGTTATAGAAAAGACAACTCATCTTCTAAAAGGGAATCTTATCTCCTACAACATTATTTATGATTTATTTATTAATACAACCTAGGACTAAATTATCAAATGAAGACCTAAGTTAACTTATGCTAGTGTAATAAATAATTAATTACACTAACATATAAATCCTATCTTAGTGTGTTTTCATGAGACAATCCCGACAAATATCAATAACCACATAATAATCCCCAACAACTAATGAAAAATGCCCAGATGAATTAGGTCGCCACCTTGGGCAACCTAATCCCATTGTTGGAAAAACAAGGATAGACAACTGAGAGGGGTGGGGGGTGAATCACTTGTTACCAAAATCAAACTTATTCAACATTAATCAACCTTTAATCTCAAATATGATAATTAACAGTGCAAGCATAAATCAATAACACATCAGAGACACATGAACACCAATATTTTATATGTGGAAACCCTATTAGGGGAAAAACCACGGTGGATGTTAGTCCACAAGATTATACCTTGTTAAAAGTATAATGAAGAGTAAATAGGGAATGCACATGCATTCAGGCACACTGCCTAGATCTCACTACTTAGAGGAAGGCTCACTACCTTACACACAATAATCAGATTAAATCCATCTGATGAGGTTCAACTGAGAAATTAGCTTCTACAAAAACCTGATGACATTTTTGATTAGGCACAGAAAAGCTTATACACACTCTGCTCAAACTCTTCCACACTCTTCTCTGCTCTTGAATGATTTGATCTTTATTCGCACATGTACTTCACGTACATCAAAATGAGGAAAACAACCACTCTTATATATCTGCTACACAGATTTACATCAACTACTCTATCAGCCACAAATAAAAAATAAATTACAACTGTTGGCCTCAATACATAAATAAATCTTAATGTGCACCAACACAAGTTGTTCACAAGACAGTGAGGACCTAAATAAACACCTTCAACCATGCCAAACAATAAAATATTAATCCATAGAGATCCACAACATGCTATCACCATCATGTCGGCCAAGAACATGAAAAAACTTCAATCACGAGCACTCTGATCAATGCGGATGTATTGAACTGATAGAGCATGATCTAGAAACATTAATAAACATACACAACAACCAAATTCACCAGAATTGCAATCACGTCTTCTAGAAACACTTGCTACAGAAACTGAATAACTGTAGGAACACAGATCTTCATAAATTTCTTAATTCTTGATGTGTACCACTAAACCTTATAGACAACATACTAGATAGGCTCGACAAAAAACCCTTTAGTGGACGACACCAAAAATGCAACATACATAGCTTTTCACCACTTGGATCTTTACAACATCACAGACTGCCTGCAATATATTTTTTCTTTACAATTTTCTCAATCTCCTCGACATATACAACCTTCAAAATTACAAATGCTAATAGTGTTGACATCAATGACAACCACATATCAGAAATGCAACCACAACATCCAAAAATATCCCCCTTTTTCATTGATTGCAACACATGATGTGAAAAATAATATCATCAACACAACTAGTTGTTCGTAAAATTTTCTCCCTTTGATCTGCAGTTCTCCTCTCAAAGTTCTTCTCTCCCTTTCTTGACTCTTCTCCCCCTTAATTCAAGATTTTTTCACATAGTTCTTCTCTCCCTTTGACATCAATGGAAAAGGTACGCATGCTTTGATCCTCATATTTAGCACATCTGACTACTCCCCCTGAGTACCAGCCACCACAACATCAATCTAGAATAGGATATGAATATGAATTCATAGACTGATGCAAAGACCTACATCACTTAGTTTTGATCAGGAAAGGAAATCACCCCTAACTTTCCTATGAGGTACTCAAAAGTATCCTTAGGCAATGGCTTTGTAAATATTTCTACAATTTTCTCCTTGGTAGGTATATACTCCAATCTAACTTCTTTTTCACTTACTTTATCTCTCAAGAAGTGATATTTGATGGGTATATGCTTTGCCTTTGAATGCAACACTGGATTCTTAGAAATGTTTATGGCACTTTAATTTTCACATAATATGGCAATGTGTTCTTCATACTCAATTTTGACATCTCTCAACATCTTCTTCATCCAAAATACTTAAGTAAAACTATTTGTAGCAGCAATATATTCTACCTCAATAGTAGATAATGAAACGAAATTCTTCTTTTTGCTTAGCCAAGATACCAACTTCTTCCATAAGAAGAATGCACCACCACTAGTACTCTTCTTGTCATTCACATCTCCTGCCCAATCAAAATCAATGAAAGCAACTAGGATAAGATCATCATCCTTAGGATACCAAAGACCAAGATCAATTATCTCTTTTAGGTATCTGAAGATTCTTTTTATAATAGTCACATGAGACTCTTTAGGATCAACTCGATATCTAGCAACCTTGCATACAAAATTCATTATATCTAGTCTGGTTTGAGTCAAGTAGAGTAATCCACCAATTATTGACCTGTATCTTGTTTAATTTTCTTTAGGAGAATCATCATTCTATGTAAGTTTTCATCTGGTTACCATAGGTGTACCAGTTGGCTTTGAATCTTCCATACCTAACTTTTTTAGTAACTCTTTCACATACTTAGATTGAGATATAAAAATTCCATCATCTAACTGTGTAATTTTCAATCTTAAAAATAATTTCAGCTCTCCTATCATTGGCATTTCAAAATCACTTTTCATTTCATCAACAAACTTCATACACAAATCATCATCAAACTTCATACACAAATCATCATCACCTTCAAAAATAATCTCATCAACAAAGACTTCAATGATCAACTCTTTATTCTTATCCAACTTGAAATACAGATTGCTATCAATAGTACCTTTATTGAATCCAATCTTCAACAAGTATTTATCCAATCTAGCATACCAAGATCTAGGAGCTTTCTTAAGTCCATATAGAGATTTCTTCAATCGACATACCATGTTTTCTTTGTAAATCAGTTGAAATCCATCTGGTTGCTCAACATAGACTTCCTATTCTAGATCACCATTTAGAAATGTTGTCTTTACATCCATCTGACATATTTTGTAATTCTTGAAAGCAGAATAAGCAATAAATAATCTTACAACTTCAATTCTAGCAATAGGGGGAAACATTTCTTCAAAATCAATAGCTTCCATTGGTGAGTACCCTTTGCAAACCAGTCTTTCTTTTTTTTTGACCACTTCACCTTGTTCATTTAGCTTATTCTGAAACACCCGTTTGGTTCCAATCACATTTTTGTTCTAAGGTCTAGGAACAAGATCCCATGTATCATTTTTCTCTATCTATATTAGTTCTTCTTTCATGGCTTCCATCCAATATTCATCTTTGCATACTTCATTGATATTGCTAGGCTCAATTTTGGAAATAAGACAATACTCTTTTAAAATTATTCTTCTAGTTTTCACGCCTTTTCTCTTATCTCCTATGATCTAACTATCAAAATGATTTTGTCTTACATACTTGGGAGTTTTAGGATTTTCTCTAACTTCTTGTTCTTGTGTTCTTTCTTCTCTTGATTCCCTTGGTTCATCAGAACAATTTGAAGTTGATTATGTGTTTGAACATTACTTTCATTTCTAGTACTACCATGTTGATCATCTGAATCATATCCACTACATCTGGATGGTCTATCAATATCTTCATCAACTTTGACGTTTGCAATTTCAACTATTTTCTTCAACCTTTTATTAAAGCAACGGTAAGATTTTCTCTTAGTAGAGTAACCAAAATTACTATTGGAATTTACCTAGTTAATGTTATACACAATAGTGCTTATAGCTTCTCTCTAGTAGAAATAAGGAACATTTGCTTCCAGCATCATGGTTCTAGCAGTGTCTAGAATGGTTTTTTTCTTTCTTTCAACAACTCCATTCTATTGAGGGGTCCAGGGAGTAGATAGTTTTCTTTGGATTCCATTCTCTTCATAAAAAGAATTGAATTCATGGGAAGTGAATTCACCACCTTTGTCTGACCTTAGGTATTTGATGTTTTGACCTGTCTCATTTTCTGCCATAGCTTTGAAGCTTTTGAACTTTTCTAATGCTTCATGTTTTTCTCTTAAGAAAGCAACCCATATAATTCTAGAGTAATCATCAATAAGCAACATAAAGTACCTTTCACCTTGGTGAATTTTGATTCTGGATGGACCACATAAGTTAGTATGTATCGAATCTAGTACTCCATGAGAGTTATACTGTTTACTCCAGAAGGAATTTCTAGTCTGCTTGCCCATCTAACATTCCTTGCACATAGTGTTAGTAGGCTTTACTAACTCAGGAAGATCTTTGACTACTTGAGTAGAGCTTATCTTGACAATGTTATCAAAGTTCAAATGACACAACCTCCTATGCCATAACCAGCTTACATCAACTTGAGCAATTAAACAAATTTCACTAGCAACACTCAAGTGAAAAATATTACCTCTTGTCTTTGTACCTGAAGCAATCATATTTCTAGAAGTTCCCCTTATTCTGCACTTACCATCCTTCAACTGAAGATTGTAACCCTTGTCTACCATCTGTCCAACACTCAACAAGTTATGCTTTAAACCTTCTACATAAAAAACATCATCAGTATTGTGCTTACCACCAAAAGAAATAGTGCCTCTACCATGAATCACACCAAAAGTGTTGTCTCCAAATCTTACAACACCAACATCATAGTTTTCCAAGCTTACAAACTTGCTTTTATCACTAGTCATATAATGTGACCATCTGTTGTCAATTAACCACTCATACTTTTCTTCAATTTTTACTACAAGAGCTTTTGCAACATTCACATTACTAGTAGATTTAGTGGACACCTAACCATTTTCTTTAATATTAATGAATTCCCATTCATCTTCATTTCCAGTTTCTTTATTAGATTCATCATCAATTTCACCTTCTTCAGCATAATAGAATTTCTTTTGAAATATAGTCTTATCAGGTTTATACTTAGAGACTCTTTCAGGACACCTTGATGCAAAATGACCTATTTTATTGCAATAAAAGCATTTTATAGGTAGCTTTCCTTTGTACTTACCATGACCTCTGGCTTCTCTTTTCACAATCAATGCTTCCAATTCTTTTAATTCTTTTTCTTCATCTTCAATCTATTTCATCTCATCTTCATACTTGAATGTCTTTTTGGAACTCTCTCTCGGCTCATATCTTTGCTTGCTTTTCCTAGATATAGTAGCCTTGAATGTAGATTTGATCTTAGTAGTAGATTCACCAAATTCACTTAACTCAAAGGCAATAATTTTTCCAATCAGCATGTCTCTTGTCACATTTGTCATTGTCCTGAGTTCGTCAATAGCATGAGCTTTTATTTTGTAGGAAGGGGGAATCGATCTAATTATTTTAGTCACAATCTCCTCTTCATCCAAGACTCCACCAGCACATCTAATTCTCATCATCAATTCATTTATATTTTGAGAGAAAGAGAGGATGTACTCATCTTTACTCATCTTCATGTCCTCCCACTTGCCTTTTAGAATCTATAGCTTAGCAACTTTCACTAGTGCATCTCCTTCATACAATATTTCCAACTTTTTCCAGATCTCATGTGCAGTCTTCAAACCTATCACATTTTTTATTTCTGAATCTTTCAAAGCACTCAACAATGCTTCAATAGCCCTAGTATTCATTTCAAGTTCTTTGATTTCATTAGTAGTTGAGGGACCATTTTCAGGAATAGTATATGCACTCTTCGTAATCTTCCAGAAAGTCTCACCAATACACTTCAAATTATATTCCATTCTGATTTTCCATAGAGATTAGTTTTCTCCATCGAATCTAGGACTATCCCTCTTGTAATAAGTCATGTTGGGTCACCTCGACCTATTAAGCTTTCCCTTCATAGGAACGTGCTCTAATACTAATTGTTGGCAAAACAAGGATAGACAACTGAGAGAGGGGGTGAATCAGTTGTTACCAAAATAAAACTTATTCAACATTAATAAACCTTTAATCTCATATCTGATAATTAACTGTGCAAGCATAAATCAATAACACATCAGAGACACATGAACACCAAGATTTTATACGTAGCAACCTTGTTAGGGGAAAAACCATGGTGGGTGTTAGTCCACAAGATTATACCCTGTTAAAAGTATAATGAAGAGTAAATAGGGAATTCGCATGCATTTAGGCACACTTACTAGAGCTCATTGCTCAAAGGAAGGCCCACTTCCTTACAATAATTAGATTAAATCTATCTGATGAGGTTGAACTAAGAAGTTAGCTTCTACAAAAGCCTGATGGCAGTTCTAGTTAGGCACAAAAAAAATTCTACACACTCTGGTCAAACTCTTCCACACTCTACTCTGCTCTTGAATGATTTGATCTTTATTCACACATTTAATTCACATACACACACCGAGCATACATCAAAATGAGGAAAACAAATGATCTTATATATCTGCTACACAGATTTACATCATCTACTCTGTCGGCCACAAATAAAGAATGAATTACAACTGTTGGCTGTGATACATAAATAAATCTCAATGCACACCAACACAAGTTGGTCACAACATAGTGAGGACCCAAATTAACACCTTTGAACATGCCAAGCAATAAAGTATTAATCCATAGAGATCCGCAATACACTATCACCATCATGTCGGCCAAGAACATGAAAAACTTGAACACACAAGGAAAAATCTTCAATCACAAGCACTCCAATCAATGTGGGTGTACTGAACTGATAGAGCACAATCTAGAAACATTACTGAACATCTCAGAAATATACGCAACAACCAAGTTCACTAGAATTGCAATCACATCTTCTAGAAACACTGGCTACATAAACTAAATAACTGTAGGAACACATATCTTCATAACTTTCTCAATTCTTGATGTCTACCACTAAAACTTAAGGAAAACATACTAGATAGGATCGACAAAAAACCCTTTAGTGTGTCACATGAGAAATACAATGTACAAAAATTTTCACCACTTGGATCTTCACAACATCACAAACTGCCTGCAATATATTTTTTCTTTACAATTTTCTCAATCTCCTCAACATATACAACCTTCAGAATTACCAATGCTAATAGTGTTGACATCAATAACAACCACATATCAGCAATGCAACCACAACATCTAACACCCATGTGGCATAAAAATTAAATTTAACTTAATATTCTTTCGGGATTCTATCTACAAAACCCTAAGATCAGCCTATATGGTATTATTTCAGGAAAATTAGGGAATAGCTTGTATAAATAAGCCTAAAAACCCTAATTTCTTATTAGAAAAACTCATTATTCACAAATCTTCACTCTTCATCCACCTCTCTTCTCAAGCAAGCTAGGGTTTCAGTAGTCTAAGTCACCAAGAAATATCTCTCAAGAGTCGTTCAAGGATTGAATCCTCCATTGTTGCAACTAAAGATCAAACATCATGGAAAGGTAACTCTATTTTTTCATGCTTCATTTCATTACTTTATTTCATCTTCTTTCTTTGATTACTCAAAAGTGGTTTGGACCAAGGAAAACCACTAATCCCTAACAATCAACAAGTTTCCCTCTTTGTGTGATTTGCAGGTCCTGCATGCAGATTTGGCAAAGAACCAAGGTGGAAGATCATTCAACAACTTTTCCAAGATATTCAAGGTTTACGAAACCCTAGTTGAAGATTGGATAACACCCACAGACTAGAATCTTCACTTTCGGAACTAAACACCAGGAGGAGCAGAAAACACGGACCAAGGGCCTCAGATTCTATCTTCTGATCTTTAGAAATTTAGAAGAGGACTAGGTCGCCACCTTGGGTGACCTAGTCCCACTGAAGCTATTTTCAGATATTTTTGGAGATCTAGATACCCTTTTGGCTGAAATGGGCTCCAATGCAATTTTCTAGAAAAAAGACTAGGTCACCCAGAATGGTGTAAATGTCCCAACAAGCTAAAATTTTAGCATCAACAACATTTCCAGCTTCTGCAAGTTTCTAGGTGCACACCCCTTTCATCTCCAACCTTTTATTTTAGTTTTAATGTATATTTATTTTTTTATCTTGTACATACTTGCATTCTTTAGATTTTACATTCATAGTTAGCTTCTATTTTCAGTTCATTGCACTTAGACACATTCCACACACATCACAATACACCCCTAATCTCTTTGAATGAACTTACCCAAAAAGTATATCATTAGGTGAAAGAGAGTCCATTTCCTAACCTAGCTTTTGGGTGAAAAACCCTAAAAGCTCATTGGGGAATCCTCTTTCCCTCCTTGTATATTCATTTTTGGTGGTTCACTTTCCTTTTAGGATGCAAACCTTTCTTCTCCCCCCTTCTTCTTTAATAGATTCTTTTTAAAAAAATTATTGTGTAAATTTTTTTGGATTTTGGGGTTAGAGCTTCACCTTTACCTCTAATTTTTGGAGGTAAGCCTTCTATCTTACCTCTGATTTTTAGTTTCATCTTTCTTCTCTCTATTCTTTTAAACATGTGGTATGAGGCAGTCTCGATGCTTATTTCTTGACAACATGCTCTTTTGGGGTCTAGACCATTTAATGCATAAGAAAAGGTTTCTTTTTGGGCCCGATGCCCTAACCTTCCCGTGGATTTGGTGATATTTTTGGATGATTCCATTAATGTTTGAATCACTTTTTGAGCACCTAGATTTGATTTTTTATTTCTTCAAGGTCAATATTAAATGCATTTTATGACTCCTACAAGTGGATTTTTGGTGGCCATAATCATTCATTGTTGTTGCTTTATTCTTTCTAACGAGCTCCATACCCATATATTTGATTTTGTGGGGGATTTGGATGACTTTCAGGAAAATATTTAGGGCAGGGAGGATGGTATGCAAACCTTGTTCTCTTTAGGTTCTTCTTGGCATGGATTTCATGAGTAGTTATTTCCTTGGCCATATCTCTTCGACTGCTAACCCTAGCTGGGTTAGGGTTTGAGTTGTATTCATCCAAGTTATGCTTGATCTATAAAAGCAATACTTGTATATTTTTTTAGGGTTCTTCCTCTAGCTACTCTAGGATTTTTCTTTTGCAGACACTATATTTTACACTTTTCCATTGTAAATATTGGTTTTCTACCTCTACATCAATGAAATCAACTAATCTTTCCTCTTCTCAACTTCTTTATGTTTGAGTAAGTTCATTACATTCATTTTTGAGTATTTTTTGTTTTTTTCATGCATGAATGTTTGAGTTAAATCATTTGCAACTACTATGTTAAGAAACTCTCTTTCCTTCTAGCACTCTCTCAAACTGTAACCTCCTTGTTTATCTCTAAAACTAACTAAATAGAGAACTATGTAAGCCCCCTAGTCTCTCTTCAATGATGTACTAAGTAGTCTAAGTAAGGAAGAAACAAATTTCCATCTTGGTGTACCAACTCCCCTTTTCCCTGTGAGTAGTTAGAGTAGGTTAGTGGTATGTTTTCATGTGTTGGGTTGGACTAGCACATTGCACTTGGATTGAAAGAGGAAGTCGATCTTCTTTGGAGACTCGACCTCATTCATGCAAAGGTCCCACACATTAATGTCATTTTTGTTGTGTCATTGGAATGCTTAAATTCATATTTAGTAGGGTGTAATTTCATGTGACAACAATTTCTGGCATGCCCAGTGGGACCCAACTTTCTCTCCATTGAAGAATTTGGTGTTTTCTTCAACACATTTTACCTTTTGAGGCACATCTTCAAACACCATGGTGACTCCATGATAAATTTTATATTTCAAGCAGCCTAGTTTCACTTCATCCTATTAAGGATTTGGTGTGCTCTTCAACATTTCAACCTTTGGAGACAAATCTTCAAGCACTTGGTGACTCTACAACATTATTTGGGTGACTTTATTGGTAGGTGCCCAAAATTTATGGTTGGATAGTCCTCTGCTTTCTTTTTATAATTTTTAAAGTTTTTCCTATGCTTAAATATGTCAAGTTATAATGGAAACCATATGTATACCCCACCATTTCATGATAATTCCAAATTTGTTCCTCCTAATTAGCCATATTAGGTTGGTTATGCCTCCCATTTCACTTCACAGAACCTTGCTATTGTGGGTTCTCAACCTTCTCAAAATGCTTACCACCCACCCTCCCCTACTCAGTCTTATTAGAAACCTACATATCCCTATCAGCAACCCCAAGAGACTCATCATTTTTCAAATCAGCCTTATTTCTCTCGTAGTCAACCCCAGAGTTTTGATCATTTAAGTGCAAGTGAAATTACAATAATTTTTCTTGATTTCAATAGAAATTTGGATGAGATTCAAAGACAACAATATTTTTACCTACAATAGGAGGAGTGGTCTAATCAATCCTATTAGGGGAAGCAAGGTTATTTCCCACAATAGGATGAGCTTGTCCATCAAGCTCAATATCCTCAAAATTAAAATATAGAAGCTTAGTGGAGGTATGAACAACAATTGGAGGCATAAAGAATGAAACAAAAAGAGGAATATAAAACAAAGGATTTGTCTTTTAGGAAAGAGCAACTCATACTTTCCCTTTCTCTTTCATAATTTCTCGAGACTCAAGTAGCCCCTTGTGTGTCTAGTTTCAAATAGACACCTCTACTAGTTCTAGAGTATCCCTCTAAGGGGGAGGTAAGAAAGCATAAATTTGTAAGTTTTAGGAACCCCAAAAAACTTATTGAAACTTCTATTAGCCCTATAATTGTTCTAGAACAACCTATTGTGCCAAAGGTTTGCAAGCACAAATTTTTTAGTTTCAAGAATCCTTATCAACCCCTTGAAACTCCAATAAAACCTCTTGTGTCATCATGAAAATCTCCTATGTTGGAGATCCCAAGTTTTATGAGCCCCCATTCCTCACAAGAACCCATCCTTGATGAGAATCAACCTTTTACTCCTATTGAGAAGCTCCTTCCAAAAATTCAACAAGAGTTTCAATTCCCTTTTGACCATTTTGCTCCCTCTTTTCCTATTTCACTCTTTAAAGGTGGACCTATGGTATGGGATCCTAATTGGTCAAAAGAACATAGGAAGAAGCATTTATGGTCTAGGAGTGAAGAGGTTGTTCTTGAGGAGACTTCATGTTCTCTAAAAAATGAGTGTCTTGGTTTGTTACAAGAAAAATATGAAGAAGTTCAATAGTATTTCAACAACAAGACATTAAATAGGTAAAGAAAATTGATACAGTAGAGGAATCATTCCTATCATTTGATGACCCCTTGGTTTTGTTGGAAAAACAAGAATAGACAACTAAGAGGGGGGTGAATCAGTTGTCACATAATTTAACACATATTTAACCTTATTAATATTTAATCTGTGATCTGATAAATAACAGTAAAAGCATAAATCAAAAACACATCAGAAGCACACATAACACCAAGATTTTTGCGTGGAAACCCTAGTAGGGGAAAAACCACAGTGGAGGTTAATCCACAAGTTATACCCTGTTAAAAGTATAATGAAAATGAATAAGGTATGCACATGCATTCAGGCACACTACCTAAAGCTCATTGGTCAAAGAAGACTCTTTGTCTTACATAAAAATTTCAAATTAAATCCATCTAAAGAGGTTGAACTAAGAAATTAGCTTCTTCAAAAGCCAGATGACAGTTCTCGTTAGGCACAGAAACACTTCTTCACACTTCACTCAAACTTCTTCACACTCTACTCTGCAATTGAATGATCTGATCTCTATTCACACATTTCACATTCAAACGTCTCACATAGACATCTCGCACACTTCTAAATGAATAAATAATCACTCTTATATATCTGATACATGGAATTTCATCAACCTTGTTGACAAAAAATATAAGTAAATCAATACAAACTGTCAGCCCAATTCATGAACAAATCTCAATGCGCACCAATCGAAGTCGGTCACAACATAATGAAGACATAAAAAAGCTTCCTCAAACATGCCAAACATTAAAATATTAATCCATGAGGATCTGCAACACACTACAACCACCATGTCAGCCAAGAACATGAAAACCTGAACACACAACATAAATATATGTGATCACGATACACCAATCAATGTGGATGTGCAACTAGGATAGAGCATGATCTAGAAACATCAACGAACATCGCACAAGCATATGTAACAACTCAAATTACTAGAATTACATTCTATTCTTCCAAAAACATTAGCTATAGTAACTAGATATAACTGCGAGAACACAGAAACTCACAACTTGCACAAATCTTGATGCGCACCTCTAAAAATTCTGAAGTATAAACTACATAGGCTCGAAAAAAAAACCCTTTAAAGCACAACTCCTAAATAGAAACATACTGAATTATTCACCACACTGAACTTCACAGCTTCATAGACAACCTTCAACATATTTATTATAATTTTCTCAATATCCTTGACATATACAGCCTTTAAAACATCAATGCTAATAGTGTTGACATCAATGAAAACCACATATTAGCAACACAACCACAACATCCAACAATCTCCCCCTTTGGCATTGATGGCAACACATGATGTGAAAAATACCATCAACACAACTAACTCTTCTTTCAACAGTCTTCCCTTCTTCTCATATTGTTCTTCTCCCCTTTTTGTTTTTCTCTTCTCCCCCTTTGACGTCTTTGGAAAAGGTACACAATCTTTGAACCACATATCTAAATCATCTGACTACTCCCTATTAGTAGCAGCCACCACAACATCAATTTGGAACAAGATATGACTATAAATGCATGGATTGATGCAAAGACTTGTATCTTAGTTCAGATTAGGAAGGGAAATCACCACTAACTTCCCTCTAAGATACTTAAAATTATCCTTAGGCAATGGCTTATTGAAGATGACTGCAATTTTTTCCTTAGTAGGCACATACTCCAGTCTGACTTCTTCATCACTCACTTTGTCTCTCAAAAAGTGATATTTGATAGATATATGTTTTGTCTTTGAATGCAACACTAGATTCTTAGAAATTTTTATGGCACTTGAATTATCACAAAATATAGCAATAGGCTCATCATATTCAATTTTGATATCTCTCAACATTTGCTTCATCCATATTACTTGAGTACAATTGTTTGCAGTAGCAATATATTTTGCCTCAACAGTAGATAAGGAAATGGAATTCTACTTTTAACTTAACCAAGACACCAACTTCTTCCCCAAGAAGAAGGAACCACCACTAGTACTATTAATATCCTCCACATCTCCTACCCAATCTGCATCAATAAAGGCACTCAAGGTAAGATAATCATCTTTAGGACACCAAAGACCAAAGTCAACTGTCCCTTTCAAGTATCTGAAAATTCTCTAAATAGCAGTCACATGGGATTCCCTTGGATCAGCTTGATATCTAGCAACCATACATACAACATTCATGATGTTAGGTCTGGTATGAGTCAAATAAAGTAATCCACCGATCGTTGATCTATATCTTGTTTCATTTGACTTAGGAGTCATCATTCTATGTTAACTTGCATTTGGTTACCATGGGTGTGCCAGCTATCTTTGAGTCTTCCATGCCAAAAAAAATTAGTAAATTTCTTACATATTTGGATTGAGATATAAAGATTCCATTGTCTAATTGAGTAATTTGCAATCCCAAAAATAATTTCAGCTCTCCAATCATTTACATCTCAAACTCACTTTTCATTTCATTAGCAAACTTCATACTTAAGTCATCATCACCCTCAAAAATGATGTCATCAACAAAGACTTCAATAATCAACTCTTTATCCCGATCCATCTTAAAATATAGATTACTATTAGTAGTACCTTTATTGAATCCAAGCTTTAACAAGTATTTATCCAGTCTAGCATACTAGGCTCTAGGGGCTTGTTTGAGCCCATACAATGCTTTCTTCAATCAGAAAACCATATCTTATTTTTTAATTAGTTTAAATCCATCTGGTTCCTCAACATATACTTCTTCTTCTAGCTCACCTTTCAGAATTGTTGACTTTACATCCATTTGATAGACTTTGCAATTCTTAAAAGCAGCATAAGCAAAAAATAATCTTATAGCTTCAATTCTAGCAATAGGGGAAAATGTTTATTCAAAATAAATATGTTCCATCTATGAGTACCCTTTACATACCAGTATTGCTTTATTCCTAAGAAATTCACCTTGTTCATTCAGCTTATTTTGAAAGACCCATTTGGTTCCAATCACATTTTTATCCTAAGGTCTAGGAACAAAAATCCATGTATCATTTTTCTCTATCTACATCAGTTCTTCCTTCATTGCTTCCATCCAATATTCATCTTACATGCTTCATTGACATTGTTGGGCTCAGTCTTGGAAATCAGACAATACTCTTCTACAATTCTTCTTCTAGTCTACACACTTTTTTGTTATCTCTGCACTCCTTTTTTCTTATCTCCTATAATCTGATTTTTAGAATAATTTAGCTTTACATACCTCAGAACTTTAGGATTCTCTCAAACTTTTGGTTCTTATGTTCTTTCTTCTACACTTCCACTGAATTCTCCTTCTTGACTCTCTTGATTCACTAGAACAATTTGAACTTGATTTTGTGTCTGAGCATTCTTTCCATTATCAGTACTATCATTTTGGTCATCTAAATCATATCCAGAGTATCTGGATGATCTAGCAGTGTCTTCATCAACTTTGACATTTTCACTTTCAACCATTTTCCTTAATCTTCTAAATTATAGCATCGATAGGCCTTTCTCTTAGTAGAATAACCAAAAAACATTCCTTCATCACTCATAGCATCAAACTTTCCAATATCTTCATCTCTCTTGATATAACATCTACTTCCAAATATTTTGAAATATTTAATAGTAGGATTATAACCAAACCATAGCTCAAAAGGAGTCTTACCAGAATTACCATTAACATTTACTCAGTTAATAGTATATACAACAATTCTTATAGCTTCTCTCAAATAGATATGAGGTACATTACCTTCCAACATCATAGTTCTAGCAACATCTAGAATTGTTTTGTTCTTTCTCTCAACAAATTCCCTCTGTTGAGGGTTCTGAGGAGCAGATAACTATTTTTTGATTCCATGCTCTTCACAAAAAGAATTGAACTCCCGAGAAGTGAATTCACCACCTCTGTCTGAGCTTAGGCATTTGATCTTCAAACTTGTCTCATTCTCAGCCATAGCTTTGAAACTTTTGAACTTTTCTAATGCTTCATATTTTTCTCTTAAGAAAGAAACCCACATCATTCTAGAGTAATCATCAATAAGCAACATAAAGTACCTTTCTCCTTGTAGACTTCTTATTTTTGAGGGACAACATAGATCAGTATGCACTAGTTCCAATACTCCATTAGAATGATGTTGTTTTCTCCGAAAAGAAATTCTAGTCTATTTTCCCATCTAAAATTCCTTGCATATGGTGTTAGTAGGCTTCACTAGCTTAGGAAGATCTCTAACTGCTTGAGTGGAGCTTACTTTGACAATGTTATCAAAATTCACATGACACAACCTCCTATGCCATAAGTAGCTTACATCAACTTGAGCAATTAAACAACTTTCACTAGCAGCACTCTCAAGTGAAAAATATTACCTCTTATGTGTTTACCTGAAGCAATTACAATTCTAGAACTTCCCAGTATCCTGCATTTACCATCTTTGAACTGAAGATTTTATCCCTTTTTGACCATCTGTCCAAAACTTAATAGACTATGCTTCAATCCTTCAATATAAAAGACATCATCAGTATTATATTTACCACCAAGAGAAATAGTGCCTCTGCCATAAATCACACCAACATTGTTATCTCCAAATCTTACAGCACCACCATCATATTTCTCCAAGCTTATAAACTTGCTTTTGTCACCAGTCATATGATGTGAGAATCCGTTGTCAATCACCCACTCATCCTTTTCTTCAATTTTGGCTACAAGAGCTTTCTCAATATTCTTATCACTAGCAAATTCAGTGGACACCGTACCATTTTCCTTGATAGCAATGAATACCCATCCATCTTCATTTACTTTTTCTTTATCAAACTCATCATCAGTAACACCTTCTTTAGTATAATAATATTTCTTTTGAAATCTAGGCTTATCAAGTTTCAACCTAGGAACTCTTTCAGGACACCTTGATGAAAAATGACCTATCTTATTGCAAGAGAAACATTTAATAGGAAATTTTCCTTTATACTTACCTTGTCTTCTGGCTTCTCTTTTCACAATCAATGCTTCAAGATCTTCTAGCTCTCTTTATTAATCATCAATCTATTTCATCTCATCTTCATACTTGAATGTATTTCTAGAAATTTCTCCTAGATCATATCTCTATTGATTTCTTCTAGATACAGTAGCCTTAAATACAAATTTTGTCTTAGGAGTAGATTCACCAAATTCACTCAATTCAAAGGCAACAAGCTTACCAATCAGCATGTCTCTTGTCACATTTGTTACTGTCCTGAGTTCTTCAATAGCATGAGCTGTCATTTTGTAAGAAGTAGGCAATGATCTAAGAACTTTAGCCACAATATCTTCTTCATCCAATATTCTACCGGCACATCTAATAGCCATCACTAGTTCATTTAGTTCTTTCATGAAAGAAATAATGTTTTCATCTTCACTCATTTTCAAGTTTTCCCACTTACCTTTTAGACTTTGTAGCTTAGCAACTCTCACTTGTTCATCTCCTTCATACAATGTTTCCAGCTTCTTCTAGATCTCATATATTGTTTTCAAACACATTACATTTGTCATCTCTGAGTCGGTCAGAGCACTCAATAATGCTTCTATAGCCATAATATTTGTTTCAGATTCTTTGATCTCATCAGGATTAGAGGGACCATTCTAATGAATAACATAGCTTCTCTTTGTAATCTTCCAGAAGGGATCACCAATGCACTTCAAATGACACTTCATTCTAGCCTTCCATAGAGAGTAGTTTGTTCCATCAAATCTAGGACTATCCTTCTTGTATGATGCCATCTTGGATCACCTCAAGCTATTAAACTTCTTTAGAGGAACTTGCTCTGATACCAATTCTTGGAAAAACAAGAATAGACAACTAAGAGGGGGGGTGAATCAGTTGTCACATATTCAACACTTATCTAACCTTATTAATCTTTAATCTCAGATCTAATAAATAATAGTAAAATCAAAATCAACAACACATCATAAGCACACATAACACTAATATTTTTTGTGTGGAAACCCTATTAGGGGAAATACCACAGTGGAGGTTAATCCACAAGTTATACCCTATTAAAATTATAATGAAAATGAATAAGGTATGCACATTCATTCAGGAACACTTCTAGATCTCACTACTCAAAGAAGACTCACTGTCTTACATAAAAATTTCAGATTAAATCCATCTAAAGAGGTTGAACTGAGAAATTGGCTTCTTCAAAAGCCTAATGACAGTTCTGATTAGCCACAGAAACACTTCTTCAAACTTCTTCACACTTTTCTCTACAATCTAATGATCTAATCTCTATTCACACATTTCACATTCACACTTCTCACATAAACATCTCTCACACTTCAAAATGAATAAATAATCACCCCTATATATCCGCTACATGGAATTTCATCAACAACCTTGTCGACCAAAAATAAAAGAATAAATGAATACAAACTGTCAGCCCAATTCATGAACAAATATTAATGCACACAAATTGAAGTCAGTCACAACATAATGATGACCTAAAACAACTTCCTCGAACATTCCAAACATTAAAAGATTAATCCACAAGGATCCGCAGTAGGCTACAACCACCATGTTAGCCAAGAACATGAAAACTCGAACACACAACAGAAAAATCTCTGATCATGATCACACCAATCAACGCGGACATGCAACAAGGATAGAGAATGATCTAGAAACATCAATGAACAGAGCATACACAACAACTCAAATTACTAGAATTGCATTCTCTTCTTCCAAAAACATTAGCTATAGTAACACAATAACTATAGGAACACACAAACTCAGAACTTGCACAAATCTTGATGCGCACCACTAAAACTTCCAAAGTATAAACTGGATAGGCTCAACAAAAAACCCTTTAAAGTGAAACTCCTGAATAGCAACATACTAAATTTTTCACCACAGTGAACTTCATAGCTTCATAGACAACCTTCAACATATTTATTATAATTTTCTCAATATCCTGGACATATACAGCCTTTAAAACATCAATGCTAATAGTGTTGACATCAATGAAAACCACATATCAGCAACACAACCACAATATCCAATAGTTTTTATTGAAGATGAGGCAGATAGATCACATATACCTACATCAGTAGAATCCACTAAGCAGCTTAGTCCTAGCTTGGTGGATGAAGACAAAAACATGGTTTTGGTGTAGCAGTAGTAGACTTGTTCAACCCCTGTTATAATGGAGGAAAATCCCCTATCTAGTGAGGTATGTAGTTGTGATATGGAGGACCTCTTTTGGGAGGATTTAGAAGCTTTTTGTTCAAGCTTGGATTTCAATCTTTCACCCCCAAAAGAGGATATTTTTGGGTATCAACATAAGAGTGAGGAAACAATTGAGGGTGTGGCAGCCACTACATGCTAGGAGTCTAAATTTTTTGCCATTAGTTTCCAATAAAGAATGAACATGTAGAGGAAATCTAAAGAATTTAGTTCTTCACTTGAAGTGTCTCAAAAAATTTAGGTTTGTGTTGATGAAGTGTACATCAATACAAGTAGCTCAGTAATTATTGAACAACCACACATTTGTCTGGAGAGTGATGCTCACGTTTCTCAATTTGATAGTATGCTTGAGCTTCAAAGCTTTTCATTCGAGGTGTACAAGGAATAGATTCCTTGTACATATCAAAAATAGGTTTGGCGTATTTTATATCAAAAATTGAGTTGGAAACTTTATCTTTTTGTTTCATTTCATGCATTGAGGAGGCCAGTAGTGATGGCATTGACCTATCCTTTTGTGAGGTGAGTTATCTTCCCTCTACTAAAGGTTTTCTCTTGAATGCTAACCTATCTTTAGACAATTTCACCCATGTTGTTGTATGTTCACCTAAGGCACCAATGTTAGATGAATTTGACACTTGCATCATATGGTTTCCCTACAATGGTAAGTTTTACAGTGAAGTGATCCTTCACCTTGCAAGCATTTTTTGTAGTTCCATGCAAGTTGGCAATAGTTTTCAGTGGTTGCAACTAGGTGAGCTCTACAACTATGGTTTGAGGGAGATCAACTCCTTCAAAATTTTCATCTTTGATAGAGGAAAATTTACATTCTTTTTTTTCTATTAGTTTAATGTACATATTGTAAATATCTTTATTTCCATGAAGTTCTTTTACACACCCTACATTCTCCTTAAGGGAATGTATGCTCTTAGATTTCATGTTTTTCTCCAAGTGCAGCCAGCACATTGTTTTATTTTTCTCTAGGGAGGTCCAACTATTTAATTTTTACCCTCATGACTCCATGCCCACTTGAATGATAAGGCCTCTAGATTCCATGATTAACAAGTAATCATCCCATAGAAATCACTATAAATGTTGACATTTCATGCCACCCTTTGATGACCCAACATTGATAATCAATCTAAGAGATCCTACATGGGCCATCTTGCATGAATTATCCTTGAAGGGTCCTAAAATTGGCTAAATCCAATAATTTTGGGATTTCAGGTTTTCACTTACCTCTCTAATTGCATGATTTTTTATCACTCTTGCTCCTTCTTTTCCTTCCATTTCCTGCTAAGTGTTTCGAGTGTCAGCCTTTAGCCTTACCTCTTATCTCTTACCTTTATTCAATAAGAAGTAAATCTTCCCTACAACCTTTCATGGATTCCTTCATACTTTTCTCTATTTCCCATCTTCATTACTCCCACTCCTTGTCTTAAGCCTCTTGCCTTACTTCCTTTTCCCAAAAATATTTTTTCAAAAATTTGACATATTTCAAGATTTGAGCTTCCCTCTTACCTTCTTTAGGTAAGAGGTAAGACTTCTTCTTGATTTATAAAATTTTGTTTCTTTTGGGCTTTAGGTCTTCCTTTTTCCTTTCCTTATAGGAGGTAAACCTTTCTTCTCCCCCCTTCTTCCCTGACAGCTTCTTTTTAAAATATTGACTAAGTTTCAAATTGTTTGGATTTCAAGGGTAGGGCTTCACCTTTACCTCTAATTTTTGAAGGTAAGCCTTCTCTCTTACCTCTAATTTTTGGTTTTGGATTTATTCTATCCCTTCTTCTAAGCATGTGGTATGAGGCAAGCTCAATGCCTATTTCCTGACAATGTGCTCTTTTGGGGGTCTAGAACATTTAATGCATAAGAAAAGGTTTCTTTTCGGGCACGAAGCTCTAGCCTTCCCATGGATTTGGCATGTTTTTTGAATGATACAATTACTGTTTCAATCACTTTCTGAGTGCCCAACTTTAATTTTTTAGGGCTTCAAGGACAACGTTAAATGCATTCTTTAACTCCTGCAAGTGGATTTTTGGCAGCCATACTCACTCATTGTTGCTTTATTCCTTTTGATAAGCTCCATACCCATATCCCTGATTTTGTGGGGGATTTGGATGAATTTCAAGCAAATACTTATGGTGGGGAGGATGACGTACAAACCTTTTTATCTCCAAGCTCTTCTTGGCATGGATTTAATGAGAAGTTATTTCCTTGATTAGATATCTTTTGACTGCTAACCGTAGCTAGGTTAGGGTTTGAGTTGTATTCATCTAAGTTATGCTTGATCTATAAAAACAACACTTGTATAAATTCTAAGGGTTCTTCCTTTGGCTCCTCTAGGGTTTTTATTTTGCAGACACTATATTTTAGACTCTACCATTGTAAATATTGGATTTTTGCCTCTACATCAATGAAATTGACTAATCTTTCCTCTTCTCAAGTTCGTTATGTCTGAGTAAGTTCATTACCTTCATATATGAGTGTTTTTTGTATTTTCATGCATGCATGTTTGATTTAATTTTTTTGCAACTACAGTGTTGAGAAACTCTCTTTCCTTCCAACACTCTATCAAACCCTAAACTCCATGTTTGTCTTTGAAATCGACCAAATTGAGAGTTGTGTTAAGTCCTCGGGTCCCTCTTCAATGATGTACTGAGTAGTATAAGTAAGGAAGAAACAACTTTCCATCTAGGTGTACCACCTCACATTTCCATTTCATGCTTTCCTTCTCCCCTTTTCCCTATGAGCAGTTAGAGTAGGTTAGTGGTAGGTTTTCATGTGTTGAGTTGGATTGAAAGAGTAAGTCATCCTTCTCCGGAGACTCAACCTCATTCATGCAAAGGTCCCACACATTGAGATCATTTCCATTATGTCATTAGAATTCTAAACTTCGTGTTCAATAGTGTGTAATTTCATGTGGCAACTGGTCTCTCTTAACTCCCTTTCTCCCTTTGAGGTCTCTCTCTCTCTCTAAGTTCTCTCGCACTCCCTCCCTCTCCCACTCCCTCTCTCTCCCTCTCAAGTCTCTCTCTCTCTCAGGTCTTTGTCTCTCCCTCTTAGGTCTCTCTCTCTCTCTCTCTCAAGTTTTCCTCCCTCTATCCCTCCCACCCTACCTTCACAACTCTCTCTCTCTCACTCCATCTCTCTCAGGTATCTCCCTCCCTCTATCCATCCTACCCCCGATCTCTCTCTTAGGCATCTCCCTCAAGAACCCTACCTTGATAACTCTCTCTCCCAGGTCTCTCCCTCCCACCTTACTAGATAAATCTCTCTCCCTCTCAAATCTCTCTCTCTCTCTCTCTCTCTCTCTCTCTCTCTCCTTCTTACCTATAACTCTCTCTTTCCCTAGTTTCTCCCTCCCACCCTACCTAGATAACTTTTTCTCTCTCATGTCTTTCCCTCCCACCCTAACTAGATAATTCCCCCTCTCTCTCAGGTCTCTCCCTCCCTCTATCCCTCCAACCCCCCTATTTGTCAAGTCACTCCCTCCCTCTATCCATCCCGCCTTCTCTCTCTCTTGGTTCTCTCACATGCTCTATCCCTCCCACCCTACCTAGATAACTCTCTTTCTCTCTCCCACTCCCTCTCACTCCCTACCTCTATCCCTCCCACCCCCTAACTCTCTCTCTCTTAGGTCTCTCTAAGGTCTCTCCTTGGGCTCTCTCTCTCTCTCTCTCTCTCTCTCTCTCTCTCTCTCTCTCTCTCTCTCTCTCTCTCTCTCTCTCCCATGATACCTAGACAATTTTTTCTCTCACTCCAACCCCCTCTCTCCCACTCCCTCTCTCTCTACCTCTCTCTCAAGTCTCTCCCTCCAAATATCCCTCCCACCCTCTCTCACTCTCTCAATTCTTTCCCTCCCACACCAACTAAATAACTCTCTCTCCCTCTCAAGTCTATTTCTCTCCCTCGGATCTCTCTCTCTCTCCTTATATCCCTTCCTCTCTTAGGTCTATCCCTCCCACCCTACCTAGATCTTACTTTGTCTCTCTATCTCCCTTTCCCTCTCCCTCCCTCTATCCCTCCCATCGGGTACCTAGATAACTCTATCTCTCACTCCCCCTCTCTCTATATCAATATATATATGGTAATGTAGTATATAATATATATAATATATAATGTATACTATATATTATACAATATATTGTATATATTATATAATATATAATATACTATATAAAATATATGTAGTATAATATAATATATATTACATAATATCTAACATATAATATATAATATATAATAAATTAGTATATAGTATATATTAATATATTATATATACTATGTATCATTAATAATAATATAGAATATCATAAATAATGCATGTAATGGATATCCGTTATAAACAGATATCCATTTTTCTCACAAAATCAGTAGGCTCAGAATTTGCCTAGGGATTTCATTGGGATTTGTCTTGGGGTGTCATACCTATAAAGTCAATTGAAAAAACATGTTTACAAAACTTCCTTAGTTTTCCAAAGTTTTCCCTTGTGGCTAATAACTTTTTTTTATCTGAATTTGATGGAACGAAAAGGGTTTATTGAATAAATTGTCAAATTTCCACCAATATAAGATATTATTCTTTTTAATTTAATAGATAATTACTATTTATTTTCTACATACATTAAGACTAAAGTCCTGATTAATAGGATAATTGAAAAACTTTTATAATTTTCAAACTATTTCACATTTTTTTAATATGAAAAAATACATCACATTTTATGCTTCTCATACTCTAGGATAGAAAAAAAATGAATTTCATATTTTTTTGACCAAGTTATGGTGGTCAAACAAACACGTTTTTAATAATTTTGAAATGTTCTAATAAAAAATCATAACTAATTGTTTACTTGCAAAAAAAATACCAAAAAAATGTGGCACATCTAGGCATGTGTCATCTACTTATATTAAAAGTTTTAGAAAAAAAAATATTATTTTTTCTTGTACTTAGGCTAGTCATACATACACTTAATTTTTATCTTTTTCCTAAAAATTTAGTACTACTACATAGAAATTTCAGATTTTCACAAAATAGATTTACCTTTTTCCAAAAACGAACTAGTAGCCTAGAAACTAAATTCAATTTGCCACAAACTCTATTGTTACATATTTTTTAAATTATGTTACTAACATATTCAAACTTTTATGCCAGGTTTCCTAACTCTATTTTTTTGAATTTTCATTGCCACTTAGGGGCCTAGTTTGGACCCCCATGATATTGCACTAACCCAGCTTGCTAGCCTAGTGAAACCTTTAACCACTTTGTGTGGCACCTTATCAAATTTATCAAGGAGTATAAATTTTTGTATGGTTGACGTATGGAAGGCCTATAGACATGGCGTGACTTTTCCATTTGCCACCTTTTTTTGGGTACACACTAGACCATTGTGTGTTTCTCACCTTTTGCCTTGGGGCTCACATAGTTTATACCAGACTGCACTAGGCCTTGTGAGCATATTTTTTGGGCAAACAACTTAGGCTTGATCCATAATTTTTGGACAAACAGTCGAGGCTTGATCCACCCTTTCCCTTTCTTTTTCTCTTTGCATCAATCTTGACATTGTATGATTATGTATCTTTTGTCACTACTACATGTTGTGTCTCTTTGTGCCTTTGTTGGTTTGCTATGAGATATTATATCTTTGGGGCTTAATCATCCTCCTCGATCCTTGTCATATTATCTTCCCAACAATTATAAAATTGGACCTTTCTTGACATATTTGTCTACTTTAGTCTGAGTCTGGGTGTAAGTTCATACTCTCACTAAAGTGGGGGCTAAATGTAGTGTAAGAAATTGTATAAATTTAAAATTTCATAATATGTTTGCACCCCCTTAATTAATTGGACTTAATTAAGCTTCTAATTGACCAAATTATGCATTCCAAAGCCTTATTATTCTTATTTTTTGAAAGGGAAACCTATATTTAACAATTGTCAACATTAATTAAATTACCTTGGAAACTGAGTGTCCTAGACTTAGGTCCTAGGACCCATTTTCCCAAGGGTGAATAAGTCCCCTTTAACTCTGAGGACCTAAATATTAATATGTTTTTGGTGATATTTTAGTGGTTCAAATTTACATTTCAAGTGTTGGATTTTGGAATCTATTTTTCAAGAAATTAGATAAACACTTATAAATACATAGTTTTTTTATCAATTCAAATCTAACACTATAAGAGATTATTCCCAAGATAAAATATTATTGTCAAGAGAATTGAAGAGAATATTTATCAGTCATATATAGTAGCAATCAATATCATATCATCATGTCAAGGCTCATGTGTGTTCATTTCATCTTTTGGAGCTAGCATTGTGATGTAGGTTTCAAGCTTTCAAGAAATCATTCAAGCATCAAATCAATCAAGACAATTCATGCAAGATATAGGCCTTAGAGTGATGTGTTTGACTTGAATCCTCTAAGGGTACCCATTAAGGGTTTGGTGAGTTGTAACAATTGCAATTATTATGTCAATTGGTTAACTAGTTGTCTGCTGGTTGTTGTTATCATTCATGCCATGCATGTTGTTTATTGGTTGTATATGTCAAGGATATTGAGAAAAATGTAATGAAGAAAGGTTATAGGTATTCATTGTTTGCTCCAGGTTTTTCTCTAGTAATTTTTGATATGCTAGTAAGGATCTAAGGTATTGTTCATGGTTTTTGGAAGTTGCTATATCTAGATTTTGGGTTTCTAGATCATTGTATAGTGTGAGTTATGTTCACCAGTTATGTACTATTTTTTTTATGTATCTGGTTGTGATCTAGGAGAAATGTAGTTTCTCTAGATTTATCTATTTTGTGGTTTCAAGAGTTGTGATTTTTTGAATAATTTGATAAGATCGTGTTCAAGTTAATTTTGTTACCCAAAGAGATTGGATCATGTTAAAGTTGTGTGTGCTTAATTGCCTATGTGTTTTACACAGGTATTGGCCAACCTTGTGTTTAACACTAATTATGAAGTTTATGGAAGCATGTTGAAGTGTGTTTGGAATTATTTAGGTCCTCATTAGATGTGTGTTTGGGTCGCTCTCATTCTAATTCCACCGTAGAATAGTTTGGCACTGACCTAATTTGAATTTTTGAAAACAAGTGGTGTGTGGCTGACTTTAGATGATTTTCAAAGTTGAAGATGGTATAAATAAAATTTGAGATGTTTGTGAAAATAGAATGCAAGCAATATATATTTCATAAAGATGTGCAACAGGTTGTATGTGATGTGAGTTTGAACAGATGAGTGCAAAATATAATTGGCAATTTTTAGAGGCAGTGAGTTGAAGGTGTACTCTATCATTCAATCATGTCTACAAGTGTGTGAGTGAATTGTGGTGGAAATATCTATTGCATTGAGATTGTTTTCTCTCTGTAAAAAATCTCTTTTATCTTCTTTGTACTTTTTTGGTAGTGATCCCTCCAGGTGGTTAACCCTTGTTGGACATTGAGTCCTACTTTGGATAGTAAGTCATGTTTTGGCAGTGAGCCTTCTCTGGTAGTGAGCCTTTGTATTTGGTTTTGATATTCTCTATATTGTGAGCTAATCCTCATTGTATTTTTTCTCTTATTGGTTTTTCCATGTAAATTTGGTGTTATTGTGTGTGTGATTTTTTCAATTTCTACTTTTGCACATAATGATTAATCACATTAATAAAGTAAGGGATTTATGAAGGATAATTGATCTAATATCTAGTGGAAGTTCTTAAAGGTTAAAATTTGTTACAACTAATTCACCCCCCTCTCAGTTGTCTTGTTCAATAATTGGTATCAGAGCTTGGTTCCTTGAAGAAGGGATTAATTACTTAAGGAAGGTCTAGGATGGTGAGAAAGATCACTATTGAGTGCCCTAGGTTCGATGGGACTAACTATGCCCTCTGAAAGATAAATATTGATGGACATCTGGAGTACTGTGGATGTGATGTTGAGAAATATTATAAAACTACTTAGACTCCTCCTACAAATGGTTTGAGTGCACTTGATGAGATCAAGGCACATGAAGTGAACAACAAGGCAAAGATTATTCTAAAGAATAGTCTTTCACATTTTGAGTTAATTAAAGTTGAAAATATGAAGACTACTAAAGAGGTTTGGGATGAATTGGAAAAGATTCATGAAGGAGATCAAAAGATCAAAGAAGAAAAGTTGCAGAATTTGGAGGTGCAATTTGAGCTCCTGCATATGTCTAAAGATGAGAACATTAAATCATATGTATAGAGAGTGGATGAACTAGTAGGTGGAATGTGAAAACTTTGTGCTATAATGAAAGAATCTAGGGTTGTGAAGATTCTCAAAACTCTCCCTGATGCATACAGTCAAAAGGTATCTTCTATTAAGGAATATATAGATTATAAGACATATACTAAAGATAACTTGTTGGGTACTCTAACATCTTATGAAATGAGAAATCCTCGATTGAGAAATGGATCTAAGATAGAAACTTATTTTAGGGCTTCAAGAGCTGAAGATCAAGATGAAGATAACTTTGTAAGAAGAATGAAAAAGGTCTCTAGTAAGTATGAATGTAAGTTACCTTTTAAATTCTTTAGTTGTGGAGGAATTGGTCATGATGCTTTGAGATGTCCGAAAAGAGCTATGAAAAATAAACATAGATTAAGCAAAGAAAACAAAGGGAAGATGATTAAGAGAGCATATTATGTAAATGAAGATGTTGGTATTTCTAATGAAGAGTTTGATTATAGAGATATTGATGATAATGAATGTTTGTTCTTGGCTATAAAATATGAACATACTCTAGGTAATATTGAAAGACAAGTGAAGAAAATTCCTCTAGAGAAAGTTGAAGATACTATGATCTCTACCCTTCATGCTAAACAAGAAAAGAACTACTCGGTTGTCGACAGTGGTTGTTCACATCACATGACTAGTGATAAGAGTAAGTCTGTTAAAATTGAAAAATATGATAGAGGCAGTTAAATTTGGAGATGATACTAGTGCTAAGATTTATGGGATAGGTTCAGAAAGTTTTGATGGCAAGCATAATGTGAAGAAAATTTTTCCTTAGTCTCTTTTGATTTTTGGATTTATACTTTTTGGCTTCGAGATGATCTATGCATAAGAGAAAAATTGGTTCCAAAAGGCATGCAATGCACAATGTGGTGGCTATGCGGCTTTTTATTTATCTTTTTCCTTTCAGGAGAGAGTCAGGACACGTGTTAGCATGGTAGAGATTTTCTCAAGGACGATTTTCACAAATCTAAAAATCCTCGCCCGCTTGACATGCCATCTCTTCACTACAAGTAGTTTGTGCTTTTAAGGAGCCTTCTCTCTGGAGTTTGTCAAAGCATGTTGTTTTCTTTGGTTTTCAGGATGAAATTTTTTGATTCGACGCCTCTGAGCCACATTTCTAGTCAGCAAGAATTTTTCTAGGCTATTTTCAAGGATCCAACCATTTACAGAGGGAAATATTTTCTAAATATCTAAGGGAAATTAATCCAGCAGTTGAGAATTGATGAGAAAAGATCATTGCAACCTGATTCAAGATCTACAATCGAATCATAATCTATCAGGTGTAGACATCTGGCAGTAATTACTTTTGGGTGGTGGTAGCGTTTCTCTCTCTTTTTAGCTAGAAATTGGAGGCAGCAACAAAAAGAAAGGGTTCCTAAAGTTTTGCCTTTTAGAAATAAATTCTTTAGTTTTCCTTAGTTATAGGAGTATTTTCATTAGAAGTTCACGGAACACTGCTTCTCTCTAGAATTTATATTTTTTTAACTCAAACTATTATCAGATTAGCATCTGACCTTTATTTTAAAGTCCATTTGATATTTAAGTACAATCTGTTTGGAAAAAAATAAAAATTGTGCATGATATGGCCTTTGTCAAGTTCCTTCTTTATATCTTCATTCTTAATAAAACACTATGTTAAGCTTAATTCAAATAGTTTGGTTAGTTGATTTTCATGTTGAAAGCTTAGATGATAAAGTAATAGCCTATAGAAATTGGATTATGTCCTTGAACTTCTCTATTTTTTTAAAGGGTTATTATTTCTTTGTGTTATGCTATATTAAGAGGAAGGGTTTATGCAACTTTTTTGAATGTTTTTTCTATTAACTCTTGGAAATTTTATGCTTGATCAGACCTTAATGAACACCTCCTGTAGGGAGGTTTGAAAGAATGCACTATGCTTGTATCTAGCCTTTGATGCTCATTCTCTTCCTAATAATGAAGGGTTGTGGTGTTTTGTGTCTAATATATCATTCATAGAAAATAATTTGGGTTTTGAAATGTTGTAAAAGCTTTGGCGCATCGCTATTTTTCATGTTTTATATTTACATTTTCTTCTAACCCTTTTCTCAAACTTAGAGAAGAGTTATCTTTTTATAAAAATCCCAGAGGCATTCAGTGAGGTGCAAATTTGCCCCCACTCGCTAAATTTCCCATAAGGCTATACGAGAGGTGCAAGATTTGATGATCAATAGTTCATTTTTTAGTACACTTGGTGGGACCCAAGTTTTCCAAACATCTAATTAGAAGTTTGAAATATCTCTTAAATCAGTCCAAGGAAAGAAACTAGAAGTTTCATGTCTAGAATCCAAAAAAGAGCATCCTCAAAGGGTTATTTCTAGTACTCCCAGTTACCCTTTTTGGTACTTAGGAGAAGAAGACTTACAGGTTTTGTATTGCCTATAAGGAGTAATAGAGCAAGAAGTAAGATCCCAGAGTCTAGAGCCTTATCTACTCCACTTGGAGGCCAAATTTTCCAAATAAGGATACCAATTTACTTGATTCATAGGAATCTGTTCTCCATGGCTCATGTACCTACTCATGCTCCTAGAAATTTTGTAACCTAGGATAGTGGTATTCCGCTACAACCACCTACACCCCCAGATGTATGGCTCACCATACCCACTAATGCACTCAAGGCTATCCCAAATTTCTTTGGGGAGGACTTCAAAACTCCTTTCGAACACCTCCAAGATATAATGGAGGTATGTAAGGTACATAACATAGTGGAGGAAAATATTGCTCTAAGACTGTTAGCAGCCTCCTTCAAAGGAAAGGCTCGAGATTGATATCGATCTTTGACCTCTAGTTCTATCTACCCATGGGATCAACCTAGATAGAGTCTATTTGAACACTTTTAAGAGAAGGGAGATCGTTCTTCATTGCTACATAAATTGATCACCGTCAAAAGAGCCCCGTAGGAAGCCATGAACAACTTCAACACCAAGTTTTATAAAACCCAGAAAAGGATCCCTCTGACTGCCCAACCCCCAACTATGATGGCATTTATGTTCTACCTAAAGGCCTTCAATTCAAATATTGTGGTCATGATAACTTCTATCAGAGGAGATATATTACCCAACGCATATGATTTGGTTTTGCGCATGGAGAATAGTTTAATTGATGCGAGAAATCTTCCACCACAACCTCCAATTCTTGTATTTGAAAAAATCTCTAGCAGTCCTTAGGAAGAAGATGCTTTGAGTGCTTCCGCTACACAAGCAATGACTTTGGCTCTATCATAATCCATGTACATATACCCCACCCCACAGCCAAGCACATCGAGTTCTTCCTCTATAACAACAAACATCAGTGATATGAAGAGCCTCATGCAGTATTTTGCTAATGAGTTAGTTCTCATCTATTGGAAGAATGAAGATCATATCATTGATGCATCTTTTTCATTGTCCTTGATTTAACCATGTTATATGAGTTGCAACTGCAAGTTTAAACTCAGAGTTGATCCGGTATTCTGAACTGGTATTTAGAAATGTCCTCAGGTATTTTGGTCTACAATTCTCCCCTAGTAATCATCGTTGCTTATGGTTTTTTGAAAAATATTTTTGGATGTTGGAAGTGTGTAAGTTCAAAATCTCATGTGTACAAGTGCTCATATGGAAATTTGGAATTGTTATGTTGATACATTTTGTTATTAGATCTATCTCTGGCCGACCTAATAAATAGTTGGTGGTATAGTGAATTAATTTTGTATTGTGGATGTATGTGGACCTATTCTAAGGTCCAAGCTGACATGATATAGCATGCTACATGCCTGAATTTTTTTTGGAAATATTTTGTATATGCTTGAAGCCGACAGTTATCTTTTGGTGAATAAGAGATGCATCTAATTAGGCTGGCCTAATTGATGCTTGTGCATATATATATTGGATAGTTTTAAGATTGAATTTTGTGGTGTGTGGCGTGTGGTGGATTGAATGCGAATAAAAATAAGAGAGAATATTTTTTTGTGGGCATGTGAATTTACTAAGCATCAAAGGAACTAAGTTTGCACTTGTTAGGTGTATCTCCATTAGTTCATATTCTAGTTGTAAGCCATTTTGTTACTATATATTTTGTAGGAAGTGAGCCTCTCATCTTGGACAATGAGTCCTGGAAATGAACCACCCTTTGTACTATCTTATAACCGGTTATACTATATTGTGAGCTAATCCTCACTGTGGTTTTTTCCATTCTGGATTTTCCACGTAAAAATTTTGGTGTTCATGTATTGTGTGCTTTTATGTTCTATTAATGCTTCTGCTTATTTTTACTATTATATACATTGCAATAATTGGATGGTGTTTGTTCAATAAGTTTAAGAAAATACTAATTCACCCCCCTCTCAATATCTTGGGTATTCAACATCATCAAGCGGCAGCAAGCAACACCTCTAAAGAAAGCCACTTAGACTTTTCAAGGAGGAAGGCCATCCTATCAGCAAAACACATACCAAGGACCCTTGAGTCGAGGAGGTCAAAAAGTGGTGTTCGCAAACTAGATAGTTTTGGTCATCATGCCACTATAGATGGTCAAGGATAGCCAAAGTATAGAAATAATCCCAGGCTAGAACAATCTAGTAGAAGATGAGAATGTATGGTGCTTCCTATGCAATGACAATCACATGCCCTAAAATTTTCCAAGGGGAAATATGCAACTGAAGATAGTAGAAAAAAGAAGCAAAGGCATGCTTCTGAATGCGGAAGGAAATGAGTCCCCCAAAATGGAAAATGACCACTTTAGAATGCAAATGCAAGGGATGTCCTTAGAGCTAGAATCGGATATCATGCCATACCAAGTGCTATTTTCATGGACGAGGAAGAAAATGCAGTATTCGCAAATGAAGCTCTGATGACTAGTGATCCACAAGTGTAGTTGGACTACAACATGAGGTCCAAAATAAGGCTTGTGGGAGAATACGTGCAACAAGCTCTACCTCATCCTCAACCATGCCAACCATCGCTACAAGAAAAGTGGGCCCCATAGGCTATTGGTCAACCTACTCAGCAATAGAAAAATCAACCGTTGCTAGTGAAGGAGTTGGATAAGATGTCAAGCCCATTCACAACAGATAGTTTTCCTCTAAAGCCAAGGGAATAAATCCATTCAAGCCTAAGGTCCAACTAGCCGGGATGCTCAATGTGCTGGAACAATTGAAGAAGGGGCCTGCTAATGTATCCCTATGGGATGTCATATCTATTCGTGAACAAAATACATTGAAGAATGAAGAGAAAATATTGCAAATGGATGTAATTTTGTCATGCAACCAAAGTAAAGATAAAGAACTTGCATCAGAAACTCAAGCCCCAAAAGCTACAGCTTATATGAATGATGTGGGTGATGCAAAAGAGAATGAGGTAAGCAAGCCAAAGTCGCTGCCCTTCTTTTTAACACTAATTATGAGAGATAAAATTTTGCATAACAATATGATTGATTCGGGAGCTAGTACAACGGTCATGAAAAAGCAAGTGGCTAATGCCTTGAAGCTTAAGTATGAGCCCCTTGAGAAAGGAATCATGCAATTGGGTGGAAAGAAGGTTCCAACTGTTGGCCAGATAAAAGATCTATCTTTAACCCTCTTCTCATGTCCAATCTAGACAGTCTCACAAGAATTAGTGGTGATAAACATTCCCTCAGTATTTGGGATGTGTCTTTCAAGATATTCCACTAAAAAGCTTGTTGAATATTTGGTGCTCGATTGGTCCCATCTGATATTGAGAACCAAGCATGGGGTGAAGATGAAAATCCTCTCCAAATATTTACATCTAGAACACATAGCGAACAATGCAGTTCAATATTTTGAAGCAACACATACCTCCTTCTCAAAAAGGGAGGGATATTGTGTGGAGATGTCAAAGGATGAGGAAGACATGAGTGATCGGACTCCCAAAGAGGAGGACCTCCTCAACCAATTCATCAACTCCAACCCATTCAATTATTTTCATGCCACGAAACTGGGCACATACATGATCTTCAATGACGATCAGGTCTACCTGAAGCTGATAAAGAATCAGGACGAATATGATGATCTGATAGACAACCATCTATGGACATTATACTTTGATAGCAACAAATGCAAAGTTAGTTTTTGAGTGTGAGTCCAACTAGTGTCCCCGATAGGATTGAAGACCCTCAAGGCCTATCATTTTTAATTCTCATGCTTAAACAATGATGTGAAATAAGAAGCCTTGATTAACGATTTGATTCTTACCAAGCGAAAGGGCATAAAGAGGATGCAAGCATTCAAAGATTGAGTTGGTTGGGAGCCAATTCTATGGGCAAGAAGCTGTGAAGAATATAAGAATGAAGTCATATAGACATTGGGTATGGGATTTTATTGAGATATTTGAAGCTTTTAATGTGAAAGTCATTCCCCAATCTCAAAACAGTGTTGTTGATCAGATGGCTTCAATCAGTTCACAATTTGAACCAATTCTTGATTCAACAACAAAGAAAAATGCAGTACAGATCATCATCTAACCATAAATCCCCAATATTGATCAAAATTGGCAAGTATTTGAAGATGACACTCAGATTTTTTCCTTCATACAAAAGCCAAAAGGAGCTTCCAACTATTCACAGCTAGGAGCAGAATCTCTCAAAGAGCAAGTTATCTAGTTAAAAGGGAATAAGCTCCCTCAAGGTTTAATCTTACTCAAAATCCTTTTTGACTATAAAGATGTAAGAAATGACAAATAAAGGTTCACTACGGATGTAATGGATTATGAAGATCTCAATGTTAGAAATGGTAGAAAGCTAAAAGTCAAAAGGGATGTTTCATAAGAAGATAAGGAAAAGCTAAGGGATCTGTGTTGTAGATATCACAAATTTATAGCTTGGACCTATGATGATCTTAGAGGGTACGATCCAATCATAATTCAACATACCATTGACTTGGCAGAAGGATCAGATTTCATCCAAAAGAAGCAAAGGCCAATAAATCTGAAGGTCGAGGCATTGATGGTGTAGGAGCTCAGCAAATTAATTGAGTCAAGAATCATATATCCAATTAAGCACTCCACCTAGGTGTATAATCTGGTATCGATTCGAAAGAAGAATGGCAATATTAGGATTTGTGTTGATTTCTAAGATATTAATAAAGCTTCACTAAAAGACCACTACCCTTTGTCATTAATGGAGCAGATCTTGTAGAATGTGGCCAAATCGAAGATGTTTTCATTGCTTGATGGTTTTTCGAGCTATAGCCAGGTATATGTGAAGGAAGGTGACCAACATAAAATTATTTTTACCACCAAGTGGGGAACGTTCGTATATGCAAAGATGCCCTTCAAAATTTCAAATGTTGGTGCAACTTTTTAGCGAGAAATGGATATTACTTTCAAAGGATTGATCAATCAAATCACTTTAATATATATAGATGACCTAACATTCTTTTCAAGGTCAAAAGAAAATCATTTTGATCATCTATAGCAAGTTTTCTAGAAGTGTCAATAGTTCAAGATTTCCTTAAATCCCAAACAATTTGTTTTAGGAGTACCCCAAGGTAAGTTACTTGGTTTTATAGTATCTAAAGAGGGAATTGAAATAGATCTTGAAAGGCTGAGATCTATAATGGAGTTACCCCTACCAATGAATTAGAAAGGGCTACAGGTTTTTCTAAGAAAGATCAACTTTGTCAGTTAGTTCATTTCATACTTTATAGGCATCTTGAGACCTATCACATCGATGTTGAAGAAGAACCTAATGTTCACGTGGACCCTTGAGGGAAAAGTTGCTTTTGAGCAGATAAAGATAGTTATCTTCACCACTCTAGTGATGGCTAACCCAAATTTTTCCAAAGATTTTATGCTCTATGTATACAATGGCCAACATAGCATAGCTTATGTACTCACTCACAATGATAAGGAGAATAACGAAGAGAATCCTATCACATTTCACTCAATAAATCTTAAGGGTTATGAAACTAGGTATAACTTTGTTGAAAAACAGGCTTTTTCCATTGTTAAAAGCCTAAAAAATTTCTAACACTTGGTGTCATCCAATAGAATCACCATCCTCATTTCTCATCCTAGTGTGCAAAAGTATATCACTAAAGGTGAGATAACCAAGAAGAGGGAAAAATGGATCACCAAGATCCTAGAGTATAATGTGGACATTAGACCAACCAAGCTAGTTTGGGGAAGAGGTTTGTGTGAATATCTTGCATAGGAATTGAGTTTTGAAGCTGAGAAGGAGATTGATCAAGTCTACTCAAATTAGTTTGAGTCTAATGAGTCTTGGGGGGCAGATCAAACATAATATATGCAAAAGGGGAAATAATCGACTAGCCTTTTGTTCCACAAAAGATGATACTACCAACTACAAGGCACCAAGTATGTATTGAATGAAGGGATTTTATTTAAGAGAAATTATGATGGTGTCTTGCTCTGATGCTTAGATAAGTCACAGGCAAAAATAGTTCTCAATGAATTCCATAGCAATCCTAAGGGTGGAAATTTCTTCGCCAAGACTACCACCTTGAAAATCATGCAAGCGGGATATTATTGGCCCTCTATATTTTTATAAGTGCACCATTTGGTGCAAAAGTGTACTCAATGCCAATTATTTGCTGGCAAAAGAAATCATTATTCCTTTCCCTTGAGTCCAATTGTAAATGAAGAACCAATTGCTCAATGGGGTTTGGATTTCATCATAATAATAAATCCTATTTCTAGTGATGGACACAAGTGGATCCTTACAATGACTGATTACTTCACAAGATGGACGGAAGCCATCACCTTGAAAAATTCTATAAAGGGCGAGATTGTCAATTTTCTTGAAGAGTTGGTAACCAGATTTGGTTCACCAAAAACCATCATATTTTATAATGCTCATGCTTTTTTAGGCTCAAGGATGTCGGATTTTTCTATCAAAAGTGGGATTTATCTTAAGACTTCATCAAACTACTACCCACAAGGAAATGGGCTAGCAAAGTCGACCAACAAAAACTTAATTAGGTTAATTAAGTGCATCAGGTCAGAGCGAAAAAGGGCTTGGCATAAGCACCTATGAGCTACTTTGTGGGTGGATCGGATTACACCAAAGGAGATCATGAAGGCCTCTCCTTATGAACTAGTATATGAAAAAGAGGTAGTGTTACCTATTTCCATAGAAATCCTTGCTTTGCAATTGTTAAAAGCCCTAGAAATTGAAGAAAGTGGTAGAATGGAAGTATGGTTAGCAAAGCTCCTCATAATTAAGGAAGAGAGAAAAGACCTTTGGAACCATGATCGATCATCAAAAAATGGTTAAGCAGTGGTTCGATAAAAAGACCTCCAACCCATATTTTAGAGAAGGGATCCTAGTGCTAAAGTATGATGAGCACACTATGAAACTAGGGCAACATACCAAATTTGAGGCACTATGGAAGGGACCCTTCTGAATTATTGCATGCAAAGAAAATAATGTGTAAGAAGTTAAGGATATGGAAGAAAATTCTTTGGATATACCGGTGAATGGTATTTATCTAAAATTATTCCATTAAAATGCATTGTTCTTTGAAAAAATTTAACAGTTATGTACCATATGTAAAAAAATTTAAATTACATTTTATTTTTAAGAATAAGCAATGAGAAAAGCATTGAAGAAGTAGAAAAATACTATATTATATATATTCATAAAAAAATTACAATATAATACAGCCCAAGGCTCAAATTTAAACTTAAAGCTCTCTCGAGCAAACCCAAAAAGAGTCCCAAAAGAAAAAGAAACAAAATGGAGGCAACATGCAAAAAGTGGTAAAGGTTAGGCCTCCAGTCATGGTTATGTGGGAAAACTACTTGTAGGAAATTTCTTCATCTTCTTCTTTGTCAAGGGAAAGGGGGCCAGAACAACACACATCACTACACAGACCTCAGTTTCTAGTCTCTGTGGTTATACATGAGAAACTCGAAGTGCTTCCTCTAGTTGAGCCTAGGAATGCATTCCATTCCTTACTCCCAGAGAAAATAGGTGGTTGCTGGCAAAGAAAATGAGTGATGACTCTCAAGGTCCATGGTGTGGAAGTCGGTAAGAAAAGGGTAACCAAGAAATGTCTATCCCATGATCAACGTGCATGTGAAGGTCCTTTGCACTCAGAATTTTGATACCAGGGGTAGCTACTTGCACAATTTCACCAAGCCCTTCCAGTAGTGAAGCGTCAAACATCTAACGACACAAGTCAACTATCATTGGCTTCACAACGTTCAAGTCAAGGAGGGAGGCCACAAATTGAGTAATGACATTATTGTTGCTTCTCAACTAGTTTTCATCCTCAATGAAGCCTTGGCCAACTACCCATCAAAATGCAATTATACCAAGGTGGTCACATTTCTCCACTAAACGCTTAATTCTGTTAGTAGTGACCTCCCCTATGAAGGTGTATTGTGGCCTTCGTGGTAGCAGATGAATGGGAATGCCTAGGTCAGTCAACACTATGGAAAAGCAGTAGAGAAAAAGGTAGAATAGAAATAGCGAGAAAAGCTTGCTAAACTTAAGGAGATATTTTTTCAAATGATTATCATTCAATAAGGTGGTATAGGTATTTATAGAAAGGAGGTGTCAATGAACCCAATCAATGAAAAGTATTTTTGGCTGGATGATAACAAAGAAAACATCAAAGTAGTCAGAGGGCAGGAGATAAATCATATGGAGAAATCCAACTAAAGAGAGGGAAGAAGTATACATTGACTTCGCTTGAATACCAATCAAATGACCAAAATGGTTGAGTTTCTATACACTAGAGGCAGAGTATCAGAGGAATCTCCCAATAAGTAAATCCCTCAACACACAATTGAAGCACAAGGGATGGTCAGAATGGAAGGAGATATATTTTTGGAGGTTCTCACTAGAGATGAGGTGCCTCAATAAGTTTCTTGAAGATTTTCAGCTAGATGGTGAAAGGTTCAAAGAGATTTATGACCAAGAGGTTGATATTGACAATAGAAATCTAGAGACAAGCCATGAGATTGAAGAGGAGAAAATTTTGCACCATACTTCCCATCCTCAAGAATCTGATAGAAGAAGAGGCTCAAAGAAAAAGTACTCACAAGCCACATCCTCTGCTAGTGCTCAAAGCAAAGGAAAAAGACCTCGATGGTCCCCTAGAAGGTCCATTGTGATTGATAAAGGCCAATTTTCAGCTAGATCAACTACTAAAGGATTGAAACGTACCATTTTAGCTCTTGCAAAGAGAAGGTGATTCAAGGATCTGGGTGCACTTGATGCATCAGCCAAAGGAGAAGAAGAAGCAAAGTCAATTCTATAAAGTGTTTCGACCATCGCGGTCTAGGTAAGTCTTACTCCCTCTTTTTTCCTACCTCTACATCTATAGTCACTCCTTTGCCCCTATCTGTACAAAATAATCCTCCATCCATGGACCCCAAGCTTCTAGTCCTTAATGAACCCCCAACTATTTTTAGCAATACACCCTGTGAAGTACCCCACACACCAAACGAGCAGTGTCCACTTTAGCTTCTATTGATTCTTTCATCATCCTGTCTAGGACCCCTATTAAAAAAGCTTAATCATCCATGTTTCCCATTACCCCAAGTCCATCCTTTTCTAGGAAAAAATATCTCCTTCCCCTCATTTCCCTTTTATCCCAACTAGTTTTTCCCCTGTCCAATCTTAATTTAGCATCCCACCATTTTTGATGATAACACTCCCATTTTCCTCTCTACATGCTCATACGTCTGAGGTATTTCCTTTTGTTACTCTCTTTGGTCTCCCTCCTAGTGCTTCTATTATAGCACAAAGCATTGACACCCGACAAAGTCTTCAAGAGAATTTTAATGCAACCAAACACACCTAACAAGCCAAGAATTAGAAAAGGGTGTTAAAGAACATTGCACTACTAGCTACCAAGAAGATTGAAGCTTGCTTCAATGAAGAGAAGAATTCTCTGTTAATTACTACCATGAAGTCGCTCGTGTCCAAACTTGAAGGAAAAATTCAAATGGAGGACTACGAAATCAAGGCCATGGGTCTGTATTTGAATGAAACCCACAAACAAAACAAGGTGGTCCCAGCTAAGGCCACCCAAAAATTGTTATATCTAGATTATGAGAGGCTGGACAGGAAATTAAAGAAGCACAAGGTAGATTTAATGAATGTAAAGTAAACAATGAATAGGGTGTAGACAAAAATCAAGGCTAGAGATGTTGAAATGGCTCACATAAGGAAAATACAAGATCAATAAGGAGAAGCAGCAAAATTTCTCATGGAAACCCAAGGTGAACAGGTTCAACTATATGTCGAAATTGAAAAGTTGAAAGTTGAGCTTTCTATTGAGCGTCAGACAAAAACAAAGTACTAGTATACTTAGGAAAACATAAAGAGAGAGTTGGATGACATTCGATCTCAAGCTTTCAACAATATGCAAAAGGCCTAGGTGAAAGCAGAAAATTGAAGGCATGACAAATAGGAAGTTGAGCCTGCTCTACAAGCTTGTGATTAGGAGATTCAAAGATTGAACTCTAAACTAGCGAATTTCCTCCAAGAGAAGAATCAAATACAGGAGAATGCAAGAGTAAAGGAGGCTCGGTTGCACAAGGGTCTAGGACCCTTTCGATGTTGAAAAAGCTTATATCCACACACTGGGAGTGAATCATAATTGTGCTCGCTACCCTCAAACCAGCTCTACAGTTTATGAGGGATGTTCGAGAATTAAATGAAAAGGTTGGCCCAATGGCCGACCAAATTCTATAGGTGTATGCTCCCCTAGTAACAAAGTCTCAAAGTTTGATTTCCAAGTTGTGTGTGGCCACTAATGAGGCCCTAAGAAGTGCAAGAGTTCTAGATCGAAGGGTCACCTCTAGCAGAGCAAAAAAAATCGTTGACTACCACAAAGTCACAACAAGAAGTAAGGAATACCAGGCGATGTTGAACAAGAGGGTCGATGAAATCAAGAAATATTTCAGTGTCTTGCATAACTTTGAGATGCCTTCATTTCTTTCACTAGATGGAGATGTTCTATCAGTCAAGAAAATTAAAGATGCAATTAAACATAAGGTTCAATTTTCTACAGAACTCCCAGGTTTGAGTGCAACTCCCACCGTTGATGATGTTGAGCGTGAGATATTTCTTCTTTTTCATCTCTATCATCACCTTGGGGCTATTTCAATAAGATGGGGATTTGTTTCCTTCAAAGAAGTCTTCGAGCCAGATCAAGCATACAAGGTTATCTATAATCTTGTCTGACCAACTAATGTGGATTGGGAGACGCAACATTGCACTTTCCTCAAACACCAAGAATTTCCAAAGGTCTAGGTATGTGCCTCTGCAAGCAAAGGCCCTCTATGAGTCACTAGAACTATGAAGCAAATTTTTCCTTAGTCTCTTTTTATTTTTGGCTTTATACTTTTTGGCTTCGGGATGATCCATGAATAAGAGAAAAATTGGTTCCAAAAGGCGCAGAATGTGCCACATGGTGGTTGTGCAAATTTTTATTTATCACTTTCCTTTCAGGACAAAGTTGAGACATGTGCTAGCTG
>CM021101.1:182736283-182849453 GCA_007115665.2 Sequoiadendron giganteum | reverse complement strand
CCTGATAAATATCACCAAGTTTCTTCCATAATGAAGTTGCAGACTACTCCTCATGGACGTTTAAAAGAACAGAATCAGCTAGACTCGGTCTTATCAAATCTCTTGCTTTTCTATCAGCAAGATCCCAAGATTTTTGTATTTCACTTTGTGGCTTAGTTCCAGACACTGCAATCCAAAGGTCTCTATCCACAAGCAAGTCTTCTATCTTGAGTTTCCATAACTCAAAGTTACAGCCATTAAATTTTTCAATGTCTACTCTACCAGATGTACCCACCATCTCAAATAGAAACAAGTATCAACAATGCGAGACTCCCACTGAAATAGTATTAGAGCAAAAAACTAATCTTTCCTACAAGGATAACACAATTGGCCAAGCTCTAATACCACTTGAAGGGAAAAAATAGGCATGAGTCTAGAGACCCAATCAGTGTGGAATACATTCCCTTAACACTAATACAATAGAGGAGAAAAGCATAAACCAACTTCAATAGTTTTCTAAAACTACTTGAGATGAGTACATGCATGTAAAATCAATATTACCCAAAGTTGAGCATTCATAGTTGACACCAGATATACGTGGGAAAACCTTTTCAGGTAAAAAACCCACCACACAAAGTCTAGACTATTTGCATTACAGTAACAAAATAGTTACATACAAAAAAAATAGTCTTCTCTGATCAGCTCACAATAGGACTACTCGAATTAACTCACTATTACAACATTCTCTCTCAAAAACATACAATTTGAATTCTCTATCATGCAATATGTCCTCTACTACCTTAAGTCAGACATTGTATTTAATTCTATCAGTCAACCGATGATCACCAGGTACAATCATGTCTAATTAAATCGCACCAAAGATCTGTCCATACCGATCTCATTACATCGAGCCACTCGGGCCATAACTGCTTTACCCAAATCAGGTCCTGTTCACCACCCTAAATCAACCTGCAATTATTGCTACTATAACTTTGGCCTCTAGCCAATTATCATTTTGACACTGAGCCACGTGTTTGCAATTCATTCATTGTCCACTTCTGACACTAAGTCCAACTAGGTCAAACCAGTCACCAAGCTCATCCGAGCTCCCCACAGCCCTTACCATGCTACCGCAAACCCCATCCGACCAGCCCACGGTATGGCGATAAGTCATCTGAGTTCACCCGATCTTTGTCGCATATGCTACCGCTGCTGACTCAAAGACACACCGTGGTACAGTAGTAGCTAGCTTGGTTGACTGTTGGTGGTCTTACCGCGGCCACCACGGTCAGCCTCTTGGTTGGCCACAATAGGGTCGTAACCACTAGCCAGGCCACTAGCGGCCTTACTACAGCCACCGTGGTCAACCTCTTGGCTAGTTGTGGTAAGGCGGTAACTGCTAGCTAAGCTGCTAGTGGCCTTACCATGGCCACCGCGGTTAGCCTCTTGGCTAGCCACAGTAACACGGTAACCGCTAGCTAGGCCGCTGGTAACCTTACCGCGGCCACCACGGTCAGCCACTTGGCTAGCCGCAATAAGGTGGTAACTGTCAACCAAGTCACTAGCAGCCTTACTATGACCACTACGGTCAGCCTCTTTGGCTGGCCGTAGTATGGCGGTAACTGCCAGAACCAAACAAAGTCACTGTGGTAAAGCGGTAAAGGTCGATAGGAGAACAATTTAATGCCAAGGATGGTATGAAGGGGCATAAAGCTGGAAATTGAGACATAGTTTTCTCAACACTAAGGACTGCTTTGTGTTGTGATTCAGAGATTTTGGGTCTTTGCAGAATTTTGTGTTTGCCAGAAATCCCCAAAATTCCTTCAAGCCCTCAGATTCCTGAATTTCTTTCACCTCTTAGGATCCCTGAAACTTATCTTGAGTTGTCAAATCGCCTAATCTATGCCTTTGTATGAACTCTACAGCCTACAATTAATGACATTTGAAAGGTCTTTATGTTGCTTGGCTTGGTTTTTTTTTTCACTTTGGAGGTTGCAAAGAATTTAAAGTGTTGGAGTTGTAGGCAATTTCCTGATCTTGTTTTCTTTCGTGTGGGATTTGAAACTAGCTGGTAGTAACCCTCTGCGTTGTTCTTCATAAATGGTATGTAAGATGTCCTGGCCTTCAATTTTATGATTATGTGCATTCCAGGTTTAGGTTTTTTGCATGCTTGGGTGTCTTCATATTCGGAGGACTGTGATTAAACTAGCATCATTCCCCTTTTTCATTTTGATGCCTCCTTTGGATATTTTTGTTGCCATCCTCCATTGAATTGGTGATTTCTTAGTGTGAATCTTTATTTGTTTTTCCTTTCGAATTTGGTGCTTTGCATGACAACGTTTGGGTTTAATGAGTCTAGGGTTTCATGTTTTTGACAAATTAGTGAGTTGAGTTCCATTTTAGGTCTTTACTTTCATTCACATTTGATTAATGTATGCCTCCAGTTGGGTAGAATTGATTACAACTTGATTAGGTAGGTGAATGTATTGAAGCTTTTATTTGGTCATTCATGGTGGAACCCTAGGGTTTCACATTTTAAGATTCCTTGCCAAAATTGATTAGGTCATGCTTGACTATTGTGTGAGGTCTGAATTATGGGTGAACAATTTCAAGTGAGCATATACGTAGGCCGTCATCCCAAATTTGTGATTATTCGATCAAATGGGGCAAAACTATGAAAGGTTGTGGTTCTTGGGGAATTTAGGTTCATCGTGAAATTCCTTTGCATTTGGAAGTCTCCAGATTTTCCATTGTCTTGTCGTTTCCCTGAAATTATTTTAAAGGTGAAGGCTGGATATTCTCATTAATTTATGTCTAGGCTAGAAATCCTTGAAGGTTTCTCGAGCCAATAAATTGTTGAAATGAATGAGTTGACATGGCATGATTTTGTTGTTGCATGATTGATTTAATTAACTAAGGATAAATTTTCCATTTTAACGAGCTTTAATGTTAGTTCCATGATTTTGTATGGTAATTGTATTCTCTTCACTAATTTCCACTTGTTTTGAAATTCCTAGATTTCTTTTATGGTTCGATTTCCATGAAAGGGTGAAAATACCAAGCTTCTAAAGGAGCCATGGTTATGAGATTTTAGGATGATTTGTTCATTTTTTAGGCTTGGTTAGATGAATAACATATTTTTTGTGGTAGGCTAACCTTGATTCTTTTCTTGTAATGGATGATGATATTGACCTTTGCTGGATGTAGGCTGAAACTAGCAAGGTTATCACCGACAAAGGTAAAGGAAAAGGAGTGGATACTAGTGAGGCTGAAAGGATCAAGTTAGATGTGAAGAGAAATATTCCCGAGAGAAAGCTTGCTTCTGTTTGGTCAGGAGTGACTGACACCAATGTTGGAAAATGGGACTATGAGGTGTTTAAGACAAGAATGGCAACAAATAACCCTTCAGTTCTAGTGAGAAGAATGATAAATTATAGGTTGGCTCATGTGGCAGGATTCCCTCCTTCAATATAGTGTTACGAGCTTGTCTTGGACTGTGCTCGTCACTATGATCAAGACACATAGAGCATAATTAGCCCACAAGGTAGAGTATTGGCAATTTTCTCTCCTAGCTTAGTTGCTCAAACATTTGGCATGCCTGACAGGTCTCATGTAGTGCAGTTTTGACATGGACATAGCCAAGAAATTTTTTTGTTGAAGATACAAACAAGGCTTTGGGAATCGTTAATACTTGGCTAGAGAAACCAAATCCATATATTTCTAAATTTCAAAAATAGTTGTTTAGAGCTAAATTTAAGATAGATTACTACGATGCAATCACTCTCCTCAATAGAGTTATGGGCTTGAAGAGTGCAGGAATGTTTGAGAATTGGATGTTTTACTTGATAGTAAGGATGGAGTGAGGTATAGACTAACATTGGGTAGGTATAATCAGTGCCATGATCCATGAGTATTTATCCAATGTGTTACGGACTAAAACATTCACTGTGACATCTTATCTAGTTGATACCTTAGCAAGATTTCATCCATACAAGGGATTGAGTACTTGAGGGGTCTTTGGTCGAGATGTGATATATGAAGTTAACCCCCAGTTTCACATGGGAAGCCTTGGCTATAGAAGGTTAATGATGCATTCACCATGTACATTACAAGACTACTCCAAAGTGTTGAAAATGTCAAAAAAATTGATGCTACTAGGGAGTTGATTCAAAGATTTGGAGCATGGTTTATTAAATTTACTAAGTTCTCTTATATTAGGATTGATGGTTGTTTAGAGGCTCCATATAGGTTGCCCAGGTATCCCATGGATCACATGGTCCTTTTGGAGGTCACAAGGCATATTTGGGCTTTTGATATAGTTTTGAAGGATATCCATGTAGCTAGCATTGGAAATGAGTTCCCATTGAGGATTGGAAGCCATGAGGCTTGCTCTTCCTTGGCCATAGCATAGTTCTCTGAGGAAGAAATGGCTACCTTTAACCTATCCTTACACACTCAAAGGTCTGGATTCGATAGAAAAGGAACGTCTCAAAAGAGAGCAAGAAGAGAATTTAGACACAGGGATAACCTTGAAGATTATTGAGCTAACTACAAAGATGAATTCGAGGTATTGAAGAGCAAATTATCTAGGTTTCCTATCAATTTGGTCAGATTATATATCATCAAGGCCATCCCTAACCAAATTGATGACGATGGAGAGGTCTTCCAAACACATTCTTATGAACCAATTAAGGACAAGCCTATAGGTGAAGTTGATTGGGTGGAGGAAGAAGTAATTGAGATAGAACAAATCAATTCCCTAGTGATCAAGTACACCAAATTGTGGATCAAGCACAAGATTTGGGAACTAGATAGCGAAGGAAGGTAGTACACTTATGACTTGATGGGAAACTTAGACTCTCAATCTTCATCTGAGCTGGAACAAGACCTGATGGACAAAGAGAAGATGGATTCCCCTCCCAGAGTTAGAACCAGAGGCAGCCATATAAGGGTTGTGGAAGAAAGGAAGAGAAAGCCCATTTCCAAGAAGAGAAAAGTTACCTCCAAGGAGAAAGAACCTGCTCAGGAGGAGGAATATGAAGAAAGATAAAAGGAAAGTGATTCCCTTGTACTCAAAAATAAAAGGTTAACAAGAACATCAAAGCAACAAAGTGATCCCCCTAGGGAAAAGGATGAGACAGGGCCACAAGTGGTAGATGTGGATAGTTCTGAAGAGAAGACACAGGTCTATACCAAGAAGGCCAGAAATCCATCTCCTAGGACCACTCTAGTAGAAGAGGTTGCTCCTGTGATTCCCTCTACTATACAAGAGAAAAAGGACACTTCTTCCCCTCCTTTTGTTCAGGAGGTGCATCATGAAGAGAAGGAACAAGAAGATGAAGTTGTTGAGGATACTCCTCAAGAAGAGGACACAGAGGAAATCAAGGATGGAAACCTCCACAATGCAGAGGTAGACATTTATAATATTCTAAATTCCCCTCTGGTATCATATGAGGATTCACCTAACAGAGAGGATGAGAAGGAGAAATCCCCGGAGAAGGAAGAAATGCATGGTAGAACTCCATCTCCATATTTTAAACATGAAGCAATAAAAAAGGATGCTCATGAGGTTGCAGAAATAGAAGACAAAGAAGAGGATAAAATGGAAGAGGCCAAAGGTGAATTGGTCCCTACTGGGTAGGTTTCTAATACTGGTCCCTCCAATGATCAACAAGCAAAAAAAGATAAACAAGGTCAGCAATGGGTGGATTTTCTTATTCCTGGTTAGCTCAATGAGGAGGTGAAAGGTAAATAAACTATTGTGGAAGATGTTCCCACAAGCTGGGATGATTTTTTTACAAGTATTGGAAAAAGGTAAGACCAAGAAAAATCCCAAGACTATTTTCAAGATTAGCAGGGATGAGGGAAACAACAGGGTGATTCATATTTCCACTCTAGCTACAAATAAAAATAAGATGAGATAACTCCTCAAGATTACGCTATCCAAATGATAAATTTGGGACCTACCTCCAAAAGGAGGGATGTGGACGAGTTTAATGGATCCACTACTGCAATTTTGGAAAGGTTGGAGAAGGAGGAGCAGGCTAAAGAGAGATTGGAAAAAGACAATGAGAGATTGAAGAAATATCTGCGATACCTTATGAAACCTTTGCAATCCATCGGCTAGGCTAGTCCTTCTTCATCCGCAAAGGGTTTCTTGCCCAAAGAAACTATTAATGAAATTGAAAAGATGAAATCCTCTATGTAGGTGACCCATGAATGGTTACTGGGAATGGGTTCTAAAGGAGACAATGTGATCAAGTATATTTTGTCAACTTATAGAGATGCACATTGATTAGCTGAAAGGTTGTAGAATGTATTAGCACAGAATAATGATAATGTGGATCTCCTCCTACAAAAAACAAAGGTAATCATGGATTACACTGAGGATAAATTGGTAAGTGATGGGACCCTACCTTCCTCAAAGGTGTCAAAACCTTGGAAGTTGTATGAGGCTTTACTAATTAGGAAAAGGGTTATCAAGAAGAGTCACAAGTGAGGTCAACAGGTGGGAGACACTTTGAATAGAAATTCTAATAGATGTATTTCATTCTTTGAGAACATGACTGGGAGAAACAAGTTTGCACCAAAGCATTTGGCCCTAGAGCAGCTAAGGAAGTGGTGGCATGAATTCTATACCCCAATTGATGATGGTCCAGTCAAAACCCACCATTTAGATGATGTATCCACATACATTGTTTGTCATAGAGAAATATTAGGATCTCAAGATAGAGTGGGATAAGGTAGTTGAGCAATCAAGGGAGGCTATTAAATCCCTTGAGAGAAGGTTTAAAGTATTAATTACTCCACCATTGGCCGACCTCAAGGGCATTTTTCTTAAGGTGCAAGATTATTTGAATCAAGATAAAGATAAGGAACCAGCTAATGAATGATTGCATGGAGATTTGTGCTTCCCATTATTCCCCTTTTTATATTCTACATGCAATTAACCGAGTTGCATTGGAAAATTCAGGCCGACCTGGAGGGGGCCTCAAACATTTCATGCAATATTTTAATTTTTTGGGTTGACTTGTTTTTGTGGCCGACCTTCCTTGTAACCCTAATTAGGCCAGCATATCATGAAGTTCATATAAAATGGCATCTAGCCTCATTTGTAAAATTTATTTAGAGGATTAGACTTTGAAACGAGCCAAGTAATAGAGAAAGACCTAGAGTTAGGATTTAGTTTATTTTGAAAGCAAGTGTTATTGCACAGAATACTAGAAATTGTTGCAACATTTGGTGATTCAATGCAAGTAAAGACATTGTTCTCTGGTGTTCTCTCTTGTGTTGATTTATCTAGCATGATTCTTGTTATTCTATCTTTTTAAATTGCATTGGGATCATTAGTTATATGTAGGATTTAAAATTTAAATGTGATTCAATGGTACTTTTGGTTAGATGCTTGAAGTGTTTGTAGTGATTCTTGGTCCATACTTTTTGCAGCTTGTTGATTATAAGTTGTTGTGTAAAGTTATCCTGGACCTTATATTTATGTGCTTAGTTCAATTGTGAGTATTTATTCATCTCAGCTGCAAAATAGGGTTGGTGTGGATGAATGTCTCATAATCTTAAAATCTCTAGTTCCATAGAAGATTGCATTGTTTCTATAAGATTGTAGGTTAAATCCGAGTTAAGCAGAAATTAGCTTTGAGGGATTGGTTCATTTCAACTATCTTATCATTTTTATTGTTGATCTTGGGAGTGATTTTAATCCTAGGATTTCTTTGAACCCTTGTCTTTTTCTATTTTTTTTATCATCTAGGTTAGATTTAGGAATTTTAAATATCAACATATTACAAAATCTGATAGGTTCAAAGATCCAGTATTTGTTTTATAAGGTCCCTTTGTGGTTACTAGCATTTTCACATATTATCTGAGGTTTTTATGCATTTTCAAGGCCTGACATTAGAGACCTTGGGATTATCTCTTTTTTGATAGAGATAGGATATCATATTTTGTTTGAGTTGTTGTTGTGCAAAAAACACCATCAACAAATTGGCACTAGAAGGAGGGCCTGAATAATCAAGCTAGATCGATTTATGTCTACCATTTCTCCTGAGAGATTCAAAAGAAGAACCAAATCTACTCTAGGAGGAGGAGAGTTTCAAGAACTACCACCTCCAACTAGGTCAAGAAGGACCAGAAGAAGGGAGGAGTCATCACCTACCTCATCATTTATGCCAGCCTCACCCTCATCAGCCTCATCCTCATCTAATTTTGAGGTCAGTTCCATTCAACAACCCCAACCATTCATCAAGAAACCCTTACCACCTCCACCTCCACCAATGAATTTCTTAGAAAATAACCCATCACCCCTATCCTTCAATAACTATAATGTTATGTCCAAGAACCCCAAGCATTTTTTCTCTAAGTTTCATATAAATGACCCTAATAGGATAGCAGAGGAGTACTCTATGATTTTCTAGACTTTTCATAGAGATAGAGGGATCAATCATGAATATTTTGCATGTAGTATTTTCCCTTACTCACTAGGAGTTGATTCCTTTTACTGGTACAACCATTTATCTGTTGCCTCAATTCACAATTGGACTGAACTTGAGACTGCATTTTTGCAAAATTTTAAAATCCCTATAAGTGCTAATGAGTTGTATCTACAATTTACTAAGGCTAAGAGGGAGGTCAATGAGCCTATATGATCATTCAACAATAGGTTTCATGGTGCATATACTATATTACAAGCCCCCTATCTTGTGGATGATGCTACTATTTTGGAGGTTTATTTTGAAGCTCTTGATAGCCTTATAGCCACCTTTCTTAAATGGAGAACTAACCCTCCCAATACCTTGCTTATTGTGTATACATAAGTTGTCAAGGTTAGCACTGATCTGAGAACATTTGTCAGGGCCTTTTCCATCTTTGGGACCCACTGCTCACACAGGGCAGGTCCAAGCGCTCAACCAAGCTTTGACTAATCACACTCCATTATGAATCCCATTCAACATTTTCCTTTGGTTCCACACCCAAATCCTCCAATAAATTAGGCTCACCTGATACCTAGTTATCCCCAGCAAAGTTCCAATCAGCCTCTCCATTTACAACAACAAGAGATTTTTCCCACCTATTTGCATAATTCAGAAGTCTTGAATAATTCTATTGGTTCTGGGGGAGCATCAAGATACCCTCAAAACAATGTGAGTTCAATACCTTACAATAGTCCTAATAAAGAGAGGTTAGATGAGCTAAATGAGCAAGTGAAAAAACTAAATATGGATGCGACTTACTTGAGAAACTAGAACAGTCAACTCTAGGCTGCCCAGAGGAACATGCAATCAAGCTACAACCGTCATAATCAAGATTTTGCACAGGGGCAGAATTTTGACAAGGGATAGTCATTTGGACAGAATTTTGAAAAGGGCAACAAGGTGGACAAGGATTTGAAAGAATACAACCTCCCATGAAAAATAGATCATGGAACACCAGGCCTAATAATGGAGGGGTCCCTACTCCATTAGATCAACCTCCTAATCAAGAGAAGCCTCTGAGTGGTGTATACCTGGTAGAGGTAGCTTTATCTAGATGGTGTAGGCTTCATAAGACAAGTCAACACTCTAAGTTGGATTGTCCTAAGTTCCAAACTATTGCTTCAATCTTTTAGTATGAAGAGAATAATTCCACTAGTCAGGAGTTGGTACCTTCCAATCTTTCTGATTCCCCAGTATTGGTCTTTAATCATTCACCTTTACAAAGGGACGAAGAGAATGAGCTAGAAGGAGAATCAAGTAGCCAAGATGAGGAGACTGAACAAGTGTTTAATAAGGATGGCATTTCTCAATTATTCAATGAAGGCACTGAGAATGATAACGTCCCCTTGGATGAAGAGGAAGCTGGTGCTAAGAAAGTCTGGATGTTTAAGCAACCTGCAAGGAAATATGATCTGACGAACAAGCCTAATAGAGGTCCATAAGTCGGAGGCCCATTCACCACATCTATTCCTCCAAACAATTTCACCACTCCACTAGATCCAAATACTAGCAATAATCTACCTTATCCTCATGTTTCGGCACAATACTTCACAAAAGGAGTACAACCTTATGTGTCAAAAGGAAGCAATGTTGATGCAGGAAGAGATAGGCAGACTAGCCATTCCAAAGAAGCCAATACCAATATGAATGTGGAGAAATTAGGTGAATATGTGACTGAGGAACTCAAGAGGGTAAAGGTGAGTCTTTCTTCTTTTGAATTATTAAGGTTCCCTTCCATTAGAAATATAGTTCTAGAGCCTTTTAAGTCACATATAGTTCCTCAAGAGAGGATAGTCCATGAGGTAGTTGGGATGATTCCCAAGCCATAGGTACCTAAAGGTCAAGGTCAACCACAACCTAGTGATAAAGGGAACAAAAAGGATAAGAATCAATTTTCACAAGATAACACGCAACTAAGTTTATTACAAGGCAAGACAGAAACGCCTACTTTTCTATTTTTTGTTCGCATCTTTGGGAAGAACCTACACAATTGTCTTCTGGATTTAGGAGCATCTACAAATGTTATGCCTTTTTTTTTCTATAGAGCTCTAGGAATTACTCTTGTTGCCTCTCAAAATAAGGTCACTCAATTGGGAAAAAATAGAGGTGAATGTGGTAGGAGAACTGAACATGATTCATATGTAGATAGCATCAAATCCTAGGGTGTAGCAGATAGTCAATATCCAAGTAGCAGACATTCTCGGTACCTATGGTTTGATTTTGGGTCGAGATTTCACTAAGAAAAAATATGGATATACATCCATAGATTATTCCCATCTCCCCTAGAAAGGAGTCCCAAATCAAATCTAAATTGAAAGGGAACCTAGAATGAAGTATGTAATTAATGAATACCAGAATACTTTGAATGAAATATTGGTATCAAAGTTTAGTATGGGGAATCTGTTGGTATGTGGCGACTGATCATTGTATACTGTACACTCTTCATGTATCCTCGTTGGGGTCCCGAAAAAGGGAAAAATCACAAAAAGGGAAAAAATCCTGATTTTGTATAACCCTAATTTATAAAGGGTTTGGGATAGAGTTACAGTATGATATGGAAATGCGATTATTCATGATATTGTAATAGGGTTTTACACTGGTTAATGAAATCATTGGATGGCTACGGTTTGGTGGATGTATCCCACATCGGGTGAACCACATTAAATTCTTTGTGTTATTTTTCTGTGTGTTTTATTTCTGGTTTATTTGATAAAATCTGCATTTAGCTTTTAGATATCTGCCTTTGAAAACCTAACAAGTGGTATCAGAGCAGGTTGTTTTCGATTATCATCTACAAGAAAATCTCATGGTTGAGTGGGAGTCTCACGGTTAAGTGGGAGCAATGGCAGATGGGGATAACATGAAGGTTGATAAGTTCAATGGGCAGAACTATGAGTTATGGAAGATGCAGATGGAGGACTATCTCTATCAGAAGGATTTATGGCAGCCATTGGAAGGGAAAACCAAGAAACCCATAGCAATGTCGGATGAGGACTGGGATATTTTGGACAGAAAGGCACTTGGCAGTATTCGCTTATGCCTGGCACAATCGATGGCGTTCAATATTACAACAGCAAAGACAACTCTAGAGTTGATGGAAACCCTAGCGAAGTTATATGAAAAGCCTTCTGCTTCGAATAAGGTATTTCTTATGAAGCATTTATTTAATATGAAAATGGTAGAAGGTGGGTCAGTTACTGATAATTTAAATGAGTTCAATACAGTTACCAGTCAATTAACTTTTGTAAAAGTTAACTTTGATGAAGAAGTTAGGGCTCTTTTGATTTTGTGTTCTTTGCCTGAAAGCTGGAATAGCTTGATAATGGTTGTTAGCAATTTTGTTTCTGGTTCGAATACATTGAATTTTGATGATGTTGTTGGTGTTATTTTGAGTGAGGAAATTTATAGGAAAAGCTCAGGTGGAACATCCACATCAGGAAGTGTTTTGAATGCAAAAAGCAGGGGTAGAACAAAGGAGAGAAGAAACAATTTCGGAAGCCGTGGGAAGTCATGAGGAAAATCAAGTTACAGAAGGTCCCAATCTAGAGATAAGAGGGATTGCTGGTACTATGGTAAGCCAAGTCATTTAAAGAAAGATTGTTGGTCTCGGAAAAATAAAGAAGGAGACAAAAAGGAAGGAAATAAAGGGGCAAATGTGGTAAGTAATAAATCTGATGAGGATGCTTTGATTCTTTTTCTTGACAATGTTGATGATTCTTGGGTGTTAGATTCAGGGGCTTCATTTCATGTTACGCCCCATAGAAATCATTTTCTTGATTATGTCCAAGGGGATTTTGGGCTAGTTTATTTAGGAGATAATGAACCCTGTCAGATTGTTGGAAAGGGAAGCATCAAGATTAAGTTACAGAATGGGAATCATTGGCTACTACATGAGGTAAGGCACATTCCAAAGCTAAAAAGAAATTTAATTTCAGCAGGGCAACTAGATGATGAAGGTTGTGTTGTTACATTTAGTGATAAAAATTGGAAGGTTACAAAAGGTGCCTTAGTGGTAGAAAAAGGTGTGAAAGTAGGAACCTTATATCTTTGTACAAATCATACTATTCCTTCTACTTTAGCTATTGCAGATAAAAATCAATGTTCAGGAACAGTTGTTGTAGTTCAGCAGGAAGAAAATCAGATAGATGCTGTGAATTCTAAATCAGCAGTATGGCATAACAGACTTGGGCATATGAGTGCAAAAGGTATGAAAGTACTTCATTCAAAGAATGCTTTACCAGGTCTAAAATGTGTTAATATGGATTTCTGTGAAAGTTGTGTGTATGGAAAACAAAAAAGAGTTAGTTTTCTCAAGGATGGGAAACAAAAGAAAGATGAGAAATTGGAGCTTGTGCATACGGATGTATGGGGACCAGCTCAGGTATCTTCTCTCGGTGGCTCTCATTATTATGTCACATTCATTGATTATGCAACTAGGAAGGTATGGATTTATTTCATTAGGCAGAAATATGATGTATTAGAAACTTTTAAAAAATGGAGAAGTTTGGTTGAGAATGAGACAGGTAAAAAGTTAAAATGTCTCAGATCTGATAATGGTGGTGATTATTGCAGTAAAGAGTTTGAAGATCATTGTTCCTTTAATGGTATTCGTAGGTAGAAAATGGTTCCAAGGACTCCACAAGAAAATGGAGTGGTTGAGCGCATGAATAGAACAATAATGGAGCATGCACAAACTATGAGATTGCATGTCGAGTTGCCTTTAAACATATGGGAAGAGGTTGTAAACACTGTCGTTTATTTAATTAATAGAGGTCCATCTAATCCTTTGGGTTGTGGTATTCTAGAGGAAGCATGGAAAGGTAAGAAGGTGAATTATTCTTTTCTGAAAACCTTCGGTTGTGAAGCATTTGCACATGTAGATTCTGAAAATAGAACCAAGCTTGATGCAAAATCAAGGAAATGTATATTTGTTGGATATGGAATTGATGAATTTGGTTATAGGCTTTGGAATTTTGAAAATAAGAAAATTGTGAGAAGCAGGGATGCCATATTCAATGAGAAAGTGTTGTACAAAGATCAGTTGCAGCAGCATGAGAAGAAAGAAAATGATTATGCAGTGTTGGATGATACTCCAAACAATGAAGTTTCAGTGGATCCTCATGCTCTGCAACATTAGCAACAAGAAATACCACAAACTCTAGTGAATGTTAGATGATCTTCAAGGTTAAGTAGACCTCTAGAAATATTTTCTCCCTCTTTGTACTCTATTTTGTTGACTGATGTTGGTGAACCAGAATGTTATCATGAAGCTATGCAGGTGGATACCAAGGTTCAGTGGGAGCATGGAATGGAAGAAGAAATGGACTCCTTGCTGAAAAATCAAACTTGGGAATTATGCAAGTTTCCTGCAGGTAAAAAGGCTTTAGCAAACAAATGGGTTTATAGGATGAAAGAGGAGGATGGAGGTAAGAAAAGATTTAAATCCAGATTAGTTGTAAAGGGATTTGCACAGAAACAGGGTATTGATTTTGATGAAATATTTTCTCCAGTTGTTAAAATGACCTCTATTCGTACTGTGTTAAGTATTGTGGTTGTTGAAGATTTGCATTTAGAACAGCTTGATGTTAAAACTGCCTTTCTCCATGGTGATTTGGAAGAGGAAATTTATATGGAATAGCCACAAGGATTTGAGGTCAAAGGTAAGGAGAAACTAGTGTGCAGATTGAAGAAAAGCTTATATGGCTTGAAGCAAGCACCTTGACAATGGTATCTTAAATTTGATAGTTTTATGGCTGAGCAAGGCTGCAACAGGTGTAATTCAGACCATTGTGTTTATTTTAAGATGCTAGGTGAAGATAGCTACATTATTTTATGTTTATATGTTGATGATATGCTTGTAGCGGGGTCTAACATGGATCACATAAAGGAGTTAAAACAACAATTCGCAAATTCATTTGCTATGAAGGATTTGGGGGCAGCAAAATAAATCCTTGGTATGAAGATTACAAGAGATAGGAAAAATAGGAAATTTTTTTTATCTCAAGCTGATTATGTTAAAAAGGTGTTGCAGAGATTTCATATGGAGAATGCAAAAGCTATCAGCACACCTTTGCCCAGTCATGTCAAATTGACTAAGGATATGTGTCCAAAGACACAAGAGGGGAAAGAAAAAATGTCCAAGGTACCATATGCTTTAGTTGTAGGTAGTTTAATGTATGCCATGGTATGCACGAGACTAGATATTGCACATGTTGTAGGAGTTGTTAGCAGGTATATGAGTAATCTAGGAATTGAGCATTGGAATGTAGTGAAATGGATTCTCAGGTATTTGAGAGGTACATCGAATAAACATTTATGTTTTCAGGGCTCTAATACAGATTTAAAAGGCTATGTTGACTCAGATTTGGCAAGGGATATAGATACCAGGCAGAGTACCACAAGTTATGTGTTTATCATTGGTGGGACAGTAGTAAGTTGGATTTCTCGATTGCAAAAGGTGGTTGCTTTATCCACCACAGAGGCAAAGTATGTAGCTGCCATAGAGGCAGCAAAGGAGATGATATGGATGCAACTTTTCATGGAAGATTTGGGAAAATAATAGGCTGAAAATTACTTGTTCACAGATAGCCAGAGTGTTATACATCTTGCAAAGAATTATGCCTTGCACTCTAAAACCAAACACATACAGTTGAGGTATCATTTCATTCGGTCAGTGTTAAAGGATGGACAAGTAAAGCTAGAAAAGATACATACAGATGTAAATCCAGTGGATATGTTTACTAAGGCAGTGATAAGGGAGAAGTTGAGCTCCTCTTCAGCTTCGGTTGGCTTTCAAGGTTGAATTAAAGTATAACAAAGCAGCAGGGTCCAAGGTGCTTATTTCCAGTGGGAGCTGTAAGTGTAGCGGTGTTGTCCAAGTATAGTCTCCAAGTGGGAGATTGTTTTGGTGTGGAGCCTGATTAGTCTCCAAGTGGGAGATTCTTGGTATGTGGTGACTAATCATTGTATACCCTGATTTTGTATACCCTGATCACAAAAAGGGAAAAAACCCTGATTTTGTATAACCCTAATCTATAAAGGGTCTGGAATAGAGTTACAGTATGATATGGAAATGCGATTATTCGCGATATTGTAATAGGGTTTTACACTAGTTAATGAAATCATTGGATGGCTGTAGTTTGGTGGATGTAGCCCACATCGGGTGAACCACATTAAATTCTCTGTGTTATTTTTTTGTGTGTTTTATTTCTGGTTTATTTGATAAAATCTGCATTTAGCTTTTAGATATCTGCCTTTGAAAACCTAACAGAATTATGTATTGGTTGCTCCCATTTTAGATTCGGATATAGAGGATATTGTTATGTTGTAAAGCTCCTATGGTGAGTCAACCTCAGATTCTAGTGGTTATGAAGCATTGATTGAACTAGCAGAGGAAACCAATGATCAAGATGATGGACAACTTGGTTTACTGAACAATTTTCAAGGAGTTTATCTAGAAGTGTCTAGAGGACCAAATTTAGCTAGGCAGAAGGATGAAGTTTGAATATTTACTTCTCCCTAATTAGTGTAGGGTCAATAATGCTCCCCACTCAAAGTTGGAATGCTACCTATGTCAGATAGTAGTGGATCAGGTCCAGAGGTGAATTAATCCAACCCCAACTATCAAATTGGATGTACAAAGAATTCAAAATGATCCCAAAGGTAAAATTCCAATGCCTCCTAAAGAACTCCCTAGTAGCAGCAGAACAAGAGGAAGCTCAAAAGGATCTAGAGCCAAAGGCTATTGGATGTTAAGGTTTGATGGATCCAAATCAAGGCAAGGTGCTAGAGCAGGATTCAAGTTGATTAGTCCAAAAGGTGAGACTTATTTTTCTACTCATAGACTCCAATTCTAGTGTACCAATAATGTGGCTGAGTATGAGGCTTTAGTCCATGGATTATCAATGGCATTGAGAAAGAAGGTTAGGATTCTACAAGTATTTGGAGATTTTGAATTAGTGGTTAGGCAAGTGAGAAAATAGTACTCATGTCATCGAGTCTAGGATCTCATTGAAGGATTTGATGCTTTCAGCATTCATTTGATACCATGTAGCAAGAACCAGACTGGAGATTCTCTAGCACAAGTAGCTAGTAGATTACAGCCTTTATCACTTTTAGGCTTAAAGAAGTTTATGGTAGAGTTCACTCCAGTGCCCTCATTGCCTGATAACGTAACAAATTTCTAGGTGTTCGAGGATGACAAGAACATCCTTGATTTTATTACTAGTTGTGGTGTGTTTACTTCTCAGATAATTGATGACATAGAGCCTCAAGAGGCAGAAATGGATCTTGACAAAGTCATCAAGTTGAAGACTAACACTATCCCAAGGGGTATGGTGTAGTTGGAGATAATTTTTGATCTAGAAAAGATAAAGGATCATGAACAAAAAGCTAAAAAGGAATCCCTCAGTAGTCAATGTGAAGCTTACAACATGGGAACTCCAGATAATGTGAAAAATGTCTTCATTGGTAAGGTATGTACTCTAGAGGAAAGAAAAGGAATAATTGATACATTGTATGCATATCAGAATGTAATAGCCTATATTTATAAATACTTAAATACATATGATACTTCAATCATTACTCATATCATCCCTCTTAGGTCAAATGCCAAACCATTCAAGCAAAAGGAAAAGACCAATTAATGCCTTGTTGGAGCCAATCATTCAAAAGGAAATGCAGAAGTTGTATTCAGCTTGCATTATATTTCTGGTAAGACACTCAACATGGGTTGCAAATTTGGTTCTAGTAAGAAAAACAAATGCAGAGCTTAAACTGTGTGTCAATTTCTGGAACCTTAACAAGGCATCAGAAAGAGATAACTATCCAATCCCTTCACTGGATGAAGTGCTCCAGATTGTTAATGGGTCTTAGATGATGTCCTTTATAAATGGGTACTCTGGTTATAACCAGGTTATGGTGTAATATGACGATAGACATAAAACTATCTTTAACACAAAAGGGGGAACTTTTTCTTATAGGAGAATGGCCTTTGGGCTGATCAATGTTGGGGCCACCTTCCAGAGAGCCATGGATGTCCCTTCAAAGATATCATTGTTAAGTGCATAATTATTTTGTATGGACGATTTGATAGTCTTTTCTAAGAAGAGAGGTGATCACATAGCAGACTTGTGCAAAGTGTTTCAAAGGTGTAGGGAATTTGGCATTTCGCTTAATTCAAAGAAGTGTATCTTTGAAGTCACTGAAGTAAATTTATTAGGACATGTTATTTTAGAGAGGGGTATTGCCATCAATCCTGAATGAGTAGAGGCTATATTAAAAATTCAGCCCCCTGCAAGTAAGAAGGAGATGAAGTCATTCTTCGGGAAATTAAGCTTTGTCAAAAAAATTATTGCTGGATTCATAGAAATAGTGAAGCCTTTGAATGCAATGATGAAACAGGAAGCCAAGGTCTAGTGGAGTGCCGAGGCAAAGGAAGCATTTGTCAAGATCAAGAGGGAAATTTTTGATGCTCCCATATTAGTCAGTCCTGATTATTCCAAGCCATTCTATATATATTATTTTGCTCCAGATCATTCTTGTGCTAGTATGTTGACCCAGAAGTCTGACCAAGTGAATGAGAATCCCATAGCTTTCATGAGTGATCCTTTAAAGGATGCAGAGTTGAGATACCCTAATGTAGAGAAGCAAGCCTATGCTCTGGTTAGAGCTGTAAATAATTTCAGGCACTATATCCTGAGGAATAAGGTCTTTTCCATAGTACATGACCCTACAGTGAAGCTTTTACTAATGTAGAATGAGTTGGGAGAATGAAGGGCTAAATGGGTAACCATGCTAAGAGTATGATATTGAGATCCAGCCCATAAAACTAGTGAGAGGGTAGGGACTAACAAAGACAATAGAAGAAATGGGACCTAACCTCACAGCTCAGCATTACCACCTCCAGGAAGTGTCCCTAGGAGATTGGTACAATGAAATTAATTATTATCTCTTGAATAAAAAATGTCTTGAACGCCTTAATTATGTACAAAGGAGGGATTTGTAGCTGAAAAGTGACAATTTTATAATGAAGGGAGTTGTCTTGTATAAGAAAAACTATGAGGGTGTCTACTTAAGATGCTTAGGAAAGGAAGAAGTTGTGAAAGTATTGGTAGAATTTCATGACAGAAATGGTACGGGTCATGGGTCAGCACCCTCCACTGCAAATTAGATTCTAAGAGTAGGCTATTACTGGCCTGCCCTATTTAAGGATGCACATAACCATGTAAGGACCTTCCATATATTCCTTACTATAGAAAGTAAGAAGAAACATGCAGCCCTTCCACTTCAGTCAGTCATAGAGGTAAAACCATTTGCACAATGTGGGATCAACTTTATTGGTCCAACTAACCCACCTTCTTCTGTAGGTCAGGTACATTCTCACTATCACTGATTATTTCACTAGGTGGAATGAGGCTCTTGCATGCAAACAATTTAATTCTAAAGTGGTAATAAATTTCATTGAATTAGGTATTATTAATCGCTTTGGGTGTCCACTTGCTTTAGTCTGTGATAATGGTCCTACATTTGCATCACTGAAATTTTCTAACTAGGCCTTTGATCATGGAATCATTATAAATTTTGCATCTAATTATCACCCCTAGGGCAATGGGTTGGCTGAGTCTTCCAATAAGAACCTTTTAATAGTCATTCATAAGCTATTAGAGAAGAATCCTAAGGATTGGCACACTCAACTTAGATTTTCTCTCTAGGCAGACCGTATGAAACAAAAGACATCTATAGGAACCTCTCCTTATCACCTAGTGTATGGTTTTGGAACCTGTATTTCTAATCCAACTAAAAATTCCCACCCTACAGTTCATTAATGAATATTATGATGAAGAGGACAAGTATGAAGCTCGCCTGGGTGAACTGTTGCATCTTGAGGAGAGAATAGATGAAGCCCTAGAAAACTATGCCAAACTTCAAGGTGTTGTTAAGAGATGGTTTGATAGAAGAGCTACTGTGAAATCCTTTTGAATCTCTGACTTGGTCCTCTACTGGGATAAAGCACATTACCAAAACGGGGAGCATGGAAAATTTGATAAACTTTGGCTCGGCCCTTATCAGATTTTGGAGATCCTGGGAAATAATGCTTTCCGCTTGAAAACTCTCACTGGAGAGGATATCCCACTACCTATCAATGGGAAGTATTTGAAGCATTACTTTAAATCTTGAGTTGTTTATAGCTCTTTCCTTGTGCATAGATAGATTAGGTTTCCTTTTTTTTGTTCTATTCTGTTGTGGTTAGAATAGGTTTCCCTTTTTGCTTTGCTCTTGTTTTGTTTCCTTTTGCTTTTGGTTAGAGTAGGTTCACTTTGGTTAGGGTAGCTTGCTTTTTTTTTCTCTTGCTTTCAGTTTTTTTGCTCTCTCTGGGGTTTTTTGCACCAGCATAACCATTGTTGCTTCCCTGGGACTATTTTTAAGATTTATTTTACAAGCTCTTATCATCCTCCTAGAGTCAATTGGTGAGGGTAATTTATTTAGTATCATATGTATTAAATTCTTTGAGTAGATGAATTATGGGATTAAGTTAAATCTAGAATGTATTTGGGTCTCATATTCCTATATAGATCTTCAAGATTCCAAGGTTGTGCATGGTCCTTATGTAGTCTGGTTAGGTGAAATATCTTATATTCTGCTTTAGTGCCACTATGGTTTTTAGTCCTGAGTGTGAGCTTCATTGCTTACAAGGTGAAAGGGAAAGTTTAAGAGATCTTAAAAGAATATCAAAACAAAGGGAAGAGAATCATGAAGATCAAAAAAAATATTCACCTCATCAAGGATATCCTAGTATCTCTACCAGGACTATGGATGCCTGGCTGGCAGTAGAGCTATGCTTGGGAGGACCACAACAATAACCTTGTTGGGGCTATGGATGCCTGACTGGCAGTGAGGCTCTATCCAGGATGCTTTTGGAGTTAGAATATTTATGTAACCTAGTCAGACCAAGTTTGGTCCTTATTGCAACTAAGGAAAGGAAAATAAATGCATGTACACACACTTCGACCCTGGTATAGGAAAGGTTTGATGGCCTCTGAATTCTGAAGATTTGTTAATAAGTGACCTAATGTAAGGACTAAAACCAAAGATTATGGGTTCTTGATTCCATTTTGTGATGGAAATTCTCTAGAACATTTCCCCAGCGGAGTTGCCATTTGTTGTGCAGTTTTTGCACATACGCCCCACTAACAGTAGGGACCCTCTTTGCTTGCTCTTTTATTTTTTTATCTATGGTCTGGCCTTTTGAATTGATCTTTGGTCTTTGGTCTTCTTGATCCTTTAATTGTGAAATTTGGCCACTTTGAGGCATGCTTGGATGTTTATTCTACTCATGCAAATGATCCCTTGAGGTTACTCATTGAAAATCCTAAATCTTGGGGTGATTTTTGGGTTTTTCACTGGTTTTGGGAATTTCCTCCCTAGGCAAAATTCCCCGATTTCCATCTAGGAATTGGATACCCAGTGAGGACTGCTGTGCGTTGTGATTCAAATATTTTGGCTCTTCACGGAATTTCGTGTTCGCCAAAAATCCCCGAAATTCCTTCAAGCCCTCATATTCCCGAATTTCCTTCACCTATTTAGATCCACAAAACTTTTCTTGAGCTTTCACGTCCCCTCATTTATACCTTTGCAAGAACTCTACAGCCTACAATTAATGACGTTTGAAAGGTCTTCATGTTGCTTGGATTGGTTTTATTTGTTTCACTTTGGATTTGGACTGCTTTGGAGGCTGCAAAGAAGCTAAATTGTTGGAGTTGCGGGCAATTTCCTAATCTTGTTTTCTTTCGTGTGGGATTTGAAACTAGCTGGTAGTCACCCTTTGTGTTGTGCTTCATAAATGGTATGTATAATGTCTTGGCCTACAATTTTATGATTATGCACATTTTAGATTTAGGGTTTTTGCATGCTTGGGTGTCTTCATATTCAAAGGACTATGATTAAACTAGGGTCATTCCCCTTTTTCATTTTGATGCCTCCTCTAGATATTTGTGTCGCCATCCTCCATTGAATTGGTGATTTCTTAGTGCGAATCTTTATTTTTTTTGCCTTTCGAATTTGGTGCTTCGCATAATAGCGTTTGGGTTTGATGATTCTAGGGTTTCATTTTTTTGATGAATTAGTTAGTTGAGTGCCATTTTGGGTCTTTAATTTCATTCACATTTGATTAATGTATGCCTCTAGTTGGGTAGAATTGATTATGAATTGATTAGACAGGAGAATGTATTGAAGATTTCATCTAGTCATTCATGGCGGAACCCTAGGGTTTCACATTTTAAGATTCCTTGCCAAAATTGATTAGGTCATGCTTGACTGTTGTGTGAGGTCCAGATTATGGGTGAACAATTTTAAGTGAGCATATACCTAGTTTGTCACCCCAAATTTATAATTATTCGATCAAATGGGGCGAAATTGTGAAAGGTTATGGTTCTCGGGGAATTTAGGTTCATCGTCAAATTCCTTTCCGTTCGGAAATCTCTGAATTTTCCATTGCCTTGTCGTTTCCCCAAAATTCTTTTAAAGGCGAAGGTTGGATATTCTCGCTAATTTCCGTCTAGGCTGGAAATCCCTGAAGGTTTCTCGAGGCAATAAATTATGGAAATGAATGAGTTGGCATGGCATGATTTTTTTCTTTCATAATTGATTTAATTGATTAAGGATAAATTTTCCATTTTAACGAGCTTTAATGTTAATTCCATAATTTTGTATGGTAATTGTACTCTCTTCATTGATTTCCACTTGGTTATCAAATTCCTGAATTTCTTTTCTAGTTCGATTTTCGCAAAAGGGTGAAAATCCCAGCATTCTAAAGGAGACATGTTTATGATATTTTAGGATGATATAATCATTGTTTAGGCTCGGTTGGATGATGAACATATTTCTTGTGCTAGGCTAACCTTGATTCTTGTCTTGTAATGGATGGTTATTGTGACCTTTTGATGGATGCAAGCTAAAACTAGCAAGGTTGTCACTGGCAAATGCAAAGGGAAAGGAGTGGATACTAGTGAGGCTGAAAGGATCAAGTTGGATGTGAAGCGAAAGATTCCTGAGAGCAAGCTTGCTTCTATTTGGTCAGGAGTGACTAACACCAATGTTGGAAAATGGGACTATGAGGAGTTTAAGACAAGAATGACAATAGATAACCCTTCAGTTCTAGTGAGTAGAATGATAAATTCTAGGTTGGCTCATGTGGCAGGATTCCCTCCTTCAATGCATTATTATGAGCTTGTCTTGGAATGTGCTCGGCAATATGACCAAGACACAGAGAGGATAATTGGCCCGCAAGGAAGAGTATTGGAAATTTTCTCTCTTGTCTCAGTTGCTCAAACATTTGACATGCCTAACAGGTCTCATGTAGTGCAAATTGACATGGACATAGCCAAGAAATTTTATGTTGAAGATACAAACAAGGCTTTGGGAATCATTAATACTTGGATAGAGAAACCAAAGCCATATATTTTTAAATTTCCAAAACAATTGTTTAGAGCTAAATTTAAGGTAGATTATTATGATGCAATCACTCCTCAACAAAGTAATGGGCCTGAAGAGTGCAGGAATGGTCAAGAATTGGATTTTTTACTTGATAGTAAGGATGGAGTGAGGTATAGACTACCATTGGGCAGGTATAATCAGTGCCATGATCCATGAGTAGTTATCCAATGTGTTACGGACTAAAACATTCACTATGACATCTTATCTAGTCTATGCCTTAGCAAGATTTCATCCATACAAGGGATTGAGTACTCAAGGGGTATTTGGTTGGGATGTGATATATGAAGTTAACCCCCAGTTGCACTTGGGCAACCCCGACTATAGAAGGGTGAATGATGCATTCACCATGTACATTACAAGACTACTCCAAGGTGTTGAACATGTCAGAATTTCTGATGCTGCCAAGGAGTTGATTTAAATATTTGGAGCATGGTTTATACAATTTCCTAAGTTCTGTTATATTAGGATTGATGGTTGTTCAGAGGCTCCATATAGGTTGCCTAGGTATCCAACGGATCAAATGGTCCTTTTGGAGGTCACAAGGAAGATTTGGACTTTTGATACAGTTTTGAAGGATATGAATGTAACTGGTTTTGGAAATGAGTTCCCATTGAGGATTGGAAGTCATGAAGCTTGCTCTTCCTTGGCCACATCACAATTCTCTAAGGAATAAGTGGCTACCTTTAACCTATCCTTACACACTAAAAGGTTTGGATTCAATAGAACAGGTACAGCTCAAAAGAGAGCAAGCAAAAAATTCAGACATAGGGACAACCTTGAAGATTATTGGGCTAACTGCAAAGATGAATTTGAGGTATTGAGGAGGAAATTCTCTAGGTTTCCCATCAATTTGGTCAGATTATATAACATCAAGTTCATCCCTAACCAAATTGATGATGATGGAGAGATCTTTCAAACCCATGCTTATGAACCAATTAAGGACAAGCCTATAGGTGAAGTTGATTGGGTAGAGGAAGAAGTAACTGAGATAGAACAAATCAATGCCCCAATGATCAAGTACACCAAATTTTGGATCAAGCACAAGATTTGGGAACTGGACAGCAAAGGAAGGCAATACACTTATGACTTGATGGGCAACTTAGACTCTCAATCTTCACCTGAGGGGGAACAAGACCCGAAGGACAAAGAGAAGATGGATTCCCCTCCCAAAGTTAGAACCAAAGGTGGCCATACAAGGGTTGGGGAAGAAAGGAAGAGAAATCCCATTGCTAAGAAGAGAAAAGTTACCTCTAAGGAGAAAGAACCTGCTCAGGAGGAGGAATATGAAGAAGGAGAAAAGGAATAAGAAGAGGATAAAATAGAAGAGGTCAAAGGTGAAGTGGTCCCTATTGGGTAGGATTATAATATTGGTCCCTCCAATGATTATAAAGAAAAAAAAGATAAACAAGGTGAGCAACGGGTGGATGTTCTTATTCCTAGTTGGCTCAATGAGGAGGTGAAAGGTAAACAAACTATTTTGGAAGATGTTCCCCCAAGCTGGGATGATTCTTTACAAGTATTGGAAAAGGTAAGACCAAGAAGAAACCCAGGACTATTTCCAAGATTAGCAAGGATGAGGGAAACAACAAGGTGATTCATATTTCCACTCCAGCTACAGATACAAATTAAGATGAGATAACTCCTCAAGATTACACTATCCAAAGGATAAATCTGGGACCTACTTCCAAAAGGCAGGATGTGGAGGAGTTGAAGGGATCCACTTCTACAATTTTGGAAAGGTTGGACAAGGAGTAGGTTAAAGAGAGATTAGAAAAGGAGAATTAGAGATTGAAGAAATATATGTGAGACCTTATGAAACCCTTGCAATCCATCGGCCAGGCTAGTCCTTTTATCATTCGTCGAGGGTTTCTTTCCGAAAGAAATTGTTGATGAACTTGAAAAGATGAAATCCTCTGTGCAGACAACCCATGAATGGTTACTGGGAGTGGGGTCCAAAGGAGACAATGTGATGAAGGATATTTTGTCAAATTTTGGAGATGCACACAGATTAGTTGAAAGGCTGCAAAATGTATTAGCATAGAATAATGATAATGTGGATCTCCTCTTGAAGAAAACAAAGGTAATCATGGATTACACTGAGGAGAAATTGGTAAGTGATGGGATCCTACCTTCCTCAAAGGTTTCAAAACCTTGGGATGTTATGAGGCTTTGAAAATCAAGCAAAGGGTTATCAAGAAGAGTCACAAGAGAGGTCAGCAAGTGGTAGACACTTTGAATAGAATTTCTAATAGATGTATTTCATTCTTTGAGATCATGACTGGGAGAAAGAATTTTGCACCAAAGCATTTGGCCCTAGAGCAACTAAGGAAGTGGTGTCATGAATTTTATGCCCCAATTGATTATGGTCCAGTCATAGCCCACCATTTAGATGATGCATCCACATACATTGCTATCATGGAGAAAGATCAGGATCTCAAGATAGAGTGGGATAAGGTCATTGAGAAATCAAGGGAGGAGATTAGACCCCTTGAGAGAAGGTTTAAAGTATTGATTACTCTACCATTGGCCAACCTGGAGGGCATTTTTCTTAAGTTGCAAGATGAGTTGAATCAAGATAAAGACACGGGGCCAACTACTAAATGATTGCATGGAGATTTGTGCTTCCCATAATTCCCCTTTTTATATTCTACATGCATTGGACCGAGCTGCATTGGACCGAGCTGCATTGGAGAATTCAGGCCAACCCTGAAGGGGCCTCAAACAATTTAATACAATATTTTAATTTTTTGGGCTCACTTGTTTTTGTGGCCAACCTTCCTTTTAACCCTAATTAGTTCGGCATATCATGAAGTTCATATAAAATGGCATCCAACCTCATTTGTAAAAGTTAGTTAGAGGATTAGACTTTGAAACGAGCCAAGTAATAGAGAAAGACCTAGAGTTAGGAGTTAGTTTATTTTCAAAGCAAGTGCTATTACACATAATACTAGAAATTGCTGCAACATTTGGTGATGCAATGCAAGTAAAGACATTGTTCTCTAGTGTTCTCTCTTGTGTTGATTTATCTGGCATGATTCTTGTTATTCTATATTTTTAAATTTCTTTGAGATCATTAGTTATAAGTTAGATTTAAAATTTAAATGTGATTCAATGGTACTTGTGGTTAGATGCTTGAAGTGTTTGTAGTGATTCCTAGTCCATACTTTTGGCAGCTTACTGATTATAAGTTGTGTAAATTTAGCTTGGACCTTATATTTATGTGCTTAGTTCAATTGTGAGTATTTATTCATCTCAGCTACAAAATAGGGTTGGTGTGGATGAATGTCTCATAATCTTAAAATCTCTAGTTCCTTAGAAGATTGCAGGTTAAATCTGGGTTAAGCAGAAATTAGTTTTGAGGGATTGGTCCGTTTCAAGTATCTTATCATTTTTATTGTTGATCTTGGGAGTGATTTTAATCCTAGGATTTCTTTAAACCCTTGTCTTTTTCTATTTATTTTATCATCTAGGTTAGATTTAGGAATTTTAAGTATCAACATATTGCAAAATATGTTAGGTTCAAAGATCCAGTATTTTTTTTGTAACATCCCTTTGTGGTTACCAACATTTTCACATATTATCTGCGTTGTTTATGCATTTTCAAGGCCTGACATTAGAGACCTTGGGGTTATCTCTTTTTTGATAGAGATTTACCTTTCAAGAGAGATAGGATAGCATATTTTGTCTGAGTTGTTGTTGTGCAAAAAACACCATCAATAATACATATAGACTTGGGAACCACACCATTTTCCTATCAATTTAACCTCAATTTTATGTACAAGGCTCTTATTTATAGCCTTTTCTTAAATCTAATTCATTTTATTGATAGTTTGTTTTGAAATATTTTGATTCTATCACATTCACTCTATTTAATCCTAATTCACCTAATTCATTGCATTTACCTAAAAACCCTTGTCCCTCACAACAAAAGTGATAAAAATCATATCCAACTTGTTTTGATATCCCTTGAATATAACATCTAGATAACATTCCATGCTTAAACTTAGTTTCACTGCCTCTTAGTATATTTATATTTACCACTTTACCCTCTCTCAACATGCGTGCAATACCAAAACTCATAATCCATCATCTTCCTAAAGCCCCTTAGCCACAAATTAAACTTGCTCTTACTATTTGATTTATCCCAAACTTTACATAACCACTTAACCCCAATACAATACTAAACCCATTCTCACTATTGGAGGTTTTCTAATCCAACCTAAACCTCTTGGTGACATTCTAAACTTTGTAAACCAACTCACTCATAATCATAATATTAATAAAAATGTTTTGCAACAACCTAATTATCATACATTTTCTCCCACATACAATACTCAAAGCAATGAACAACCAAAACAAACCCAAACTACCCCACTTCCATTCAATTTCCTCAACCTTATATTTCCCCACACCTCATGTTCCTTAACATGTGAGAAAAATAGTATGATCTTGTTGAGAAATTTCATAATACTCAAGCTAAGATCTCCCTTTCTAGGACTTAATACAAACCTCGCCTTCATACCATAGGATGCTCCAAGAGGCTTACAAAAGATAGTGGTACCACCTTCTATTAGACCAAATGATTTAGCATCCTTGTTTAGTTATATACATACCACAAACTTGGATATTACATTCCCTCAACATGAATTACCTCCCCTTGAAGTTCAACAAAAACATGATCCTCCTATAATTTTGTTCATGATTAGCCAACATGGAATTAAGAATACTCTAATAAATAATGAACCACATCTTAATTTTTGTAGCATTGACCTTTTACATAAGATCGATGTAAGATTTGGCTATGGAGATAGCCACCCAAGATATAAAGGCCTATGGAAAGCACAAAATACCCAGAAGATCAATATGACAAGAATAAACTATATTCATATCAATGAATACAAAAAGAATCAATGTGGATTTGTTGTGCAATGTGTGAGAGACCCTTGGTTATATATCCAAGTTGATACATAAGATGTCCTAAGATTATGACAAGTGGACCTTAAGCCTATGTTATGAGACAATTTATCATAACTACCTAAGAAAAGACAAAATATAGACATGGCAACTAAGTATTCTAGACATAATATTAGGACCTAAGTAAACTTAACATGTGAATATGTCCCCTAAATCCCTAGTAAGTGAATTAACTAGGTACAAGAAAATTATTCACACCAATGCCCCCTCTTAAGTGCAACATAGGCAGAAGATTATTATGCAAATGACACAAATATGGGTCCCAAAAACTAGGCTTTACTAGGTACCCATGTACATATGCAAATGCAGTCTCTGACAAATGAAGAAAATGAGAAAATCTACTGGGAAAAAACTCCTCCCCAAAAGAGAGAAAAAACAAGAAACTACTTTTAAAAAGATGAGAAGGACAAAATCTCGAGTGAGAAAAAATCCCCCTAGAAGAGAGAATGAAGAAGGTCAAGTGACCCCCCTAAATAAACATCTCCCACCCATAAGAGAGATAGAAAATGGTGATACTTAATATTAGTGAAGGTTTTAGTGAAGATATTTACAACCTTCTCTATTGTAGGACAATACTGCAAATCCATGACATGCTCCTATATCAGCTCCCTAATGTAGTGCATATGGATCTCGATGTGTTTGGTCCACTAATGTTGAACCGAGTTATTTGAGATATGGAGGGCACTCTGATTGTCACAATGGAGGTCCATGTGCTATGGAATGGTGAGGCGAAACTCAATTAGAATATTCTAAAGCCAAAGAACCTCAGTAGTGGCATCAACAACTCTTCAATACTTAGCTTCAGTCGAAGAGATAGCAATAATATGTTGCTTCTTACTTTGACAAAAAAATGGGTCCAGAACCAAGATAAAAGTTGTAGCCAAAAGTAGACTTACGATCATCAAAATCGCCAGCCCAATTAGAATCTGTATATCCAACCAAGTTGAGTCTTGTACCTACTACATAGTGAATCCCATAATATGGTGTATCTTGTATGTAATAAAAGATGTTTTTGGTAGCTTTCTAATGAAGCTCATTTGGTTCCTACATGAAGTATGAAACCATGCCAACTGCAAAATAAATATCAGGGCATGTGTGAGTCAAGTAGATGGGGCTCCCAACAAGCTAACAATACAAAGTGGAATCAACTAGTGGAGTAGAACACTTGGCCTCAAGTTTGATTCCTAACAGAAAGAGAGTAGGTTGAACCTTACAATTAGACATGTGGAACCAAGCTAGAAGGTTAAGAGCATACACAGACTAAGAAAGAGTGATCCTTGTGAACCCCATTCCTATTCCTACACAAACACAACAAAAAAACACATAGTTAGGTTCATATGCAAGATATAACAAGGATTCCCCATGAAATCCATTTACAATGCTCAAAATAGGAAAATGAAGAAAAAAAACATGAAAAGATAAATGAAATCTTAATTAAGCAAGCAAACTATTGATCCCATGGGGGAGTTGGTACCAATTGGTGTGTCGAAATTGGCCCTTTCCCAACTCCTTTGTAATCTTTGTTGATGATTTTATGAGTGATCCACTTTGATGAAGATTAAATCAAGCTCCATGATGAAAAATCTGCATAACCTAGCTAAGAATTTGATGGAATAGATGAAACTAGATATGCTTGAGGATGAAGTTGAGTATAGTAAGTTTACTCAAATTGTGGATGATAGAATGAGAGGAATATTCTCTCATTTATAATTTTCCAAATTGGAAGAGAGAGTTAAATTGAGCAATGTGGGATCATTCAACATCCAATGGCCAAGTGCCACTTGTCAAGATGTGAATAGTTGATGGTTGTGCACATTTTGGTCAATGTGCATGATAAATGCTATGAGATTCAAATTTGAAATTTCAATGTGACATGTTGGAGGGAGAGAATAATGGAGTTAATGTCACTTGGCTCAAGGCCAAGGACATGTAAGAGGCCTTAAATGCCTTGTTGGAAGTACCCATCCCCTTTTGGAGGGATTTTTGAATTTGGAGGAATATTCTTTTTTTATGCCATGTTGAGAGAAAATAGGCAATTTAATAAATCAAAGTAATTGATTTATTGTGCAAGTTGCATTCTCTAAAGGATTTTAGTGATTGAGATTAAACTAATCAAGATTTGATCAATTTAATGAGATATTAGGTGATTTGACAATTTTGACGTAGATTTTAGGATTTATTTAAATCAAGATTGAGAGGAAAATGATTTAGACTTTAATTAAATAAAAGATTTTGATTTATTTAACTAAAGGGGGATTATGTTACATTAAATTAAACAAGGTTTAATTTATTCAATTTAATGAGAAGACTTTAGGGATTTAATCAAATAAGATGAGTTATTTAATTAAAGAGGTATTTAGGGTTAATTAAATTACATTGATTAATTTAATCAATAGAGGAGAAAGACCTAATTAAATAAATAATGATTTATCTAATTAAGAGACGAAGGGTGATGATAAGTTGAGAGTGTGATTCAAGAAGACATGATGTTAGTAATCAGAATCAAGTGTGTTGGATCGAATTGTATATTTTCCATGTGTACATTTTGCCCCTCTTTGAAGCAATGTACTTGTTGCATTGATTCAAAGAATAAACTATTGTGATCAAAGTTCAAAATTTCTCGATTTTCCGAATGCCCCACTATTGCCCCACTAGAAGGATTATGCTGGTATATTTCCCCTTCAAAAGATTAGGTGGAAATGTTTGATTTTCCAATCGAGATCATGATAAAATGTGAGAGGAGTGGTTCTATTGATCAAAGGATGAAAGATAATTCTTTAGAAAGATCATATATTTGATGTAGATAATTTTGATGATGTATAGACAGTCATTGGCCATGGGTAGCCTCATGTATATTTTGAGATCTCACACCTACCTAATGCTTGGATAGAAATCTTAGTAAAGATAGAAGGATAAGAAGAATAAGATGGATGGAAGGAGGATCCACACAAGTTCACATTATTAATGATGATGATGATGATTTGCTTACCAGGAGTTGGGATTTTCAAAGGGCCAATTACTTTATGTTTGATGACACACATAGGTACAATGCATCAAGGTATAAAGGACCAGGATGGTGTTGTACCTAGTGTGATGGACTTTGACTCAAAAATCAGATAGGAGTATTCTTGGTCACACCTGACATACGAAAACCTTGCTAGGACGGACCTAACAAAGCAAGTATTCACCAAGTTATTTTACAAGAATATCCAAAAACCACAGCAGATAAAAAAGATAATGATCATTGCCCCATTCCTTTCTCTCTAAACCTATTTTTGCTTAGGCATCATCGAGAGGTCCTTGGAATGAGCGCAAAATAAGATAAGTCATAAAGACCAAGGAAAAAGTAAACAAACAAGCTAATGTTTTTCATACCACTAGCCAAGGATAAACTACTATGAGATATCTGATGCTTATGTCCATCGTGAGAAGGATGCATCCTAGGACATGTTGTGATCATGGTTTTGGTGAGATTGATTGGATGATAAGCTATTGATACTCTGAGTTGATCAACTTGCTTGCTTACCGATCGAGACTTGAGAATTTTGATGATTACATTCACACTTTTGGACCTACTAGACTTGCTTCTAATTACCTTACCAAAGGATGAAGGCGATGATGACTTATTATGAGCGATTATAATCATGGGTGAAAGCGAGATGAGACGGATGCACCATTTTGGGTTTTTCAAATGTTTTGAGGTTGTTTTGATTTTTGGATTTTGTGTCTCGAGGGCCAATCAAGGATCAGCCTTGCCTATGTTCAAGCTCAGATATGACGTAGTTTGGCTGACATGTTTTTGATTTTTTCCAACTTTTGACATGTTTTAGATTTTGAATGGTTTGGATTTTTTTGGATTTTCGCATGATTTTGACGATTTGGATATGGATATGATATCAGTGCTCTGTTTCGGGATTTTGTTGGAAACCAAGCTAAGGTTGATTGATCGGATCAATGGATTGATGATGATAACATTGTTAAGGATACACAAAAATGCAAGGATAGTGTTAAGCAACACCAGGATTGGGAAGGATATCCCAAGATGATGATGGATTGGTTGGATTTGATTGATCAGGATTGATGAAGCTTGATTTGGAACAAAATTGTTTTGATGATTTGATGTGATGTTGAAATACACATTAGATGTTGATATTGGTTGTTTGGAATGTCGTCTCGTCAAAATGTGCCATGGGCTAGTGATTTAGATCTTTGGCTCACAAATGCTTCACCAATTTGATTTCACGTTTTCCAATGTTCAGACCACCACATAAGTTGGAGGATCTATATCAAGATTCATTCTTGAAGCAAGATGTAAATATCTACCCCTAGTGTCTAGCAATGTATGGAATGCCATGGTTGGATTCTTGGATAGATAGATGGATGGATGGGTATGGATCATCTTGTGATAAGATAAGGTGTTCAGGTAGTGGATGCACATTTGAAAAATGCTTTAAGGCTTAGACAATGTTGGATTAGATAGGATCAATGAAAATAACCCATGTCAAGACATTTACCATAAGCAAGTGTAAAGTGTGCACCAAACCTTCATCAAGATCAAGATAAGGTAGATAGATGGTAATGGGTTGGATAAACGGTTCATGGATGAACGGATGATATGGCTGGAATGGTGGCTTTATTATGGATGTGATAAGATGCTTTTTCCCGAAATGGCACATGGAGATGCTCAATTCTACACATGATGCCTGTTTGCCAGGTTTTCATCATGGAACTTACCCAAAGTGCCACCGAAGTGGTTTTCACTAGAGGATGATTTATTTTATTTTTTCTTTACTATTTTTCATCCTTTTCCTGAATTTTTTTGGATTTTTTTTTTCTTTTTGTCACCAAGATGCCTATTTTCCAAGTTTTCATCAAGGTGGCCATTTTTTCAAGACATTTTTCTAATTTTTTTGTATTTTTCGATTCTATACCTTGCAATATTTTAGGCATAGAAATTTTTGAGATGACAGATGTGATTTATAGCTTGTTGTGATGATGAAAGGTCCCAACCAATTGGGCTCAAATTTTCCTTTGCTTTCTAGATTTGGCACATTCTTTTGGTTCTCTTTTAGCACAAGTTTGCTGACTCGGAAGGTTCACCTCTTGATCTTCTTGTTATAGCTACGTTTCAAGTGATTCTAATAGACCTGTAGATGGTTGAGGGAATCCATGCATCGTTCATCTAATAACTCTAGCTCATGCAGTTGTGAGACCCTATATTCTTCATCTATGATAAGGTTTTGCAATGATATTCTCAATGATGGGAGTCAATCTTGATTGGGAGGATGGCTTCTTATCCATAGACTAGGGAGAATAGGGTGGTGCCTGTTGGCATGCAAATGCTAGTGCGATAGGCCCATAAGGTGGGATTTAGCTATAGATGCCAGTCACAACCAGAGTCATTAACTATCTTTTTAAGGATTTTCATAATGGTTTTGTTGGTAGCTTCTGCTTGGCCATTGCCTTGGGGATAGTATGGAGTGGAAAAACGATGTTGGATTTTGAATTTGTCACATAAGTCATGGACATCTTGATTCTTGAAAGGTGTCCCATTATCAGAGATAATGGATTCGGGGACACCATATCAACAAATGATATAGTTTAGGATGAACTTGGATATCTTCTTTTCAGTTATGTAGGTCATGGGGATTGCTTCAACCCACTTTGTGAAGTAATCTATGGCGGTGATGATGACTTTGTGGTCGTTGGATGAGGTGGGTGTGATTTTTCCTATGAGATTGAGCCCCCATTGTGAAAAGGGTCACGGTGTAATAATAGGATAAATTTCTTGATCTGGTGCATGAATAAGGTCTCCATGTTGCTGGCACTATAAACACTTTCTGACAAAGTCGTGTGCCTCTCTTTCCATTGTTGGCCAGTAGTACCCAATTCTCAGCAACTTCTTGGCCAAGGTCATACCGCTCGAGTGCAAACCGCAAGTGCCATTATGTACCTCAGTTAAAGCAGTCAAGGCCTCCTCGAGATTTAAGCAATGCAATAGAGTTCCTCCTAGGATTACAAAACGTAAGGACCTTTTGACAAAGGCTCGTTTAAGGTTTGGGGTAATGTCAGCTAGGAGGACTCCTATTCTTAAGTAGGTATAGATGTCGTGATACCAGGGATCACCAGGACTAACGAGTTCGCACACATATTCTGACTCTAGTACCTCAAATTCAAGTACAAGAAGTTGCTCTACCAAGAATTCATGTTTTGAGACATTGCGAGGGATATCCAGTAAGGATCCAATTGTTGCCATGGCGTTAGCTGCTCTATTGTTATCCCTTGGTATCTGTTCAAAGGTGATATCAATAAATGATTCTTTGAGGCTCTCTACTAACTTCTTATATGGTTTCATCTTGTCATCTTTATTTTGATATTCTCCATTGATTTGGTTGATAATAAGCTGTGAATGCCCATAAACTTTTAGTGCCATGATTTGCCACTGTGTTGCAATCTTGAGAACTATGGTTAAAGCCTCATATTCTGCAATGTTGTTAGTGTAGGGGAATGCCAATTTGTAGGATCTAGGAATAAAATCCCCCTATGGAGTGATGAAGAAAACTCTGTCTCCTGATCCATGTTGTGTGTATGAGTCATCGAAGTAGAGTTTCCAGTGATCGGCTATGCTAAGATTAAAAATGGATTCGTCTAGAAATTCTAATATGAGTGGATTCTCTGAATAGATAGGAGCCTCTTCTAGTTGGTTTGAAATCACTTGCCCCTTGATAGCCTTGTGCTCTACATATTCAATATCATTTTTTGTCAATATCATAACCCATTTTATTGTTCATCATGTAAGAGTGGCTTTAGAGAGCAGATATTTTAGTGGATCAATCTTCACAATCAGCTTGATCTAATAAGCCAACATGTAGTGTCTGAACTTTTGGGTTGCAAACACAACTACCAGACAAGCTTATTCTATTGGTGTGTAGTTGAGATCGTGACCTACCATTGTCCTACTGATGTAGTATATCACTCTCTCTCTTCTATTTTCATCATGTTGGGCTAACAGAGCACCGAGAGCTGCCATGGTTGCTGAAATATATAGAATCAGTGGTTTTCCTGGGATAGGTGGCATTAAAACTGGTGGCGTAAGTAGATATTCTTTGATTTTACTAAACGCATGATCACACTTTTCATCCCATTTGTATGCTACTCCCTTGTGGAGTAGATGTGAATATACAATTTGTTTATCCACCAGCTGCACTATGAGTATTGGAGTCTGCCTTGCAGGCCTCTGAGTTGTTTTAGTGTCCTCGGCGCTTCCATGTTGAGGATTTCTTTGACCTTGGTGGGATCCACCTCTATTCGTCTCATCAATACTATGTATCCCAAAAGTTTACCTGATTGCACCCCAAAGACACATTTCTTGGGGTTGAGTCTAACGTTTGATTTGGCCAATATGTCATCCATGTAATCTTCAATAGTTTTGTGTATCATTTCATGAAAGATTAGTGTCATGGCCCTTTGATATGTTACCCCTACATTTTTATCCCAAATGGCATCATGTTCTAGCAGTATGTGCCCCATGGACATGTAAATGTTGTCTTATGTTGTTCCTCCTTTGTGATCATTATCTGGTTGTACTCAGAGAAGCCATCCATCAGTGATAGCATCTCATTTCCGACCATCATGTCCACTATCATATCAATATTAGGTAGTGGAAAATCATCCTTGGGACATGCTTTGTTGAGGTCTCTAAATTCAGTGTAGATATGAATGCCCCCATTTGGTTTTGAAACTGGTACAAAATTTGATACCCATTCTAGATAATCAATTGGGTGTATAAAGCCGGCATCCAGGAGTTTCTATAACTCCACCTTAACTAGCAAGGCTATCTGAGGGTGCATCTTTCTCAACTTTTGTCTCACTGGCTTTGCCCCTGGGTAAACAGCTGAGTGATGAACCATGACTTTCGGATCAAGACTCAATATTTCAGCGTAGGTCCATGAAAATTTCACCTGTCTTTCTCTTAGAAATGCAGCCAACAATTCTTGTTCTTTTGTGAGAAGTGATTCAGCATAGAAGGTAATGTGTGGTGTTTCTTTTGTTCCCATATTGACAGGATTGCACTGTTCTACCAAGACTATTGATTTCTCCTAATGAAGTGCAGTAGGGGGGAGATTGAATCCTTCATCCTCTGACGCCTTAGAGAGGTTTTCACCGTTGGATGTATCCTTTATTTTTACTATTATTTAGTTAGAGAGTGCCACAGTGTGGTTTTCACTCAATGACCTTGAGCTTATTCTCATTCTTTTTCTTTTGTGACTGAAGGACTCAATCATCTCCCCATAATAGGCATGGGTGTCTAGTGTGATGTCGAACCCAGCCTTGTGATCTCCACATGGAACTGTATCCCTTAGTCCCATGAATTTTGAGAGTGCCTCATCATTTTTGAATGTGTCTAGAACTGGTGGTCCTCGTTGGTCATAGTCGATGAGTTGGGGATAAACTAGGTTCATTTTGTGAGTTTGGTAGTTTGACTCAACAGATGAGGTACTAATCATGAATAAGGAGGAGTCTTCAAAAAGTGTGTTTAGGCTAGTTATGGTATCCTCATCATCACTACCAGTGCAGACATCAGATATGTCAAAAGTGAAATTATCTAGGGGCAGACCTATGGATACGGGTGGTTGAAGGGCGGTTGTCAATACTTGAGGAGGAGACTTGACTGCTCTACTAGGAGTACCTCTACCACGTGCAGTTATACTCGAAAAGGTACATCTGAGGCCAAGGCTTCTCATTCGTCTTTCTACAATGATGGGCTCTAGTCATCCATCACTATTTCTTCCTAGGCTTTCATTCCTATTGTAGCCCATACCAAGCATTATTTACAATCCTCTGTTGGATTCATCCATGGGTAGAGTGGGTGTGGGTCTTTCATCATGGTATAGCATGCTTGAAATTTCTTCCTCATCCACATTTTCCCAACTTAGGTCCCCCCAATGGCAGAATCCAGAAGGGTCTGCCCTAAAAGTCTGGACAGGTGTTTCAATTGATTGAGGTTACCCATGAGACCTAGGAGATTGTGGTAACTCTTCTACAATAAATGCATTTTTCTTCATTCTGTAATCTCCACACTCGTTATCCTAGATCATGAGCTTGGTATCGAACATGTCAGGGATGGAGGGTGTCTCTGTTGTAGAAGTGGAGGCAAGGTTGGATGGATCTATATAAGGAGTGGATGGGCCTTCATTATTTTTTGGTACTTGGTGAATTTTATAAAACTTGGCTTCCAAGTTTTTGCAATAGGAAAATGGCTCTGGATCACCATGTATTGTGACCTCCTCATTTTGGTATAGGAATTTGATGCATTGATGGAATGTTGAGGTGACTACCTTCATTCCATGGATCCATGGGCATCTTAGGAGGATGTTGTAGGGCAAGTCAAGGTCAAGGACCTGACATGTGGTTTCCATGGTAACTGGCCCCACTTGGATTAGGATTCTGATAGTGCCTTGAGACACTCTTTCTTGGTCATCATATGCTCTTATGGTGATGCCTTTATTCTTGTCAATGGATTCCTCTAAGAATCCCAAGTTCTTTATGAGTTTGAGTGAACAAATGTTGAGGCATGTGCCTCCATCCACCAGGACCCTTTTGAATTTCTTCTTATGAACCAGCACTTGAAGGTGAAGTGCATGATTGTGAGTTGGTTGGGCGGGGAAATCTTGTTCGGAGATGGTGAGGAGGTTTGGAGTAACGATGTTACCAGCCATAGCCCAGAATTGCTATGTATCAAGGGTAGCGGAGACAATGGATGTAGCTAATGCTTCATCAATGATTTTCCTATGGGTGGCAGAAATTTTCAATAATTCCATGATGGAGATTTGGGCAGGGGTTCTTTTTAGCTAGTCAATGACACTATAATTGTAGGGAACAGCTTTTGGATTTGAAATGGGGGTCTTAGATGGCTACCATGCCCCTATAATAATGACCTTGCCACCTCATTTGGTGATTCCATAATCGGCGTTCACTCCTTTGACGCTAATGACAGTGAGCATCTCATCCATGCATGCGAAAATGTCTTCATATACCAAGTTTGCACTAGCATACTTTTGCTTCCCTTTGTTATTCCCTTGGTTATTTCCTTGATTATGATTCGACATCGGATTCATGTGTGTTTTAAGGTCCTGATTTCTAGCTAGTTGTTTGACATTTATGATCTTGTCCTCAATGAGGTCCTGGATGATGTTTTTCAACCTCATGCAATTTGCAGTTTTGTGCCCTTTGATTTTGTGAAAATCACAAAGGAGATTTTCATTGTACAGTGGTTTTGTCATGGGTTCTGTATATTGCTTTCAGTTGGAGATTCTGATAAGGTTTTCCTTAACCAGCTTCTTCTTTATGAATTCAATTGATTCTCCAAGGGCCATGAACTTCCGCTTGGGAGGATATTTGTTTCAGGGAGATGGTCCTCCTTTATTTCTTAAGTTATTGATTTGGTTGTTGGGAAGTGGTTGTTATTATGGCACCGTATTAGTTTGCACATTATTGTGATTGTGATTCTGTGGTTGATGATGGGTCTAGATGTTTTGCTTAGGGGTGTTGATGACCACCTTAGCATCAACCACTCTATCGTTTGTGATATTTTTGTTCTTTGACCATGTTCTAGGTTTATCATTATAATTGGTGGACGGGCGGTTATTTTGTTGTGCAGGAAATGTTGATGTGCCTCCTCGTGTAGTAAGGGCTCTTTCGATATTGAGTACCTTTGGGATCGATTGATCATACGTTGTGATGCATTGCATTTTTAGGTAGAACACCAAGTTTTCATCTAGATTGGATATGATTGTGCAAACTTGTTATTATTTTGGAATGGTCCACTTGCTCTGATTGACCTTGGATCGCCATATTTGCAAGAAGGATGTGAATAGCTCTCCTTTTCTTTGTTTAAGTGTTGATAGTTCCTCCAAACTAACGTCTGCACCCATGTTGAATGCATAGTTTTTAAGGAATGCTTCCACGATTTCTTGGAATGTTTTGATGCCTATGGGTAGGCGAGAAAACCATTCCATGGCACGACTAGTCAGACTACGAGGGAAAAGTCACATTAGATATATGTCATCGTATGCAACCTCCATGCAATGCACTTAAAACTCCCTAACATGATTTTAAGGTTTTCTTGTCCCATTATACTTATTGAATTTGGGGATCTCAAATCCCTTTGGGAATGGTACCATTGTAAGACTTATGTCAAATGGATAGGGGCACAAATTTCTTGGCATTTTGGTTGTTTTTCCTGACTGGAGGTCCAACACTTGCTACAAGAGTAGCTTGATTTTTGGTACAATGTCATTTCGCAGATCAGGAGGTGGGATGAATGTGTTTTGAGGTGTTTGATTGATGAGAGGAGTATTGGTGGAGGTTTTCTACAAGCTCTATTGTGCGTTTAAGGCCTGCTGATATGCCTACATTTGTGCCAACAATGCTTGTTATTGATCTTGTTACTGTTGTTCCAATGAAGCTTGTTGTTGGTCTAGCTATTGTTTTTCCCATAAAGCTTGTTGTTGGTCTAGTTGTTGTTGTACCAACAAATCTTTTTGTTGGTCTAGTTGTTGTTGTGCCAACAAAGCTTGTTGTTTAGCTTTTTGTTGTGCTTGAAAATCTTGTAGGGCTTGTTGGTATGCTTGTTGATGAATTGCTTGCAATTGTGCATGGTATTGTTCTTGCACCTGTTGAGCCCGGTGCTAGGCTTAAGCTTGAGCTTGTGCTTGTTGGGCTACTTGTGTGGCTTGTGTGGCTTGTTGGGCTTGTGTAGCTTGTGCAACTTGTTGGGCAGCTAGTTGCGCTTGTGCTTGCTGAGCAACCTACTGTGCAACTTGTTGGTTTTGTTGAAGTACCCTTTGGTGGGTAGCCTTTTGGACTACTTGAATCATGGTGATGAATGAATTCATCACTTTATCTTTTGGTGAGATTGGTGGTGGATTGGGGACGATGCTGACCGTTGTGGTGAACTGAGGGGTCATGTTGGTAGATGGGACTTGGGTTGTTGGTGGTGTGATTGAGATGCTTGGTCCCTATAAAGCCATGTTTTGAGGGACTTGGGAACTGGTTGATGTATTGACCATGGTAGCTTGAATAGTTGCCACCTATTGTTGTGATACTACTAGCAAAAGGAGAGGACTTCATGTGATGCTCAGATTGCCTTGATTTGAGAAAATAACAGTGGATAGGGGGGGAGACCCAACCCAAGAGGTGATATGGATGTGAGCGTAATGGAGGGAATAATGGTGTGTTCCCTTGGAAAAGTGATGATGGGAATGGTTCAATGGGGAGAGAATTTTGTATGTTCAGCGAATAGGTTGGTACTTACATCAAGGTCAGAAGGGAGTTGGGCCCCTCCTTCTGTTAACACACGTATATATAGAGAGGGGTTAAGTTTTAACATGGCATTGACAATTCTATGATTCTCTAAATTTTGAATCATTTCATTTATTTCCTTTTGCGTCATTCCCAAGTCATTGTGAATGATGTCCTCTTCATAGCCTTCCTCTTGAGGATTTTTGTGATGGTAGAGAGGAGTTGTTTGGGGGATTGCTTGATCTCACAAGGTTTACTTTGAAAGTTGCTTGACTTAGGTCACTTGAAGTTGATGTTTCCTTGATGATTTCCATGTTCCTCTTGTGTTGTGATATTGTTTGGACCATAAAATATAGATCGTTTGATCTTGATCTTTAGACACAAAAAGGAGAAGAACTAGGAGAGTCCAAGAATCAAAGAGTGATGATGGGGATGGGTGAAACTTTTGAATAACTTTTATGGGGGTGATGCTAAACTTATTTAGGGCTTGAATTTATTTGATTTCGATAGTTTGACTAGGTGTGTTAATCCAAACAAGATGATGGTGAACTTAAAAACCCTAGGAAGTTGTGTTATTCTAGAGAAGACTTGTACAAGATAAATAATTGGCTAAGTGTGTTAAGCCAATCATAGTGATCATGAACTAGTAGACCTTAGGAAGTTGTGTTATCCTAGAGGTAAATTTGTTCAAGAGGATTGATAATTTGACTAGGTGTGTTAAGTCAAACAAGGTGATGTTGATTTTTCCTTTAAGTTTAGCATGAATGATGTTTCAAAGTTCTCAAGATTTTTTTAGTGAGATGATATTTGATGTGAAGATGATTTTGATCCTAGACTTGACCTAGACAAGACTCTTTCTTAGAAGACCTCGATATTGAAGAACGTGCCATACTTCCTATGTGAGAAAAGAAAACCTTTCAAAAAGCTCAGGATATTGTTGATACTAGAACTCATACAAACTTGGGTTGTTCTTTGAAGCCTTCTTGTATAAATTATACACCAATCTTTCTCTAACTTCAAAAATCCTTTCAAGACGCTCCTCACGAGATTTTAGAATAAGTTTCTTGAACTTTGGTTTTTGGATTTTGATTTTACAAGAAATCATTTGAGAGAACACATGTGAGGTCTGATTGTCCTTATCTTTTCTTAGTGAGTTCCTTTTACCAAAATCACTTTCTTGATTTATGATTTCAAACTAAATGTCTATGTCTTAATTCTTTTTCATTCCACAAGGTCCATTATGTGAAAATCAAGGTTTTAAGAGCATAGTTTCCTAGGTTGACTTTAGTGAAACAAATGATGATTAAACCCAAGCACTTAGAAACCTCTAAGGATAGAATCCCTAGGGTAAGCAAGAGCACTTGGATTCATCAAGGGTATTTGTTTCCTCCAAAGCGTTTGAAATTTCAAAGCTTTTGTGAATGTTTATTTCTCAATGTCTTAGATCCAAGCAAGGTGTTTTGATTTCAAGAACATGTACAATCCCTAGGGTCAAAAGACAATATTTGTTGGGTTCCCACTTGGACAAATCCAGCTGCACATATTCTATGTGGATGATTAGATGCTTTACCACATAGGCTCCCCCTTATAGTGCACTCACTTCTCAGGTCAGTCAAGCATCAACACCCATGAATCTCCCATGGCATACTTATTATCTCTACAAAAAAACATGTATACGTGGGGTGGCTTCAAAGGACATGACCTTCTACACAAACAAATAGATAGGATTTTGGCCTTTTCTAAACAAGGGGTTTTAATGCGGGCATTTTGTTCATGGGGGACTATCCAGTACGGCGAGAGACCATTGTTGCCCTTCTCATCAGATTAATCCTCATGATATTGGCCTTTGTTCCAATATCCTCACTTATATCCTGGGTGGAAGTTTCTTGGCTTTAGCGTGTTCCCGGTCGGGTCATTCCCTTGGGTGATTACTTTTTCCCACAAGGCGCTAAGATAAACAAAAGAAAGCAAGTATATCCTGTAGTTCAATCGACCTTCATTGAAAAACAAAGGGAGAACACTCGCAATATACCACACTCACACTGGCATGATTTGTTCAATTTTAATCCCAAAATGAAATGTGGAGGAAATTACTTTACTCAACTTAAGATCACCACAAGAGCTTTTGATTCTCAAGATCCTCGTGAGGCACAAGAGAAGCGCATACGTCCTTTTGATGATATTATTTTGAATAAATAATTACAAAACAAAGCAACACTTGTTCATTTTAAGCCCACAAAGCCAAAAGTGAATTCTTTTTAAAGCACCAAATCAAGTGTGGAATTTGTCTTGTTCAATTTTTAAACCTCAACCAAATCTAGTAAAATTGTTTCTAAGGTTCTTTTTAAGCCTTTGTTTGCAAAATTTTGAAAGGAAATTTGTGTTGTTCTTTTTAGAGCCCAAAAGAAAATTTATTGTTCCCTAAAGCATGAAAGATAATAAATTTCTTAAAAGGAGATTGAAAATCCCCTAAAAGTGTTAAACAACACTATAGTGCTCAAAAACACTTGTATAGTATGAGATTGATGTCACAATGGAGTCTTCCATTTTGCTTCCTTCCTTTCTCTTACCTGCAAAATGATCAAAACCAAAAGATGCAGAGACAATAAATAAGTTAGAAGATCAAAAAGCTAGAAATAAAAAAGCACATGTTAAAAAAAATAAAAAATAAATTTTCCATTGTCAACCAACGGCGCAGTCAGTAAATGCGGCATAGTTTTGAAACCTCGTGGCACAATATAGGGTCGCACCTTGACTAAGTATGGCACTCTGCAGAAAACATAGAGCTCAAATGCGGCACAGTTTGAGCATGCGGCGCAATTTGGGATTAGGAGATCCGCGGCGAGGTTTAAAAATTCGAAATTCCTAAGCAGGAAAATAGGTGCGGTGGAGTTTGAGCTTAGAGCGGTGCAATATAGCGCCACATCTCTAAAAGAAGTGAAATATGGCACCGCGGGACTGTATGCGGCATAGTTTCCTATAAGCAAAGAAAAATGTCAAAAAGTCATGGAATTTTGGAAAAACATGATGAATTTCTCCAAGTCAACCCTCCTTCTAGTGCCAAAATGTGAACCCCATTCCTATTCCTACACAAACACAAACACAACAAACAAACACATAGTTAGGCTCATATGCAAGATATAACAAGGATTCCCCATGAAATCCATTTACAATGCTCAAAATAGGAAAATGAAGAAACAAAACATGAAAAGATAAATGAAAACCTAATTAAGCAAGCAAACTATTGATCCCATGGGGGAGTTGGTGCCAATTGGTGTGTCAAAATTGGCCCTTTCCCAACTCCTTTGTAAGCTTTTTTGATGATTTGATGAGTGATCCACCTTAATGAAGATTCAATCAATCTCCATGATGAAAAATCTACATAACCTAGCTTAGAATTTGATGGAATTGATGAAACTAGATATGCTTGAGGATGAAGTTGAGTATAGTAAGTTTACTCAAATTGTGGATGATAGAATGAGAGGAAGAGTCTCTCATTTATAAATTTCCAAATTGGAAGAGAGAGTGAAATTGAGCAATGTGGGATCATTCAACATCCAATGACCAAGTGCCACTTGTCAAGATGTGAATGGTTGATGGTTGTGCACATTTTGGTCAATGTGCATGATAAATGCTATGAGATTCAAATTTGAAATTTCAATGTGACATGTTGGAAGGAGAGAAGAATGGAGTTAATTTCACTTGGCTTCACTTGGCTCAAGGCCAAGGACATGTAAGAGGCCTTAAATGCCTTGTTGGAAGTACCCATCCCCGTTTGGAGGGATTTTTGAATTTGGAGGAATATTCCTTTTTTATGCCATGTTGAAAGAAAATAGGCAATTTAATAAATCAAAGTAATTGATTTATTGTGCAAGTTGCATTCTATAGAGGATTTTAGTGATTGAGATTAAATTAATCAAGATTTGATCAATTTAATGAGAGATTAGGTGATTTGACGGTTTTGGCTTAGATTTTAGGATTTATTTAAATCAAGATTGAGAGGAAATTGATTTAGACTTTAATTAAATAAAGATTTTGATTTATTTAACTAAAGGGGGATGATGTTAGATTAAATTAGACAAGGTTTAATTTATTCAATTTAATGAGAAAACTTTAGGGATTTAATCAAATAAGATGAGTTATTTAATTAAAGAGGGATTTAGGGTTAATTAAATTAAATTGATTAATTTAATCAACATAGGAGAAAGAACTAATTAAATAAATAATGATTTATCTAATTAAGAGATGGAGGGTGATGATAAGTTGAGAGTGTGATTCAAGAAGAAATGACATTAGTAATCAGGATCAAGTGTGTTGGATCAAATTGTATATTTTCCATGTCTACAATCTTAAAAGAGGACTGTGTGATCTCAATCCTGAGAAAGTAGTGCAAGGGGACCAAGTCATCATAGAAAATCTATCATGTAGAGAATATTTGACTCTGCCAATGATGGATGATGAAATCCCTATAATGATCAAATCATCAACATAGAGAACAATAAGAAAATGAGTCATCTTATCATAAAATATAGATATTTAGATCTAAGTGGCAGCTAGATAATCATTTCGAGAGAAGAAAGGAGTCCATCTTGGCATACCAAGCCCGAGGGGCCTGCTTGAGGACATAAAGAGACTTTTGCAACTTGCAAACCAAAGAAGAATCCTAAACAAATCCGTGTGGCTGCTCCATGTAAATCTCCATGAATAAATGCACTCCACATCCATCTAATGGACAACCCATCCATGAGCTATTGTAATGGCAAGATTCAAGTGAATGGAGTTCATCTTAGCAATAGGCGCAAAGGTTTCCATGTAATCAATACCAAGAACCTATGAGAAACCTTTGGCCACAAGTCGTGCTTTGAACTTTTCCAGTGTTCCATTGTGGAATCCCACTCAAGAATTCTTGATGCTTCCTTAAAGGATTGTGGATTTTAAAGTAATAGCAGTGTATACATGTGGAAGATGTTGATTTTGTGATTGAGTCCTTTGACTATTTGTAAGATCCCCAACAAGATTTCATGTTGACTCGAGAGTCTTTTAAGCTCAACAAGGTTGTAAAGATGATGGGGATGAAGGATGAGAATCTTGAACCTCAAAATGTAAACCTTGTGAAGGTGCAAATCTACGAGTAGGAGGTGAGGTAGAATCATCTGAGTCACTATCATCTGATTCCACTATGGAGGAAGGATGAGGAGGATCATAGGTCAAGCTAGGAGATCTTTCCTAAAAGTGAAAACTCCTCTCAATGAAGAGCTCATGTGTATCTAGATCCAAGATTTGGTACCCTTTGACACCATCTGAATATCCAACAAAGATGAAAGGCCTTCTTTGAGGTTCCAAATCCTTGTGCTTCTCTGGAGGAATGTGTGCCCATGCTAGAGAGACAAAAACTTGAAAATTTTGCACAATTGGTTTCATATCAAACCAAGCTTCAAAAGGAGTCATTCCTTTCAATGCCTAATGAGAAACCTGATTCTGAATGTGTGTAGAAAAATTGATGGCTTCAGCCCAAAATTTTGGACCAAGAGAACAAGAATGAATCATGTAACTAGCCATTTCCTTGAGGGTCTTTTTTTTTCCTTTTGGAAACACCATTCTATTCTAGTGTGTATACAACTAAATATTGAAGATCTATCCCTTCAAGAGTACCAAATTGTGCACATCACTATGGTTCACATATTCTTGACCATTGTCAATTAGAAGAATCTTGATATACTTCCCATATTTCTTCTCAACATGATCCTTGAAAGTTTGAAACTTGTTAAATACTTCATCCTTTTTGTGAAGAAAGTAGACCCAAGTGAATCTGGAGTAGTCATTAATGAAGGTAAGTACATAGCGAGCCTTGTTAAAGGAAAAAACTAGTAATGGGCCTGCTAGATCATTGTGAACCAATTGAAGAACCTCTAAATCCCTCCAAGACTTCCCTCTATCAAACTTCTCTTCTGGGTGCTTACCCATAGCACATCTTGGACATACACCATCTAAAAAGTTGGTGTGAGGGAGAATACTGACCATATCCTATGAGCTAAGCTACTGAAGATAGTGGTAGTTAATATGTCCAAATCACTCATGCCATAACTTACTCATTGAATCTAAATGAGTGAGAAATGCCATAGAAGGAGAACGTGGGACAAAGTGAGAAAATTGATATAGCCAAGAATCATGATTGGCCTTTCCCACTATAGCTAAGGCATTATCCTCAAGATCTTTGATCGCAACTATGTCTGGAGAAAACTCAACTTTCTTACCATTCCCAAGATGAGTGATTTAGTAGACTAAAAGAAGGTTGGCACACAAGTCAGGAACATAAAGAAAATTCTCAAATGATCCATCATTCATGTCAACCAGACCTTTTCCAACAACTTCCACTTGAGTATCATCAATGTAAGAATGTGTGATACTATACAAGGCTCCAATGAAGAAAACTATTCTTTATTAGAACCCATGTGATGTGTAGCACCCGAGTCAAGTATCCATTGTTGCGACAATCCTGTGGCTACAAAAAAATATATATTTTTTCCTTTCTTTGATTGTGAAGAAGTAGAAGGAGATGCTTCCTTTTTGTAGGAAGATGACAAATTGATGTTATTCTTCTATAGGAGATCAGTCAATTCATCAACTTGCTTAGCATGGAAATGATGCTCATCATGGCCAAATTTCTTGCAATATGCACAAGTCAATTTATCCTTCTTCTGTGAATTCCCCTTCTTGGAAGATGATGAAGAGTCTCCTTGCTGAGGACAAGAGGATTGTGCTCGATCTTTCTGTGGCTTGTTCTTTGATTTATTTTATTTCTTGCTAGAACCCATGTCTTGTCACCAAAGCTTGTGACTTGGATGACTTGAGAATACCCATAGTGATCAAATTTTTTGTTCAAGCATCAACATCTCTGTAAATCAAATGAAGGTGTAGTATAGGCACTTCCCATAGTCAACCAATGAGTTTGGAAACTAGAAACAAAAGATGCATATTTTGAAGGAAGCTTTTCCAATAAATTGAAGACCAACTATGCAGCCTTCTTATTAATACCACAATCTTTGAGTTGTGCTCTTAATTCATTAGCCTTAGTTGCATAGTCTTAGATTATATCAAAATTATTTGGACTAGATTAGTGAGATCATTATCAAGTTTGTATCCCCTAATCTCATCAATTTTTCTATACAATTGAGAAATTTTGTCCCAAGCTTCCTTAGTTGTTTTACACTTATCAATATGAAAGATAAGATCAAGAGAAAAATATTTCCAGAGTGTTCCAAGAGCCATGGTACTTTTAATGAGCCATTCACTTTCTAAATTTGGGTCAGTTGGTTCTGGAACATATCCACCAATGTAGTGAATTAATCTTGTTTTCATTAGTTTACTACATGCATTTATTCTCCATGTTGTATAGTTATGTGGAGTTAAAATATGAAACTTAGGATGACCCATGGCTGAAATTTGAAGAGCACAAGAGAGAACTCAAAGCACAATCACACAACACAACCCCCCACCCCCCAAATTCACTCAATCAAAGACCCCCCCCCAAGCAAATGATTTGGCACTTTATTCTTAGTATGGTTACATTTTCCACTTGCAAGAAATAGCTAAGTGTTATTTCGATTTCAATTCTTACAATTGCCACAGTGAGGTTTGATCAAACAGTGATCAATATGCAAAAGATCCAACTATGATCTATGTAATACAATTTCCAAAAAGAGACAAATAAGGATATATGCTTAAAGTACAATTTTTTGTTCACAATGAATACAAAACAATAGCACCACTATAATTTTCTCAAAAAAATATGCACTTAAAAAAAATCGCAAATGAAAGGGAGTCTATATGAGCCTGAACGGAGCCTTGGAAGTTCCAAAAATAGGTAGTCAAAAACACCTATGAATAATTGAATATTTTGAAAAAATCCATGCATCAAAACTAGAAACCTCCTATACCAACATGTATAGAATGAAAAATTAGCCCAAATCAAAAAAAAAATCTTGCAAAAAGGAGGTTGGATGATTGAGTTATGGCCTTCTGAAGTTGGACTATCAAATCAAAAACCCAATCCGTGAGTAGGACAAAAAATTTGAAAAGAGTATGCTGACATCAGCGATTCACTACGCTAAATTTGATGGAAATATGACCATCAAGCGCCTACACAGGGTAAAATTTGATGGCCAAATGGTCATTCACAGTTTACCGTTAGATTTCACCAAAATATTCTCTTTTGGTGGTGGTATATTCTATTGACATGGAAAAGTAGTCTCTTATTGGTGGAGAGGGAATCTCGGCAGAATATTCTTTAACGTGTAGGTTTTCTAAATGCTCGCTAGTTTGAAAAAGTAGCCACCATAATCTATAAATGACAACCAGTTTGTTTTAAGAAAAAACCCACTAGTGGCAGGGCTTGCCCACACTACATGGCGCTTACAAAGTGTCGTGGGTACAATGTACAACTCTGCGGACTATACAGTATAGTCCCTAGATTGTGATTTAAATATTTTTTATTTTTAAACAAAAACTTTTCAAATACAATTTTTGTGAAAAAGCCTTAAAAAAATTGATTTTTTTTCACGAAAACAATTATTGAAATAAACTATTAAAAATAAATCCATACCGATTATAATTATGGCTTGGTCATATGGTTCAATCAACAATTTTGTTTTGCCTCAAAGGACAACTTTGTCCAAATTTGATGATTTGGCAGTCGATCTATATGTTTTTACATCTTTTGAGTGCAATGGTAGTGTTCTTTTTGGCTCAAAATGCTCTAAAGTGGTAGCTACCTCCTAGATCTAGCAACCACTTTCAATCTTCAAACTCTTGCAAAATTGGCCTTCAATGTCTAACTAGAACGAAACAAAAGGCAGATCTAACTTTCTCAAACACTCAAGACGCAATGGTGAGCTTAGGTTTGATGCAAAAGGCTCCCAAAATGCACCTGCAATAAAAAGCCAAAAAATAAAACCCCCCATAATCTAGTATCTCTATCACATCTTTTTGATTCTCCAAGCCATCCAAAGATGCAAGAGAGAGCATACTCAATGCTTCAAGAAAATACAAGATTTACACTCAAGATCTCCTAAAAGACTAACCAAAGGCTCTCAACTTTCTCTGATACCATGTAAGATTTCGCTATAGAGATAGCCACCCAAGATCGAAAGGCCTATGGAAAGCACAAAATACTTGGAAGATCAATATGACAAGAATAAATTGTATTCCTATCACTGAATGCAAAAATAATCAATGCGGATTGGTTGTACAATGCGTGAGAGACCCTTGGTTATATAGCCAAGGTGAGACATAAGATGTTGTAAGATTATGAAAAGTTTCTTAATCTTATGATATGGGACAACTTATCATAACTACCTAGGAAAAGACAAAATCTAGACATGACAACTAAGTCTTCTAGAAAGAATCTTAGGACCTAAGTAAACTTAACATTTGAGTATGTCCCCTAAGGCCCTAGTAAGTGAATTAACTACGTACAAGACATTTATTCACACCAATAATCAATGTAGATACATATCTCATCAAGTGTGATAGTCTTTCTCTCCATGGCTTCAATAATGTGAGTAGACAATAACTAGGTCCAATCACACTACCTATTAAGGATGGACATCTAAATTTTCATAGCCTTATCCATGCAATGCCTAATTCTCTTTCATATAATCTTCTTATTGGCAGACCATGTACTCATGCCATGGGGGCAGTCCTATCTACCCTTTACCATACAATAAATTTTGTCTATAACAACAAGCTCTATATAGTTAAGGCCCATCAAAATCCATAAAGTCATTTACAAGCTAAAGCTAGACATAAATCTCCTATTTCCAACTCTCTTAGTACTTTGATTCAATCTTCAAAAGTCAAAATAGTGCCTTCCAATTATAATAATATGGATGATCATAAATCACCTACTTCACTTTTGGTGTTGATTTGGGTTAGTTATATTTTACACCCTCTTTCATTGGGGAGTATAAAAGCTTACCATCAAAGCCTGAAGAATTGAAGGTTGTTTCGGTAGAATCTACACAATCTTTCCCTTCTTCTCAAACATATAATCTCAACACTACAACTCCTCCTAACAACAACAATGATCCATATGATGTTTCAACTTCAAGTACATATTTTGGTGAGTTCAGGTTCATTAGATTTCACACCCTCCTTTGTTGGAGAGTACAAAATCTCACAATCTAAACCTAAGGAATATTTTGTATTATTTTCACAATCTTCTAAACAACTCAAATCTACTATTCCAACTCCTTCTACATTGAAAAATTCACAAACATCATCATCTTATGATGGCAATGTGGGCTATTTAGCTTTCATCCCTCATGTGTTGATTTTTTTTAACAATGATCCTCTTGACATTTCGAAACTCAAAATGGATTTGCATTCTATAAAAAGAATTGACTCTTTTGTCACTATTGCTACTCCTCTTTCAAAAAATAATCATACTTATCATTTAAACAAGAATAGTAAGGTGGCTTCTCCTCTATATCATTTGGAAAGACATTATTGGCTTGGTTTCAAAATTATTTGTAAACTTGGATATAATCAAAACATGGAACAATGAGTTAAGGATCATGTGAAGCTTACACTACATCTTGTAAAAAAGGGTTTAGGCTTCTAATCTCCTCATTTGTCTATATTCTAATCTACCATTGTCTAATGTATTTATGATTTCCTCTTATGGGAAACCAATCTTTCCTTCACAAGGGAAAGGATTGCTTCCTACTATGTATCCCCTATCTAAGAAAGATAATAGTTTGAGGCTTCTCAAAGTAGATTTTATTACTCTTCCTCCTCCAACACCTAAAAAAATTCATAAACACAATCATACAAATCATTATTTTTGTGCATATCATCGAGTGTTGGGTCATTCCACTAGTGAATTTTAGGCCTCAAACAATAAAATATAATAACTTCTTGATTGTGTTGCTATCACTCTTTCATGTGTTGATGCACCTATTTCTTATAAATGATAAACTCAATTTTATTGTGTTGCTCCTTACTATGTGGAATTTGTAGCTCCATATGTTTTCTCATTGTCATTCATGGTGGTACAATTTCTTGTGCAACCATACTTTATCTATGGTCTTAACATATTAGTCTCTAGCATGGTTGTCCTTGCCTATGCACTTGAGGGGCAAGGATAAATGATTTTGGAGGTGTGATTCCTTCTTGAAGACCCCTCTTGAGGATCCCATCTTTCATCTCTTCTCTCTTTGTCTCCTTAAAATTTTAGCATAGCAAGTATGCTAACATTTTAAGGGGGGCATATCAGCTACTCAATTTACACATCCACACATGTATTCATATATCTTGAACTTTGACTTATTTATGTTCCCCCTACATCGTGGTTTTGTATATAGTGCCCCTGAGGCATGGTTATTGATTCATTCTATGAGACATTAAATCATCCCTTGTGATGTTAAACATTTATTCACTATTCATGGTCACCTAGCATTATGCAGCTTGCTAGCCTATGAATTTGTGTATTTTACATGGAAACCTAGTATAATGTAGCTTGTTAGCCTGTAGATCTATGTATCTCATGGAAAACCTAGCATAACAAGACTTTCTATCCTATGTGCTTTATATGGGCCCTTTTATTTATCATTTTTCATGGATGCCTAACATAACACAACTCACTAGCCTATGCATCTTATGAGAAACCTAGCATAACACAACTTGTTAGCCTTTGTGCTTTATGGGATCTATTATTTATTATATTCATGGGACCACCTAGCATAACATAACTTGCTAGCTTTTGATCGATGGGGATTATTTAATATGCATGACCTTTTTTTATATATTGACTATTTTTAGAATTCCTTTATGTGTTTTTTATATTTGAGAGATGACCCTTGGTAATTGAGACAACCTTACATACTTAGGTCTCCTTACCTTGTTGACTTGAATATTTAGTTTTAGATAATATGTAGTAACATTGTTGTTAAATTCTCTATGCTTCATGTTCACTTCATTTTTAATTCATATGGGGCATTGTGTTTGTTTTATGTTTGTATCATGTATGCCTCGTGTATTATACATGTTTATCTTGTGTATTCCACATATTTTCTTCATGTATTCCACGTGTTTTATTTATGTATTTCGTATGCTTTCTTTGTGTATTCCTTGTTTGCTTCATGTATTCCATGTATGTCTTATGTATTCCTTGTATGCTTCATATTGTTGCTCATTGTATGTCCTATGTATGATCAAATTTTGCTTTGTCCTCTATGCGATATATTTTCTTTATGTTTATCATAACTTTGTGGATTGATAGGATTTTATGTTTGGGGGCTATCATATCCCTCATCTTGGTGCCATCCTATCTCTTTTACATTTTGATAAAGAAACATATCCTCGCCATTTATTTAGTGTGAGTATGAACATAATAGCATACCCTCACTAAAGTGGGGGCTAAATGTAGCATTGTAAATTGTCACCCTTAACAATTTCACACTATATTGACACCCTGTTTTTCATATATAATTAATTATATTAATAATTTGATCATTTTGACTCTTGATTGGGAAAATACATTAAATTCCCCACCGTCCCTATTTTTGGAGCCAAAAACACCCAGACAAGGATGTCGGTGCCCTTTTGAGTGTCAACCTTGAGTGTTTTAAAAGGAACCTAGATCAGCCTATGTCAATGAAAATCAATTGAGATCCATATATAAACAAATTTTCCCTTTCATTTAAATAATTAAGCACTATTATGACAACTCATGCACTATTATTCTCTAATTATGAAGATACATGCAATCTCTTCTCTACATGCTAGCTACATCAATCTATTTTGTTATGTGACCAACCCTTGTAGGTGTTCAAGGAAATCCAATCATTCACCATCAACTCTATGGAAACGTATGGTGTGACATCACTTCATCAAGGGTTTCATGTTAAGGTAGCATTGTTTTATGTTATTGCATTTATTACAGCCATTTATTGTTTACTTTACCTTTGCCCCCGCAAGGGCATATATTTTATACCATCATCATTTGTTGTTGTGAAATTGGAAACACTAAAAATGGGGTTCGACTTAGGAATCCTCTATGCAACACAACCTTTCTCCTCTTTTCATGTGTGTAGGGTAGATTTGGAACTTTCATTAACAAATAGATTGTAAAAAAACATAGAGCAATCTATGACAAGTTGTTTGAACTTCTGAACTAGTCAAAACATCCAAACTAGGGCGTCCATGCCCTTGCCCCTCCATTTTAGGCTCAAATTTCATCTACAAGTGCCTCTTTGTCTACACATTCTAGATATATATCCATTTATGTAACTTTTCATTTTAGCTTGTGTGAGCGATCATTTGTATTTTCAGATCTAGGCCTTATGTCAATTAGGTTAATTAAATCACACCTCAAATCTATCCTCTTTTCAACAAAAGAACTAAATCCTCACAGATTGGCTCTCCTTTTAAGTAGTTAGCACTATTTGATTTGTGTTCCAATGTTAAACCAAAAGAGAAAGATAGATCTAAGTAAATTCACTTGTTGGATCTTGGATCCCACTTAACAATATATTCGTTGTTATTGTTGTAGAGTAAAATAATGCATCTACATTCCATAAGAAGTCAAAACGTTAAGTCTACACTTTACAAATAATCCCACATATCAATGAAAGTATTAATATAATAAATTATAGTGGTAAATTATTCTATTATAGACTTTATAATATGATTATTTTTTAAAATAAATTATAAATTAATTTTCATAAAAAATAAAAGAATTTTTAATATAATTGAAATACAAAATTAATTTTGAGTATTTTACTATTAAATTAAATAATATCAAAATAAAATTATATCAAACAAAAATAATACCCCCTTTATAACATTGCAGACTGAGACAAATTAACCTCAAAAACATTAATGAATAGTAAAAAATATAAAGAAACTTCATCAACTAGAGTACTAAAAAAATTTATACCATGACTGCCCACTTTCTAATAGGATAGAACCAATTTTGCAAGCAATTAGCTTTTAATCTATAGCAATTATAGTTAAGTTTTGCTTGTCTTAGAATTCAAAATATATTGTGACCATATTTTCGTATCAATATCTTGGTCTGATGCCACATATGGCAAGGAAAAACAAGTCATACAAGTGATTCAAGCCATAAATCCAAGTTTACAACTTTTATTTTCTGCCAGCTGAGTGCCATCACCAGGGCTATCAAAACACAAACCTTTCACTACCCTAATCTATGCATAAATTTACCATACTTCTCCTATTTGCTTTATGCTCCTCTTGTACACCAAAATGTGATCACTAATTATTCTGTGGATCACTTCCTGTATTTGGGCCTGGACTGTCTGGAGGTTTTCCACTCTTAACAGCAGCCTGAACCAAAAACACCCAAACAAGATTTTAGCAAAGAAGCATCTGTATCATCAAAACCTTTTCATAATGTTGATATATCAGACAACATAATACAAGATTATATGTAGTAAAAACATTGATATAGATGCATCATAGCTGTATTTAAGTGTGGGTATATTGTGATCAATTTGTCAATTGTTTATGAATGATCGATTGAAATGATAATAATGATCAAATAATATATTTTCATTCAAATTAATAAATATTACAAGAACAATTTAAAATCCATTTTTTTCAAGAAATGATGTCTATCAGTACACATTTTAAATCAAAAATATAAATATTTATCTTATTTATTTATCATATTTTAGAATTGAAAAAAAATAATTTGAATTATTGAATCTAATAGTGTGATATTGCTATCAGAATTCAACTGTGTAGTTTTTCGAGTCAAACTCATTGACTCATGTTTCATGAGTACTGGTTCACAAGAACCCATCTCTCTTGATAATGAATGGTCCACTTAACACTCATTGCAAACACATGGCCTTCCCCCGAGGTCACCCATCCCAGTACTACTCCAGCTCAAACGCGCTTAACCACTGAGTTTTCTCCAAGATTAAGCTCACTTGGCTTGCAACCCCATTTGCAAAACCTTCACCAAGTGTTGTACCTTATGAACCATTCATTATAGAACCCCTTTAGTTCATCAATTGATAAGTAGAGGGTATTTTCCACAGCATGTCAAACTGTGATATTGCTATCAAGATTCAACCATGTAGTTTTTTGAGTCAAACTCATTGACCCATATTTTATGAGTAGTGGTTCACAAGAACCCATCTCTCATAATACTGAAAGGTCCACTTAACATTCTGTGGTTAAGTTCGTTTGAGCTGGAGTAACGCAATGAGTGTTAAGTGGACCATTCATTATCATGAGAGATGGGTTCTTGTGAACCACGACTCATGAAACATAGGTCAATGAGTTTGACTCTAAAAACTATGCGATTGAATCCTGATAGCAATATCACAATTTGACACACTGTGAAATATACCTCATACTTATGAATCTAATAGTTATTCACTTAGAATCACTTTTGTTTCCTTATAAAAGAATTGAAACCTTTTTAAAAACCCTTCTTTTTGCTTCAATCTAAAAAATAATCATTACCAAAGGCCCGATTCTAGACTACAAGAACTGCAGCAAGAGAACAATGCTGCATTGCTTATTATGTCAGGGAATCAATACTTACAGTTGAAAAGATTTGGCTATCTCCTCTCATGGTACCTCCATTTGATCTCCTCTCCACCACGTTGACATCTTCTGAGAGGTTGCAGAGAAAATCAAATGAGTGGCCTTAGAAAACCAAATAAACAACATATAAAATAAGATAATCCATTGCATCAATATGACTGCCAAATACCCAAATCTAAGCTCCGAGTAACTTTACCATTGTCTCCCTTTGAAAATGTATGTGCAAATCTGTTACGAAAAACAGTAGCATTACTCCAAGCCCTTAGATGGGTGGTACTGAACCTTCGCATACTCACAGTCCATGTGTTGTTGCTCACTATTCGGCTCATCTTCACCCACCCTTGTGTGTGATTTCTGCTTCTTCTTCAGCTCATTATATGCATTTTCTTCTGAGTGTTTTTTCTACATTCTGAAGACTGAAGACTGCATGTTAAATCCCACCGACAACAGAAAAAGATAAGTAGTCACAGATTCCTTATTGAAAAGCGTGTGACCAATAAAGAACAACACCTAACAGTGAAAGTGGTCCAAGCCATTAAGAAAGCCGCCTACTCAATAGTAAAGATAGTACTACTCGCCCACATTGAGTTGTCTAGCCATGAATGCACCAAGTTGTCTCTGGATTGTCATGCTCAAGTCAAGTTGACTTTGACTCTACACTGAAGTCGATCTCAAACGCTTGTAAGAATTCCTTGTAGCTCAAAGAAATTCAGGTTGGAGCTCTCTTCTCACTCAATAGTCTTTCTTTTTTCTTCTTTCTTGTTTTTTTAGACTATAGGAATTGGTGGGGTATCCGTCCCTCTATAAGCTACAATGTCCCTGGTAAACTTTTCGTCCTCTTATAAACTACAATGCGTCTGGTGAACTTTTTTCACGTGACCAGTGACATTGGCACGACACACCCTCCAGTACCATGGGTTTAGGGGGAGACTAGACCTCATGACCTCTTGCACGATGCTTTACCAATCAAGTTAGGCCCCAGCCTCACTCAAATAGTCTTTCATTTTCATTCAAAGTGTCAAATAACTTTATATTTATTGAATATTTATATATTTATTGAATATTTATCTATTAATATTCAAATTTTGTTTGTGTGAGTTGAAAGTTCAGTGGGAATAATAATAGATGGTTTTGATGAATATTATTTAATAAGAAATTTTATAGAACATGAATTTGTAACGTTAATTTCATGAATTTTTAAAGTAGAATAATTTAAATGTAGAATTTTCTGTAAAGGTGAGATTTGAATTGAAGATATTATATCACTATTTATAATGATTTGATTTATCATAAATGTACTAAACTCAACTCATATTTCTCAATGCTTATAATCTTTGAATTCCCTCTACAAAATTGCAGGAGTTATGTGTGTTAAATAGTGTTTAATATTGAGAGTAGGAGTTATACACCTTACAATTCCTAATATTTGTATTTAGTATTTGATTTGTATTTTAATGCATTGTCATAGAAAATAGGCATTTCACTTGATGTGGAATTCTTTACTACAAGTGACTTTTTATTATGATGTTTTTTAAAAGAATTTGTCATGTAAGATGTGTAAGAGAATTAATGACATTGTGAGATACACAATGGGCCATATGATTTGTAAGAGCTTGTAAGTCCACGGAGTACAAAGTAGGCAAAAAGGGTTAGAGGTGAATTTTTGACCAACTTATGGTGCATACAAGAATTTTGCAAAAGGAGGAATAAGTTCAAAATAAAGCATCCTAGTTTGTTATGTGGTCATTCAATGAGGATTTGCATTCCATGTTGGTAATGTTGACCTATCACTTAGACTTGGGCATTGTAATTTGAGCATGGGATTTCGGCACCAATTTTGACCATGGTATTTTCTTATGACATTAGAACTTTTTATGGTTTCTAGGTTTGGATTTGTGGATAAACAATACTCAACTTGTAACTAATCTCCACTAAAATATAAATACATATCTGTTTGTTATTTTTCATGGTAAAGCATTGTAACATAGAATCCACATGGTTATCCTAGCCCAACAAAATATTTAGATTCACTCTATCCATTTAGATATCCATCCCTAAAACAAACATAGAAGCCCTAAATTACTTCATGTAAAACTACATATAAAAGGATGAGATTTTATGTCCTTAATCACATCCTTACCATCATTGAAAAATATAGATCATCTACATATAGAGTGACAACAAAGAAATGTTTAGTATCATATTTGTAATCAATATAATGATATGACTTAGACCTCATAAATAGCAATCTTAAAATAACTGAATCAAACTTCTACTAGACCACATTCTAGGAGACTATTTGAAACTATTCAAAATTTTCTTTGATCTACAAACCAGTGACTCCTTACCTTTTTCAACATGGTGTTTTGGTTGTGTCATATATAAATTTCTTCTTTTAAGTCACTAAGTAGGAAATGTTTTTCCCATTCATCTAGTTTATCTCTAGATTTAAAAAAATCTATTGTAATAGATAATAAGAACTTACTAGGTGCTAGCTTATGAACTAAATAAAAATATCATAAAATACACCCCTTTAGTATGGAAATATTTATTGACAACCAATCTCATCTTGTACTTCTCAACACAACATTTTGAGTTGAACTTCTTCTTGAAGAATCATGTACGACTAACAAGTTTCCTTCCCTTTTGAAACTAAGCTAAGTAACAATTCTCATTTTTTCTAATAAAACAATCTCCTCATCAATGATTGATCTCTAGAATTAATTTCCGTTCATCTCTATTACCTCCTTTATAGTATTTAATTCATCAAGGTTAGTAATAAAAGAATACAGTAAAATTTGGGCAAACAATACCTCTTTGGTTGTCTCCTTTTTTAAGTGGATATCCTAAAGAATGAGATGTGGTCCTTCCTCTAAACTCTTTAAGGTCTCTATAGTATCCCCCTCATCTATTCGAAATTTAACTTCTAGTTCAACCTTTGGTGTAGCCATCATGGTTTTTTGTTGTAGCTATAGAACCATAGTAGATGGCATTCTCTTTAAGTATTAAATTTTGACTATATAGCACATTTCTAACCATATAATCCTAAAGCCTCCACCCTATCACCCCAACAACATATGTAGCTTAATGAAGATAGATTTCATAGGATTAGTATTCAACTTTTACCACTCTTTAGAGCTTTGTCTTCAAAATATTCATCCCTAATTCTTTTAGAGTGCATTTGTATTGTACTTTCAAGAAACATATCTTAAGGTGAAATATTTCTTGGAAAGTCATCCTCATCCATATCCATTAAATTTTCCATACCATGAAAATATAAATTGGATCATGATTTGTTTGCACTTGTAATAATATCTTATCAAATTTCTTCATCAAGATGCTCTTCAACTTGTTAGTGCAAATCAAGTAATGTGAGCCTTATTAGGTAAAAAATTACTTGTAGCTAAGTTCACAAATTCATCTCATGTATAATGAACACACAAGACTCATTTTATGGAGGAACAATTTTTATTTATTCTTCAACTTTGTATATGCATCGATTTTTATGATTCTTTGGTTGCTAGTCTATAATGCCAATATTCAATCTTCTTTTGTTATTTATCACAACTTCTCCAACACATTGAAATCTATTTTTTTCTTCCTCTAATTCCAACACCTAGAAATCATAGAATAGAAAAGATGAAATCTGAAACTTATTTGAAATCTCACCAAAATGCCCTGCAAATTCACACAACCTCACTAAAAAAAAACTTTTGATCTGTGTTTATTTTTGTAGAAAATTCATGCCTTCATTCCCATCTATCCTTTCCTAGAGCTTTCACAACCCCTTCCAATGTAGAATTCACAGTCAACACAAACACAAACTTCAAATGTTCATTTCAATGCCTCTCCAATGTCAATTTACAAGCAACAACATGAATCTATGCCAATTTTCAAAGCCCCAATATGTAATTACCATAGCAACAACATTAATCTTTTCTCAGCATGTATCCAACACCCCTCTTCAAATTGCCAGTATGAAACTAAAATGTGGCTCTCTCGTGTTCCATGCCCCTATCTCCACAAGCTAAAAAACTTTGAAACTTTGGTTTCCCTTTGATTTTCAACTCCTCCTTGCAACCACTACACCTCCCTCTCCAAATCCTTTCAATTTATCCAAAATATTAAAAGAATTCCATGAAGAATTTATTTCTTTTCTTTTTCGAATTGATTTTTTATTTTCTTTTTTTTTTAGAAATCTGGTGTCTCCATGCCTGACAATTTTAGAAAAAAATTAAATAAAATACAAATATTAAACAATTCAACCACTTGACACATGAATTTGAATAAAGCATGGGAGATAATAAAATTTGAATTTCCTTTGCTATGCCTAGCAACTCACTTGACATTTGTCAATTTGTGACATAAATGTCATTAAAAAATTTATCATATCTACAAACACCAAAATTTCACCCAATACCAAAATAAAAAAATAACCAAACTCAAACAGAAAATAAAATTATTATTTTTGTGTTGATGTGGATTGCTAGTCCACCTAAATGCTTATGCATTAGACATGCTGGGTAAGAAACTTTGGAAGCTTGGGCTCACAAAATTGAGATGAGTAGTAGGACTATTCTCCCAAGTCACAAACAACTTGCAGCATACTCCCATGATGTGATTGGTACCCCAGAAATTTTTCTTCTTTGCCTTTTCTAACACTTTGAACTTAACCATTCGCCATCTTCCTCCACCAAAATTCTTCTCCTAATTCTTCACTCGCCACTATACATGCATACATATCCCTACCAATATCATGGGAATCAAACATATCCATCACCTCCTCATCAATGTTAGAGTAATAATTTTATTACGCTTAATTAATTACATCATACTGGTTAATTAATTAAGTCACTTATTCCTCTAGTTGCTTAAGCTAAACTTAGGCACATTAATAATTGATTAATTATTAAGTGTGCACACTAGGGTTTCATTTAGGGTTTCCCTTTTAGGGTTTCTTGATCTCCTTCATAAGGATTGATCTCTTTGTAATAACTGAGATTCTAATAATGCATTTTACACTTTGAGGTTTGCAGAACATCTTCTTGGTTTTGCATGTCTTTTGCATGTGACAGGTATCCATTTGCATGCAGGTGATCTTGGATTCTAACATGGTATCAGAGCTCCAGACCTGCCGCTGCCTGTTCGTGATCTGAAGATATGGCTTCTCAGTGAGTTTCAAGTGCAAGGGTTTCCACAGGCATCGTTTTTTTGCAAGATCTGGGGGTAGCCGAATTTTCGAGACACTATGGGCTCAAACGGGCATCGCCATCGCGTTCGCAGCGCCCCAAAACCCTAGAAACGCCTGTCAAATCGTCCATTTTCGAGCAGTTGGTTTCTGAGGCAAAATTTTTTTGCTAGGGAAGCCGTACGGCCTCCCCAGCACGCTTCACGAGGCACGAAAATCGAAAAAAAAAATTAAAAAAGGCCCACCTCGGGTTCTGTGCCGACGCCTCCAGTTTAAACGGCTCCCGCCACCGGGCGGCCACCCACCCGCCACCGCCGCCGGTGGCTCCCCCATCCGGCCGTCGACCCTGCTCAGCCCCTGAGGGCTCCCAGTCCACAACGCCCGGTCGTATGGAGAACCAGGGCTCCGCCCCAGCCCCCTGCTCTGCGCCCGCGGTCACATGGGTGACCAGGGGCCGAAATTTTTCTGTAGGGAAGCCGATTTTTTGCGACGACGGCCTGCAGGCCGTCAAATTTATGCCCGTGAACCGCTGACGTCAGCATGACGTCAGCGTCCGTACGGCCTCTCCTTGCCCCTCCTAACCCTAGTTTTCTCTAAAGAAGCAATTTTTTTCTTTTTTGCATAACTTGGGCATACGGTATCGAAATTGGGCAAACGAGATATCACCGGAAAGCTGGTTCCGAGCACTTTCATTTGGTGCAGTTTATTTTTCAGTATTTTCCTGTTTTACTGCATTTATTGCTGGTTGAAGTCAGATGTACTTTTTATGCTTCCGAGCTCATAACTTTTTGCCACGATCTCCGATTTTCGCTATCTTTGCGGCGTTGGAATGGTATTGAGGAGCTCTATGTTGCTGTCCATGCACTTTTTTCTGTATCTGTCCCAGGTTTTTCATTATTCTAGATTTGGCCCGATGGGTGTTTTGGAGATTACTTGGATATTTTGACAGTTGGGAGAGTGCTTCTTGCATCTTTGCACTTCATTTTCAGTGATACATCATTTAATAATCGACTGCTGCTTCATAGATTCCAGAGTTGTTCCCGTTTGGAGTTTTCGAGTGTTCCGTGGCATCGGGTCTGCTGTTGCATGATTATGATTCCGATATGGTTTCTTGTAGACAGAAGTATCTTTCCTTGCTTGCCAGATTGCGGTTCCAGTGTTACTCTACAGTGTTCTTCCAGTGCTTCTTTGCAGCATGTCATATCATTGTAGGGGGGTTTTGTCCCACTGGGTTTTCCTCCTCTACCTCTTTCTTGCATTTGTAAATGGGTACCTGATCAGGCCTAGTTGCCGGGACCCATCTTTTCTTGCATGCATCTTATTCTAGTGTTTTAGCTTCTTCCTAAGTTCATCTTAAGGGGGGGTGTTAGAGTAATAATTTTATTACGCTTAATTAATTACATCATACTGGTTAATTAATTAAGTCACTTATTCCTCTAGTTGCTTAAGCTAAACTTAGGCACATTAATAATTGATTAATTATTAAGTGTGCACACTAGGGTTTCATTTAGGGTTTCCCTTTTAGGGTTTCTTGATCTCCTTCATAAGGATTGATCTCTTTGTAATAACTGAGATTCTAATAATGCATTTTACACTTTGAGGTTTGCAGAACATCTTCTTGGTTTTGCATGTCTTTTGCATGTGACAGGTATCCATTTGCATGCAGGTGATCTTGGATTCTAACAATCAACACTTACAACTTCTTTTTCAAACTCAATACTTTGTTGCACAATGATTTTTAGCTCTTTCAAGCTTTCATCCTCTTTTTTCTTCAAACTTAATTGATGTAAATCATCACATACTTCACAAGTGCGAGATTCAAGAAAACTAAAATTTAGCTCATCTTTCTCAGATCCAACATTTTTTCTTCTTTCACTCTCAGCTACAACTTTTGATTTACTCCCTTCCATGCCTTCAAAAAGACATTTTTCAGCTGTAAACTCTCTCTTTTCTTCTTTCTCATCCTCTTCCTTCACTGTCCCAATTGCTGCAATCTTTGGTAGATTTGTAAAACATGTTTCCTCTTCTTCTAAATCCTTCAAATAATAATTGTCTAGAACAAAACAAACATTGGAGCTACTCTTGGCTTCCTCTCCTTTATCCTTCAATGGATTTAGAACATATTCTTTACCATCTTTCTTTATTGCATGTGTTCAATCTACCATCATAAATAGTTTCTCTATCAAATTTCCATGGTCTTCCCAAAAGAACATGACATGCATCTTTTGGTATCATATCACACAATATTTCATCTTTATAATTACCAATTTGAAAAATTACCAAATATCCCTCATTCACCAACAATTAATGCTCCTTTTGTAACCACGAAACTTGGTAAGGGCTAGGATGTTTGGTTCTCTTCAACTTCAACTTATCCACCATCACTTCAGAGACTATATTATTGGTGCTACTGCTATCCATAATGACTTTATAACACTTTCCTTCTACCTTGCATCATGTTCTAAATAGATTTCTCCTTTGGATTGATTCTAGTTTCTCCTTTTTCAGATTCAACAAAATTCTTTGAAACATCAATGACTCCCCTTCTTCGGGATCCTCTTCATGCCTTGATGAAGTCTCACCTTCATTTTAAACCTGTGATTCTATTGACATTTCATGCCACCCTTAGATGAACCATAACTGATAACTGATCTTAGAGATCCTACATGGGCCATATTGCATGAATTATCCTTGAAAGGTTCCAAAATCAGCTAAGTCCTAGTGTTTCGAGCTTTCAGGTTTTCTCTTCCCTTCATACCGACATGCCTTCTTCGCTCATGCTCCTCTCTTTTTCCCTTATTCACTTTTCCTTTCTAAGTGTTTTGGGCATCATCCTTCAGCCTTCCCCTTTAACCCTTGTTGCTTCCCCTTGCTAAGCCTTAGGCCTTACCTTCGATCACTAAATCCCTTAAGAGGCTTTTCAAGATTTTTCTAAGTCTTGATTTTTCGAACTTTGGGGATCAACCTTCCTTCTTATCTCTTTCCATATTTTTTTCTTAAGCCGTAAGGCTTCCACCTGACCCCCAATCTCTGAAATATGTTTTTTGGCTTTCAATTGTCAAGACTTGGGCCTTTCTTCTTTCTCCTTCCTTATGAAGTCTCAATCGAGTTTTCCTCGATAATTGACTAAGTGTCAACTTTTCAGACTTCGGGCTTCAACCTTCTCCTTTACCTCTTACCTTTCTTTGGTAAGAGGTAACTCTTCTCTTCGACCTTTGATGACTCCTTTCAGACTTCGACCTTCATTCTTCCACATTCCTCTTTTTATCTTCGTGATAAGGCGTAAGGGTAAGTGCAAGAAGTTGGGTCCACATTTAGGGGAAGTGTCATTTTTTGGCTTTAAAATAAATACCCATTCATTTTTTAAAATAGGTACCCATTTTGAAGTGGGTACTTGTTCCAAAAGGTTTGAAACTCACAAGACATGCTTTTCATTTGGATTTAGGCTCATAAAAAGCATGGTAACCCAACATTTAGGCTTAGACCTGCAAGTACAAGGTCATGGCAATTTCAAGAGAAAAAACTTACTAAACTTACTTTGGCAATATAGCTAATGAGGTTTTAAAAAAATATATGTTATGAAATTAAAACCCATTATATATTATAATGTCTAGTTTTCAAATATGTAATTTTTTTTATGATCTGATTATTTTTCCTATTTTTTAATTAATTTATGAGGAAATAGGTCCATAAAATTGAAATGTAAGGGTTTCGTATTTTTAATAAACTTTAATTTGTTAATTGTCTTGTTAAAAAAATTATATGGCATCATTCTATACACAATTCTTTACACAATGAAAAAATTCAAAAAATGATAAGTTTAGGTCAAGTTATGGTGTCTGTACACAAGGGTTTTAAAAACCAAAACTTAAGGCCAATAAAAAATTAATAAATAAATAAATATTACAAAAAATATTATAAAAAAATATCCTCATCAATCTTCATTATAATATACATCTTTTCCCAAAAGGAACTAGACAAATACTTTAATTTATGTCAAATTATGATGTCCGTACACATGCATGGTATGGTCCTAAAAAAGTGGCTTTTAAAAAGTGGTTTTTATACATGCGTATTAAAAATTATTTTGTATCATCTGGATATTAGATTAAATATTTGAAAAACTAGATTCAAAATACTAAATTTCATAGTACTAAACTTTTTAAAGATTCAATGTGTAAGTGCTTCAAATTTTAAGTCCAATTGTGACAGATTCAGAAAATCAGGATAAACACTTCCACTTTTTGAATATTTTGTGGACCCAATTTCTTGCACCTACCTATAAGCCTTATCCTTGACCTTCAATGTCTCCTTCAAAGGTTTCAGTTAAGCCTAAACCTTTCAAGTGTCAAACATCGATCTTCTCCTTTACTCTTTTTGAATCTACAGAAAGGTGTAAGCCTTCTCCCCAATCTCTGAAACTCGATAAGGGCAACCGTTTTGAACTTTGTGGTTCTCCCTTTCTACTTTCTAACTTCTTCTTCCTCTTCTATCATGTGGTATGGTGAACCCCCAAAGCTCGATCTCTGACGGTCTAATGCCAATGATGTGTAAGAAATATGAAGAAGTCCTAATGCCCACTCCCAAAAAAGATGTTTCATGGCTCTAGACCATTTAATGCATAGCAAAGATTTCCTTTCGGGTCCGATGCCCCAACATTTCAACAAATTTGACATGTTTTTTGGGTGATGCCATTAATGCTCGAATCATTTTTTGAGCTACCTATTTCAATTCTAAGGCTTGAAGGATGACATTTATTGCTCCTCTAACTTTTGTAAGTGGATTTTATGGGCACCCATGTGCTCATTTATTGTTGTTTGTTGAATTTCCTGATGGATCCATTCCCTAATCATGATTTTCATGGGATGGATCCATCCTTTCATGTAAAGATTGGTTTTTTCCTCTACATTAATGAAATTGATCAAGCTTATCTCTTCTCAACTTTTTTATGTTTGTGTAAGTTCATTTCCTTCATATCTAAGTGTTTGTTCTCTCTTTCCATGCATATATGTTTGAGTTAAATTATTTATTGTTGCTTCTTGAGAATATCATTTCCTTCCAACACCTTTTCAAACCCTAACCTCCATGTTTGCCTTTAGAAATTAACCAAATAGAGATATGTGTGAGTCCCCTAGTCCCTCTTTAATGGTGTTGTTGTGTAGTCTAAGTTAGAAAGAAATGACCTTTCCATCTTGGTGTATCACCTCCATTTCCCCTTTACACATTCCTTCTAACCCTTTTCCCTTATGATATATTAGAGTAGGATAGTGGTAATTTTTATGTGTTGGGTTGGACCAATACATTGCACTTGGGTCAAAAGAGGAATCTAGCCTTCTTTGTAGATTCAACCTCATATGCGCAAAGGTCCCACACCTTGAGGTTGTTTTCATTGTTTCATTGAAATATTGAATTTCATGTTCAATTAGGTGAAATTTCATGTGACAAAAACTACATGTATTGTTTCCTCCTTTCCTCTTCCACCATAATGTTGGATTGGTGGGCATTCAAATGCTAGATGTCCCATCTCTTCACATTGGAAACATACAACAATGAATTCCCTTCCTCTACCTATTCCAAATGAACCTCTTCCACGAGAGTAATCTCATCTTCCTCTTGAGAAGTATCTTCTTCCTTTGTCTTCTTGTGTGCTTGTATGAGATGTTTTGGAAGAATCTCATTGATTTTGTTGTTGGCAACATGAGCATGAGGGATAAGAACAAGGTATACTACTATGTGTTGCAGTGTTATCATTGATTTCAACATTGTATCTCGATATGGAGATCATGATGGAAATAATTGTAGACTATTTTGGTTGGTTCTAATAGGTTTTGGAGTGTTTTTGGAAGACATTTTTGCAAGATGGTTTGATCCGGTAAAGTTGTTTGTGATGGAAAATTGACTAAGTGTCACTTCTGTCAATTTTGTGTAATAGAGCTCCAGTTTTTGGGTCCACGTCAGTCCACAAATGAAGTTTTCAATATGTGCTTATAACATTATTTTGTTGGTTCTTAAAAGAATCTAATTCTAGGATTTCATATGGCTTTGACCTTTGGTTTGGAAGTTATGGATGACAAAAATTTGATCTCGTAGATTATAGTCATTTCTTGTACAATGCATTTGAGTGGGAAAGTATGCACTTCTCCGCAAATAAGTTTCTAGATTTTCACTTTTGAGGATATGTTGACGGATGGCATTTGTGTGTGAATTCTAGTTGGCATTAAATTTTTAGGTCCACGTGTCCAAATGTGAATGCACAGTTGAAGAATTTTGGTATTAGGTCTTCTAGAGTGCCGACCTAATAAGTTTGAAGGTATGTGAAGGTTAAATAAGTGTTGTGGTCTTATGTGGGATCTATTATAGGTCCATGCTAACCTATTTCAAGTTATTTTGAGATTTCAATTTTGGCACAAAGTGTGTGTGGAAGAACTTAAGCCAACAAGTTATATTTTGATTGTTACATCTAATTAGGCCAACCTAATTGATGTTATGGTTGATGCAAATATATGTGTTAGATCATTTTTGGTGTTTTGATGATAATTATAAATGTTGTGAGTATTCTATATGTATGTGATGTGAGTATTATCATAGAAGTGTGAATTTAAGTTGTGAATGTTGAGTAAAATATTAAGAGTGATGCGAATGTAGATGATAGTAGTGTGTTAGATTTGAATCAGATGAAGTGTGTAAAGTCAATTTATTGAGCTTCATTGGAACTATAATTCTTGCATATGATAGATGCAATTGTAGCAATTCAATCTAGGCTATGATCCATAATCTCTCTTCTATTTTTTTCTTTGTGGAAAGTGAGTCTACCTATAGTGAGTGTTGCAAGGTGTGCGTCCTTGGTCTCCTTGTGTTGTGCAGTGTAGCACTCAGGTTCGTGGCATGGCTTAACCACCTCCCATGGATTCATTAACTCTGGAAGTTATACTAGGCATTAACAAGTCGATCATTTGGTGCAACAACAATCGTCTGTATCAGAGCTTGGTCACAGATTTAAACCCCTCGCTTGCACTAGGGGGATTGTTGCAAGGTGTGTGCCCTTGGTCTCCTTGTGCTATGCAACACAACACTCGATTGTGCGACATGACTTAACTGCCTCCCATGGATATATTAACTCTAGCAGTTGTATCAGACATTAACAAGTCGATATTTTAGTGCAATGATAATCATATGTGTAATAGTGAGAACTTCTGTAAATATACTATAATCAGTTATAATATATTGGGAGAAAATCATCACCATGGTTTTTCCCATTTTAGGTTTTCCATGTAAAAATATTTGTGTTCATGTGTTATGATTTTTTGTTGAATGTTTCATGCTTTCTTTCATTACTACAATTGAATGTGCTATGTGGTTTGGATGCTTAAATCTTTGAATGTTTTAAAAGAATACTGATTCCCCCCCCCCCCTCCCCCTCTCAGTACTTCAAGTGTTCAACAAGATGTGCTTGCTTCATCTCACTTATTGTGATAACATTTACCATTGTTGGGCTGTTCTTTTTCACATGAAAATCTTCCTCTACTTCAAGAGTTATTTTGTTGCCTTGTTATTTTCTCTTTTTCCTTCAGTGCATATTGGCATGCCTCTTCAATGTTGGTTATTCTTATCATGCTCATCTCATCTTGAATGGAATTATGTAGTCTATTCGCATACCTCGATGCTTTTCCACATCATTTTCTACATGTCCCGCTATGGAATTATGTTTAGCTTGTAAAACGTATCCATGTACTCTTGCATGTTCTTCTCTTTTTGCTTCAAGTTTTGTAACTTTTGGAATAAACTAATACAGTAATCTATATGCAAGAATTTGACCTTTAACTTCACCACTATCATCTCCTATGATTTAATTTTATCTTTGCCTCTTCACTGCCTTTTCATTTAAATTACATGAGCCCACCATAGGAAAGTATGCCCCTTCAATCTTGTGCACACGAACTTCACACATTTTTGGGTCTTCAATCGATTCATAATTGAAGTATTTATCCATCTCCAAAATCCAATCGATCAAGTCTTTAGGATTCAAATTCCCCTTGTAAAGAGGAGGGTCCAATCGAGGTTTAATACTAATATTTTCCATTACTTTCAAAAATATACTCTCTACCATATTCTCACCTTAATCTTTCAAATCAATTTTGAGGGCTTCTACTTCTTCTTCATCCACACTGACAACTATCATAGGTCACACTCCTCTTCATTGTGCCATTTCCATTGCATCCATTCTCACTATGATTCCTCTTAGCATCTCCATGATGACTGCACTATCATCATTTTGTGGTCCTCTTCGTCCAAATCCTCATCCTCGATATGCCATGTTGGTACCATCTGTAGCTATAGGTCTTCTCTCTTCTAATTACCCAAAATACTAGTGTATGCATGTAAAAATGGTTTAGAGCACAATTAATTAATTATTCGATATTTAATTAATAAATTCTAATTCTTCTACTAATATAAATAATTTGATAAATTTATTTATATGGTTCATTCCCTTAATTCCTCTTTTTCAAAAATCACTTTCCTCTTAAATTAATTAAATGCACAAATTTGAATAATTTATCATTTAGTTGATTTCCCTCTTCCATTTAAATTTGAATTTTTAATTCAAAATTTAGCACATGTCTCCATATTTCTTCTAACCACCTCCAACTCATCCTCTACCTCATCACATGACACACAATTTTATGTATTTCTAATTTTTAAATTGGGAATATTCTCTCCAACCTCTCAACCTCCTAACTTCCTGGGAGACACATGGCTCCTTCTTTCAAATGATGCTCTTGGACAAGAAGATTTGCTCTTCCAAATGGAGCAGCCTCCATGAATTCCTCTAGTCGATGCATGAAGATCATGATCTCAACCGTCCATCTTTGCCACCTCAGCCCAAGCTTGGAAAAATCTATAAATAGAAGGCATTTCCACAACTTTTCATAGGGAATTGGATTACAAACTTATGTTGTAGAAATATTAGTGCAATTTGAGAAAATTTGGAGAGCATTGTAGTTACATTTTAGCATTTTAGTCTATAGTTACATTATTATGGCATTTTAGTATTAACATCTTAGCTTGTTGCATCAACTTTTACTTCATTTTATTTAGAATTGCATCTTTCATCGCAATCATCTTAGTATCATTTGAATACAATAGCATCATAATCCTAGAGTATTTAGCATTTCAATCAATAAAATACCAGAAACATGTAGATGTAGGCAATATAGTTGTGCATTTTCATATAGCATCTCATTTCTTAGGTTGTCATTTCATAGATTCATTTGACACATAATTCTGAGAGAATGAACTGATAGATCACCAAGAATAGAGGACAATGGAATGAGTTCGAATGAAGAATCATAATAATTTTCTTTATTATTTTTCTTTCATTAGATGTAATACATTTCATTGATGTGTATTTATGTTTAATTAACTATTTCACTCATTTTCACAACACGCAACTAGAAATCTTATGGTCTTCTCCAAACATGGTCCCAATCCTTGCTCTAATACCACTTAGTGCAAATCAAGTAATGTGAACCTATCAGGAAAACAATTACTTGCAGCTATGTTCACAAACCCATGTCATATAATGGACACAATAATCAAATTTCAAATTCAAAATGAACACACAAGACTCATTTTATGGAAGAAATAATTTGTATTTATTCTTCAACTTTGTACAGGCATCAATTTGTATGATTCTTTGGTTGCCAGACTGTAATACCAATATTCACTCTTCTTTTGCTATTTCTCACACCTTCTCCAACACATTGAATTTTTTTTTCTTCCTCTAATTCCAACACCTAGAAATCATAGAATAGAAAAGATAAAATTTGAAACTTATTTGAAATCTCACCAAAAATGCCCTGCAAATTCACACAGCCTCACTCAAAAAAAATTATTTTGATATGTGTTCATTTTTGTGGTAAATTCATGCCTTCATTCCCATTTATCCTTTCCTGGAGCTTTCACAACCCCCTTCAAATGTAGAATTCACATTCATCACAAACAAAAACTTTAGATTTTCATTTCAATGCCCCTCCAAAGTCAATTTACCAAAAACAACATGAATCTATGTGAATTTTCAACACCCCAATCTGTAATTACCATAGCAAAAACATCAATCTCTACTCAATGTATCTAAATTTGGCAAGTGGGTGCAACAGATTTATTATGAAGACTCCCTAGTTATTTTTCATTCTTTTGGTAAAGTGGCTCATGCCTCCACTACTTGTTTGAGAAAATAAGAAACAACACTTTGTTTGGAAGAGAAAAGATAAGATTCATTTTGATGTGGAGGATTACACTACTCTCTCCATGAAAATTCAGAATGAAGATTTTAATAGAATTTCCTCTTTGGACTCCTTTGTTGTAACTTTGGGGTTGTAAGTTGGTTTTGTAAGTGATTTGGTGTCTTCTCCCTATAAAACAAGAAGAATTTTTTTGTGGAGAAGAATACTTGTATTATGATACAAAAAAAATCCACAAAATAATTTTTTAAACCACCATGACTTAGTGTTGGTTGGGTAGTTTTTTATGCTTTGTAATGTTGTTTTAATTCTTTATTTTTTGTAGTCTTGTCGATGTTCTGCATGGTTGTTCTTTGTTGTTGGGTTGTGATTATTTCTCTATCTTTTCTCTTGCACAAGGGTTAGGGCCCTTTCAAAACCCTACTTATCTAATAAAAAATAGAATAACAAAGATGAATAGAATAATAATAATGAACTTAAACTAAATGAAATAAGAATTAAATGATAGGACAACGAAGAATAAATGAGATACTCATAGGAGCTCCATGATTGAAGCCTCCCGCAAAGCTACAAATTCAACACCTACACACATAGAAATAAGAAAATGGTTGCAGTTGCTTTAGGGGTTTGTCTTAGTCAAACCCTCATGTTTGTTGGAAAAACAAGGATAGACAACTGAGAGGGGGCAGTGAATCAATTGTTACCAAAATCAAACTTATTCAACATTAATCAACCTTTAATCTCAGATCTAATAATTAACAGTGCAAGCATAAATAAATAACACATTAGAGACACATGAACACCAAGATTTTATATGTGGAAACTCTGTTAGGGGAAAAACCATGGTGGATGTTAGTCCACAAGATTATACCCTATTAGAAGTATAATAAAGAGTGAATAAGGAATGCACTTGCATTCAGGTACACTGCCTAGAGCTCACTACTCAAAGGAAGGCTCACTTCCTTACATACAATAATTAGATTAAATCCATTTGATGAGGTTGAACTGAGAAATTAGCTTCTACAAAAGCCTGATGATAGTTCTGGTTAGGCATAGAAAAAATTCTACACACATTTCCACACTTTGCTCAATCTCTTTCACACTTTGCTTTGCTCTTGAATGATTTTATCTTTATTCGCACATGTACTTCACATACACACACCGAGCGTACCTCAAAATGAGGAAAACAACCTCTCTTATATATCCGCTACACAGATTTACATCAACTACTCTATCAGCCACAAATAAAGAATAAATTACAATTGTTGGCCTCAATACATAAGTAAATCTTAATGCGCACCAAAACAAGACAGTCACAACATAGTGAGGACCCAAATAAACAATTTCGAACATGCCAAACAATAAAATATTAATCCTCATGGATCTGCAACACGCTACCACCATCGTGTCAGCCAAGAACATGAAAACTCAAGCACACATCGAAAAAATATTTGATCATGATCACACAAAATAATGCGGATGTAAAACAAGGATAGAGCATGATCTCTAGACTCATCCATGAACATCACAAGAACATGCACAATAACTAAAATTGCCAAAATTTCATCCTCTTCTTCCAAGAACACCTGCTACAGTAACAAAATGACTGTAGGAACATAGAACTTCATAACTTTCTCAAATCTTGATGCGTACCACTGAAACTTTTAGAAAAAATACTAGATAGACTCAGCAACAAACCATTTAATGAACACCTTTTTATTATCAACGTACAACACTTTCCACCACTCTGACCTTCTTGGCTTCACTGGCTGCCTGCAATATATTTATTACAATTTTTTCAATCTCCTTGACATATACAATCTTTAGAATCACCAATGCTAATAGTGTTGACATCAATGACAACCACATATCAGCAACATAACCACAACATCCAACAATCTCCCCCTTTGGCATTGATGGAAACACATGATGTGAAAAATACCATCAACCCAACTAGCTCTTCTCCAACAATCTCTCTCTTAGATTGTGCACTCTTTTCCTGTTTTCTCCTTCCACTTTATTCTTCTCCCATGTTTTTCACATTGCTCCTCTCCCCCTTTGACATCAATGGCAAAGGTACACATGCTTTGATCCTCATATTTAGCACATATGACTACTCCCCCTGAGTAGCAGCCATCACAACATCAATCCAGAATAAGATATGGCTATGAATACACAGACTGATGCAAAGACCTACATCACTTAGTTTTGATCAGGAGGGGAAATCACCCCTAACTTGCCTCTGAGGTACTCAAAAGTATCCTTAGGAAATGGCTTAGTAAAGATGTTGTAATTTTCTCCTTGGTAGGTATATACTTTAGTCTAACTTCTTTGTCACTTACTTTATCTCTCAAGAAGTGATATTTGATGGATATATTCTTTGTCTTTGAATGCAGCACTAGATTCTTATAAATGTTAATGACACTTGAATTGTCATAGAATATGGAAATGGGTTCTTCATACTCAATTCTGACATCTCTCAGCATCTACTTCATCCACAATACTTGAGTACAACTATTTGTAGCAGCAATATATTATGCCTCAACAGTAGATAATGAAATGGAATTCTATTTTTTGCTTAGCCAAGATACCAACTTCTTCCCTAAGAAGAATGCACCACTACTGGTACTCTTCCTGTCATCCCCATCTCCTTCCCAATCAACATTAGTGAAAGCACTCAGGATAAGATCATCATCCCTAGGATACCAAAGACCACTATCAACTATCCCTTTCAGGTATCTAAAGATTCTTTTCACGGCAGTCACATGAGACTCTTTAAGATCATCTTGATATCTAGCAACCATGCATACAACATTCATTATATTTGGCCTGGTCTGAGTCAAATAGAGTAGTCCACCAATCATTGAACTGTATCTTGTTTGATTTGCTTTAGGAGAATCATCATTATGTGTAAGTTTGCATCCAGTTACCATAGGTGTACCAACTAGATTTGAGTCTTCCATGCCAAAAAAAATTAGTAGCTCTTTTACATATTTAGACTGAGATATAAAAATTTCATCATCTAACTAAGTAATTTGCAGTCCTCAAAAGAATTTCAGCTCTCCTATCATTGAAATTTCAAACTCACTTTTCATTTCATCAACAAACTTCATATACAAATCATCATCACCTTCAAAAATAATGTCATCAACAAAGACTTCAATGATCAATTATTTATTCTGATCCAACTTGAAATATAGATTGTTGTCAGCACTACCTTTATTGAATCCAAGTTTCAACAAGTATTTATCCAATCTAGCATACCAAGCTCTAGGAGCTTGCTTAAGTCCATATAGAGATTTCTTCAATCATCATACCATATTTTCTTTGTCAGTCAGTTGAAATCCATCTAGTTGTTCAACATAGACTTCTTCTAACTCACCATTTAAAAATGTTGACTTTATATCAATCTGATAGACTTTGTAATTCTTGAAAGCAGCATAAGAAATAAATAATCTTACAACTTCAATTCTAGCAATAGGGGAAAAAGTTTCTTCACAATCAATATCTTCCATTTATGAGTACCCTTTGCAAACCAGTCTTGCTTTGTTTCTGACCACTTCACCTTGTTCATTCAGCTTATTCTGAAACACCCATTTGGTTCCAATCATATTTTTTTTCTGAGGTCTAGGAACAAGATCCCATGTATCATTTTTCTCTATTTGCATTAGTTCTTCTTTCATGGATTCCATCCAATATTCATCTTTGCATGCTTCATTGATATTGCTAGGATTATTTTTGGAAATTAGACAGTACTCTTCTAGAATTCTTCTTCTATTTTGTACACCTTTGCTCTTATCTCTAATGATCTGACTGTCAGAATTATTTTGCCTTACATACTTGGGAGTTTTAGGATTTTCTTTGACTTCTTGTTCTTGTGTTCTTTCTTCTGCACTTCTGCTAGTTTATGCTTCTTGATTCCCTTGGTTCACCAGAATAATTTGAAGTTGATTTTATGTCTAAACATTATTTTCATTCTTAGTACTATCATGTTGATCATCTGAATCATATCCACTACATCTGGATGGTCTATCAATATCTTCATCAACTTTGACATTTGCACTTTCAACCATTTTCTTCAACCTTTTATTAAAGCACCGATAAAATTTTCTCTTAGTAGAGTAACCTAAAAAGATTCCTTCATCACTTCTAGCATCAAAATTTCCTATATCATCATCTCTCTTGATGTAGCATTTGCTTCCAATTTTTTTGAAATATTTGACAGTAGGCTTATAACCAAACCATAGCTCAAAAGAGGTCCTACCAAAATTACTATTGACATTCACCCGGTTAATGGTATACACAATAGTACATACAACTTCTCTCTAGTAGAAATGAGGAACATTTGCTTCCAACATCATGGTTCTAGCAATGTCTAGAACAATTATGTTCTTTCTTTCAACAACTCCATTTTGTTGAGGGGTCCGGGGAGCAGATAGTTGTCTTTGGATTCCATGCTCTTCACAGAAAGAATTGAATTCCCGGGAAGTGAATTCACCACCTCTGTTTGACCTTAGGCATTTGATATTTTGACCTGTCTCATTTTTTGTCATAGCTTTGAAGCTTTTGAACTTTTCTAATGCTTCATTTTTTTCTCTTGAGAAAGCAACCCATATCATTCTAGAGTAATCATCAATAAGCAACATAAAGTACCTTTCACCTTGAAGACTTCTGATTTTGGATGGACCACATAGTCAGTATGTATCAAGTCCAGTACTCCATTAGAGCTATAATGTTTTCTCTGGAAAGAATTTCTAGTATGTTTTCCCATCTGACATTCCTTGCACACAGTGTTAGTATGCTTCACTAACTTAGGAAGATCTCTCACTCCTCGAGTAGAGCTTATATTGACAATGTTATCAAAGTTCACATGACACAACCTCCTATGCCATAGCCAACTTTCATCAATTTGAGAAATTTAACAACTTTCACTAGGAGCACTCAAGTGAAATATATTACCTTTTGTCTTTGTACCTGAAGCAATCATATTTCCAAAACTTCCCCTTATTTTGTACTTACCATCTTTGAACTGAAAATTGCAACCCTAGTCTACCATCTTTCCAACACTCAACATGTTATTATTTAAGCCTTCTACATAAAGAACATCATCAATATTGTGCTTACCACCAAAAGAAATAGTGCCTCTGCCACGAATCACACCAGAAGTGTTGTTTCCAAATTTTACAACACCACCATCATAGTTTTCCAAGCTTACAAACTTTCTTTTATCACCAGTCATATGATGTGAACACCTGTTGTCATTTACCCACTCATCCTTTTCTTCAATTTTTTCTGCAAGAGCTTTCTCAACATTCACATTACTAGTGGATTCAGTGGACACCTGACCATTTTCTTTGACAGTAATGAATACCCATTCATCTTCATTTCCAGTTTCTTTATCATATTCATCATCAGTAACACCTTCCTTAGCATAACAACATTTTTTTTGAAATCTAGTCTTCTCAGGTTTGTACTTAGAAACTCTTTCAAGACATCTTGATGCAAAATGACCTATCTTACTGAAAGAAAAACATTTGATAGGTAAATTTCCTTTGTACTTACCATGACCTCTGGCTTCTCTTTTCACAATCAATGCTTCCAGTTCTTCTAATTATTTTTCTTCATCTTCAATTTTTTTCATCTCATCTTCATACTTGAATGTCCTTTTGGAACTCTCTCCCAGTTCATATCTCTTATTTTTTTTCCCGGATACAATAGCCTTGAATGCAGATTTGGTCTTAGGAGTATATTCACCAAATTCACTTAACTCAAAGGCATCAAGTTTTCCAATCAGCATGTATCTTGTCATATTTGTCACTTTCCTGAGTTCATCAATAGCATGAGCTCTTGTTTTGTAGGAAGGGGGCACAGATCTAAGTATTTTAGCCACAATATCTTCTTCATCCAAGACTCTATCGGCACATCTAATGCTTATCACTAGTTCATTTATATTTTGAGAGAAAGAGAGGATGTTATCATCTTCACTCATCTTCATGTCCTCCCACTTGCCTTTTAATATTTGTAGCTTAGAAACTTTCACTAGTGCATCTCCTTCATACAATGTTTCCAACTTTTTCCAGATATCATGTGCAGTCTTCAAACCTATCACATTTGTCATTTTTGAATCTATTAGAGCACTCAACAATGCTTCAATAGCCCTAGTATTAACTTCTTCTTGCTTGATCTCATCTTCCAAGTTCGGACCATTTCGAGGAATAGTATATGCATTCTGTGTCAAGAAAGGTTCGCCAATGCACTTCAAATGGCACTCCATTCTGACTTTCCATAAAGAGTAGTTTGTACCATCAAATCTAGGATTGTTCTTCTTGTATGATTCCATCTCGGATCACCTCAAGTTGTTAGGCTTCTTCAGAGGAACTAACTTTGATACCAATTATTGGCAAAACAAGGATAGACAACTGAGAAGGGGGGTGAATCAATTGTTACCAAAATCAAACTTATTCAACATTAATCAACCTTTAATCTCATATATGATAATTAACAGTGCAAGCATAAATCAATAACACATCAGAGACACATGAACACCAAGATTTTATATGTGGAAACCTTGTTAGGGGAAAAACCACAGTGGATGTTAGTCCACAAGATTATACCCTGTTAGAAGTATAATGAAGAGTGAATAAGGAATGCACTTGCATTCAGGCACACTGCCTAGAGCTCACTGCTCAGAGGAAGGCTCACTGCCTTACATACAATAATCAAATTAAATCCATCTGATGAGGTTGAACTGAGAAATTAGCTTCTACAAAATCTTGATGACAGTTCTAGTTAGGCACAAAAACACTTCTACACACACTTCCAAACTCTTCTCAATCTCTTTCACACTTTTCTCTGCTCTTGAATGATTTGATCTTTATTCGCACATGTACTTCACATACACACATTGAGCATACCTCAAAATGAGGAAAACAACCTCTCTTATATATCTGCTACACTGATTTACATCAACTACTCTGTCGGCCACAAATAAAGAATAAATTATAACTGTCGGCATCAATACATAAATAAATCTTAATGTGCACCAACACAAGTCAGTCACAACATAGTGAGGACCCAAATAAAGACCTTCTAACATGCCAAACAATAAAACATTAATCCTCATGGATCGGCAACATGCTACCACCATCATGTCGAACAAGAACATGAAAACTTGAGCACACATCGGAAAAATCTTTGATCATGATCACACGAAATAATACGGACGTACAACAAGGATAAAGTACAATCTAGAGTCATCCATGAACGTCACAGGAACATGCACAAGAACTGAAATTGCCAGAATTTCATCATCATCTTCCAAGAACACCTACTACTATAACATAATGACTGTAGGAACATAAAACTTCATAACTTTCTCAAATCTTGATGCGTACCATTGAAACTTTTGGACAAAATACTAGATAGACTTAGCAACAAACCCTTTAATGTGCACCTTCTGATTATCAATGTACAAAACTTTCCACCACTCTGACCTTCTTGGCTTTATTGGTTGCCTACAATATATTTATTACAATTTTCTCAATCTCCTCGACATATACAACCTTCAGAATCACCAATGCTAATAGTGTTGACATCAATGACAACCACATATCAGCAACATAACCACAACATCCAACAGTGTTGTCATTCCCACCTCCATGGACAACTAGATAAATAAATAGATCAAAAGATAAATAGATGAGATAGAAAATGCATAGACAAGGGATGTGATAAGTCCCAAGATGCTTAAAAACATAAGACAAATAGATATTACCTACAAGGCTTGAAGAATATAGAGAGAGAGAAAGAGAGAGTTGTGAGAGCCAAGAGAGTTGCAAAGATGATTGTGAGAGCTTGAGATTGTTGTAGCAAGTTGTAAAGAGTTGTGCAAGCTTGAGAGAAAGAGAGATTTTTTAGAGAGAGACCAAGAGAGAAAGATATGTTGAAGAAAGATCATTCTGAAAAGATAGATTTAAAAGAGATAAGAGGAGGGAAAAGGAGGTTGTCAAACCATTACAAATCATCCCAAACCATTTCCACTAACCAAGGTAGGGTGATAAGTGGAAAAACACTCAGGAATGACCTTTTGAAGGTTAAAATGGAGTGGGATGCCAATGCGACCCTTGAACGTCCCTGCAGTGCACTAGTGTCCAGACAAATCTGATGCCAGAGCATCTGGGTGGACGTGTTATCTGCATCATCCAAAATTTTGAATTTAGTCTAATTTTGGATTTCGGTTTCTTGTTTGGTGTTTTCCTTTGCAGGAGGAGGTTACTTTTCCTTATTTTGGATTGCTCCAAATTTATAACGGCGATGTTAAGGAAACAATGAATGGTGGCGGCTAATGGAAGGTAAATAAGGCAACACACAACTAGTCAGGGGGAGATGAATTAAAGGCAGCACAGATGTCTTAAAATAAGTAGCGATAGTGCAAGAGCATATGGAGTATGTGGGAACAAGGGTCTTCATTTTTTTGTTTTAAAAAAAAACAAAATTGTTTTGCTGTGAATCCTCACTATAGAGGAAGCTATGTATTGGGTGAATTAGCATAGGATCTTTGTGATAGAGAGCAATGAGGTGTAGGGATTTTTGAGTGTGCATAAAAATTTTAAAATTCAGTTGAATGTAATAGTGTTTTTCATCAATAAAGAGTTTGTTGCATTTTTGAAGTATTTTTGTTTGTTTCTTTCTGCTGCATTACTTCTCTATCTGATAAGACTTAGAGGTTTGATCTGTGTTAAGTGGTATTAGAGCCACGTTCATTGTGCTAAGGAGAAGACCTACATGAATCATGTCCCAAAGAGGATGGGGTCGAAGAAGAAGAACCAAAGACAAGGAGATTGGGCTTGCAGAGGTAGTTAGAGGTCTTATTGCACAAATGGACGTTATGGAAATGGCTCAAAGAAGAGGAATATGCGTGGAGGACATTAGTGAAAATCAAGAAGAATAAGTCATTGAGGGAGGTGAAGAGGTACAATAGCCTAGATTGGATCTCGGAGAGGAAAGATTCATCAGAGCCATCACTAAGGTGAGTTCTAACCCCCGGGTTGATCTTCCAACTTACAAAGGGGGATTGAACGCTGAAGAATTGTTGGATTGGATCAACGAAATGGATAAATATTTTGAGTTTGAGAACATTGAAGAAGAGAAGAAAAATATTTTTTCCTGCACCAAGTTGAAGGGCCATGTATCTTTATAGTGGGATCATGTGCAAACGGATAGACAATGAAGAGGGAAAGACAAAATCCGATCTTGGGATTGGATGGTAACAAAGCTTAAATCCAAATTCTTGCCGCAAAAATATGAAATCAATTTGTTTAGAAAGTTGCAAAATTTGAAGCAAAAGGAGGGCAGTGTGGAGGAATACACTGCGGAATTTTACCGGCTAAGCATAAGAGCTAGTCATGTTGAAGAGGATGCTAAGCAAGTTTCCTAGTATTTGAATGGATTGTGCATGCCCATCCAAGATGAGATAAGCGTGGTTAATGTACATAGTTTGGAAGAAGCATATCAATTTGCTTTGAAGGCAGAGGAGAAGCTCAATAGGAAGCAACAAAGTAACTCTCGGGGTAGAGGAATATTTTCACATGAAAGAGGACAGTCAAGCAGTGGTAGAGGTTCCACAAGCAAACAAGAGGAAACAGGAACTTCAAGTGAAAGTATGCAAGAAGGAAGGGGAAGAGGAGATTTCCCTAGAGGAAAAGAAGGCTATTCCTGTGGAAGAGGATCATTTGGAAGAGGTACAAGGGGGAGTTTCAGTGGTACTTGTTACTAATGTGGGGAAATGGGACATCGAGCGTTTGAGTGTCCACAAATCCAATATGATGGAGGAAAAGGAAAGGAGGCAAGAGTGCATGTAGTAGAAGCTGAAAATGAAATGGGGGATCCACCAAGGCATGGAGAAGACCCCAAGGATGGAGAATCGTTGATGTTGTGGAGATTTTTTTTGAATCCCGAAAAAGAGAAGCTAGAACCAATCCAAAGGAAAAATTTATTTTGAACAAGATGAAAGGTGAGTGGTAAATGTTGCAAGGTCATTGTGGACAGTGGTAGTACTAATAATATTGTGTCTGAAGAAATGGTGAGTAAGCTGAAATTGAAAAGAACTAAACATCCTAGCCCGTATAGAGTCTTGTGGTTGCAGAAGGAGCATCAGGTGCTAGTAAATGAACGGTGTTTGGTGAGTTTTCAGATTGGGAATTATAAAGATGAAGTCATGTGTGACATAATGTCAATGGATGTGTGTCATATTCTTTTGGGCAGACCATGGAAATTTGATAGACAAGTTGTTCATAATGGCCAGTTCAACACTTATACCATCAAGAAAGATGGAAAAGAGTATCTCTTAAATCCAATGAAGAAAAGTGAATATGAGGGTGAAAATAAATCAAAAGTATGTTTGGTCTCTGAAAAGAAATTTGAGAGGGACTTCAAGAAGTAGAAAGTGTGTTTTTCTATCATCCCTAAATCAGTTACAGTTGGGATAACAAAAGAGGAAGATGAAATACCAAAGTAAATCCAAGAAATATTGGGGGAGTATGCTGAAATATTGATGAAGGAGTTGCTTGATGGGTTACCACCAATGAGAAGTATTAGTCATTGTATGGATTTGATTCCTAGTGTGAGTTTTCCAAACAAGGCACCTTAGAGAATGTCGCCAAAGGAGAATGAGGAGATAAACAAACAAGTGCAAGAGTTGCTTGACAAGGGGCTGATTAGAAAAAGTTTGAGTTCGTGTGCAGTTCCAGTGGTGTTGGCACCAAAGAAAGATGGAGATTGGTGAATGTGTATTGATTCAAGAGAAATAAATAGAATAACCATCAAGTACCAGTTTCCATTGTCGTGAATGGATGATCTTATGGATTTCTTGTCTGGAGCTAGATACTTCACTAAGATCAATTTGAAGAGAAAATATCATCACATAAGGATAAGAGAAGGAGATGAATGGACGACCGCATTCAAGACCAAAGATGGATTGTACGAATGGTTGGTGATGCCATTTGGATTGACAAATGCTTCAAGCACTTTCATGAGATTGATGAATGTAGATTTGAAGCCATATCTTGGTAAGTTTGTGATTGTATCTAGATGATATCTTGATATTCAATAAGACTAAAGAAGAACATTTGCAACATGTTAGAGCTATCCTACAAAGGCTGAAAGAAGAAAAATTGATTGTGAACTTGAAGAAGTGTAGTTTTGTGAAAGAAGAGTTGGTGTATTTAGGCTTTGTTATTTCTAGCAATGGTTTGGAAATGGACCCGAAAAAAGTGAAGGCAATAGTTGATTGGCCTTCCCCAAGGAGTAAGTTTGAAGTAAGGATTTTTCACAGTTTGGCAAGCTTCTATAGGAATTTTATTAGAAATTTCAGTGGGATATGTGCACCAATCACCGAAACAATGAGGGGAGATAAAAGAGAATTTATTTGGACAGCAGCTATCTGAAAAGAATTTCAACATCTTGAAAGAGAAGGTGATAGAGCAGCCTATGTTGGTACTTCCTGATTTTGAAAAAGTATTCCAGGTTGATTGTGATGCAAGTGGGATAGCAATAGGGGGAGTTCTAAGTCAAGAAGGAAGACCCATAGCTTACTTCGGTGAGAAGCTCAACAAGGCAAAGAGAAAATACTTTGTGTGTGATCAAGAGTTCTACGCAATTGTGCAAGCACTCAAGAAGTGGAGGCATTACTTGTTACCAAAAGAATTTGTGTTGTACACCGATCACTGTGCATTGCAATTCATCAATAGCTAGGGTAAGTTGAGCCAACGACATATGAAATGGGTTGAGTTTCTTCAAAATTTCACTTTTGCTTTGAAACATAGAAGTGGCAAATCAAATAGACTTGCAGATGCATTAAGTAGAAGGTGTTTGTTATTGAATGAGTTAAGAGTTAGTGTTATTGGGTTTGATCACATGGGGAAAATGTACGAAGAAGATGCATATTTTAAGGAGGCATTGGCAGCATGTAAGAATCCAGTGGGGATTGAAATAATTCCATGGTTGGAGTATTTCATACAATAGAATTTATTGTTCAAGGGAAAGAGATTATGCACACCTCGAGGTTCAATGAGGGAGAACTTATTGAAAGAGAAACATAGTAGAGGATTGAGTGGACATTTTGGAGTCGACAAGACACTAGCACAACTGAGTGAAAGTTACTATTGGTTGGGAATGAATGCAGATGTAAAAAGAATGGTGCAAAGTTGTCGAATATGTCAATATGCCAAGGGAGTAAAACAAAACATCGGGCTATACCAGCCATTACCGATACTAGAGAGACCATGGGAATGCATTAGCATGGATTTTGTTTTGGGGCTGCCATGAACACAAAGAGGTAAAGATTCTATTTTTGTTGTAGTGGACAGATCTTCAAAAATGGCTCATTTTATACCATGTCAAAAGTGTAGTGATGCTTCCCATATAGCTTCATTGTTCTTTAAAGAGATATTTCAGTTGCATGGCTTGCCAAATGGTATTATTTCAAATTGGGATGCAAAATTTGTTGGCCATTTTTGGCATAATTTGTGGAAGAAGATGGGAACATAGTTGGGATTTAGTTCAGCTTACCATCCTCAAACTGATGGTAAAACTGAAGTTGTGAACTGAAGTTTGGGTAATTTATTGAGATGTTTGGTTGGAGATAAACCAACTTAGTGGGATTTGATTTTGGCATGAGCAGAATTTGCATACAATAACTCTATCAATCGAAGTGTGGGAAAGAGTCCATTCCAAGTTGTGTATGGGTACAACCCAAGGGTAGTCGATGAGTTGAAGGAGAGTGTTGATTTGAGTAGAAAAAGTGTTGTAGTAGAAGACTTTGCAGAGTATATTCATGATTTGCACAAAGAAGTGAAAGAAGCTTTAGAAAAGAGTGCCATGAAATATCAGGAGAATGCTAATAAACATAGAAGAGTGCAAGAATTTGAAGTTGGAGAGCTAGTAATGGCACATTTTCAAAAATAAAGGTTCCCATGTAAGGGACCTACAACAAGCTGAAAAGCAAGAAGATTGGCTCGTGCAAGGTTGTACGAAAGTTTTCATCAAATGCTTATGAGATTGAACTTGCAGTTAAAGAATATATTTCACCAATATTCAATGTAGAAAATTTGTATAAGTACCATGAAGGTGAATCAAGAGGACAACAAGATTTAATCCAAGATTTGTCGGATGCATCGTAATAGGCACATCAATTGTCAAAGAAGAAATTTGAAGGCATTGAGCAGATTATTGATTCATGCATAGCGAAGAAGAAAAGAAGAAAGGAGTATTGGGAGTAACTAGTTCGTTGGAAGAATCGTGCAGTTGATGAGGCTTCTTGGGTTAGTGTTTCAAAATTGGAGAAGTTCGGGATTATGGTCCCATCATTGCATAAATGTTCATGAGCTCTATGCCCATGAAACATTTTTCGTACCCATGGTGTTTGATGCCGGAGCATCCAAGTGGAGGTGTTATCAGCATCATCCAAAATTTTAAATTTGGTCTAATTTTGGATTTCAGTTTCTTGTTTGGTGTTTTCCTTTGCAGGAGGAGGTTACTTTTCCTTATTTTGGATTGTTCCAGATTTGTAATGGCAATGTTAAGGCAACAATGAATGGTGGCAGCTAATGGAAGGTAAATAAGGCAACACACAACCAGTTAGGGGGGAGAGGAATTAAAGGTGGCACAGATGTCTTAAAATAAGCAGTGATAGTGCAAGAGCATATGGGTATGTGGGAACAAGGGTCTTTGTTTTTTTGTTTAAAATAAAAAATAAAAAATAGTTTTGCTTTGAATCCTCACTGCAGAGGAAACTACGTATTGGGTGAAGTAGCATAGGATCTTTGTGACAGAGAGCAACGAGGTGTAGGGAATTTTGAGTGTGCATACACATTTTGAAATTCAATTGAATGTAATAGTGTTTTTCATCAATAAAGAGTTTGTTGCATTTTTAAAGTATTTTTGTTTGTTTCGTTCTGCTACATTACCTCTCTATCTGATAAGACTCAGAGGTTTGATCTGCATTAAAATCACACCAAAAAGTGGCGGGAGACAAGGAAGACACAAGGTTAATGCAAAATTGATGTACAAAGGTAGCTTCTAAAAAGGGGTCCTGAACATCTTGAGGGAAAAAAGACTAATGCAAGAGCTAAAATGGATATATACAAATACTAAGAGAATGGGCACTAAAGTGGATACAAAAATATAAGTGAAATTGCAAGGGTATGCAAATTTTGACACTACAAATACATATTAACATTATAATCCTTATGATTATTAATTATCAATGCTTTCATATTTACATCTATAATCCAAAACTACATCATGCTATTTCCTTTCCATAATTATAGGATAATATTACACAACTATTAGAACTGAACTATATTACACTATTCTTTTTCCACAATTATAAGATAGTATTACACAACTATTAGATCAATCTCTTTCTCTCGGGAGTTGATTAACCATCACTTATGAATGATAAAAAAGAAAAAATATACAAGATGCTAGACTTGGTAAAATTTACTAAATTAGATTAAAGACTATCCTCGCTTTCGTCTCATTCGACTAGAAAATGTTTCAATGACACTCTACATAAACATGATCATGAGAGAAGCATGCAATTGACTACAGAACAAACACATAACATATTTGTCAAGGAGGCTTTAGAAACTTTAAGCAAATGCAACGGCAGGTGTAAAGCCAAATTCATCAACCGATGCCATCTTCCTTCATGCCTGAGCAAGGAAGCTTTAGTCATGATAATTGGCAAGTGTTGTAGTAGACATGCATGCAAAATGCAAAAACATAGACAGGGAATGCAAACCATATGATAGAATGCCTCAAGGAGATGAGGCCTCATGGAATGCAATAATTGCAGGATAAGCACAAAATAGATTTGTTAAAAAGGCTTTAGAAACTTTCACGCAAATGCAATAGACAAGTGCACAACCAAATACCATGAGCTCAACTATTACCCTCCCTGCCTATGAACAAGGCATGAACATTCGTTTACCCTAGTAGACATGCATGTGTAATGTGGAAATATAGACAATGAACGGTGTTGGAACACGTTTATCATTGTGTCAAAAGATTGATCTGTTAACGTCTCATACAAACCTCACAGATAAATGGATCTACGAGAGATGATTAGTCCATGTCCCAAATCCAAAGGGAGATGCTGACAATTAATCTAATAAACGAAACTATTTGATCAAATGCCTAAATGAAATATTTTCTCAAGGGTGGGATGAATGTAGAATAACCACAAATATTTATATTATAGCTAAAGAAATTTATAAAGATATATATTATAACAATTAAAGAAACTTATAAGAAGAAGCAATTGCAGGTGTAATTTTGTATCTTACAACCTTGATCATGTTCTCCCTCGCCTACATCCTTCACTTGCAAAAAGAGTTGTGATTGGCTTTCTTATTGATGTAGAGTGAATACAGGAGAGGGAAGAAGGAATCAATTCACTTTGGGATAGGCTATTTGCCCCCTCGGATTAAAAGCAACTGATAATAAGTTGTAGAATATCGAGTGATGAATGAAGTCAATGTTGTGGGGGACGGGGAGTCTAGTTCGATGGGTTAAAGCATTTTGTTGCAATCAAGAGGTCACAAGGTTTAGTCTCCCCTTTGTCCCCGTGATACCATAGAGTGTGTCGTGGTCACATGAAAAATGTTTACCGGGTGCACTACAGTTTATAGGGGGACTACAAGATTCCTACAATCTAGAAAAAGAAGTCAATTGTGGAAATTGACCGTAAAACTCACAAATTTAAATAATATTGCAGTACAAGTTAGTTACGAAAAAATAATATGAAAAATTAAATAGAATAACAAAATAGCATACAAAACACAGCTTTACATGTTAAAACCTTAACAATCACATGCAGCTACTCTATTCAATTATAATTTTACCCTGATTTCTCTCCAAGACAACAAGATATATATAATATTTTCAAGATAAAAGCCACCATCAAACTTTGAAAAATCTAATTTTGTTTTATTATTTTAATTTTTTATTTTATTCTATTATTTTATTTGTTTGTAAGATAATTTTTTAATTTTATTCTTTAATTATTGTCATTATCTAACAGCCAACACTAAAGAAAGAATAGTGGCTTTGTGTTGAACAAATAGCACTAGAAGGGTTGAAATGAGTCATTAGGTGCTACAAGTAGACATTGATGGAGGTCTATAAATTAAAGCATCAAAGGTGAGGTCAGGCCAAAGGAAAAGGTGTGAATAGAGAGGAATTAGCGGTTGTAAAATAAGAACATATTTGTTAATTCATTCTCAGCAATTCCCTTGGAAAATTCAGAACAGCGGAAAGTTAACCAAAAATATTTATGATAATAAAAATAAAAATATTTTTGATTAATTTTTTGCTACCTAAATTATATCTAATTTTAGTGCCAGTACAAGACTTTGTAGATTTTTTATTAAATATTATAAATTCTAATTAAATAATAAAAATATATATTTATATTAATTATCACTATTCTTAGTTTAAAAGAATACATAAATAATTAGGAAAATAAAATTGTGACAGTAACAAATAAGAAGTAACCAACATGCTGTCAAAATACAAAGAAAACAATTACATTACAATAGCCCAACACAATTCAGAATAGGACTGAAAGAAGAAGACAACTTCATCATACACTGTAACTGTTTGGATCCCCAATGAAATGGGCGCCTAATGCTGAGACAAACTCTGGAGATGTTAACTGTGTGAATCTCTAGGAGATCGTGGATATAGTTTGTCTGTAACTGGAGACATGACTAAGAGACAAAGGCACAGAAAATTTTCCTTAATTCACAAATAAACAGAAATATCCATTAACAAATAGAAATGCCATTGATGAACATGGCTATTTCATAATTTCCCTCACCTTTTTGACAACGTCCTTAGAAATCCTGTCTTGGATATTTCTCTAAGGACAGGGCCGCCTCAGGTGTGACCACTAACACGGGCCCTCCAAGGCCTTTATAAGCCACAACAAGGCACTTTACATTACACAAAATCAGAGTGTCAAGAGGATTCAGCTGCAAATTATCCACAACCCGCTGCAGAGCATACATACGCTGCTCTCTCTCACCTGTTGCAACCAAAACTCTTTTAACCTTGGCCTCATGAACTGCCTCTATACTTTCGGCTTTAACGGGCGTCCAGAACTTGTTCCCTAGCCTACATTTCGGCTCAGGCAAGGGGAACAGAGGTTGTAGAATTTGGTTTTACACCTGACAATTGCATTTCCTTGAAAGTTTCCAAGGCTTTTTCAGCAAACCCATTTTGTGAATATCCTGCAACCATTTCAGTCCAGGAGACCACATTTGGAGACATTTCTTTCAAAATCCTGAGAGATTCTTCCAAAAACACCGTACTGTGCATACCCTGCAATCATTGCATTCGATGAGACTACGTTTCTTTGAGGGACTTCGTCAAAATAGCTTCTGTGCCTCTTCGTGCTTCCACATTTTGTATACAGATCTTCTCGCTGCACTGAAAGCGGCATAGAAAACGAGCCGCCTAGACGTTGAACATGCTTCAGAGTAGGATCGGACCCTCTCCTCTCTACCCACCTACACATCGTCCCTGATAAAATTCCTATATCTGTTCTGCTTTGATGGACGCCCACATTCTCTTGTTGGATCCCTTTTATGAAATGATGAATGTGCATACTGTGTGCCAGGGCGCCCATACCTGCCCTCTCTGTCCTTGGCACCTATTTTATTTGTTTTTTTCTTCCCACTGTCGTCCACTGTGGAAGTAACCTGCTGTGGGGGTGGGAACTGGGATGCGACATATTTTTAGATTTAATTATAAAACTTTGTATACCTAAGAATACAGGATACAGGGTAAAATGACTCTTTGAATTCCTACTACATAACGGTTTATGAGCTGAAAGAGGTGTTTGCAATAATTGCATTTTTTTGCATTATAATACATTTAAGTTTATAACCAGCAACCTCTTGTAATGTCTTTCAAAATTACTATTATTACCAGTATCAAGCTTTTATAGACATGCAAAAATAAGAACATACATAAGAAGGATTCTGCTAATAGTTTCTCCGATGAGGCATTCAATGTCACATGGACTGCAATGATTGCAGGGTATGCACAAAATGAATCTGAAATGAAAAGGCTATAGGATTAGGAACATTCAAACAAATGAAATTGGTAGGTGTAAAGCCAAACTCCACAAATTTTGTCAGCATCCTCACTGCCTATCCGAAATTGGAAGCTTTGGAACAGGGTATGGACATCCATCAAAGAAAAATGGATAGACGAATTTTATCAGATGTTATAGTTGCAACTGCCCTGCTAGAAGTGTATACAAAATGTGGAAGTACAGACAAGGCATGTGAATAGTTTGATAGAATGCCTCAAATAAATGGGATCTATTGGACTACAATGATTGCAGGATACGCACAAAATGGATCTGGTGAAAGGCCTTTAGAAACTTTCAAGCAAATGCAATTGGGAGGTGCAAAGACAAATTCCACAACCTTGCCAACAACCTTGCTGGCTGTGCCAATATGGGAGCTTTTAAACAAGGTATGGACATCCATCAAAGCATAATGCATACAGGAATACTGTCAGATGATGTGCTTGCAAATACCCTTGTAGACACCGATGCAAAATGTGGGAGCATAGACAAGGCATGTGAACTGTTTGAGAGTGCCTAAAAGAGAGATAATTTCATGCAATGCACTCCAGCTAAAAATGTTGTATTGTTACACTTACCCTTTTAACAATCTGTTATGTGTTGTATATTGTAATACATGTGGTAATCTGTTTTGTACATTTGATTCACACCCCAAGTTTGCAGCCTTTGGCAGGGACTCCTGCTGCACGACAACGCTCATTTGTCATGTTATCAAAATATCAAATCTGGGGAGGGTCTCAACCCAATTACAAAGCAGTCAAGAAGCAAATAAAATAAAATTAAAGGAGCAAAAGAGAACCAGCATATGCTTTTGACCGGAGCAATGAACCGGATATGGGTAAAGAAAGGAATCCAAGACCCAAGAAAAATGAAAAGATGAAGACACTCAAGGCAGTTTGAATCCAAACCTCACCAAAAGGCTCACAATAGGACAAGACCAAAAACGGATGTCCTGCCATTTTTCAAAGAAGACAGCTCAACCAAAGAACTTGCAAGCACAACTTCAAGTTTTCTTTTAACCTTGCATGGGGATCTTCTACCCACATCAATCTGATCCTTCACAAAAGAAACCAGCACCTTCCCACCTACCAAAGAGCTTTGAAGATGACAGCCAAGGGCAATTTGGTCCCCCACAATAGTTAGTTTCCAACACCTTCCCTTTGAGGACACTCCACAATGGACGTCTCATTGAAGTGCACATTTTCATGAAGATCTTGGCACATCAAGGAGAAATGCCCAACTTTGTAGAAATGGTACAACGGAGAGGTTTCATAATGAATTTCTTGCTCCCAAACACCAAGCTTGGAGCAAAGTTTAATATTGTTAGGCAATTCCGAAATAGTATCAACACAGACACAAAATCGAGCAAAATAGAACTTTTTTCTGGATTTTCTGACATTATCAATGGCAACAAACTGTCCAATTACATCATCAATACCTTGAATGATACTTTCATCTTAGAACTCCAAAGAGAGCCCTAATAGACGAACCCAAATAGACACCATATTAACTTTGGTACCATCAAAACCAATAATCCATCTTACTAGAAGAAGAAAGGCCTTACCAAGAAACTAGAAACCTTCCTGAAGAACACTGGTGCAATCCTCAAAGGATTGTAATTACTTTAGGAGCTTATCTTATTATCCCTGAATGATATAGATATCTAACTAGCATTGAGGGTTATATTTTAGAGAAAATTTTGCAATTCTTTTACGGCTTAAAACAAAACAAAGCGTATACGGGTGTCAATCCTCATTCTAAAACTTGTTGAAAAAGGCAGTCCTGCTATAAAATCCCAACAAATCTCAGGTGGAATATTCATCAAAATCTCCTGTCCCCGATCAGTTGGGTTATTCAAAATTTATAAAGATGAAGAAAATCTCAGAGCATTTTAATATGTTCAAGCATAGAGTGCAAGGATGTTTTGAAGCCTCTCAAGTTGAAGGGGGCTCTTGTTCAATCCAAAAAGATGAGTCTCAGAAGCTTGTGTCTACTTTCCATGAAACTGTAGAGGATGGTAACGATAAATTTAAGTTATTTCTCTTTCTAATGTTTGTATGAAATCAAAAAATCATTTATTTTATACCCAAGTTCCTACTTCATCAAATCTGAAAAAGGGTGAACACCATAATGTTATGTTGCAGTGAAGGATGATTCAAGGCCTGCATATCTATCCACTTGTGAAGTGATAGAAACTGCTGTGATCAAAGAAGAAACTGTAAAGACTGTCTCAGTTTCGGTATGTAGGTCATATGAGATTTTTGGCTTCAGGCAAATTTACCATCAAGTCAATAAATTCACTTCTAATTATTTATTGTCAACAATTTATCATGATGACAAATTCATTTCGTGAAAAATTCACCTTCATGAATTGCTCGAAAATTGTTAACAGTGAATTTTCCAAGAAATGAATTTGTCATGACAATGAATTATTGACAGTGAATTTGTTGATGATGAATTGTTCTTTCAACTTATTCCAACAGAAGTCCTGCAGATATGCTGATTGATAGATGCTTTCACATCCAAGGTACAGGAAAGAGAGTTTAAGCCTGTGGGCAGAGGGCCAAAGCCCCCTACTGTCAAGACAGGATCTCCAGGTCAATACCATTAGAGAGTTCTACTTTGCCTTTCATGAAGGAGTAATAAAGATTTGAATGCTCCAATCGATTTCATACTCTTTCGGAGAGATTGACAGAGTATTTTGTTGTTTTGGTTTTGTTGTAGGTGAAGCCTCTGTTTTGTGGACAGAGCAGCTGAGGCTACTGGTTTGTTATATTCTGGATAGACTTATTCTATTTGGATCGACATAATGGAATTAAATTGTCTTCATGTTGATTGTCGAGTTTAAACAAGTGGAACCATATTGTGTAACAGTATATCTGTATTCATATGTGTTTCTCGTACCTTCCACTTATATGTAACCATCTGAATATGTTTGCAGATAAAATATTTGTAACTGTATTATGTTGGCTATAAATATTGGCATAACATTTTATATGTAAGCTTATATTACGTTAAGAGGGATTGATTGTACATTTAAGTGGAGTAATACTAGGAAAGATAATATTTTGGTAGGTTAATGTGTATAAAATAATTGTTGTTGTTGATGATGTGATGGTGGTGGTGATTGTTGTTGATTATGAGATGTATGTTAGTAAACAATTAAAGTTGAAGAAATATGAATTGATAGGTTAATTCAAATTGATAAAACTTGAAAATTTATTTCACATAATTTATATGTTGTAGATATAATTGTAAAAGAAAATATATTTTCTTTAGTGTTAATCTAGGTTAATTGAGTAAATGTAATCAGTTGAGAACAAATCAATCCCGATTAAATAATGATACTTTGAAATGATAAATGAGATTATTTCAACAATCAATTTAGGAAAGTAGCTGCAAAAAAGGTTAATGCCACTTAGCTTGTTGATTGAAGAATGTAGGCCTTTGACAAAGAGTATGGCATTTGGTTGATATTTTCTTAGTAATGGGATCTCTATTAGTTAAATGCCTCAAAACTCCATAGATCTAGGTTAGATCCACAATTGTAAATCCATCCTCTACATCTAGACCTTGCACAATGTGAAATTTTGCTATGTGGTTCACTTGATTGAGCTTCATCTTTTTATTTTTTTATACTTTTTATATATACCTAAGGGCTAATTATATTTTGAAATACCTAGAAAGGGCTATCCTTGTTTCACAAGGAGATGTATTCTCCTAGGTCATCTCCTATAAATTTGTGTAAAAGTTAGAAGATGGTAGGTGATAGTCCTAAAATGATATATACACATTTGTTACTCCATTTAGTGCAGCAAATCCAAATGTTTTTCTATTGTTTGCTCTTTTAATACTCTAGGATGAGAGGGAATGCTTGAGAAAAGAGATATAAATTGAATAATAATGAATGTCTTTAAATATCAGTACATAACATCAAATTTCATAAAATGTGTACTTAGTTAGCTCAGGTGAGAGAAAATAAAAGGGGTTAATCAACCGAAACTTAAATTTGAATTTTAAAAAGGCTTGGGGTGGGCAAACTTGATCATATCTACGTGTATAATGGCTATTATTTGGTAGGTGTATAAATAAGTTTACTAAATTTGTAGGTAAGATGAACGTATAGGAGTATGTGCATCTAAGGATAAGGTGAGGGCTAAGTGCATGGGAACACGTGAGTATAGGGATGGGTAAAGGCTAGGGGAATGAATCTAACTTTACATAGGATTGCACTATTTATCATTACGTACGTGTATAACTATCTCAAAATGGGCACAAAAGTAAATGGAAAACTACATGGGTATGCAAATTTCACCATTACCTTTTTCCCCACTTTGAGGTTCATATGAATCATAAAATGATTATGCATCTCAAAGTATGTAGTACTTACAAACCTAAATGTAAAGTAAATATTTAAATATTAAAGGATATGAAAGGGATCCATGTAATGTAACAGACCCTACAAGGTGTTGTTGTGTAATTAATTTCTTTGGTATACACTCTTTAGGGGTACCTACAAAATAAAGAAAAAATATGAAATGAGTACCTTTTGTCTCATAAATTAAAATTAGGTGCAAAATTCTTGAGCTTGCTAGTTATCTAAGAAATATGAAAAATATGAAATGAGTCTTGGAGGAAAATTCAACCTTTTAAAAAATGATGATGATGTGTTTGGCTTGGTTTCCATGGGATAACAAGGTAGATGGAGTGCATGACATGTCATATGACATTAATATATTTGTTCATAGTGATGGGTCTTTGTATCATATGCTTCTACCTAAAATCTCAATGTAAGATTGTTAGTGACAACATATGTTCCCCCTCTTCAATTGGTTATATCCATTGGCTACAAGCAATTAAAGGAGAGGGAAAACTATACATAAAATTAAGTACAATCTAAATATAAGCATGTGAGTATGTAAATGAATATCAATGCTAAGTACAATATGTGATAAGGATGTAAACATCTAAAATGGTAAAGCATGGTAAGTGGATGAGGGATGGAGATAGGATCTAGGATGTGATATTTCCCCTACCATAGGTAATATGAAATGGTGGTGCATCATCCAAGTGCACAAGAACACACAATGGCATAGATAAGGTGATAGGTCCCTAATGGATATAGGTAGGAGGGTGATCCCACAATAGTGGTTTACAATATTTGGCCAAACTGGACACTAGAATAATTTTTTCTAAATAAATCTTCACTTTCAGGCACCTATAGCAGCTAAACCGTGAGGAATTTGAAGATGATGCAAACTAGTGATTTGTGAAATTTTGTCTGTAGATTCTAAATATATTTTTTTCAAAAATTTTGGAATTAGATTGCACTTTTTTTTCCATCTCCTTCGAAAACTAGATTTTTTTAGCAAACAACATTTTTAAGGAGTGACACTCACCGTATACAACATAACTTTTTTTCTATGAAGGATAAAATTCTAATTATTTCGAATCTAGATTTTTAACTCTAATATCTAACCCTTTCATTTGGTTTCATAGTGTTTTATTGAATAATTTTTCCTTAATCAAGTTTCAAATTCAAACCAATTACAATTCAAGCATAGGTGGACCGTATACAACATAAAAAAAATTGTATGTATCGATTTTTTATTTATTTTTACTGGATCAAGGACATCGCACATATTTTTCAAAGTTTTGTTTTGATAATCTGCTATTTTCCAACATGTGCAGAACAAAGAGCTTGATTTTCGGTGAAAAACGTATGTTTAATCAAACTAAAAAAACAAATACATAATAAAATCAAAACATATTAAAATTATATTTGTTGGATAGCTCATTCCAAGGACTACCATCATCCAGTTGGGTCTGTGAAATCTCCTCCATTGTCATCCTCAACCCGAGCTTTGAAGCGTAAAATTATGGACTTTTTTTGTGCCTGACGGGGAGAAGGAGGGAAAAGGGGGGTTCTAGTGAACCAAGGGGGGTTCGCTCAAACCCCCCTTTCAAAAAGTTCTATTTTTTGTTTCATTCCCCCGAATGAAACCTATGATGGGACCCAACATTAAAGGGGTTCACTTGAACTCTCTTTTGGTTCGCTTGAACCAAATAGTTTGTTTGAACCCCAAAAAGCAATTTTTTTTGCATGGAGTCATTTTTTGTAGCTTTTCCTTTCTCACATGAATTGTAAACCACTTTTGTGGGTTTACCCAGGGAAAAAGGCCATTTGTGGGAGAAGATGTGATGCACCCAATGTATTAGGATGGTAATGTACATGTATGTAATATTAAGGAGAGGAAGACATGATGCCCCAATATAAAAGGTACAGTTTTAGTAATGAAAATGTGCATACTCTACAAGGTGGGTGAAAAAAGATGGGGGCCAAACCGTGGCCAATTTTTTTTAAAAATGAAAAGCAATAATGCGAGCACATTATAACACGCTCGTCAAGCACATTATGTCATATTATAAGAAAAACAAAGAAAATTCAATTTATTATTTCACTGTTCTATTTCCTCCATCCACAACTTGCAAACCCTTCCCAAGCATGCTCAGATTATTGAGAGCACAAATTTGACCATTTCTTCATTGATTCTTTGCCAATTCTTCACCAGAATACCACTATGTCAATGAGGAGCTCAAAGGAGTAAGCTTTTATTGTTCTTTTTTGTAATATGTTTTTTATGTTAATTTCTTTAATTTTTAGGAGTTGATAATTCACCTCCTTCTCCTCATCAAAATCCTTCTTCACCTCATGACCAAATACCTGATGAACAACCACCCCAACAAAATCCACCAACAATTCATCAACATCCTCCTCGAACTCAATGAAATTTAATGTGAGAAATTGAAAATAACAAAAAACAAATTGACGAGTTAATTGCTAGGTTGAAAGATCCTGCAAGTTCAACCTTGCAAAGAACCACACTTTCACAATCACTTGAAGCTATGTTAACCCATGTAGATCCAATTAGCAAGCTATTAAGTGGTTGGGTGGAGAAGAGACAGGAGTACAAAGAGTTTTGTGCAAATAAACCATTCTACACACAAGTTAAAAATTACAAAATTAAAAATTTTGACTTGTGTTCTCTTTTCACAAATCGACGAACAAATCAACCTCTACACCCTACAAGCAAGAGGTTTCCTATCCATTGGTGCAACCACCAAGGGATAAAGGACCATTTTTGGCAGAGGTGGTGGATGGTTTTTGACCATCCTCCATGCAACAATAACGAGGTCTCATAATATTTATTGAGGAAAATCTACTACGATTTTTTCCTTGACAAAATCACCAACTATTTTGATATGCAAGACTTCCAGGGTAGGGGTGACCAGTGGGTCTGCATAGGATAGACCAGGGGCATGTTTTGATCCTTAGATGCTAGCAAGTTGAGCTCTTGCCAAACAAACTTACATGAGAATGTGGCTATCCCTCATGTTGTGAAGGAGAGTGCTAAAGTTGAGACACTATAGTCCATTAGTTCCTTGACCCAAAGGATCATAGAGCATGCTAGTCATGCAGTACAACGTGAGTTGGGGGAGACTTTGAGGAGTAGGGTTCCACCCCATATTTTTTAGGCTTGTGGGTACACCTATGGTTATGACCCCACAGATATTCAAGAGGCAAGTGTGTATGCTACATCTATAGTTGAATAGTTGGTGATGACAAATGCCCTCCTGAATGAGGCTGTAGGCCTTGATACTCAAGTAAATGTTAGCAATTTCTTTGATTTTAATTTATTAAATTTCAATTTTGAAATGCAAGATTAACTAATTTCGTTTAAAGATTGTAATGAAATTTCAGAGTCATAGCGTCCATTCAATTTTCAATGGTCCTCCACCTCCATATTACACTACAACAGTGTAACTAGTAAACAATTGTAAATATTACCTGTGAATAACATTGTTATATGAATGATATTCTAATATCTTATTTTGGATTTTGAATAGGTTAATCTTGGAGATTTCATGGCAACACCTCCCAATGGCAGTGGAGTTCAAAGCTTCACTCAGGTAATAGAATAAAGAGTTTAACTAATGAATTGTACTTAATAGATTTGTGTAGTTTATATTTATATCATTGATTGCATTGCATTGCACATCTTTCAAACTCAAAGCATTACTTCACATTGCATAACTAATAACTAGGTGTTGATAGATGATAAAATTTCAATTACAATATAGTTTTTTAGAAAGTCAACATAAGCAGTGATGCAATTATTTCACATTGCATAACTAGTAACTAGGAGAAGCTGGCAATTGCATTTTCTTGTCATGAAATTCCATGAGACCGCATTTTATTCAGGCATTTTTTCAATCAGTTCACTGCCTTGTCTATGCAATGGATTCTTGGAAAAATCTATCAAAGCATAATAGTAAGCAATAACATAGACAAGGCAATGTGTTGTTTGAGAAAATGCCTCAAACAAATATGATCTTGAGGTGATGTCCATCACCATGAGACCACATTTTATTGAGGTATTTTTTCAAATAGCTCACCACCTTGTCTATGCTACCACATTTTCCATACATGTCTACTAGAACGTTTTATCAAACAGTTCACATCCTTGCTGCTACATACAACTAAAAGCCTAAAATGGGTGCTTTCAAACAAACTATGGATGCTTGGAAAAATCCATCAAAGCATAATAGTAAGCAATAGCATAGACAAGGCAATGAGTTGTTTGAAAAAATGCCTCGAAGAAATGTGGTCTCATGGTGATGGAATGCACCATGAGACCACATTTCTTTGAGGTGATTTTTCAAATAACTCACTGCCTTAAGAATAGATAATCCTCTTTAATCAAATCAAATCATTTTTAAGGTCTTGGATTTGATCCCCAAATCTAATCCCATCCTCCATCTTCATCCTTAGATCCTATTCTTCTAATCCCCAAGTTCATTTCTAATCCATCATCCTAATTTCCATCCTCATCCAATATCAATACCAATCTTTCTTCCAATCAATCATCCACTGTGTCTAACCATCTAATCTATCCTCCATCCAACCTAATCTATTTTAATCCATCTTCATCCATTCCAACCAACCCCAACCATATTGATGATGATGATGATAGCCTTTTTGACCAACCCGAATATAATCCCAATGATGATAATGAGAGCATTATGGATCACCTTGAATCCATTTTCAATAGATAGAATGCTCCAATTTTTCACCAATCCCCCATCCAAAAACTCCCCTCAAGTCCCATTCATATCATCCCCATATACCACCACTAGTTTTATCCTCACCTACTACTTCCATAATTATAAGGATGTCATGCTTCAATGTCTCCTTGGAATTTGTGCTAAGTGTCTATCTCCCTACCTTCTTCCAATCCCATTCCATCTCCTCTTGCTTATCCTTCCCCTTCCTTTGACAACAAAAACCAAGCCTTTAGCCAAAATTCCCCTCCAAATCCTTTTCATAGTGCTCATCCTCATCCTCAATTTACCAATCCATGGAAGCTTCCACCTCTTATTCCACTTGTTCATATCCCACATCTTTAAAATCCACATCACCCCATTATTGCCAAGAAAAGTCATCCCATGTATTTCATAATAACTTCCTCCAAGGACTGTTTGCAAATGTGGTTGTTTTCACATGCAAAAAAAAAGTGGTTCACTCTTCGATATCATGCATCCACCTTCATCACCCCCACATCAAGACAAAACCTAATACCCTAAATCTTATGAATCCTTTGTCAATCCATCTATCCAAGTTGAAGAGTCTATAAAACCTTCCTCCCTCATCACACCATCCATATCAAATGAACTATGTCCATCTCCTAATCCAAAGCATGCTAACATAGATTCCCCTCCATATAAAGATCAATGAAACCCTTCTCCTCCATCATATGATCCCCTTCCATCTTATGATCCCATTTCCAATCAAGAACAACATATCCCTTCCATCTCATCTAATGATATCTTTCCATCTCAAGAGCAAGATATCCCTTCATCCCCCTCTCCCCCACTTCATCTAATGACATCCTTCTGTGTACAAACCAAAGTACCTCTTCCACTCCATTGTATGATCACTCTCGAAATGTGGTCTCAAAGTACACCTTCCACCCCATCTAATGATCCTCTACCCCTCATGATCAAAACACCCCTCCTTCTTCATGTCATGATCCCGCTCCATCTCATAACCAAGACCACACTATACCATCCACCACATCCTAGCATAATAGCATAGACAAGGCAATGAACTGTTTGAAAAAATACCTCAAAGAAATGTGGTCTCATGGTGATGGAATGCAATGACAAACAAATTTTTCATGGCATTCCATCACCATGAGATCGCATTTCTTTGAGGAATTTTTTCAAATAGTTCACTGCCTTCTCTATGCTACCACATTTTTCATATATGTCTACCAAATCATTTTATCAATCAGTTCACTGCCTTACTGCTATAGATAAAAGCCTAAAACAAGTGCATTCGAACAAGATTTGGATAGGGAAAATAGTAGGCATAATAGTAAGAAATATATAGCTCATTAAGTACTCAAAAATTTGTTGATTATCTCATACATTATAAGCTATGATCTACATCACTATTCTAGTTTTTGTGATTGAATAATTTGTTGTTTTATTTTCAGATGATGCAAGTAGAAACACCTCCCAATGTTGATACAAAAATGGAGCGTGATGTATCTTCTTCAATACACAACTCAATGACTCTCACGATGGTATGAGGAAAATTAGTAAATTTCAAATTACATTCTTTGTTATAGTTGTTTACTGATGAAAAATCAAATGATTATTGATTTGTAGTTTAATTTATATCTGGATGGTTTCTATATGAATTTGGCACACTAGAGCCTGACCATGCAAATCTTTTGATTGAGGAGAGAGATCATCTAGTGGCGGTAAGTGATTAATTTGTTAAATATATCATTTTTATAATGTAATTTCTATATATTAATGTCTTTAATTATTATTGTAACAGTTGAAGCTTGATCAAGAACTAAATAGGAGGAGTAGCCCTCGAGTTCAAATTACATGAGTGTCATTCGCATCTCCATCCCCACAATGAACAAAGTTCACTCATCTATTTTCTTAACCTGAAGGGAAATGGCTTTTGATTGGGGTCCTTTGTTGTATGCCTATATGACATTTTTGGACATATTTTTTATTGCATATACTTGACATTGTATGCCTATATGGTATTCTTCTAAGCCTATATGGCTATTTTGTATATATTTTATACTTATATCGACATATATTTATGTATGCCTACATGGCTATTTAGTTAATACACATCTTTTTTATTGATGGTGTCCATATTTTCATTATAAATCCACACTTCAATAGATATTTGTAAATGATTTACTTCAAATATTTAAAATCCAAGTGTTTTCCATTCACTCTTCTTTTCTATAATTTTGAATATATAATAAATTTTGAACATTATTCTCATGTAAGATTATTGAACATTAAATCAATCATATGAATATAGTAATGATTCATGCTTCATGTGCTTCATGGAGGAAATTCATGCGTATGCTTCATGCTTCATGCTACCATGATTCATGCTTCATGTGTATGCTTCATGCTTTATATCATTGAGGAAGACATCTACCATTCTACGTGTATGTTGCATGCTACCATTCGCTTGTATGCTTCATGCTTCTTGTGTATACTTCATGTGTTCACATGTATGATTTATGCTTTGTGTGATTACTTCATGTGTTCACGTGTATGCTTCCTACTTCCTATGTATATTTCATGTATTACGTGTATTCACGTGTATGCTTCATGCTTCCTATGTATACTTCACGTATTACATGTATTCACGTGTATGCTTCATGCTTCCTATGTATACACCATGTGTTCATGTGTATGCTTCATGCTTACTATGTATACTTGATGTGTTCACGTGTATTTTGCATGCTTCTTATGTATACTTTATGTATTACATCATTGAAGAATTAAATCAAGAATATAACTGAAGGCAATATTGCAAATAATTTAATTTAGGTTCTCACAAATAGTGATTGTATAAATTTGGTTTTGACTTTTCAAAGGTGAAAAGTTGTGACCCTTAGAATAGGAAATACTACGAACCTTTTATAATGAAGGGAAGTGACCATGCGTAACGTATATGTTCCCACCTAGACATGTTGGTGCTAGCTATTTGGCCCCATGAAGAACAAAATAAAAAGTAGCCTACCTTGCAACTTTACACTACATGCATCTGATATTTTTGGGGCATCAGAAAAATTTTCACCATGGGAAAACGACTTGGAGCTATCGAAAATCAACAGAGGTTATTGTAGAGGAGCTCTACGTGATCTCGTAGCCTTAGAGAAAATATTTATAGGTGCCATGGTTTCTAAGTAATCGCTCATCAAATTTTCCTACCCTTTTGCACATTGGTCTCTTAAGAGACTTTGTTGATGCAATGTAGCTCAGACTGTTTCAACATGTTTGGGTATGAAAAAAGACCTTGCCTAGCATAAAACCACCCATCTAGACATTTTGGAATAGTTGGTTTGATCGTATGAAAAACACAATAAAAGTTACACCACTTTTCAACTTTACACTACATGCAACTGACTCATTTTCTATCAACTAAAAAATCTTCACCGTAGGAAAATGACTTGGAGCTATCAAAAATTGAGAAAGTTTATTATAGAGGGGCCCTAGGTGATCTCGTAGCCTCAAAAAAAAAAAATCTAAGTGACACGGTTTCTAAGTAATCACTCATCAAAGTTTTCTACCCTTTTTCACTTTCGTCTCTTAAGAAACTTCACCAATACAATGTAGGTCGAACTGTTCCGACATGTTTGGGTGCAAAAAAATACCTTTCTTAGCATAAACCCACCTATCTAGACATGTTGGAACAATCAATTCAGTTGTTTGATGAACATAACAAAAGTTACACCACTTTGTGACTTTACACTACATGTAACTGACTCATTTTCCATCAACTGGAAACTCTTCACAATGGGAAAACGAATTGGAGCTATCAAAAACTGAGAGAGGTTATTGTAGAGGGGACTTATTTTATCCCACCTCCTTAGATGGAATGTTTCTAAGTGCCATGATTTTTGAGTAATCTCTCATTGAAGTTTGTTGCCCCTTTGCACTTTAGTCTCTTAAGAGACTTTGTCAGTACAATATAGCTTGGACCGTGATAGAATGTTTGGGTGCAAAATAGGACCTTTCTTACCATAAATCCACCCATACAAATGTGTTGGAATTGTCAATTTGGTCATACAATGAACAGAATGAAAGTTACACCACTTTGCAACTTTACACTACATGTAACTGGCCCATTTTCCATCAACTAAAAATTCTTCACCATAGGAAAATGACTTGGAGATATCAAAAACCGAGAGAGAATATTGTAGAGGGGCCCTATGTGATCGCATAGCCCCAAACATAATATTTTTAAGTGTCACAGGTTTTGAGCAATCACCTGTCAAAGTTTTCTACCCCTTTGCACTTTGGTTTCTTTAGAGACTTCACCTGTATAATGTAGCTCAGACTATTCCAACATGTTTGGGTATGAAAAAAGACCTTTCCTACCATAAAATCACCCATTTGGATGTGTTGGAACTATTGGTTCGATCATATGACAAATAGAACGAAATTTACACCAAATTGCAAATTTATACTACATGCAACTAACTTGTTTTCCATCAATTGAAAACTCTTCATCCCAGGAAAATGACTTGGAGCTATAAAAAACTGAAAGATGTTATTGTAGAGGGGCCCTATGTGATCATGTAGCATTAGACAAAAAAATTCTAAATTCTACGATACCGAGTAATTGCTCGTCGAATTTTTCTGCCCCTTTGCAATTTGGTCTCTTAAGAGACTTTGCTAGTACAATGTAGCTCGAACTATTTCGACATGTTTGGGTGTGAAATAGGACCTTTTCAATAATAAATAGCTATAACAATGAATTTAATTTGAAATTTACTAATTTTCCTCATAACCTTGTGAGAGCCATCGAGTTGTCTATTGTCAAAGATACATCACACTCCATTTCCCTATCAACATTGAGAGGTGTTTATGCTTCCATCATTTAAAAATAAAACAATAAATTATTCAATCATGAAAACTAGAATAGTGATGTAGGTCATGGCTTATAATATATGAGATAATAAAAAAAAAATTGAGTACTTATTGAGCTATATATTTCTTTCTATTATGCTTACTATTTTTCTTATCCATAGCTTGTTTGAAAGAACCTATTTTAGGCTTTTATCCATACCAACAAGGTAGTGAACTGTTTGATAAAATTCTTTGGTAGACATGTATGAAAAATGTAGTAGAATAGGGAAGGCAGTGAACTGTTTGAAAAAATTCCTCAAAGAAATATGGTCTTATGGTGATGGAATGCCATGACAAATTTGTTTATCATTGCATTCCATCACCATGAGACTGCATTTCTTTGAGGCATTTTTTCAAACATTTCATTGCCTTCTCTATGCTATTATGTTGGGATGGGGTGGATGGTATGGTGTGTTATTGGTTATGAGATGGAGGGGGATCATGACATGAAGAGGGAGGGGTTTTTTGATCATGAGGGCAAGAGGATCATTAGATGGGGTGGAAGTTGTACTTTGAGACCACATTTCAAGAGTGATCATAAAATGGAGTGAAAGAGTTACTTTGATCTGGACACAAAAGGATGTCATTAGATGAAGTGGGGGAGAGGGGGATTGTGAGAGGGGGATGAAGGGATATCTTTCTCTTGAGATGGAAATATATCATTAGATGAGATGGAAGGGATATGTTGTTCTTGATTGGAAATGGGATCATGAGATGGAAGGAGATCATATGATGGAGGAGAAGGGTTTCCTTGATCTTTATATGGAGGGGAATCTATGTTAGCATGATTTGGATTAGGATATTGCCATAGTTCATTTGATATGGATGGTGTGATGAGGGAGGAAGGTTTTATAGACTCTTCAACTTGGATAGATGGATTGATAGGGGATTAATTTAAGATTTAGGGTATTAGGGTTTATCTTGATGTGGGGGTGATGAAGGTGGATGCATGATATGGGAAGATTGCACCACTTCATTTTTGCATGGGGAAATAGCCACTTTTGTAAATAGTCCTTGGAGGAAGTTATTATGAGACATGGGATGACTTTGCTTGGTAATAGTGGGGTGATGTGGATTTTAAGGATGTGAGATATGAGCAAGTGGAATAAGAGGTGGAAGCTTCCATGGATTGGTAAATTGAGGATGAGGATGAGAAACTTGAAAAGGATTTGGAGGTGAATTTTGGCTAAAGGCTTGGTTTCCATTATCAAAGGAAGGGGAAGGATAAGCAAGAGGAGATGGATTGGGATTGGATGAAGTCAGGGATGATGGAAGCTTAGCACTGATGCCAAGGAGACATCTAAGCATGGAATCCTTATAATTATGAAAGTAGTAGGTGAGGATAAAATTAGTGGTGGTGGATGGGGATGATATGGATGGGACTTGAGGGGAGATTTGGATGGGGGATTGGTGGAAAATTGGAGCATTTTGTCTATTGAAAATAGATTCAAGGTGATCCACAATACTCTCATTGTCATCATTAGGATTATATTTAGGTTGGTCAAAAAGGTTATCCTCATCATCATTGATATGGTTGGGGTTGGTTGAAATGGATGAAGTTGGATTAGAATATATTAGGTTGGACAGAGGGTAGATTAGATGGTTAGACACAGTGGAGGATTAATTGGAAGAAATATTGGCATTGATTTTGGATGAGGATCCAAATTAGGATGATAGATTAGAAATTAACTTGGGGATTTTAAGAATAGGATCTAAGGATGAAGATGGAGGATGGGACTTGATTTGGGGATCGAATCCAAGACCTTAAAATGATTTGATTTTATTAAAGAGGATTATCTATTCTTAAGGCAATGAGCTATTTGAAAAAATACCTCAAAGCAATGTGGTCTCATGGTGAAGGAATGGCATTCCATCACCATGAGACCACATTTCTTCGAGGTATTTTTTCAAAAAAATCATTGCCTTGTCTATGCTATTGCTTACTATTATGCTTTGATAGATTTTTTCCAAGCATCCATTGTTTGTTGGAAAGCACCTATTTTAGGCTTTTAGCAATAGCAGTGCAAGGAAGTGAATTGTTTGATAAAATTCTTTGGTAGACATGTATGGAAAATGTGGTAGAAATATAGAAAAGGCAATGAGTTATTTGAAAAATTACCTCAAAGAAATTGTGTCTCATGGTGATGGGCATCACCATGAGACCACATTTCTTCGAGGAATTTTTTCAAACTCATTGTACCTTGTCTATGTTATTGCTTACTATTATGCTTTAATATTTTTTTTCCAAGCATCCCTAGCATAGACAAGGAAGTGAACTATTTGAAAAAATTCCTCAATAAAATGCGGTCTCATGGAATTCCATGACAAGCAAATGCAATTGGTAGTTGCTTCTTGTTATTAGTTATTCTATGTTAAGTAATTGCATCACTGCTTATGTTGACTTTCTAAAAAACTATATTGTAATTAAAATTTTGTCATCTATCAATATTTAGTTATTATTTATGGAATGTGAACTAATGCTTTGAGTTTGAAAGATCTGAAATGCAATGTAATCAATGATATGAATATACAATACACAAATCTATTAAGTACAATTCATTAGTTAAACTATTTATTCTATGACCTGAGTGAAGGTTTGAACTCCATCGCCACTGGGAGGTGTTGCCATGAGATCTCCAAGATTAACCTATTCAACATCCAAAATCAGATATTAGAATACCATTCATATAACAATGTTATTCACATGTAATATTTTTATTTGTTTACTACGTATATACCTCAGTAGTACATGTTGTGGAGTAATATGGAGGTGGAGGGTTGGTGAAAGCAGTATGAACACTATGACCCTAAATTTCATTACAATCATTAAACTAAATTAGTTAATCTTGCATTTCAAAAATGAAATTTAATAAATTAAATTCAATGAAATTTCTAACATTAACCTAAGTATCAAGGTTGATAGCTTCATTCAAGATGGCATCTATCATCACCAACTGGTCAGCTCTAGATATAGCCTGTGCACCTGTCTCCTAACTATCTATGGGTTCATAACCACAGGTGGACCTGCAAGCCTGACAAATATGGGGTGGAACCCTACTCCTCGAAGTCTCCCCCAACTCATGTTGTACTATAGGACTCACATGCTCTATGATACTCTAGGTCAGAGAAATAATAGACTGTAGAGTCTTGACCTCAACACTCTCCTTCACAATGGAAGGGATAGCCACGTCCTCATAATTTGGTCTGGCAAGTGTTTGTATCATTGGTTGCTAAGGATCAATACATGCCCTTGGTCTATCCTATGCTGACCCACTATGTCTACCCTGGAAGTCTTGCATATCAAAATAGTTGGAGATTTTTTTGAGGACAAATTCGTAGTAGAGTTTCCTCAAGAAATATTACGGGATCTTGTTATTATTGCAAGGAGGATGGTAAAAAACCATCTACCCCTCTGCCAAAAATGGTCCTTTATCCCTTGGTATTTGCACCAATGGATAGGAAACCTCTTTCTTGTAGGGTGAAGAGGTTTATTTGTTCGTGGGTTAGTTAAAAGTAGACACAAATCAAATTTTATAATTTTTTTCATTTTTGACTTGTGTGTAGGATAGTTTATCTACATAAAAATCTTTGTACTCTTGTCTCTTATCCACCTAACCACTTAATTTTTTGCTAATTGCATCTACATGTGTTAACATAGCTTGAAGTGAATATTTAAGCATGGTTCTTTGCGAGGTTGAACTTGCAGGATCCTTCGACCTCCCAATTAACCCATCAATTTGTTTTTTGTTGTTTTCAATTTCCCCCATTAAGTTTTAATGAGTTTGAAGAATTGTTGTAGGAGTTTGTTGGGGTGGTTGTTCATTAGGTATTTGGTCATGAGGTGGAGAAGGATTTTGAGGAGGAGAATGAGATGGATTATCAACTCTTTAAAATTAAAAAAAATAACATCAAAAACATATTAAATCTACCTATTTAACAACAAATTCACAAATAAAACAATTAAATCTTACTCCTTTGAGCTCCCCGTTGACATGGAAGCATTTTGGTGAAGAATTAGTGAAGCATCAATGAAGATATAGTGAAATTTGGGCTCTAAATAATGCGAGTGCGTCTTGGAAGGGTTTGTAGGCTATAAATGGAGGAAATATGACAATAAAAAATATTGAAAATGAAGGTAAATTTTTATCTTAAACCTTGTAAAACTATGTGACTGTAGATCTAATTAAGTATTCTTTGTCACAATTCTTTGTGCATGATTAATCTATTTAGATCAATTCTTTGTCAATGATTTATTCTGTTTAAATCAATTTATATTGTATAGAATTAGATAGAAGATTGTAGAAGAATGTAGACAGAATATATAAGTGTACATGGAGAAACCCTTTCAGGAAAAAACTCCACCAGAGGTGATATTGCTTGTATTATTTAACTTAGAATAAGATTACAATAACACTGTATCAATCCTTGATTGATATGCTTCCTTTTTCTTCAAAAATGCTTCTTCACAACCTGCAATAAACTCATATGAAACTCTTATGCACTTGCTGCAATATATAGACAATAATGCGCATTGTAAACTCCTAAGAGTTGACAATTACAAATCATTAAAGCTTCTCTCAAAAACCTACACCTAGATTTTCCAAGTAGAGTTCCACCTCCTAAACAAAAGTCAAACCAAAGTCTTCCTTAAAATTGGCTCCCCAAACTGAGCACTTAACTGAACTCTGGTCTCAAAGATATCTTGTTGGTGCCCAAGAATGGGCCCCACTTAATAGAGCCTTGTAAATATCTTTTCATGCAAAAGGTGTTAACTGAAAGATGTCAACTTGGGCGCCTAAGGTGGGTCCAAGTCAATATGATTTAACTGAAACATATATCTCCATCAATTTATGCAAACAATGTGCATGCTTGATCATCCCCACTTAACTGAGAGTATCAACATGTTATCTGTCATGCAATTAAAGTCATTAGTCAATTCAACTAGTATACAACTAATAATAACTACGTGCAACTTGCATGCAACTCAAGATAACTACATGCAACTAGCATGCAACTCAAGTCAACTACATGCAACTAAAGATAACTAAACCATAATTGAATTAAACTGAACTGAACTGAATTGAACTTGTGAACCCCAATCCTATACCCACACAAACATAAGAAACAAACACATAATTAGATCAAATGCAAGTGAGAATCAAGATTCCCCATGAAATCCATTTCAATTGCAAAGAACAAGAAATCAGATGAAAAACATAAACAAAAGCTATCAAATCCTATTCAATGTAAATCAAACTCTTGATCCCATGGGGGAGTTGGTGCCAATTTGTGTGTAGGAAATGGCCCTTTCCCAACTCCTATGATGCAATGTTGATGAGTGATGCACTTTTATGAAGATTCAATTGAGCTCCATGATAATCTGCATAACCTAGCTAAGATCTTCACAAAAATGGATGAAAATAAAGATGCTTGAGGATGAAATTGAGTATAGTGAGTTTACTCAAATTGTGGATGATATTGTAGATCCTCAAATCAATAGAGAAGCTCTCTATTTATAGGAGATAAGGATGGAAGAATGTGAAATAGGATGAATGTGGGATTAAAGATGGACCAATGGCATTGTGCCACTTGTCATGATGTGATTGGAGGAGGAATGAGCACATTTTGATGAATGTGCACATAAATGCTATTGGATTCAAATTTGAATTTGATGAAATGACAAGTTGGAGGGAGAGAGGAATGGAGTAAATGTCACTTGGCTCAAGGAAAAAGACATGTAAGAGGCATTTAATGCCTTGTTGGATGTACACATCCTTTTGGGGGGAGATTTCAAATTTGAAGAATATTCCCATTTGATGCCCTTTTGAATGAAAATGGAAGATTTAATAAATCAAATAAAATGATTTATCGTGCAAGTTGCAAAATCTAGAGGATTTGATGGATTAGGATTATGATTAATCAAGATTTGATTAATTTAGATGAAGATTAGCCGATTTGACAATTTGATTTAGATTTTAGGATTAAAATAAATCAAAATTGAGAGGAATAATGATTTTAGATTTAATTAAATAAAGATTGATTTATTTAATTAAAGAAGGTGGTGTTAAATTAAATCAAATAAAGATTAATTAATTTAATTCAAAGAGATGAATTTAGAGATTTAATTAAAGGAGAGACTATAGGATTAATTAAACAAACTGATTTATTTAATTAATAGAGAAGAATGACTTAATAAGATAAAATTGATTTATTTAATTAAGAGAGGAAATATGGTGAATTTAATCAAATAAAGATTTTTCAATTAAATTTAATTAGTAAAAGGGGGTGATTTAGGTGGAAACAATTTTAGTAAGACCAGGATCAGGTTTGTAGGGTCAACTTGTATATTTTTCATGTCTACATTTTGCCCCTCTTTGAAGCAATGCACTTGTTGTGTTGGTTCAAAGAATAAACTGCTGTGATCAAAATTTAAAAGAAAATCATTTTTTTCGGATGCCCCACTGCTACCCAAGTGACAAGGATTACGCTGGTATATTGCCCCCTTGAGAGATCAAGCGGAAATGTTTGATTTTCCGATTGAGATCATGATAAAATATGAGAGAAGTGGTTTTATTGATCAGAGGATGAAAGATAATTCTTTAGAAAAATCAATTATTTGACGTAGACAATTTTGATGATGTATAGACAGTCATTGGCCATCATGGGTAGCCTCGTGTATATTTTGATGTAACACACCAATTTTAGATAGAAATGTTAGTAAAGATAGAAGAATAAGAAGAAAAGAATGATGACAAGAGGATCGAACCAATCGATGAAGCATTAAGAATTTATTAGATATGATGATGAATGATGATGATGATAATGATGATGATGTATTGCTTATCAGAAATTGGGATTTTAAAAGGGCCATTTACCTTATGTTTGATAACACACATAGGCATGATGCATCAAGGTATAAAGAACTAGGATGGCGTTGCACCTAGTGTGATAGACTTTGACTCGATGATTAGATAGGAGTATTCATGTTCACACTTGACATACAGAACCTTATTTAGAATGTGGTTCAGATATTCTAAACATCTCAGACCAAACCATAGAAAAACAAGCCTTCCTATGTGGTCAACAAGACACCTAAAACACCTTCCATACAAACCAAACAAAGCACGTATGACGAAGTTATTTTACAAGAATATCCAACAAGCACAACAAATAAAAAGATAGTGATCGTTGCCCCATTCCTTTCTCTCTAAATACTTTTGTTTGGACATCATCGAGAGGTCATCAGAATGAGCGCAATAAGATAAATAAATAAAAAAGATAAAGTAAACCAACAAGCTAATGTTCTTCATACCGCTAGCCAAGGCTAAATTACAATGATGTTTGATGTTGATGTCCATTGTAGGAATGATGCATCCTAGGACATGTTGTTATCATGTGATGATGAGATTGATATTCTAAGTTGACTAACTTGTTGACTTACTGACCTAGACTTAAGACTTTGATGATTAGGCTTTCACTTTTGAACCTGCTAGACTTGCTTCTGATTGACTTACCAAAGGATGAAAATGATGATTGATTTCTTATGAATGGTGATTATTGCGGGTGAAAGCGAGACGAGATGGATGCACCATTTTGGGTTTTTTCAAATATTTGGATGTTTTTGATGTTTTGAGGCTGTTTTTGGTATTTTGAGATATTTCAATTTTTTGGATTTTTGAGATTTTGACCAAGAGACTGACTTAAAGATTTATCTTAGGGGTCTCAGAAGCTGATCAACAGATTAGCCTTTCCTACATTGTATATGCAGAGACCATGTAGCTCGACTGATAATTGACTTGATTACTAACGGGATAGATAGGCAAACGGGTTGCCATTTTATTGCGATAAATGCCTAAAGGACTGACCTAAAATGTCTCGGGGGATGATCAAAGATCAACCTTGTCAAGTTCAAGCTCAGAGATGATGTAGTTTGGTAAGATGAATCCACTTTTTGATTTTTTTTGATTTTGATATGATTTGGATGTTTTTGAATTTCTGATTTTCTGATTTTTTTTGGATTTTTTGAATGTTTTTGGATTTTTTTGATGAATTTTTTGAATGTTTTGGATTTTTTAATTTTGAGAAAGATCACAAAAAATACCCACGAATCCGATTCGATGCAGGTATAGGAACATGCCCTCAGTGTGATACGATAAACTACTTTGATATAGGCAGGACAAACTGACCTTAGGAATGTGCCAAGTAGTACTAGGGAACATGATACAAACATAAGATCAAGCTATGATATGGATGTGGATGGATGGATGGAAGATTAATGATGAAATGTAATGGTAATGTGTGAGTGGATAAGGGAGTAAGCCGCAAAGATCTTGGTGGATGGAGAGTTTTTAATTTATGTTTGGCGCCTGTTTGGTAGGTTTTCACCAAGGTACTTGTCCAAAGCACCACCAAAGTGGTTTTCACTAGATGTTGATTTTTTTCTTTACTATTTTCAATCCTTTTTCTGATGTTTTTTTTTGGATTTTTATATTTTTTATATTTTTGGCTTTACCCTTAAAAGGTCAGGCATAAAAATTTTTAAGATGGGAATTGTTCATGGGCTCCTGTAGAGGCTCCCCTTCGGGTGTTGATAGCTAGTAGGCTCCTGATTTGTAACTTGTCATGATGATGAATGGCCCCAACCAGTTGGGTTCAAACTTACCTTTGCTTTCTCGATTCAACACATTATTATGATTCTCCTTTAGTACTAGCTCACTGACTTGGAAGGTCCACCACCTAATTTTCTTATTGTAATCGTGTTTCAGGAAATTCTGATAGACTTCCAAGTGATTTAGGGAATCCATGTGTCGTTCATCTAGTAACTCTAGCTCATTTAGCTATGAGACCTGGTATTCTTCATCTGTAATGAAAAGTGTGCGAGTGTTATGTTCTAAAAAGGTTTAGATCATTTGAAAGCAGAGCAGAGTGTGAAGAAGAGTGAAATAAAGTAGAGAAGTGTTCATGTGCTTAACCAGAATTATATTCAGGCATTTGCAGATGCTACTTTCTCAGTTCAAATTCTTCAGATGCTTTTAATCTGAATATTTTTTGTAAGACACTGATTCTTCCTTTGAGCAGTGAGCTCTAGGTAGTGCACCTGAATGCATGTGCATTCCTCTTAATATTCTTCTTATAATTTTAACAAGGTATAACTTGTGGATTAACCTCCACCGTGGTTTTTCCCCTAACACAAAAAAATATTGGTGTTTCTTGTGTTTCTGATGTGTTTTTGATTCATTCTTTCACTGTTAATAATCAGATCTGAGAATTAAGGTTAATAAGATTAATAAGTTTGAAATTATGTAACAACTGATTCACCCCCCCTCTCAGTTGTCTACCCTTGTGTTTCCAACACCTCCTACCCCCTCTCCCTCCCTCCCTCACTCCTTCTATCTCTCTCCCCTCTACGCTTAACTCTCTACCCTTAACCCTCTACCCTCTATCTCTCTCCCACTCCCTCCCTCCCTCCCTCTCACTCACTCTCTCTATCTCTCTCCCCTTTACCCTTAACCCTAAACCCTAAACCCTTAACCCTTAAACACTCTAACCTCTACCCTTAACTCTACCCTCTACTTCTCTTTATCTCCTCCTCCCTCTATCTACCTAGACCTCTCTTTCTTTTTGTCTCACCTCTCTCTCCATCCCTACCTCTCCTATCTCCGCTTTCATATCTATTTCTCTCTACCTAGTTGTCCCTCTATACCTATTTATCTCTCCCTCCTTGCCTCCTCTCTCT
>CM021101.1:182356236-182736183 GCA_007115665.2 Sequoiadendron giganteum | reverse complement strand
AAGAGTGGTGAGATAGAGAGGGGAGAGTGAGAGGGAGGGAGAGATAATTATGAGATAGAGAGGAGAGAGTTAGAGAGAAAGAGGGGGAAGAGAGGGATAGAGAGTGAGAGATATGTAGGTAGAGGGAGGGAGAGGAGAGATAGAGAGTAGAGATGGAAAGAGGTAGGGAGGGAGACATAAGTGAGATACAAAGTGATGGAGGGAGAGTTAGGTAAAGAGAGAGGGAGAGGGGAGATAAAGATAAGTAGAGAGGGAAGGAGATGTAGAGAGGGAAGGGATAGATAGAAGTAGAGAGGGGAGGGAGGGAGGTAGATGTAGGGAGGAGATAAAGGGGTGTGAGAGAGAGAGAGAGGGGAGAGAGGGAGGAAGGGAGAGAGAGAGGGAGTGGAGAGATAAAGAGTAGAGAGAAGGAGAGAGTGAGAGAGAAAGATGATACAACTTGTTGACTACTAAAATTTGACCTTCTAATTACTGAAATTTGAACTGCTGATTATTGAAAATTGACTAAGTCTGAAATTTTTAAGATCTTCCAAAAACTAGAATTTGCATTATAGCTCCTAGAGATTTGAAACCACTCTCAAACATCCTGCCTATATACATGAAATATAAGAAAGTAAATGTCCATATGTAAATTTCAACTTATACTTAAATGTTTATTTGATGTATATAGTTTCCCTGGCAGAGAAAGAGAAAATGAAAGAGTTTAGAAAAATGCATTCCAAAATTCATTGCAAAAAGAAAGAGAACTCACACTTGTTCATTCATTGCAAAATTCAAGCTATTTGGCGAGTGCCAAATTGCCAAATTTGGAACTCACCAAATGGTAAAGCCAATTGGAGAGTGCAATATGGCCTATTACATGATTTTTTTGCAATTTGGCATCGAAATTGTGTCATAGATCCATACACTTACTCAATATTACACAACTATTAGAAGAGAACTACATTACACTATTCTCTTTCCATAATTATAAGATAGCATTACACAACTATTAGATCAATCTCTTTCTTGAGAATTGATTAACCATCACTTATGAATGATAAAAGAAGAAGAAATATAAAAGATACTAAACTTGGTAAATTTTACTAAATTAGATTAAAAGCTATCCACACTTTCGTCTCATTCAAGTAGAAAATGTTTCAATGACACACTACATAAACATGGTCATGAGAGAAGCATACAATTGATTACACAACATATTTGTCAAGGAGGCTTTAGAAACTTTAAGCAAATGCAATGACAGGTGTAAAGACAAATTCCTCAACTGATGCCATCTTCCTTCATGCTTGAGCAAGGAAGCTTTAGTCATAGTAATAGGTAAGTGTTGTAGTGGACATGCATGCAAAATGTAGAAACATAGACAAGGAACAAAACTGTATGATAGAATGCCTCATGGAATGCAATGATTGCAAGATAAGCACAAAATAGACTTGTTAAAAAGGCTATAGAAAGTTTCACGCAAATGCAATAGACAAGTGCAAAACCAAATACCATGACCTCATCTATTACCCTCCTTGCCTATGCCAATATGGGACTATTTGATCAAATGCCTAAATGAAGTATCTTCTCAAGGGTGCAATGAATGCAGAATAACCACAAAGATTTACATTATAACAATTAAAGAAAATTATAAAGATTTATATTATAACAACTAAAGAAACTTATAAGAAGATGCAGTTGCAGGTGTAATTCCATATCTTACGACCTTGACCATCTTCTCCCTCGCCTACATCCTCCACTTGCAAAAAGATCCGTGATCGACTTTCTTATTGATGCAAAGTGAATACAGGAGAGGGAAGAAGGAATCAATTCACTTTGGGATAGGCTATTTGTCCCCTCAGATTAAAAGCAAATGAAATCAATGTTGTGGGGGATGGGGAGTCTAGTTCGATGGGTTAAAGCATTTTGTTGCAAACAAGAGGTCACGAGGTTTAGTCTCCCCTTTGTCCTCGTGATACCACAGAGCATGTCGTGCTAGTCACATGAAAAATGTTGACGAGGTGCACTATACTTTGTAGGGGACTACCAGATTCTTACAGTCTAAAAAAAGAAATCAGTTGTGGAAATTGAACTTAAAACTCACAAATTTAAATAATATTGCAGTACAAGTTAGTTGTGAAGAAATAATAGGAAAGATTAAATAGGATAACAAAATAACATATAAAACACAATATGTCAAAGAAACATGTATGGGACAAAATATATTCTTTAAAGACATTGATTACAATCACATGCAGCTACTGCTATTCAGTTATAATTTTACCCTGATTTGTCTCCTAGACAACAAGATATCTATAATATTTTCAAGATAAAAGCCACCATCAAATTTTTAATTTTGTTTTATTATTCTTTTTTTATTTGGTAAGATTTTTATTTTATTTTATTCTTTAATTATTGTAATTATCTAACAGCCAACTCTAAAGAGAGAATAGTGGCTTTGGGTTAACTTTCGCTGCATGAATTTTACTTGGTCTTGAATTTGTCATGAAGGTGAATTTTCTCACGATGAATTGCTGGCATTGAATTTTCCTGACGTGGAATTTTCCATCAGTAAATTGCTGGCGGTGAATTTGCCGTATGCTCTATCTAAATTTAATGTGATAATAAATAATACAAAACTTTGTAGATTATTCATTAAATATTATAAATTCAAATTAAATAATTAAAAAATACATTTATATTAATTATCACTATTCTTAATTTAGAAGAATATATAAATAATTAGAAAAATACAATTGTGAGTGACAAACCGTTTGAAGCAGTACTAGGATATCTCATAGGCACCAAAAATCAAGAGGCATCAAATGTTAATGTTTCATATCATTTTGTTTAAAGATAACTTTCAAATGGGCATCAAATTATTTTTAATATTGAATCAAATAAGAGGCAACCAACATGCTGTCAAAACACAAAGAAAACAATTGCATTACAATAGCCCAACACAATTCAGAATAGGACTGAAACAAGAAGAACAAGAACTTCATCATACACTGTAACTGTTTGGGTTCCCAATGAAATGGGCGCCTAATGCTGAGACAAACTCTGGAGATTCTAGCTGTGTGAATCTCTAGGAGATCGTGCATATAGTTTGTCTGTAACTGGAGACACGACTAAGAGACAAAAGGCACAGAAAATTCTCCTTAATTCATAAATAAACAGAAATACCCATTAACAAATAGAAATGTCATTGATGAACATGGCTATTTCATAATTTCCCTCACCTTTTCGACAACGTCCTTAGAAATCCTGTCTTGGATATTTCTCTAAGGACAGGGCCACCTCAGGTGTGAGCACTTACCCGGGCCCTCCAAGGCCTTTATAAGCCACAACAAGGCACTTTACATTACACAAAATCAGAGTGTCAACAGGATTCAGCTGCAAATTATCCATGACCCACCGCAGAGCATACAGACGCTGCTCACTCTCATCTGTTGCAACCAAAACTCTTTTAACCTTGGCCTCATGAACTGCCTCTATACTTTCGGCTTTAACGGGCGTCCAGAACTTGTTCACTAGCCTTCATTTTGGCTCAGGCAAGGGGAACGGAGGTTGTAGAATTTGGCTTTACACCTGCCAATTGCAGTTCCTTGAAAGTTTCCAAGGCTTTTTCAACAAACCCATATGGTGAATATCCTGCAACCATTGCAGTCCACGAGACCACATTTGGAGACATTTCTTTCAAAATCCTGAGAGATTCTTCCAAAAACACCATACTGTGCATACCCTGCAATCATTGCATTCGATGAGACTACGTTTTTTTGAGGGACTTCGTCAAAATAGCTTCTGTGCCTCTTCATGCTTCCACATTTTGTATACAGGTCTTCTCGCTGCACTGAAAGCGGCATAGAAAACGAGCCGCCTAGACGTCGAACATGCTTCAGAGTAGGATCGGACCCTCTCTTCTCTACCCACCTACACATCGTCCCTATAAAATTTCTATATCCGTTCTGCTTTGATGGACGCCCACATTCTCTTGTTGGATCCCTTTTATGAAATGATGAATGTGCATACTGTGTGCCAGGGCGCCCATACCTGCCCTCTCTGTCCTTGGCACCTATTTTATTTGTTTTTTTCTTCCCACTGTCGTCCACTGTGGAAGTAACCTGCTGTGGGGGTGGGAACTGGGATGCGACATATTTTTAGTTTTAATTATAAAACTTTGTATACCCAAGAATACAGGATACAGGGTAAAATGACTCTTTGAATTCCTACTACATAACGGTTTATGAGCTGAAAGAGGTGTTTGCAATAATTGCATTTTTTTGCATTAAAATACATTTAAGTTTATAACCAGCAACCTCTTGTAATGTCTTTCAAAATTACTATTATTACCAGTATCAAGCTTTTATAGACATGCAAAAATAAGAACATACATAAGAAGGATTCTGCTAATAGTTTCTCCGATGAGGCATTCAATATCACATGGACTGCAATGATTGCAGGGTATGCACAAAATGAATCTGAAATGAAAAGGCTATAGGATTAGGAACATTCAAACAAATGCAATTGGTAGGTGTAAAGCCAAGCTCCACAAATTTTGTCAGCATCCTCACTGCCTATCCGAAATTGGAAGCTTTGGAACAGGGTATGGACATCCATCAAAGAAAAATGGATAGACGAATTTTATCAGATGTTATAGTTGCAACTGCCCTGCTAGAAGTGTATACAAAATGTGGAAGTACAGACAAGGCATGTGAATAGTTTGATAGAATGCCTCAAATAAATGCGATCTATTGGACTACAATGATTGCAGGATACGCACAAAATGGATCTGGTGAAAGGCCTTTAGAAACTTTCAAGCAAATGCAATTGGGAGGTGCAAAGACAAATTCCACAACCTTGCCAACAACCTTGCTGGCTGTGCCAATATGGGAGCTTTTAAACAAGGTATGGACATCCATCAAAGCATAATGCATACAGGAATACTGTCAGATGATGTGCTTGCAAATACCCTTGTAGACACCGATGCAAAATGTGGGAGTGTAGACAAGGCATGTTAACTGTTTGAGAGAATGCCTAAAAGAGATATAATTTCATGCAATGCACTCCAGCTAAAAATGTTGTATTGTTACACTTACCCTTTTAACAATCTGTTATGTGTTGTATATTGTAATACATGTGGTAATCTGTTTTGTACATTTGATTCACACCCCAAGTTTGCAGCCTTTGGCAGGGACTCCTGCTGCACGACAACGCTCATTTGTCATGTTATCAAAATATCAAATCTGGGGAGGGTCTCAACCCAATTACAAAGCAGTCAAGAAGCAAATAAAATAAAATTAAAGGAGCAAAAGAGAACCAGCATATACTTTTGACCGGAGCAATGAACCGGATATGGGTAAAGAAAGGAATCCAAGACCAAAAAAAAATGAAAAGATGAAGACACTCAAGGCAGTTTGAATCCAAACCTCACCAAAAGGCTCACAATAGGACAAGACCAAAAAAGGATGTCCTGCCATTTTTCAAAGAAGACAGCTCAACCAAAGAACTTGCAAGCACAACTTCAGGTTTTCTTTTAACCTTGCATGGGGATCTTCTACCCACATCAATCTGATCCTTCACAAAAGAAACCAGCACCTTCCCACCTACCAAAGAGCTTTGAAGATGACAGCCAAGGGCAATTTGGTCCCCCACAATAGTTAGTTTCCAACACCTTCCCTTTGAGGACACTCCAGAATGGACGTCTCATTGAAGTGCACATTTTCATGAAGATCTTGGCACATCAAGGAGAAATGCCCAACTTTGTAGAAATGGTACAACGGAGAGGTTTCATAATGAATTTCTTGCTCCCAAACACCAAGCTTGGAGCAAAGTTTAATATTGTTAGGCAATTCCGAAATAGTATCAACACAGACACAAAATCGAGCAAAATAGAACTTTTTTCTGAATTTTCTGACATTATCAATGGCAACAAACTGTCCAATTACATCATCAATACCTTGAATGATACTTTCATCTTAGAACTCCAAAGAGAGCCCTAATAGACGAACCCAAATAGACACCATATTAACTTTGGTACCATCAAAACCAATAATCCATCTTACTAGAAGAAGAAAGGCCTTACCAAGAAACTAGAAACCTTCCTGAAGAACACTGGTGCAATCCTCGAAGGATTGTAATTACTTTAGGAGCTTATCTTATTATCCCTGAATGATATAGATATCTAACTAGCATTGAGGGTTATATTTTAGAGAAAATTTTGCAGTTCTTTTACGGCTTAAAACAAAACAAAGCGTATACGGGTGTCAATCCTCATTCTAAAACTTGTTGAAAAAGGCAGTCCTGCTATAAAATCCCAACAAATCTCAGGTGGAATATTCATCAAAATCTCCTGTCCCCGATCAGTTGGGTTATTCAAAATTTATAAAGATGAAGAAAATCTCAGAGCATTTTAATATGTTCAAGCATAGAGTGCAAGGATGTTTTGAAGCCTCTCAAGTTGAAGGGGGCTCTTGTTCAATCCAAAAAGATGAGTCTCAGAAGCTTGTGTCTACTTTCCATGAAACTGTAGAGGATGGTAACGATAAATTTAAGTTATTTCTCTTTCTAATGTTTGTATGAAATCAAAAAATCATTTATTTTATACCCAAGTTCCTACTTCATCAAATCTGAAAAAGGGTGAACACCATAATGTTATGTTGCAGTGAAGGATGATTCAAGGCCTGCATATCCATCCACTTGTGAAGTGATAGAAACTGCTGTGATCAAAGAAGAAACTGTGAAGATTGTCTCAGTTTCGGTATGTAGGTCATATGAGATTTTTGGCTTCAGGCAAATTTACCATCAAGTCAATAAATTCACCTCTAATTATTTATTGTCAACAATTTATCATCATGACAAATTCATCTCGTGAAAAATTCACCTTCATGAATTGCTCGGAAATTGTTAACAGTGAATTTTCCACAAAATGAATTTGTCATGACAATGAATTGTTGATGGTGAATTTGTTGATGATGAATTGTTCTTTCAACTTATTCCAACAGAAGTCCAGCAGATATGCTGATTGATAGATGCTTTCACATCCCAGGTACAGGAAAGAGAGTTTAAGCCTGTGGGCAGAGGGCCAAAGCCCCCTACTGTCAAGACAGGATCTCGAGGTCAATACCATTAGAGAGTTCTACTTTTCCTTTCATGAAGGAGTAATAAAGATTTGAATGCTCCAATCGATTTCATAACTTTTTGGGAGAGATTGATAGAGTATTTTGTTGTTTTGGTTTTGTTGTAGGTGAAGCCTCTATTTTGTGGACAGAGCAGCTGAGTCTACTGGTTTGTTATACTCTATATGTGTACATATTGTGTAACAGTATATCTGTATTCATATGTGTTTCTCGTACCTTCCACTTATATGTAACCATCTGAATATGTTTGCAGATAAAATATTTGTAACTGTATTATGTTGGCTACAAATATTGGAATAACATTTTATATGTAAGTTTATATTACGTTAAGAGGGATTGATTGTACATTTAAGTGGAGTAATATTAGGAAAGATAATATTTTGGTAGGCTAATGTCTATAAAATAATTGTTGTTGTTGATGATGTGATGGTGGTGGTGGTTGTTGTTGATTATGAGATGTATGTTAGTAAACAATTAAAGTTAAAGAAATATGAATTGATAGGTTAATTCAAATCGATAAAACTTGAAAATTTATTTCACATAATTTATATGTTGTAGATATAATTGTAAAAGAAAATTTATTTTTGTTTAGTGTTAATCTAGGTTAATTGAGTAAATGTAATCAGTTGAGCACAAATTAATCTGGATTAAAAAATGATACTTTGAAATGATAAATGAGATTATTTCAACAATCAATTTAGGAAAGTAGCTGCAAAAAAGGTTAATGCCACTTAGCTTGTTGATTGAAGAATGTAGGTCTTTGATAAAGAGTATGGCATTTGGTTGATATTTTCATAGTAATGTGATCTTTATTAGTTAAATGCCTCAAAACTCCATAGATCTAGGTTAGATCCACAATTGTAAATCCATCATCTACATCTAGACCTTGCAAAATGTGAAATTTTGCTATGTGGTTCACTTGATTGAGTTTCATCCTTCTATTTTTTTATACTTTTTATATATAACTAAGGGCTAATAATATTTTGAAATACCTAGAAAGGGCTATCCTTGTTTCACAAGGAGATGTATTCTCCTAGGTCATCTCCTAGAAATTTGTGTAAAAGTTAGAAGATGGTAGGTGATAGTCCTAAAATGATATATACACATTTGTTACTCCATTTAGTGCAGCAAATCCAAATGTTTTTCTATTGTTTGCTCTTTTAATACTCTAGGATGAGAGGGAATGCTTGAGAAAGGAGATATAAAGTGAATGATAATGAATGTCTTTGAATATCAATACATAACATCAAATTTCACAAAATGTGTACTTAGTTAGCTTAGGTGAGAGAAAATAAATGGGGCTAATCAACCAAAATTTAAATTTGAATTTTAAAAAGGCTTGGGGTGGGAAAACTTGATCATATCTACGTGTATAATGGCTATTATTTGGTATGTGTATAAATAAGTGTAATAAATTTGTAGGTAAGATGAACGTATTGGAGTATGTGCATCTAAGGATAAGGTGAGGGCAAAGTGCATGGGAACATGTGAGTATAGGGATGGGTAAAGGCTAGGGGAATGAATCTAACTTTATATAGGATTGCACTATTTGTCATTATGTACGTGTATAACTATCTCAAAATAGGCACAAAAGTAAATGGAAAACTACATGGGTATGCAAATTTCACCATTACCTTTTTCCCCACTTTGAGGTTCATATGAATCATAAAATGATTATGCATCTCAAAGTATGTAGTACTTACAAACCTAAATTTAAAGTAAATATTTAAATATTAAAGGATATGAAAAGGATCCATGTAATGTAACAGACCCTACAAGGTGTTGTGTAATTAATTTCTTTGGTATACACTCTTTAGGGGTACCTACAAAATAAAGAAAAAATATGAAATGTGTAGCTTTTGTCTCATAAATTAAAATTAGGTGCAAAATTCTTGAGCTTGCTAGTTATCTAAGAAATATGAAAAATATGAAATGAGTCTTGGAGGAAAATTCAACCTATTTAAAAAATGATGATGATGTGTTTGGCTTGGTTTCCATGGGATGACAAGGTAGATGGAGTGCACGGCATGTGATATGACATTAATATATTTGGTCATAGTGATGAGTCTTTGTATCATATGCTTCTACCTAAAATCTCAATGTAAGATTGTTAGTGACAACATATGTTCCCCCTCTTCAATTGGTTATATCCATTGGCTACAAGCAATTAAAGTAGAGGGAAAACTATACATAAATCTAAGTACAATCTAAATATAAGCATGTTAGTATGTAAATAATGTAAATGTATATCAATGCTAAATACAATATGTGATAAGGATGTAAACATCTAATATGGTAAAGCATGGTAAGTGGATGAGGGATGGAGATAGGATCTAGGATGTGATATTTCTCCTACCATAGGTAATATGAAATGGTGGTGCATCATCCAAGTGCATGAGAACACACAATGGCATAGATAAGGTGACAGGTCCCTAATGGATATAGGTAGGAGGGTGATCCCACAATAGTGGTTTACAATTTTTGGCCAAATTGGACACTAAAATATTTTTTTCTAACTAAATCTTCACTTTCGGGCACCTATAGCGGCTAAATCGTGAGGAATTTGAAGATGATGTAGACTAGTGATTTGTGGCATTTTGTCTGTAGATTCTAAATATATTTTTTTCAAAAATTTTGGAATCAAATTGTACTTCTTTTTCCATCTCCTTTGAAAACTAGTTTTTTTCAACAAACAACATTTTTATGGAGTGACACTCACCTTATACAACATAAAAAAAATTCCATGAAAGATAAAATTCTAATTTTTTCAAATTTAGATTTTTAACTCCAATATCTAACCCTTTCATTTGGTTTCATAGTGTTGTATTGAATGTTTTTTCCTTAATCAAGTTTCAAAGTCAAACCAATTACAATTCAAACATAGGTGGACCATATATATCATAAATTTTTTTGTATGTATCGAAATTCTTTTTTTTTTACTGGATCAAGGACATCGCACATATTTTTCAAAATTTTATTTCAATAATCTGCTATTTTTCAACATGTGTAGAACAAAGAGCTTGATTTTCGGTGAAAAACCTATGTTTAATCAAACTAAAAAAACAAAGACATAATAAAATCAAAACATATTAAAATTATATTTGTTGGATAGCTCATTCTGAGGACTACCATCATCCAGTTGGGTCTATGAAATCTCCTCCATTTTCATCGTCAATCCGAGCTTCAAAGCATAAAACTATAGATTTTTTTTGTGCCCGAGGGGGAGAAGGAGGGAGAAGGGGGGTTCTAGCAAACCAAGGGGGGTTTTCTCGAACCAGGGTTTGCTCAAACCAGGGTTTTCTCAAACTAGGGTTCGCTCAAACCAGGGTTCGCTCGAACCCCCCTTTCAAAAAGTTTTCTTTTTTGTTTAATTCCCCAGAAAGAAACCTATGATTAGACCCAACATTAAAGGGGCTCGCTTGAACCAAATAGTTTGTTCAAACCCCAAAAAGATTTTTTTTTGCATGGGGTCATTTTTTGTAACTTTTCCTTCCTCACTCGAATTGTAAACCACTTTTGTGGGTTTACCCAGGAAAAAGGGCCATTTGTGGGAGAAGATGTGATGCACCCAATGTATTAGGATGGTAAAGTACATGTATGTAATATTAAGGAGAGGAAGACATGATGCCCCAATATAAAAGGTATAGTTGTAGTAATGAAAATGTGCATACTCTACAAGGTGATTGCAAAAAGATGGGGGCCAAAAAGTGGCCAATTTTTTAAAAAAATGAAAATAAATTACATGAGAACGTTATAACACACTCGCCAAGCACATTATGTCATATTATAAGAAAAAAGAAAAGAAAATTCAATTCATTATTTCATTGTTCTATTTCCTCCATCCACAGCTTGCAAACCCTTCCTAGGCGTGCTCACATTATTGAGAGCCCAAATTTCACCATTTCTTCATCGATTCTTTGCCAATTCTTTGCCAGAATACCGCTACGTCAATGAGGAGCTCAAAGGAGTAAGCTTTTATTGTTCTTTTTTGTGAATTTATTGTTAGATAGATAGATTTAATATGTTTTTTATGTTAATTTCTTTAATTTTTAGGAGTTGATAATTCACCTCCTTCTCCTCCTCAAAATCCTTCTTCTCCTCAAAATCCTTCTTCACCTCATGACCAAATACCTAATGAACAACCACCCGAACAAAATCCTCCAACAATTCATCAACATTCTCCTCGAACTCAACAAAATTTAATGCGAGAAATTGAAAATAACAAAAAACAAATTGACGAGTTAATTGCAAGGTTGAAAGATCCCACAAGTTCAACCTTGCAAAGAACCACTCTTGCACAATCACTTGAAGCTATGATAACACATGTAGATTCAATTAGCAAGCTATTAAGTGGTTGGGTGGAGAAGAGATAGGATTGCAAAGAGTTCTATGCAAATAAACTATTCTACACACAAGTTGAAAATGAAAAAATTACAAAATTTGACTTGTGTTCCCTTTTCACAAACCGACGAACAAATCAACCTCTACACCCTACAAGCAAGAGGTTTCCTATCCATTGGTGCAACCACCAAGGGATAAAGGACCATTTTTGGCAGAGGTGGTGGATGGTTTTTGATCATCCTCCATGCAACAATAACGAGGTCTCATAATATTTATTAAGGAAACTCTACTACGAGTTTTTCCTCAATAAAATCCCCAACTATTTTGATATGCAAGACTTCCAAGGTAGAGGTGACCAGTGGGTCTGCATAGGATAGACCAGGGGCATGTTTTGATCCTCAACAACCAACGAGATGAGCTCTCGCCAAACCGGCTTACATGAGAATGTGGCTATCCCTTATGTTTTGAAGGAAAGTGCTAAGGTTGAGACACTATAGTCCATTAGTCCCTTGACCCAAAGGATCATAGAGCATGCTAGTCATGCAGTACAATGTGAGATGGGGGAGACTTTGAGGATTAGGGTTCCACCCCATATATTTTAGGCTTGTGGGTACACCTATGGTTATGACCCCACAAATATTCAAGAGGCAGGTGTGTAGGCTACATCTGTAGCTGACTAGTTGGTGATGACAAATGCCCTCCTGAATGAGACTTTAGGCCTTGATACTCAAGTAAATGTAAGCAATTTCTTTGAGTTTAATTTATTAAATTTCAATTTTGAAATGCAAGATTAACTAATTTAGTTTAAATATTGTAATGAAATTTCAGAGTCATAGCATCCATTAAGTTTTCAATGGTCCTCCACCTCCGTATTACACTACGGAAGTGTAACTAGTAAACAATTGTAAATATTACCTGTGAATAGCATTGTTATATGAATGGTATTCTAATATCTAATTTTGGATGTTGAATAGGTTAATCTTGGAGATTTCATGGCAACACCTCCCAATGGAAATGGAGTTCAAAGCTTCACTCAGGTAATAGAATAAAGAGTTTAACTAATGAATTGTACTTAATAGATTTGTGTATTTTATATTTATATCATTGATTGCATTGCATTGCACATCTTTCAAACTCAAAGCATTACGCCACATTGCATAACTAATAACTAGATGTTGATAGATGATCAAATTTCAATTACAATGTAGTTTTTTAGAAAGTCAACATAAGCAGTGATGCAATTACTTCACATTGCATAACTAATAACTAGGAGAAGCTTCCGATTGCATTTTCTTGTCATGAAATTCCATGAGAGCACATTTTATTCAGGCATTTTTTCAATCAGTTCACTGCCTTGTCTATGCTATGGATTCTTGGAAAAAATCTATCAAAGCATAATAGTAAGCAATAGCATAGACAAGGCAATGTGTTGTTTGAAAAAATGCCTCAAACAAATATGATCTCATGGTGATGTCCATCACCATGAGACCACATTTTTTTGAGGTATTTTTTCAAATAGCTCACCACCTTGTCTATGCTACCACATTTTCCATAGATGTTTACCAAATCATTTTATCAAACAGTTCACTTCCTTGCTACTACATATGGCTAAAAGCCTAAAACGGGCGCTTTCAAACAAACTATGGATGCTTGGAAAAAATATATCAAAGCATAATTGTAAGCAATAGCATTGACAAGGCAATGAGTTGTTTGAAAAAATTCGTCGAAGAAATGTGGTCTCATGGTGATGGAATGCACCATGAGACCACATTTCTTTGAGGCACTTTTTCAAACAACCATTGCCTTAAGAATAGATAATCCTCTTTAATCAAATCAAATTATTTTAAGGTCTTGGATTTGATCCCAAAATCTAATCCCATCCTCCATATTCATCCTTAGATCCTATTCTTCCAATCCCCAGGTTCATTTCTAATCCATCATCCTAATTTCCATCCTCATCCAATATCAATACCAATCTTTCTTCCAATCAATCATCCACCATGTCTAACCATCTAATCTATCCTCCATCCAACCTAATCTATTATAATACACCTTCATCCATTCCAACCAACCCCAACCATATTGATGATGATGATGATAGGCTTTTTGACCAACCCGAATATAATCCCAATGATGATAATGAGAGCATTATGGATCACCTTGAATCCATTTTCAATAGACAGAATGCTCCAATTTTCCACCAATCCCCCATCCAAATCTCCCCTCAAGTCCCATTCATATCATCCCCATATACCACCACTAATTGTATCCTCACCTACTACTTCCATAATTATAAAGATGTCATGCTTCGATGTCTCCTTGGCATTTGTGCTAAGCGCCTATCCTCCCTATCTTCATCCAATCCCATTCCATCTCCTCTTGCTTATTCTTCCCCTTCCTTTGACAACAAAAACCAAGCCTTTAGCCAAAATTCCCCTCCAAATCCTTTTCAAGGTCCTCATCCTTATCCTCAATTTACCAATCCATGGAAGCTTCCACCTCTTATTCCACTTGTTCATATCCCACATCCTTAAAATCCACATCACCCCATTATTACCAAGAAAAGTCATCCTGTGTATCTCATAATAACTTCCTCCAAGGACTATTTGCAAAGGTGGTTGTTTCCACATGCAAAAACAAAGTGGTGCAATCTTCCCATATCATGCATCCACCTTCATCACCCCCAAATCAAGACAAAACCTAATATCCTAAATCTTATGAATCCCCTATCAATCCATCTATCCAAGTTGAAAAGTCTATAAAACCTTCCTCCCTCATCACACCATCCATATCAAATGAACTATGTCCATCTCCTAATCCAAATCATGCTAACATAGATTCTCCTCCATATAAAGATCAATGAAACCCTTCTCCTCCATCATAGGGTGAACCCACAATAGTGGTTTACAATTCGAGTTAGGAAGGAAAACTTCCAAAAACCTCACCCATGCAAAAACAAATCATTTTGAGGGGTTCGAGCGAACTAAAGGTTCGAACGAACCCAAAAGGGGTTCGTTCGAACTAGGGTTCGAGCGAACCCCTTTGCATGTGGGAACCCACGTTTCCCATTGTGGAAAACCGGAACACCTCTCTCTATCCACGACAATACAAAAGCGGCTAAAGCAATTATCATAAGTAACCCTCCCGTTTTTGACAAATTAATTGGTTATAAATTATATAGTTGATTATATATTTGATCATATGTAATATTGCCTCTTGTGTTTTTTGAATGAGAAAGTGGAATAGAATAATCAGTAGAGTTCCCTTAAATAGGGTTTCCACGGGGTAGAACCTCCTCAAGGAATATAAGGTTTTCATGAGGCTGATCCTGAGCCGCCATCCAAGCACGAATACCTTCGTTCAAAAGAATATTTTTTGTATAAAAAGTCTCAAATTCAGGATCTTCTGCTACACGAATCTCCTGGGAAACAAAAATATGAGTCAAGCCAAAAAGGAGAATGAAAACCTCTCTATAATACCTAATATAGACCAGAGTACCAAAAGTTCAAAAGAAGTTCAAACAAACTGATAATGGTTCATCATTGTAGAGTATAGCATGATCATGACCATTTTGGCAACCCCAATTTTTTCAAATTAATGGAATTATCCCTCGTAATAGGACAACATTATCTACATTAATGTGTTTTTCAATCATAACATTTTATAGATGACTTTGTTTTTCTATCATAACAACATTATATAAGATGATTCTATTTTTCTATCATAACAACATTTTATAGATGACTCTGTTTTTCTATCATAACAACATTATATAAGATGATTCTATTTTTCTATCATAACAACATTATCTACATTAATGTGTTTTTCTATCATAACAACATTTTATAGATGACTCTATTTTTCTATCATAACAACATTATATAAGATGATTCTATTTTTCTATCATAACAACATTTTATAGATGACTCTATTTTTCTATCATAAATAGTTTTTTCGCAAAGATCATTTACTTCTATTAATTTAGACAATTTTCATTTTCTTGATTATCGAATCCCTGAATTCCTTCCCAGGCTAGTTATTTCTACCATTAAATGAAATTCCTTATTTAATCATATTAAGTATTAACTCCTTTAGTTAAATAAAGAATAATTATTAAATTGGGATCATTTATAGCATGGCATTTATCTCAACATTTATTATATGCCATTGTCTCTCTTTAAAGAATGATTTTGTCAAATTTATTTATACAGTTTATACTTTCTATATAGTTGGTTAGGATGAATCCGAACCATTCAATTTCAAATATAATGCAAAGTGCCGACTATTCAAAAACTTATAAGAAACATGAGACAACCAATAGAAAATAGAACAAAATCTCTTGCTCTTTGAGGATGTCCTTAGCGTAAAGGAGTATGTGCTAGGGTGTATGTGCGACTCATTTGGATCAGAAGCTGAAATGAACTAGGAAATTTCTCTAACAAGAAGCAAGAAGAACTTTTCTTCTGTTAAAAAGTACAAATCTATCATCTGGTTCGAGCGAACCCCCCTTTTCCCACCTTCCCACCCTCCGACACAAAAAGACTCCAAATTTTTGCCCTTTGAAGCTCAGGTTGAGGATGAAAATGGAGGAGACTTCACAAACCCAATTGGAAGATGGTACTCCTCAGAACAAGCTATCCAATGAATATAATTTTGATATGTTTTGGTTTTATTATGTATGTGTTTTTTTAGTTTTATTAAACATAGGGTTTCCATCGGAAATCAAGTTCTCTATTTTGCACATGTGGAAAAATAGCAACTTATCAAAATAAAATTTTAAAAAATATGTTTGGGCTGGGTATTGATGTCTTTGATCCATTAAAAAAAAATTTGAATTTCGATACATACATCAAAATTTATGTTGTACACAGTCCGCCTATGTTTGAATTGTAATTGGTTTGACTTCAAAACTTGATTAAGGAAAAAATATTCAATAAAACAATATAAAACCAAATGAAAGTGTTAGATATTGTAGTTACAAATCTAAATTCAAAAAAATTACAATTTTATCCTTCATACAAAAAAATTTATGTTGTATATGGTGAGTGTCACTCCTTAAAAATGTTGTTTTAAAAAAAAACTAATTTTCTAAGGAGATGGAAAAATAAGTGCAATTTGATTCCCCAAAAATTAAAAAAAATATTTAGAATCTATAAAAAAAACATGACAAATCACTAGTTTTCATCATCTTCCAATTCCTCATAGTTTAGCCATTATAGGAGCCTGAAAGTGACAATTTAGCTAAAAAAAATTAGTTCGGTGTCTAGTTTGCCCAAAAATTGTAAACCAGTATTGTGGGATCACCCCATATGATCCCCTTCCATCTCATGATCCCATTTCCAATCAAGACCAACAATCCCTTCCATCTCATCTAATTATATCTTTCCATCTCAAGAGCAAGATATCCCTTCATCCCCCTCTCCCCCACTTCATCTAATGGCATCCTTCTGTGTATAGACCAAAGTACCTCTTCCACTCCATTGTATGATCACTCTCAAAATGTGGTCTCAAAGTACACCTTCCACCCCATCTAATGATTCTCTTCCCCTCATGATCAAAACACCCCTCCATCTTCATGTCATGATCCCCCTCCATCTCATAACCAAGAACACACTATACCATCCACCACATCCTAGCATAATAGCATAGACAAGGCAATGAACTGTTTGAAAAAATACCTTAAAGAAATACGGTCTCATGGTGATGGAATGCGATGACAAACAAATTTTCCATGGCATTCCATCACCATAAGATCACATTTCTTTGAGGAATTTTTTCAAACAGTTCACTGCCTTCTCTATGCTACCACATTTTTCATACATGTCTACCAAATCATTTTATCAAACAGTTCACTGCCTTACTGCTATAGATAAAAGCCTAAAACAAGTTCTTTTGAACAAGATTTGGATAGGGAAAATAGTAGGAATAATAGTAAGAAATATATAGCTCATTAAGTACTCAAAATTTTGTTGATTATCTCATACATTATAAGCCATGACCTACATCACTATTCTAGTTTTTGTGATTGAATAATTTGTTGTTTTATTTTCAGATGATGCAAGTAGAAACACCTCCCGATGTTGATACAAAAATGGAGCATGATGTATCTTCTTCAATACACAAATCGATGACTCTCACGATGGTATGAGGCAAATTAGTAAATTTCAAATTACATTCTTTGTTATAGTTGTTTATTATTGAAAACTCAAATGATTATTGATTTGTAGTTTAATTTATATCTGGATGGTTTCTATAGGAATTTGGCATGCTAGAGCCTAGGCATGTAGATATTTCGATTCAGGAGAGAGATCATCTGGTGGCAGTAAGTGATTAATTTGTTAAATATATCATTTTTTATAATGTAATTTCTATATATTAATGTCTTTACTTTTTATTGTAATAGTTGAAGCTTGATCAAGAACTAAATAGGAGGAGTAGCCCTCGAGTTCAAAGTAGACGGTGTCATTCGCATCTCCATCCCCCCAAAAAGCAAAGGTCACTCGTCTATTTTCTTAACTTAAAGGGAAATGGCTTTTGATTGGGGTCCTTTGTTGTATGCCTATATGACATTTTTGGACATATTTTTTATTGCATATATTTGACATTGTATGCCTATATGGCATTCTTCTAAGCCTATATGGCTATTTTGTATATATTTTATACTTATATCGACATATATTTATGTATTCCTACATGGCTATTTGGTTAATACACATCTTTTTTATTGATGGTGTCCATATTTGCATTATAAATCCACACTTCAATAGATATTTGTAGATGATTTACTTCAAATATTTAAAATCCAAGTGTTTTCCATTCACTCTTCTTTTCTATAATTTTGAATATATAATAAATTTTGAACATTATTCTCATGTAAGATTATTGAACATTAAATCAATCATATGAATATAGTAATGATTCATGCTTCATGCTTCATGTGCTTCATGGAGGAAATTCATGTGTATGCTTCATGCTTCATGCTACCATGCTTCATGCTTCATGTGTATGCTTCATGCTTTATATCATTGAGGAAGACATCTACCATTCCACATGTATGTTGCATGCTACCATTCACTCATATGCTTCATGCTTCTTGTGTATACTTCATGTGTTCACATGTATGATTCATGCTTTGTGTGATTACTTCATGTGTTCATGTGTATGATTCATGCTTCCTATGTATACTTCATGTATTATGTGTATTCACGTGTATGCTTCATGCTTCCTATGTATACTTCATGTATTACATGTATTCACATGTATGCTTCATGCTTCCTATGTATACACCATGTGTTCATGTGTATGCTTCATGCTTACTATATATACTTGATGTGTTCATGTGTATGATGCATGCTTCTTGTGTATACTTATGTATTACATCATTGAAGAATTCAATCAAGAATATAACTAAAGGAAATATTGCAAATAATTTAATTTAGGTTCTCACAAATAGTGATTGTATAAATTTGGTTGTGACTTTTCAAAGGTGAAAAGTTGTGACCCTTCAAATAGGAAATACTATGAACCTTTTATAACGAAGGGAGGTGACCATGCCTAACATATATGTTCCCACCTAGACATGTTGATGCTAACTATTTGGCCCCATGAAGAACAAAACAAAAAGCAGCCTACCTTGCAACTTTACACTACATGCATCTGACAGTTTTGGGGCATTAGAAAAACTTTCACCATAGGCAAATGACTTGGAGCTATCAAAAACCAAGAGAGGTTATTGTAGAGGGGCTCTATGTGATCTCATAGCCTCATAAAAAATGTTTGTAAGTGCCACGATTTCTATGTAATCGCTCATCAAAGTTTTCTACCCTTTTACACTTTGGTCTCTTAAGAGACTTTGTTGATGCAATGTAGCTCAGACCGTTTCAACAATTTTGGGTATGAAAAAAGACCTTGCCTAGAATAAACCCAGCCATCTAAACATGTTGGAATAGTCAGTTTGATCGTATGAAAAACACAAAATAAGTTACACCACTTTGCAACTTTACACTACATGCAACTGATCCGTTTTCTATCAACTAAAAACTCTTCACCATAGGAAAATGACTTGGAGCTATCAAAAATTGAGAGAGGTTATTATAGAGGGGCCCTACATGATCTCATAGCCTCAGACAAAAAAATTCTAAGTGACACGGTTTCTAAGTAATCACTCGTCAAAGTTTTCTACCCTTTTGCACTTTCGTCTCTTAAGAAAATTCACCAGTACAATGTAGCTCGAACTGTTCCAACATGTTTCGGTGCAAAAAAAGAACTTGCTTAGCATAAACCCACCTATCTAGACATGTTGGAATAGTTGGTTTGGTTGTTTGATGAACATAACAAAAGTTACACAACTTTGTAACTTTACACTACATGCAACTGACTCGTTTTCCATCAATTGGAAACTCTTCACCTTGGGAAAATGAATTGAAGCTATCAAAAACTGAGAGAGGCTATTGTAGAGGCGACTTATTTGATCCTACCTCCTCAGATGGAATTTTTCTAAGTGCCATGATTTTTGAGTAATCTCTCATTGAAGTTTTTGACCCTTTGCACTTTAGTCTCTTAAGAGACTTTGTCGATACAATGTAGCTTGGCTCGTTCCAGAATGTTTGGGTGCAAAATAGGACCTTTCTTACCAAAAATCCACCCATATGAACATGTTGGAACTCTTGATTCAGTCATACGATGAATAGAATGAAAGTTACACCACTTTGCAACTTTACACTACATGTAACTGACTCGTTTTCCATCAACTAAAAATTCTTCACCACGGGAAAATGACTTGGAGATATCAAAAACTGAGAGATATTATTGTAGAGGGGCCCTATTTGATCCTGTAGCCTCAGACAAAAATTTTTTGTCACAGGTTTTGAGCAATCACCCATCAAAGTTTTCTACCCCTTTGCACTTTGGTCTCTTAAGAGACTTTTCCTGTACAATGTAGCTCAGACTGTTCCAACATGTTTGGGTATTCAAAATAGGACGTTTCCTACCATAAACTCACCCATTTGGATGTGTTGGAATTGTTGGTTCGGTCATATGACAAATAGAATGAAATTTACACCACTTTTGCAAATTTACACTACATCTAACTGACCCATTTTCTATCAATTGAAAACTCTTCACCCTGGGAAAATGACTTGGAGCTATAAAAAACTGAAAGAGGTTATTGTAGAGGGGCCCTACATGATCATGTAGCATTAGAAAAAAAAATTCTAAGTTCTACGATATCGAGTAATTGCTCATCAAAGTTTACTACCCCTTTGCACTTTGGTCTCTTAAGAGACTTCGCTGGCACAATGTAGCTCAAACTGTTTCGACATGTTTAGGTGTGAAATAGGACCTTTTCAATAATAAATATCTATAACAACAAATGTAATTTGAAATTTACTAATTTTCCTCATAACCTTGTGAGATCCATCGAGTTGTCTATTGCCGAAGATACATCACGCTCCATTTCCCTATCAACATTGAGAGGTGTTTCTGCTTCCATCATTTAAAAATAAAACAATAAATTATTCAATCATGAAAACTAGAATAGTGATGTAGGTCATGGCTTATAATGTATGAGATAATCAATAAAATTTTGAGTACTTATTGAACTATATATTTCTTTCTATTATGCTTACTATTTTTCTTATCCATAGCTTGTTTGAAAGAACATATTTTAGGCTTTTATCCATACTAGCAAGGCAATGAACTATTTGATAAAATGCTTTGGTAGACATGTATGAAAAATGTAGTAGAATAGAGAAGGAAGTGAACTATTTGGAAAAATGCCTCAAAGAAATGCAGTCTCATGGTGATGGAATGCCATGAAAAATTTGTTTGTCATTGCATTCCATCACCATGAGACTGCATTTCTTTGAGGCATTTTTTCAAACATTTAATTGCCTTCTCTATGCTATTATATTGGGATGGGGTGGATGGTATAGTGTGGTCTTGGTTATGAGATGGAGGGGGATCATGACATGAAGAGGGAGGGGTATTTTGATCATGAGGGTAAGAGCATCATTAGATAGGGTGGAAGTTGTACTTTGAGACCACATTTCAAGAGTGATCATACAATGGAGTGGAAAAGTTACTTTGATCTGGACACGGATGGTTGTCATTAGATGAAGTGGGGGAGAGGGGATTGTGAGAGGGGGATGAAGGGATATCTTTCTCTTGAGATGGAAAGATATCATTAGATGAGATGGAAGGGATATTTTGTTCTTGATTGGAATTGGGATCATGAGATGGAAGGAGATCATATGATGGAGGAGAAGGGTTTCCTTGATATTTATATGGAGGGGAATCTATGTTAGCATGCTTTGGATTAGGATATTGACATAGTTCATTTGATATGGATGGTGTGATGAGGGAGGAATGTTTTATAGACTCTTCAACTTGGATAGATGGATTGATAGGGGATTAATTTAAGATTTAGGGTATTAGGGTTTATCTTGATGTGGGGGTGATGAAGGTGGATGCATGATATGGGAAGATTGCACCACTTTATTTTTGCATGTGGAAATAGCCACCTTTGTAAATAGTCCTTGGAGGAAGTTATTATGAGACAAGGGATGAATTTGCTTGGTAATAGTGGGGTGATGTGGATTTTAAAGATGTGGGATATGAACAAGTGGAATAAGAGGTGGAAGCTTCCATGGATTGGTAAATTGAGGATGAGGATGAGAAACTTGAAAAGGATTTGGAGGGGAATTTTGGCTAAAGGCTTGGTTTCCATTATCAAAGGAAGGGGAAGGATAAGCAAGAGGAGATGGATTGGGATTGGATGAAGGCAGGGATGATGGAAGCTTAGCACTGATGCCAAGGAGACATCTAAGCATGGAATCCTTATAATTATGAAAGTAGTAGGTGAGGATAAAATTAGTGGTGGTGGATGGGGGTGATATGGATGGGACTTGAGGGGAGCTTTGGATGGGGGATTGGTGGAAAATTGGAGCATTTTGTCTATTGAAAATAGATTCAAGGTGATCCACAATACTCTCATTGTCATCATTGGGATTATATCCAGGTTGGTCAAAAAGGTTATCCTCATCATCATTGATATGGTTGGGGTTGGTTGAAATGGATGAAGTTGGATTAGAATAGATTAGGTTGGACGGAGGGTAGATTAGATGGTTAGACATGGTGGAGGATTAATTGGAAGAAAGATTGACATTGATTGTGGATGAGGATTGAAATTAGGATGATGGATTAGAAATGAACTTGGGGATTGTAAGAATACAATCTAAGGATGAAGATGGAGGATGGGATTTGATTTGGGGATCAAATCCAGGACCTTAAAATGATTTGATTTTATTAAAGAGGATTATCTATTCTTAAGGCAATGAGCTATTTGAAAAAAAACCTCAAAGCAATGTGGCCTCATGGTGATGGAATGGCATTCCATCATCATGAGACCACATTTCTTTGAGGTATTTTTTCAAAAAAATCATTGCCCTGTATATCCTATTGCTTACTATTATGCTTTGATATATTTTTTCCAAGCATCCATTGTTTGTTGGAAAGCACCTATTTTAGGCTTTTAGCAATAGCAGTGCAAGGAAGTGAACTGTTTGATAAAATTCTTTGGTAGACATGTATGGAAAATGTGGTAGAAATATAGAAAAGGCAATGAGTTTTTTGAAAAAATACCTTGAAGAAATTGTGTCTCATGGTGATGGATATCACCATGAGACCACATTTCTTTGAGGCATTTTTTCAAACTCATTGTACCTTGTCTATGTTATTGCTTACTATTATGCTTTAATATTTTTTTTCCAAGCATCCATAGCATAGACAAGGCAGTGAATTGTTTGAAAAAATTCCTCAATAAAATGCGGTCTTATGGAATGCCATGACAAGCAGATGCAATTGGCAGTTGCTCCTAGTTATTAGTTATGCTATGTGAAGTAAATGCATCACTGCTTATGTTGACTTTCTAAAAAACTATATTGTAATTAAAAGTTTGTCATCTATCAACATTTAGTTATTAGCTATGCAATGTGAAGTAATTCTTTGAGTTTGAAAGATCTGAAATGCAATGTAATCAGTGATATGAATATAAACTAAACAAATCTATTAAGTACAATTCATTAGTTAAAATCTTTATTCTATGACCCGAGTGAAGGTTTGAACTCCACCGCCACTGGGAGGTGTTGCCAAGAAATCTCCAAGATTAACTTATTCAACATCCAAAATCAGATATTAGAATACCATTCATATAACAATGCTATTCACATGTAATATTTTTAATAGTTTACTACCTACATACCTCAATAGTACATGTTATGGAGTAATATGGAGGTGGAGGGCTGGTGAAAGCAGTATGAACACTATGACCCTAAAATTTCATTACAATCATTAAACTAAATTAGTTAATCTTGCATTTCAAAAATAAAATTTAATAAATTAAATTCAATGAACTTGCTAACATTAACCTAAGTATCAAGGCCGATGACCTCATTCAAGATGGCATCTATCATCACCAACTGGTCAACTATAGATATAGTCTATACACCTATCTAATAACTATGTATGGGTTCATAACCATTGGTGGACCCGCAAGCCTGACAAATATGGGGTGGAACCCTACCCCTCGAAGTCTCTCCCAACTCATGTTGTACTACAAGACTCACATGCTCTATGATAGTCTGAGTCAGAGAACTAATAGACTGTAGAGTCTCGACCTCAACACTCTCCTTCACAACAGAAGGGATAGCCACTTGCTCATAAGTTGGTATGGAAAGTGTTTGTATCGTTGGTTGCTAAGGATTAAGATATTCCCTTGGTCTATCCTGTGCCGACCCACCATCTCTACCTTGGAAGTCTCGCATATCAAAATAGTTGGAGATTTTGTCGAGGACAAACACGTAGTAGAGTTTCCTTAAGAAATATTACGAGACCTTGTTATTGTTGCATGGAGGATGGTAAAAAACCATCCACCACCTCTGCCAAAAATGGTCCTTTATCCCTTGGTGGTTTTACCAATGGATAGGAAACATCTTTCTTGTAGGGTGTAGAGGTTTATTTGTTCGAGGGTTAGTGAAAAGTGGACACAAATCAAATTTTATAGTTTTTTCATTTTTGACTTGTGTGTAGGATAGTTTATCTACATAAAAATCTTTTTACTCTTGTATCTTATCCACCTAACCACTTAATTTCTTGCTAATTGCATCTACATGTGTTAACATAGCTTGAAGTGAATTTTCAAGCATGGTCCTTTGTGAGGTTGAACTTGCAGGATCCTTCAACCTCCCAATTAACCCGTCATTTTGTTTTTTGTTGTTTTCAATTTCCCCCATTAAGTTTTAATGAGTTCTAGGAGGATGTTGAGGAATTTTTGTAGGAGTTTGTTGGGGTGGTTCTTCATCAGGTATTTGGTCATGAGGTGGAGAAGGATTTTGAGGAGGAGAATGAGATGGATTATCAACTCTTTAAAATTAAAGAAATTAACATCAAAAACATATTAAATCTACCTAGATTTAACAACAAATTCACAAAAAAAAACAATTAAAGCTTACTCCTTTGAGCTCCCCGTTGACATGGAAGCATTTTGGAAAATAATTAGTGAAGAATCAATGAAGATATAGTGAAATTTGGGCTCTCAATAATGCGAGCATGCTCTGGAAGGGTTTGTAGGCTACGAATGGAGGAAATATGACAATAAAAAATGTTGAAAATGAAGGTAAATTTTTAGCTTAAAACTTGTAAAACTATGTGACTGTAGATCTAATTAAGTATTCTTTGTCACAATTCTTTGTGCATGATTAATCTGTTTAGATCAATTCTTTTTCAATGATTTATTCTGTTTAAATCAATTTTATCTTTTGTAGAATTAGATAGAAGAATGTAGGAGAATGTAGACAAAAGATATAAGTGTACATGGAGAAACCCTTTTAGGAAAAAACTCCACCAAAACCGATATTGCTTGTATTATTTAACTTAGAATAAGATTAAAATAACATTGTATCAATCCCTGATTGATTACTTCCTTTTTCTTCAATAATGCTTCTTCACAACCTGCAATAAACTCATATGAAACTCTTATGCACTTGCTGCAATATATAAAAAATAATGCGCATTGTCAAATCCTAAGAGTTGACAATTACAAAGCATTAAATCTTCTCTCAAAAACCTACACCTAGATTTTCCAAGTAGAGTTCCACCTCCTAAACAAAATTCAAACCAAAGTCTTCCTCAAAATTGGCTCCCCAAACCGAGCACTTAACTGAACTCTCGTCTCAAAGATATCTTGGAAGCTTCAACTCAAAGCTGGTGCCCAAGAATGGCCCCACTTAATAGAGCCTTGTAAATATCTTCTCATACAAAAGGTGTTAACTGAAATATTCCAACTTGGACGCCCAAGGTGGGTCCAAGTCAATCTGAGTTAACTGAAACATATCTCTCCATCAATTCATGCAAACAATGTGCATGCTTGATCATCCCCACTTAACTGAGAGTATCAACCTATTATCTGTCATGAAATTGAAGTCATTAGTCAAGTCAACTAGTATACAACTCATAATAACTACATGCAACTGAAGATAAATACATGCAACTAGCATGCAACTCAAGTCAACTACATGCAACTGAAAATAACTAAACCATAATTGAACTAAACTGAACTTGTGAACCCCAATCGAACTTTATAGTACTTGGCTTCTAGGTTCTTGCAATAGGCGAAGGGCTTAGGATCATCATAGATTGTGACCTCTTGGTTTTGGTATGAAAAATTAACACATTGGTGGAAGGTTGATGCAATTGCTTGCATCCCATGGATCCATGGGCACCCCAAGACGATGTTATATGGTAGATCAAGATCAAGCACTTGATAGGTGGTTTCCATAACACTTGGCCCTACTTGAATAGGGAGTTGAAGAGTTCCCTGAGACACTCTTTCTTGATCGTCGTAAGCCCTAATTGTGATACCCTTACCTTTTTCAATTGAATCTTTAGAGATTCCAATTTTTTTGATAAGTTTGAGTGAACAAATATTGAGGCTTGCACCCCTATCCACCAAGACCCTTTTGACCTTATTTTTGTGAATCGAGACTTCAAGGTGGAGTGCGTGATTATGAGATGGTTGGGTGGGAAAGTCCTGATTGAAAAATGTGAGTAGATTCATAGTGGTGATGTTACCAACCATAGCTTGGAATTGCTATGTATCAAGGTTGGTGGAGATGGTAGACAAAGCCAATGCTTCCTCAAGGATTTCTCTGTGGGCAACTGAAATTTTTAGTAACTCCATGAAGGAGATATGAGTAGGGGTTCTTTTTAACTGGTCAAGGATGTTGTAACCATTAGGGATGGATTTTTGATTTGAGGTGGAGGTCTTAGTTGGCTATGATGCCCTACCAATGGTGACCTTGCCACCACGTGTGGTGACTCCACAATCCACTTTGGCTCCCTTGATGCTAACACCAGTGACCATTTCATCAAGGCATGTGACAACTCCTTCATACACATGGCTCACATTGCCATACTTTTGATTCCCTTTGTTGTTTCCCTGGTTGTGATCGAGCATCAAATTCATGTATATTTTCAGATCTTGATTACCAGTCGATTGTTCAACATTTATGATTTCATCATTGATGAGATCTTGGATGAAATTTTTTAGTTTCATGCAGTTGGCAGTCATATGCCCCTTGAGCTTATGATAATCACATAGTAAATTTTCATTGTACTAGGGTGGTTTCACGTGAGGCTCCTGGTAATTATCATAAGTGGGAATTTTGATGAGGTTCTCATTGACCAAATTATTGATGATGGATTCAATTGATTCCCCAAGGGTTGTGAATTTACGCTTGGGGGATACTTGTTTCACAGAGGTGGTCCTCCTTGATTATTGAGTTTGTTGATTTGATTGTGGGGTGGTTGTTGGGTTACCACATTGGATTGCATGTTATTGTGATTATTGTTCTATGGTTGATGATGTGTTTGGGGATTCTTCTTTGGAGCACTGATGACGACCTTGGCATCAACCACTCCATCATTGGTGACATTCATGTTCTTTTCCAATGTGCGAGGTTTCTCATTGTAGCTGGTGGATGGGTGGCTATCTTGATTTTCAGGATATGTAGGTGTGCCCCCTTGTGTGATAAGGGCCCTTTCGATGTTGAGTGCCTTGGGGATCAATTAGTCATATGTGGTGATGCATTCAATCTTTAGATGAAATGCTAAGTTTTTTTTCCAGATTAGCAATGATAGTGTAGATTTGTTGCTCTTTTGGCATGGTCCACTTGCTCCAATTGGTCTTGGATCACCATCATTGTAGGAAGGAGGCAAATGACTCCCCCTTCCCCTATTTGAGTGTCGATAATTCCTCTAGGCTAAAATCCGTTCCGATGTTTTAATGCATAGTTTTTGAGGAATGTGTCTATGATTTCTTGGAATGTTTTGATGCCCATAGGCACATGAGAGAACCATTCCATGGCGGGACCAGCCGGGTTCTGAGGGATCAGCCGCATCAAATATGTATCATTGTAAGTGACTTCCATGCAATTTACTTAGAATTCCTTGATGTGATCTTCAGGGTTTCCCAACCCATGATATTTTTTTCAAATTTGGGGATTCTGAATCCCTTTGGGAATGGTATCATTTCAAGGCTCCTATCAAAAGGATAGGGACACAAATTATCAAGTCTCCTTGTTGTTTTTTCTTATTGAATATCCAACACTTGTTGTGAGAGTATTTTGGTTTTTGTCGTCATGTCATCTTGTGGATCAAGAGGTGGAGTGAATGTGTTTTGAGATGGTTGAGGTGTTTGATTGATGGGTGAGGCACTGGTGGGGTTTTGTAGCAAGCTTTGTTGTGTGATTAATGCCTGCATTTTCTGCTGAGCCAACAATGCTTGTTGTTGGTTGTGTTGTTTTTGTGCCGACAAAGCTTGTTGTTGGGCTTGCTATTGAGTCACTAGTTGTTGTGCTTGATACTCTTGCAGAGCTTGTTGATAGGCTTGTTGTTGGACTGCTTGAAACTATGCCTGATACTGGGCTTGTGCTTGTTCTTGTTGAGCTTGATATCAAGCTTAGGCTTGAGCATGCACTTGTTGGGCTGCTTGTGCAACTTGTGCAACCTATGTGGCTTGTGTGGCTTGAGCTGCTTGCATAACTTGGGCATCTTTTTGTTGTTGTAACAAAGCTTGGGCTTGAGTAGCCTATTGTGCATGTTGTTGTGTTGCTAATTATGCTTGTGCTTGTTGGGCAACTAACTGTGAAGCTTGTTGATTTTGGATTTGTTGGAGTGCCTTTTGATAGGCAGCTTGTCGAACTGCTTGCAATGTGATGTTGAATGAATTTGCCATGTTGGGTTTTGGCAGTGGTGGTGGATTAGGAATAACGTTGACCGTTATGATGAGCGGAATGGTCATTTTGATGATCAGAGTTTGAGTGGTGGATGGTGTGATTGAGATGCTTGGTCCTTGGGAAACCATGCTTTGAGATATTTAAGGAATGGTGGATGTATTGATTATTGGGGTTTCTTGGATGGTTTCCATCTTTTTTTGCGATATCGATGGAAAAGTGGGAGCATTTGGTATGATGCTCTAACTCATGATAGTGGGATTGCCTTGATTTGGTTGATTGATGCTGGGTAGAGGAGGAAGGCCCAACCCAAGGGGTGATGTGGATGTAAGTGGTAGAGGTGGAAATGGTGGAAAGATGGGCAGTGTTCTCTTGAAGGGATGATGATGAGGGATCAAAGACTCTCTCAGATCCAAATAAATCACTATCTCCTTGTGGGGTCATAGGGAGAGGGGTTTGCATGTCGAGCAGACCAGCTGGTGTTGCATGAAAGGTGGATGAATTGGTATGATTATGTAATGTGAGTGAAACATATGGGTGCAATGGATTTACTAGGATGGATGGGCCCAATATGGTGTTTGCATCCAAATCTTGGTTAATCACAAGGGGGTGTGCTTGAAGGGCATGAAGCAATGAGCTTCCCTTTCTAACAATTGGCGGAGTTGGAGTGATGGATGATGTGATCTGGGGGATGCTTTGGGTGATGTTTCGACATGGGGTAATGGGTGGGATTGGAGGCATGATCTCAAGAGGTTTCTCCACAAGAGTGCTTAAGTCATAGTTGGAAGGGAGTTTAGCCCCTTCCTTGGCCAATTCCAACATGTATTGGGAGGGATATAACCTCATCATGGCATTAACAATTAGATGATTTTCAAGATTTTGGACCATCTCAAGGATTTTTTCTTGTGTTATCCCTAAGACATTGTTGGTGATGTCCTTTACTTGACCCTCCTCCTGAGGATTTTGTGATGGTAGAGGGAAATTACTTAGGGGATTGCTCGATCCAACGAGATTCATTTCAAGAGCAGTTTGGCTTAGGTCACTCAAAGTTGATGTTTCCTTGGTGATTTCCATATTCTTCTTGTGTTGTGATCTTGTTTGCACCATAAAAGAAGGATCAATTTTCAAGAATGTGTTTTCTTTTCGATTGCTCTAACTTTAGGCACAAAAAGAGGAGAACTAGGATGATTAAGGATCAAAGAGGAGGGTGAGATAAATGGAAAATGGATGATGTGGATGATTGAACTCTTGAGAAACCCTGGGGAGATACTAAACTTTGTGATTTGATTTGATTTGATTGATTCAAATAGTGAACTTGTAAACTCTAAGAGGTTGGATTTTGTCTTAGAGTAGACTCATACACAAGATGATAATTTGACTAGAGGTGTAAAGAAGGATTCATCAAGACACCCCTAACCAAACAAGATGATTTTGGATAATGAACTCCTAGACCCCAAGATGTTGGATTTTAGCAAGAGGTAAATTTGTCCACAAGGATTTGATAATTTGATCAAATAGGTGAAGGATTCATCCCCACATATCTAACCAAACAAGATGATTTTTTATTTTCCCAAGTCTAGAATAGATGATGTTTTCAAGGTTTTCAAGAGTTGTTGGTGAGGTGATTTTTGATTTTGATGGTTGAAAGATAGGTGAGAGTGATGATTTTGATCTTAGACCAAACCTAGGTAGGACTCCTTACAAGACCTCGGTATTGAAGAACACGCTTGACACTTCCTATGTGAGAAAAATAAAATCTTTGAAAGAGATCAAGATTTTGCTAACAATAAAATTCATACAAGTTAAGGTTGTTCTTTGAAGCTTTCTTGTAAAAATTGTAAACCAACCTTTCTCTTACCTCATGAAGCCTTGAAAGATGTTCTTCACGAGCTCTTGGACTAATACTTTTGAACTTAGGTTTGCGGATTTTTATTTTGCGGGAAATCATTTGGAAGAACACATGTGTGGGGTTCAATTGTCCTTATCTTTGCTTAATGAGTTCTTTTTACCACAAAAAATTCTTTGATTAAAAGTTTCAAACTAGATTTCTAATGTCCTAACTTCTTCTCATCCCACAAAGTCCATTATGTGGAAATCAAAGAAATCAAGGCAAAATTTTCCTAATGTTGACTTTAGTAAAATAAAATTGTGATTAAATCCAAATACTTAGATGACTCTAGGAATGAAATCCCTAGGACAAGCATGAGCACTTGAATTCGTTAAAGGTATTTCCTTTCCTAAAGGGTTTGAAATTTTGAGGATCTTGTGAATGTTTGTTTTCAATTGTTTTGAGATCCAAGAAAAATGTTTAACTGACTCAAAGATTGCACAACCCTAAGATGGAAAAGAAAATATTTGTTGATTTCCCACTTGGACGAATCTAGTTACGCTTACTCTTAGTGAATGATTAAATGCTTGAACACACTGGCTCTCCTCCATGTCACACACTTCTCGGGTCATCCAAGCATCAGTACCCATGAATATCCCATGGCATACTTCTCATTTCTACTAAGAGTTGTAAGAATGTGGGACGGCTCCGGAGGTCCGATCTCCTGATATCAACAAATAATGAGATTTTTGGACTCTAAACAAAAGTTCATAGTAAGGGAATCCAGTTTAGGGGATGCAATAATAAAATCCTTGTGAGATATCTCCCAACCCTTAGAACAAGGGCTTTATGCATCATAAAGATACTGGGGGAGAGTTATCATGCACCGTTTCCCATTTTTTACGATTTTCATCATAACCACAAATTTATATAGCAGTTTGGAAGAGCCTGGCTTATGCTCGTTATCACTTGGGTCGTTCCCTTGGGGTGAGTACTTTTTCCCACCAAGGTAGGCCCTCTAAAGGTACAAAAAATCAAGTAAGTACATTCATAGTTCGATCGATCTTTGTTGAGAAACAAAGAGAGAACACTCGTGATGTACTCCACTCACACTCACAAGATTGGTTCAATTTTTAAAACCCAAATGAAATTTGGAGGCAATCGCTTTCACAACTTAAGATCACCAAAAGGAATTTTGATTCTCAAGATCACTACAAAGTGCGAGAGAAGTGCATACATCATTTTTGATGATATTATTTTGGGTAAGTGACTACAAAAAAAAGATGCACATGTTCATTTTAAATCCTCAAAGCAATGATTTTATTCTTTTTAAAGCACCAAAAGGAAAGATGAAAGTTGTCTTGTTGAATTGTTAACCTCAAAAAATCTAGTAGGTTGTTCTAAATTTATTTTTAGTGTCCAAAAGAAATTTAGTGTCTCCTAAAAGCATGAAGGTAATCAAATACTTAGAAAGGGATTATAGGTTCTCCCAAAGTGTTTAAAAGCACTTAATACAATAAAGACAATAATGTCATAAAGACTCTTCTTATCTCCCTCCTTGCCTCAACATGCAAACTAATTAAAACCAGGAAATACAAAGACAAAAAATAGGTTAGGAGTTAAAAATGCCAAAAACAAAAAAGAACATGTCAAAATAAACTCAATTTGAACTTTTAACTCCACCCTAGCGGCATAGTTCGCGAGTGCAGTGGAGTTTATAAATTCCAACAATGTTGCTAATGACTGAGAGCGACGCTCTGCAGTGAAACGAAGACCGTGATTGTGGCTCTGTTTGACCAGTGGTGGAGTTTGAAATTTATGAAGTCTGCGAGGAACTTTGAAATTTGAATTTTGTTGGTGCGAAGACTCTAGCAATTGATTTTGGAGATTGGAGCAGCGCAATATAGCGCCACTTGATTGCCAGAGATTGATTTTTTTGGAAGCTGCAAAAAAACACAAAAAGCACAAAATTTTCAAAAAAACGTGATGAAATCCTTCAATCCAACCCTCCCTCTAGCGCGAAAATGTGAACCCCAATCCTATACCTACACACACATAAGAAAAAAACACATAATTAGATCAAATGCAAGTGTGAATCAAGATTCCCCTAGAAATCCATTTAAATTGCAAAGAACAAGAAATGAGATGAAAAACATAAACAAAAGCTATCAAATCCTATTCAATGTAAATCAAAATCTTGATCCCATGGGGGAGTTGGTGCCAATTTGTGTGTAGGAAATGGCCCTTTCCCAACTCTTATGATGCAATGTTGATGAGTGATGCACTTTGATGAAGATTCAATTGAGCTCCATGATGAAAAATTTGCATAACCTAGCTAAGATCTTGATAAAAATGGATGAAAATAAATATGCTTGAGGATGAAATTGAGTATAGTGAGTTTACTCAAATTGTGGATGATATTGTGGATCCTCAAATCAATAGAGAAGCTCTCTATTTATAGGACATAAGGATGGAGGAATGTGAAATAGGATGAATGTGGGATTAAAGATGGACCAATGGCATTGTGCCACTTGTCAAGATGTGATTGGAGGAGGAATGAGCACATTTTGATGAATGTGCACATAAATGCTATTGGATTCAAATTTGAATTTGATGAAATGACAAGTTGGAGGGAGAGAGGAATGGAGTAAATGTCACTTGGCTCAAGGCAAAGGACATGTAAGAGTCCTTTAATGCCTTGTTGGATGTACACATCCTTTTCGAGGGGAGATTTCAAATTTGAAGAATATTCCCATTTGATGCCCTTTTGAATGAAAATGGAAGATTTAATAAATCAAATAAAATGATTTATTGTGCAAGTTGAAAAATCTAGAGGATTTGATGGGTTAGGACTAGGATTAATCAAGTTTTGATTAATTTAGATGAAGATTAGCTGATTTGACAATTTTATTTAGATTTTGGGATTAAAATAAATCAAAATTGAGAGGAATAATGACTTTATATTTAATTAAATAAAGATTGATTTATTTAATTAAAGAAGGTGGTGTTAGATTAAATCAAATAAAGATTAATTTATTTAATTCAAATAGATGACTTTAGAGATTTAATTAAATAGAGTGAATTATTTAATTAAAGGAGAGACTATAGGATTAATTAAACAAATTGATTTATTTAATTAATAGAGAAGAATGACTTAATCATTTAAAATTGATTTATTTAATTAAGAGGGGAAATATGGTGAATTTAATCAAATAAAGATTATTCAATTAAATTTAATTAGTAAAAGGGGATGATTTAGGAGGAAACGATGTTAGTAAGATTAGGATCAGGTGTGTAGGATCAACTTGTATATTTTTCATGTCTACATAATATAATTGATACTGGATTGATACTAGACTGATAGTGCCACTTCACTCTTTTAAATGTCAATCCCTATTTTTTAGGAACCTAGACATGCATTTACTGAAGTATTATCAATCCTCAAAACAGTTAACTAAAACAAGGTGGGTTCTACCTTCCATGTGGGCACCCCATGTGATCCTATTATTTAGGAACTCAAAATGGACACCCTCACATGTTCCTATTATTTATGAATAATTACAAATGTCAATTTACATGTTCATTTCATTCGAATTTAATCTCTTTCTAATCCTAGTGTTGGGGAACACTTTCCAAGGACCTAGGAGATACATGAAATAATATTTAGGATTGCAATTAAATGGAATCCTATTCCCAACATTCTCCCACTTGACATTATATATTGCAATTATTCTAAACAAGGAATCATTATTATAAATCAAGTATAGGACTCAAGGTCAATGGCCTTCCTGCACCAAGAAAACTTATCTATAGGAACTGGTTTCATAAGATAATACGCAACATTAAGCAAAGTGTCAAATTTCTCAATTAATACCTTCCCACTCTCAACCATTTCTCACACAAATTGATACCGAACATCAACATGCTTAGTATGAGCATGATACATAGTATTTTTGGCTAAACAAATAGGACTCTGACTATCACATTCAAGTCTAATTTTCTTGCTATTAAAACCAATACCTTTCCCAAGTCTCTATAACCAAATTGCCTCTTTAGAGGCATGTGTAGCAGCCATTTAATCTACTTCTGTGGTGGACAAAGAAACCATGGGCTGCCTCTTACTCATCCAACTAATCGCAGCTCCAAACCAAGTAAACACATAGCCACTTTTCGACCTTCGACTGTCCAGGTATCCTGCCCAATCTAGATCAGCAAAACCCTGTATGTCCAATGATCTATGCATAATATCAATATCATTAGCACCATGATAAACCAAACAATACTCAGAAGTACCTTGTAAATATCTAAACACCCTCTTAATAGAAGTCCAATGTTCTTTACCAGGGTTAGACATAAACCTACTTAGAGCTCCCACTGCTTAGGCTATATCTGGTCTTGTACAGACCATTGCATACATCAAACTACCAACTACACTAGCATATGGAATTTTAGACATTTCCTCATGATCAAAATTATATTTAGGACTCATGTCTAAACTTAACTTCATGCCAACTGGTAAAGGAATATTAATTGGGTTTACTATCCTGCATGTTAAACCGTTTCAAAATAGTATCAACATGGTTACTTTGACTTAAGAAAAGCTTTTTGTTACCTATATCTCTATTGATCTCCATACCAAGGATATATTTTGTAGCCCCTAGATATTTCATCTCAAACATGCTAGAGATTTGTGCTTTCAATTATTTGATCATTACCTTGTTGTTACCAATAAACAACATGTCATCAACATACAAGATAATAATTAAAAGCTAATCATCAATAAACTTTATGTAAACACAATGATCTTACTCACTCCTAACATAACCAATTTTTAATGCAAAAGAATCAAACTTCTGGTACCACATTCTAGGTGACTGTTTCAATCCATGTAAATATCTCTTTAACCCACAACCAAAGATTCTTTTCCTTTTACAACAAAACCATCAAGTTGCTTCATATAAATCTCCTCATCAAGTTCCCCATTCAAGAAAGCAATTTTCACATCCATTTTCTCTATCTCAAAATCATAAGTAGCAGTAATAGATAAAGAGAATCTGATAGAAGTTAATTTAGCAACAGGAGAGAATATTTCATTAAATTCAACTCCCTCTCTCTGGGAGTAGCCCTTGGCTACTAATCTAGCCTTGTACCTTTTGAGATTACCATTTCCTCCAATTTTCTTTTTAAAGTTCCATATACAACCAATGGGCTTTCTTCCTTTGGGAAAACTCTCATGATCCCATGTGTCATAAGCATCCAAGGAATCCATTTCCTCATGCATAGCTTGTGACCAAAGCTTTTTCTCATCTAAAGACAAAGATTTCCTATAAGAACTAGGTTCATCATTAGTACTCATCAAAGAAAATATACAATGAAAACTAGGTGGGCTATACTTATCAACAAGATTTCGTTGTCTTGTGGATATTCTCAAAGAAGGTTCTTCTTGTTCCTCAATATTCTTATTTAGAGCATCTATCTCAAAACTCTGTGAACTCTCCTCATCCAATCCATCACATTTTTCTTCAACATGTGCATCTTCATGCTTCTCAGTTTTTGTCTCAAAATGCACTGTTCAAGAAGTATCCTTCTCCTTTGGTTGTTCTTCTCCTTAATAAGATCTAAATTCCTTTTAAATCACATCTCTTGATAAAGTACTTTTTTGGGTTGGAGGATTCCAAAGCTTGTAAACTTTTACATTTTCACCTTAACCTATGAATATGCATTTTTATGCTTTTGGATCCAACTTAAATCACTTTTCTTTAGGCACATGAATAAAAGAATCACAACCAAAGATCCTTAAATGTGCAACACTAGGTTTCCTACCTAACCACATTTCATAAGGGATTTTATCTTCAATAGATGAACTAGGAGATCTATTGATTAAATAACAAGAAATACATACCACCTCGACCCAAAGGCACCAATCTAGCTTAGCACTACTTAACATACTCCTAGCTCTTTTCATTAAGGTTCGATTCATCCTTTCTGCTACTCCATTTTGTTGAGGTTTCTATGGAGTAGTTTTATGTCTCACAATTCTTGCATGCTTACAATAATCATCAAATTCCTTAGAAAAATATTCACCACCATTATCTGATCTCAACACTTTTATCTTATGATCTGATTGTTTCTCAAATAAAGCCTTAAATTCTTTAAACTTATTGAACACATCAGATTTGTTATGCATAAAATAAATCCAAGTGTATCTTGAGACATCATCAATAAATGTGACATAATATCTAGATTTTCCAATAGAGTCAATATCCACAGGACCCATGATATCTGAGTGAATAATCTCTAATAATCTTTTAGTTTTATTTGTTCCTTTAGGAAATGAAGATCTAGATTGCTTTCCAAACACATAATGCTTTCAAAATTCATTTTTTCCAATATTATAATCAGGAATACCATCAACCAATTTCTTATTAAGAATGCTCCTAAGACCTTTTTCACCAATGTGGCTCAATAAATGGTGCCACAACATACATGTATTCTTAGCTTCAGTTACATTGGTTGATTTATTCAAATTGGAGGTATTCAACTTAAACAAAGTCCCAAGTTGAGATCCTTTAGCAACCACCATATTCCCTTTCACCAATCTGCAACCACTTTTATCAAATGTCACATGCATTCTAGAATCATTAAACTTAGATACAAAAAGTAGATTTCTAGCAAGTCCTGGAATATGTAAAACATCATTAAGGGTATTAACCCTACCATCACTGAAACACAACTTTACCTCTCCTTTTCCCACAATCTTTGTTGTGATATTATTTCCAAAGAAGACATTTCCTCCATCATATTCAGTATACTTAGAGAACCACTCCTTGTTAGGAGTCATATTATAGGAGCAACCTGAATCAATAAGCCAAGAGTCATCACTAACATTTTTACATGAAATGATCAATGCATCATTACTGTCATCCAAGGATTTCTCTGTAGAAGCATCAAAACTCTTTTTATTTCTCTTACAATCCTTCTTTATATGTCCCAATTTTCCATAGTTCCAACACTTTACCTTACTCTTACCAAGGGTTTTAGACCATCCTTTTGACTCACCCTTTCCTTTCTTGTCTCCCTTGGGTTCCTTTTCCTTAGGCCTACCTCTTACAAACAAGGCATCTTGGGAACCCGATTTAGACTTCCTCCTCATCTCCTCTGATAGGAGAGTAGGAATTATATTGTCCATCTTAGGATTTGCACCACTACCACTGATAGCAACAATTAGATTTTCCCAAGACTTTGGTGAAGAACAAAGTAACAAAATGCATTTATCTTCATCTTCTAGCTTTACATCTACATATGCTAACTAACTCATAAACAAATTGAAAGCATTTAAGTGATTTGCAATAGAATCACCATCTTTCAACTTTAAAGAATACAATTGTCTTTTCAAATATAACTTATTAGTAAGACTTTTGGTTTGATAAATATCACCTATTCTCTTCCATTATTTATATGCAGTAGTTTTATCTAAAAAATTCAAGAGAACAACATCAGAAAGACATAATCTTATGGTTCCTCTTGCCTTTTTATCAAGCTTAGCCCAATCCTCATCTGACCTTGATGCAGGTGTCTTTGTCTCGTTACAAAAAACTAACCACTGATCTCTCTCTTGAAGGAGATCTTCCATTTTAGTTTCCACAACTCATAACTATACCCATTGAATCTTTCAATATCTAAACAAGAATTGGAAGTCATTGTAACACACTTCTTTTACAAATCTACAATAACACAATAGTAAAAGCTCCCACTACAACCAAAAAACCTTCAAAATTTTAAGAGAAAGGTGTCCCAAACTCTACCCAATCATTAGATCCGATACCAAATGTTGAAAATGAAGGTAAATTTGTAGCTTAAAACTTGTAAAACTATGTGACTGTAGATCTGACTAAGTATTCTTTGTTACAATTCTTTGTGCATGATTAATTTGTTTAGATCAATTCTTTGTCAATGATTTATTCTGTTTAAATCAATTTTATCTTTTGTAGAATTAGACACAATATTGTAGAAGAATATAGATAGAAGATAGAAGTGACACAACATATACGTGGAGAAACCATTTAAAAAAAAACTCCACTAGAACCAATATTTCTTGTATTAATTAACCTTAGAGTAACATTACAATAACACTGTATCAATGTTTGATTGATATGCTTCCTTTTTCTTCAACAATTCTTCTTCACAACTTGCAATAAACTCATTTGAAAATCTTATGCACTTGTTGCAATATATAGACAATAATGAGCATTGCAAACTCCTAAGAGTTGAAAATTACAAAGCATTAAAGCTTCTCTCAAAAACCTATGCCTAGATTTACCACGTAGATTTCCACCTCCTAAATAGAAGTCAAACCAAAGTCTTCCTCAAAGTTGGCACCCCAAACTGAGCACTTAACTAAACTCTGGTCTCAAAGATATCTTTGAAGCTTCACCTCAAAGTTGGTGCCCAAGAATGGGCCCCACTTAATAGAACCTTGTAAATATCTTCTCATGAAAAAGGTGTTAACTGAAAGATGCCAACTTGGGTGCCCAAGGTGGGTCCAAGTCAATCTAAGTTAATTGAAACATATCTCTCCATCAATTTATGAAAACAATGTGCATGCTTGATCATCCCCACTTAACTAAGAGTATCAACCTATTATTTGTCATGTAATTGAAGTCATTAGTCAAGTCAACCAATATACAACTCATAATAACTACATGCAACTTGCATGCAACTCAAGATAACTACATGCAACTAGCATGCAACTCAAGTCAATTGCATGTAACTGAAGATAATTGAACCATAATTGAATTGAATTGAACTAAACTAATACTAGACTGATAGTGCCACTTCACTCTTGTAAATATCAATCCTTATTTTGTAGGAAACTAGACATGCATTTACAGAAGTACTATCAATCCTCAAAATATTTAATTGAAACAAGGTGGGTTCCACCTTCCATGTGAGCACCCCATGTGATCCTATTATTTAGGAACTCAAAATGGACACCCCAAATGTTCCTATTATTTAGGAATAATTAAAAATATCAATTTACATGTTCATTTCATTTGAATTCAATCTCTTTCTAATCCTAGTGTTGGGGAACACTTTCCAAGGACTTAGGAGATACATGAAATAATATTTAGGATTGCAATTAAATGTCATCCTATTCCCAACATAAAAGTGAATTCAATTTTTTTTTTTTTTCTAATAACATGTCATAACACGATCACATTATAACACGAGTGTGTTATAGCTTTGGTGTGACCGAGCCTTAGGCTCGGTCACACCAAGCCATAATGTGAGTGCGTTATAATGCGAGCATGTTATAACACGCTCATGTTATAGTCTTTTGAAGAAATTTGAAAAATTTGGCCTTTTTGGGCTCCCATATTTGTGCATCTGCCCTCCAATTATTTGATCCTCAAAATTATTTTTCTACACACACTTAGGAGTCTTAGGGATTTTTTTTTAAGCTTCTACCTCTTCCACTAGCATCTCTTTTTATTCTTCTTCGTTTTTTTTTCTTCTCTACAAAGGGGTCCATCATATTCATATCCTTCTATCAACATTGAGCTCTGATGTGATTCTTCATCCACTTTGACACTTGCACTTTCAATTATCTTCTTTAGTCTCTTGTTGTAGCACATGTATGATTTTCTCTTTGTAAAGTATCCAAGGATGATTCCTTCATCTAATATTTCATCAAAATTTCCTAAGTTTTTTTCATCCCTCATGATTTAACATTTACTTCCAAACACTTTGAGATATTTCATAGTAGGATTTTTTCCATACCATAGCTCATAGGGGGTCTTTGAACTATTCACTCTTGCTTTTCCTCTATTGAGAATATAAACTGTGGTATGAATAGCTTCTCTCTAATAGACATCTAAGAGATTTGTTTCCTTCAACATGGTTCTTGTTGCCTCTTGAACTATCATGTTCTTCCTCTCCACAACCCCATTCTACTATGGAGTCCTAGGAGAAAATAAATGTCTTTTTATCCCATGATCTTCACAAAAATGTTAAAATAATTTGGGGTGAGCTCACCACCTCTACCAAACCTTAAGAACTTGACTTTTAAATCCTTTTCATTCTCAACCATAGATTTAAATGCTTTAAACTTATCTAGAGCTTTTGATTTTTCTTTGAGAAAGGTCGCCCAAGTCATTCTAGAGTAATCATCTATTAAAAAAATAAAATACTTGTCACCTTGAGGGCTTCTTTTTCTAGTAGGTCCACCTAGGTCTGTTTGTACCAACTCTAAAGGTCCTATAGTAGAACATTCCTTAGTTTTGAACCCGTTCCTTATTTTTTTCCAAACTGAAACTCTTTGCAAATTGCAATGATTGGATTTGTAATTCTTGGAAATCCTCTCACAACATGAGTAGAGATGATCCTCACTAGGCTATCAAAATTGATATGAACCATTCTTCTATGCCACAACCAATTTTCATTGATTTGAGTCATAAAGCACTTACCACTAGCACTCTTGAGATAATAAACATTTCCTTCTATCCTTGTTCCTGTTGCAACCAAGATTCTGGATCTTCCTTTTTGATTTCAAAACCATCATCCTGAAACACTAAATTGTATCCTCTGCTACAAATTTGTCTTATATTGACAAGATTATATTGGAGACCCTTGACATAAATAACATCATCTATCTTATGCTTGCCATCAAAACTAATTGTTCAAAACTTTTCCATAGATCTTAGTAGATGTATCATCACCAAACCTAACACAACCACCATCATATTTATTAAGCTTAACAAAATTACTCTTATCGCCTATCATATGATTTTAGCATCTGTTGTCAATTATCTAGTAGTTTCTCTCCTCTCTTGCATGAAAGGAAGACAACATAGTTCCTTCAATACCATGACCTATTTCCAGATCAATTTCCTTCACACATATTTTAGGGTCAGTAGAATTAGTTCCAACATTCAAATCCATGAACAAGCATTCATCACTTTTATCTGATTGCTTGATTCCTCATCATCACTATCTTCTTTAACAAAATAACTATTCTTGAAGGATTTACCTTTATGATCTTTATGTTTGTCATTTGAAACTTTATTTGGACATTTTGAAGCATAGTGACCTATATTTCCATAATTTAAACACTTGAAAGGTAACTTGCCTCTGTATTTGCCAGTACCCTTTTTCAATTTTCTTACAAAATTCGCTTCCACTTCATCAAAATCATTTGGATTAGATTCATCATTCTTCTCTTTCTGACTAACTTTAAAAGCAGTTTATTTCCTTATAGAATATTTTTCAAACTCTCTTAATTCAAAGGTAGTTAAAGAACCAAACAATTGATCTCTAGTATATTGATACAATTTATGAGCTTCCTCAATAGAAAAAACTTTAGCACTATAGGATTTAGGATGAGTTCTCAATACATTTTTCACCACTTCATTTTCCAACAACTTTCCTCCAAGACCGTTGATGGAATTGGCAATTTCATCTACCCCGTGAATGTAGCTTGCAATATATTCATCCTCTGACATCCTTATTTTTTCAAACATGGCCTTAAAATTTTGCATCTTTTCTTGCTCAACTTTATCATCTCCTTCATAAATTCTTTTCAACTTCTCCCAAACATCTTTAGTAGTTTTGTAGCTTATCACCTTCTCAAGTTTTGAATGTAAAAGCCCACTCAAAATAGTGTTCCTCACTTTTTTCATTGTTATCATATTCCTTGATCTCATCTTCACTTGTCAGAGGATTATTAGGCATATTTATCCATTTTTGACTAATTTCCATAAGCAAAACCCTAATACAGTGAGAAAGGCTTCCATCCCACCCTTCTAGAATGAAAAATTTATTCCATCAAACAAAGGAGCTTTGACACCATTCTTGTGCACCATCTGGATCTACCTCAAGTAGTTAAGATTCTTCCAAGGAACCTCTTCTTTGATACCAATTGTTAGACACATAGGGTAATTGAGAGGTGGGGTGAATCAGTTGAGCATTAAAACCTTCAATACCTTATTAAGAATTAGCATGCAAACAAATGAAACAACACATCCACAAAAATTCACAATAGAACACCAAATATTTACATTTAAAACCCTATTAGGGAAAAAACATGGTGAGGATTAACTCACTATATGAAAACCAAAACCGATTATAAGAGGCTCACTGCCTAGAGGGATCATAGTCTAGAAAGAAAAAGGCTCACTGCCTTGGAAGATCACTTCTTCTGAATTACAAAGAAATAGTTACATAGAGGTTCACCACCTCAAAGAAATTGGAGAAACCATCACAATATCTCTTTACCAACCACAACATTTAGCTCATTGCCTCTAGCAACTTCTGGCACACTAAAATGTAGACACCTTTTAATCACTACTTCTGGTAGTCTTAGGCATTCTTTCTCGCACTCAAAGCTCAACACATGATCACATATGGATCATTCCAAACACACTCATCTCCAACATCTTTACCTTGCATATGTACCTTACGCAACCTCAAATAACCTTCACTAGGTCAACTTCAATGAAGTGTATGCACCTCAAATGTGCAACCACCAAATAGGTCGAAACCAAACACTTTGTGGTGGAAAGAAGTGAGGGTGGACCACATCAAGGATTAACCATGACCAAAATCTACATTGACACACTACACCAAGCTCCCACAAACCATGAAGTTCATTCAAAAACAATGCTAACACACCAAGTCAACCAAACCAACATTAACACTATCAAGCAACCAAATTCACAGTTCACCAAGTCTGAAATTTTCTTGTAGACCATGTAGAAATATTACACAACAGGCTAGAAAAACCAAAAAAGGAGGTCCTAGTGGATGATATCTCCAACAACTTAGAAAAGGAAAAGGGCCAAGAGGAAAGAAAAAATGACACGGTCGAGGAGACTGAAGAGTATGTGGAAGGACATAATCTCTTTCCTGAGATGAATTATATGATTTGGGAGGAATCCACATTGGTTTCCTCCAATCATAAGGCTCAGGTGGAACAGGCCAATAGGTCTAATGTTGAAAAGGATGAAGACCCCAACAACCTAGTTTGTCATGTTTCCAAGCTGGAAAAGAAGTTTACAGGGATCTGACTTGGTTCACAATCAAAATCATCCACTGCTTTATTCTCACTCTATTGAAAGTGTTGAAAGATGAGGTGAACAAGAAGACTATTGAGATCGAACCCAACAATATTTGGGTTGGGGATGATGTGCTTAAACTGCTCATAGAGGAGTGGGAGGGTATTGCTAGGTGATGGGGGGTTTTAGTTTGTTTTGGTGGGTTTTTTTTTGTTGTCTCTTTGTTGTCTTTGTGTCTGGACTTTATCTATGCTGGTTATTTATTTTTTGATCTAAAATCTTTCCCTATGGGCTCCTTGTGTTAAGGGTACTACACCTTGTAAATTCATCTTATATTATCAAAATCATTACACAACACCTTGGAATATTCCAACATCAATAGAATATTCAAAACCACTGCCATAGAGATACAACACATGAACTAGGCTTGAAAAACAACTAAACACTAGACAAACTGATGGAAGGTAGGTATAGGAAATATTAACACATTACCAAATCCACAAGACATGAAACTTTAGCACAGAGAAATGTGAAGCAGTTCCACTTCTCCCAGACACCCCTCTTCACGAGCTAGAGATAATCCAACACACTGTTAAACATATCTTCTGTTGTTGCATGATCTAAAACCAAAAAATCTAGATATAACACCTTCGAAGACTTTTGATCATCACTTTCAAACTGCACAAGTACATCTTCAAGAATGAAGAAATGTGGAGCAAAATACAAAACACTTCCTAGTGACCTTGTATAGCCTTTATAAATTTTATTTCAAAAGCACTTGGCAACCAAGTGACCCTGTTGCATCTGCAACACCTACTCAACACAATACACACCTTCTACTAGAGTTTGACATCAATGACAACACTAATGACAACATAGTACAATAGGGTCTTGGTGTAGGTTTTTGTTTTCCTATTGAGTTAATTTATTTTCCCTTCTAGTCCTAGGTTTTTCCTACACTTTTATTAAGCTTGCTTAGGATAATAAAGTGAGTTTATTATTTAATAAGTGATGTGGTGTCCCCTTCTGTAAAGGGTGGAACACTTTCCACTTTTTGTGGCCATCTCCACTTTTTGTGGTCCATATCCTCTTTTGGTGGTCCATATCCATTTTTGGTGGTTAATTCCTATTGGTTAGGTTTGCCACCTCCATCATCTCCTTAGTTCTATATAAAATCACTACCTAGCTTGTATTTTCATTCACACTGTTGCATATTCTTGCATACCTTGGCATACATGTACTTTGATGCATGCAGTCATTATTCTACATATTTTCTTTAAGCTCCTAATGCAATCTTTTCATCTTGACATTTGCACATCTCTTGGAATCTTAGGTCTGTAATTATGTTATTTTATTTATAGGTTTATAACTTATCTCTCTCATAGAAGATCTTGGTTATTCAATCTATTTCAGATTTCTAATGATATATACATACATAAATGTGTGTGTGTGCATGTATGTATATAATCAAACATATGTATATATATACATATGCATGTGGGTAATATATATTGTAAATAATCTTTTCATTTGTATATAGTTGATAAAAAAATGTGAGTATATACAAGATAAATATCTATAAATAATTAGTGTAAATTATTGAACTTATTTTTCACATCACAAAATAAAAAATAGTTGAGAAATTGACACATTTTATTTTTTTGTAAGTAAACTACCCATGTAAAAGAGTATATAAAGGGTGTTGGCAAGAAGTTGAGTCCACTTTTTGGCCAAAAAGTGGAAGTGTTTTCTCTGATTTTCGGAATTTGACACATTTGACCTTAAAATTTGAAGCACTTAGAGATGAAATATTCAAAAAAGTCACTAATCATAAAATGTAGTACTCAGAGTCTAGTTTCCAAATATGTAATTTATTTCAATACCCAGATTGTACAAATTGAGTTTCAATAGGCATTTCTAAAAAACACTATTTAAAAGTCACTTTTTTTTTATATACCATGCACGTGTACGACATCTATATTTTGACCTAAATTATCGTATTTTTCTAAATCCTTTTGGGAAAATATTTGTGACTCATTGAAGCTTGTTTTCGATATTTTTTTGTAATTGTTTTTTGAATATTTTCTTTTTGTTAAATTTTTATTAGGCATATTTGTCGTTTTAAAACATCGTCGTGTACGACACGCATAAGATGACCTAAACTTATCATTTTTTGATTTAAAAAAAAAAATTAAAAGAATTGTTTGAAGTTTTTTCTTGTGCAATCCATTCGTCAAAATGTTATGTTGATCAAAAGTTATTAAAATAGTAAAAAAAACTGATATTTAAAGTTTATGGACCAGTTTCATAAGAAATTAATTGAAAAATAGAAAAAATAATCCAATTGTAAAAAATATTACATATTTGGAATCTACATTGTCTCATCTAAAATGGGTTTTAATTTCGTCAAAAAATTTTGCAAAAAAAGTCATCAGCCATATGTCCAAACTTGGTATTTTTCTCTGACATTGTTAGAACCTTCAACTTGCTGGTCAAACTAGGTTGAAGGCCTAGGTTTGGATTCCCAATGCTTTTCCCAAACCAAAATACAAGGTAGAGACCCAACCACAAAGCAAAACAAATTTCAAATTTTAAAAAACGAGATCCCAATTATAAAATGGGATCTCGCTATTTAAACAAACAGGGTCTCATTTTATAATCGGGATCGCATTCCCAATATTAAATGGTGTGATGATTGACAGGGAAACAGGATCCCATTCCTTTGTCAATGGTCCCCACAATAGATATTTGAAACGAGATCCCGATTATAAAATAGGATCCGGTTTGTTTAAATAATGGGATCCCGTTTTATAATCAAGATCTCGTTTATTTTTAATCGTTTTATTTAAATTTACTATGAAGTCTGCAACTTCACATGTATGACCGAGAGCAGTAAAATTGGGGTATTTTTCATCAAGCATTGTTTTTACAGGTGGTGACTTGCATTTTTTATTATTTTTTTTAAAGGAGGCATCATGTAAACCATTTTTGAAGTGGAATTGTGTTAGTTTTGTACTTGTTTGGAGGAACAAAAGATCTTCAACTTACAATATGAATTGATTTTTTCAAAGGAGGCATGAAGAAAACAGTTTTTAAAGTGGAATTGTGCTAGTTTTCTACTTGTTTTGAGGAACACAAGAGGAAGAATTTTGTCCTTATAGGTCTTGAACTTCCAATTTGGATTGAAATTTTTGAAGAATTTCACTATTGACATTCATTTGTGCTTGAGAATTTTATAATCATGGGAGATAAAGCTTGTAATAAGAGGAGGAAGACATTGACTCCTGAAGAAACTAAAACAAACAAAGAGAAGGAGAGACAAAGACAAAGAGAAAGGAGAATGAGAATTAAATCAATGAATGATGGGGGAGCATCAAATTCCACAACTATTGAAGATGAAAAAATTGAGGAGACCATGGTTGTAGATGAACCTAATTTGCAAGAAGTCAATTTGGAGAAGAATATGATTATACAAGGAAGTCCTACTATGTCTTCAAATCCCTCTTTCAATGCTATGGAGAATGTTTGAATATGCACAAATCCAGGTACGTCTTCAAATCCACATGTTAGTGAAATGGTAAATTTGTTTTAGAAGTTTTACAAGATGCTGGACTTAACGATGTTGACATTGATAATATTCAGAGAGATGAAACTTTTATAGAATTTGTTGAAAATGAAAATGGGAATGATCCTTTTGTTGTAAATGAAAATGACAATGATCCTTTTCTTGAAAATGAAAACAAAAACCATTTTGTTGATGTAAATGAAAATGAAAACTGTTACGTTGATGAAAATGAAGTTGAAAATGTAAATCGTTTTGAAGTTGAAAATGAAAATGAAAATGAAAATGAAGATGAAGATGAAAATCTAGAATGTGATGTTGAATTTAATGAAAATACTTTTTTTAAAAATTAAAAGTGGCATTTTTTATAATCTTCCTGGTCAAATTTCTTGGAGGCAAATAAGAAAAAATGTGAATAAAATATACAAAAAATTCTTTTATCGTAGAAAATTACAATTCAACGTCAACTAATGATGCAATTGATGAGAATGCAAAAAATGAGGAAAATAATGAAAAGGTTAGGTTTTTTTGTTAAACCAAAAAGAAAAGATCAATCATTAAAACATGTTATTTCTATTGTTGCTAGTGCCATTCAATATATTGGGAAATATAGTCGATCTAAAGATAAAAATGCAGCAAGAAGAGCTATAACAATGACTATAGTTAATAAAGAAACTTTGAATAAAAGAATGGTAAGAAATATTAGTGAAGTTTTAAAAATACATCCTAAAACATTGCTAAGAGTGGAAAAAAAAAGAGAAAGTATAGAAAATGATCCTATCAACCAATGTTGGAGTTTCAATGGCTGACTCCTAAGGTCTGATATGAAATTGAATGTTGAAATTAAATCTTTGATCAAAAAATATTGGCACGATAATACTAGGGTTTCATCTAATGCTAGAGATGTTTTAAAATTAAGGGTGGGGTCCAAAGTTCACGATCCGCACCCAAAACACCTATTAGATACAACAAAAACTGAATTTTATAGAAACTTTTGTGGTGATTTAGTGTTACTTGGTAATATTAAAATAAGTCAAAGGTCTTTTGAAAACTGTAAACCGTGGTAGTTAAAAATTAATAAGCAACGAATATCTTGTTGTTGTAAAACACATGTTCAATTTCATTATTTTTATGATGTTTTTGATATATACGTTGTACCTTGCATACTAACATGATTATATAGGAATGTGGTATTAATATGCCACTTGAAGCAATAAGGGAGTTTATGTTAGGTTTTCTTGTGAAAGATCTAACGGTAAATTGTTTTATTTAAGTTCGTGTATTTCTGGACAATGCATTGACTGTGGAAATCTTTCATTCTTAAGAATTTGTATGCATGAAAGTGTTGATAATGATTTTGGACAAAAATTAGTAGATGTTAAAAGATTTAAGAATGTTCACTATTCTTTAAAAGATGGAAAAATAAGAAAGCGGTGTGATTTAGTTACAAAAAAAGTTAGTGTGCATGCATTCATGAGTGAATTTAAAAATAAGATTGTACCAAAATATGTCATGCACTCTCAACATGCTTGATGGCTTGATGGCCAATTTCACGCATGTAGAAACACATTTCCAATTGGTACTATACTTTCAATGGTTGATTTTGTGTAAAATTATACTCTAGCTCTGCAAGAGGAAATTCAATCACAGTATTATAATTCAGTGCAAGTAGCTATGTTTGTCCATATTGTTTATAGACATGCAGATGATAGCACTGAGGATGATAGAAAAGTTTTGAGAGAGTATCATTTTTATTTGAGTGACAACTGATTACACTCGTAAGAGTTTGTTCAATACTATTTTAGTATATTTTATAGAAATTTAAGAGAAAGAGGAATCCATATGAAAGAACACCTCATATGGTTAGATAATTGTACAGGGCAGTTCAAGAATGCTCGAACGTTCTATTGGTTAAGTAGGGTTCACAAGGAACTTAATGTCCAACATATATGGAGTTTTTTTGAAGCTGGACATGGTAAAGGAGAACATGATGGAGTTGGTGCATGTGTCAAAAGAATTCTTGCTAGAGAAAAATTAAAATTCGAAGATGTAGTAAAATTTAAAGATGTACGTGGGATTGTGGATTGGTGTAATACAAGATTATCTACACCTAGTTCGAGTGAGTACTCTATAGTTCATTGATTCTTTTGGTTGGTTGAAGAAGAGAACATTGTACCTAGACTTGACTGTGAGACAATCAGTGGATCTACTAAATGGCATTCATTTAGGAGTTCGAAGGAAAGCACATGGACTATCTAGACAAGGGAGCTTGCATGTTTTTGCCAGTTTTGTATCTCAGGAGATTGGGAAGCATGTGAAAATACAGAATGGGTTGAATAGTGGGAGCAAAGATTGTTAACACCTGCACAAGCACATGATCAATATGAAAGAACTATTAAAGAAAATGATCAAGTGTTTGCATCTGAAAACTATGACCATGTATTAGACCTTGTACAAGAAAGTAATTTAATTCAATTTATTTCATTTTATTTCACTTTATTAATTTATTTTTTAATATTGAATTATTTATATGGATATGCGCAAGTTATTAAATCAATTTTTGTTTGTAGGACATGTGTATGTTGTTGGTGCACTTGAGGGGAATGAAGATAAAAAAAAAAATTGGTTGACTCATTGTGTGGAGACTAAACATAAGTTAATATCACCTCACGAAGATGATGATGGCTATCATTATCCAACAGGTATGGTGATCCCCTTAAGACATCCCCTTAAGCAAATTTTGATAACAAGTTTTTGATCCCCTTAAGCAATAAGTCTTTGATCCCTTTAAGAAAATTTTGAGAACTTATTTGATGATGGTTTTCATGTTTTCCAATAGGATCGGTTGTGGTTGTTGGAAATTGGCTACGAAAATACCTAGCAAGGAAGAATGGTCTACCTGCATTCAAAGATTATGAAACACATAAAAAGATTATACATTATTCACATTTCGTGGTGGCAACAAATATAAAACTAGATTGGTATCATGGAAGACCTACAAATAAAGTGCTATGGACAATTTCTATGGAAGAGCATGAGACAATCATAGATGCATTGCAAAAAAGAGAGGTGCAGATGGTACAATGGAATAAGTAAATACAGGTACATATAGTTTTAGTTTTATATTGTCCTTTTAAATAGATTAAATACATGTTTCAATATTGGTCAAGTGTGTTATTAGTTGAAATTGATTTAAATTATCTTTTTATAGATCCTTAAGCCATAATCACAAAAAGGATCTAGTCCATGCAGATTCAACCTAGACAACATGGAATACTTGGTAAAAATAGGTAATTATTAGTTAAAATATATTTAAATACATGTTTCGATTACATATTGATATTGCTTGTACATTAATAGTTAAAATTGATTTATTATCCTTTTTTGTTTCCTTAAGCCATCATTGCATTGATCTCATACTTTGAAACAAAAAGGAGAGGATGTATGGATTCAACCTACACACATGTGGAATACTTTTAAATGCAGGTACTTGAGTTGTGTGAAGACCTACTACATTCTGGGCATGAGTTTGAGATGTTCTTGAGATGGCATATCCAAATTTTGTAAACATTGTTTTGAGATGACATATATGTACATACATACTTACAGAATTAAATTTTTTGTACAAATTACAAATACATGTACATACACAATAATGTACTCTATGTACTTCTATGTATCAAAATCGATATTCTATATATTTTTTTTGTTAAATGTGCATGTTTTCCTACTTTCAAACTTTATATTTGATTGTATAACCACTAAATATCATGCATACATTATTGTTAAATCAATTATATCCTTAAGACGTATTATGACCCCTTAAGATATCCCCTTAAGACGTTGTATTATGACCCCTTAAGACATCCCCTTAAGACGTTGTATGATGACCCCCTAAGACATCCCCTTAAGATGTTGTATTATGAACCCTTAAGACAACCCCTAAAGATGTATTATGACCCCTTAAGACATCCCCTTAAGACGTCATATTAGGACCCCTTAAGACATCCCCTTAAGATAACCTATAATTAGTGTTGGATGCTATTATTTGTTTTGACAACTTATAAATTAGTATTTGATATCATTATTTGTTTTGACAACTTATAAATTAGTATTGGATGTCATTATTTGTTTTGAAAATTTATAAATTAGTATTGGATGTCATTATTTGTTTTGATAGCTTATAAAACAGTATTGGATGCCATTATTTGTTTTGACAACTTATAAATTAGTGTTGGATGTTATTATTTATAGAATTTATTAATGCTTTTGTTTGTAAATTATGTTTTATCGACTAATTATTGATTAACGTAAATTGAATAAGTTCATTGACTAATTATCGCTAATTATTGAATGTACATATCATGTATACCATGTATGGGATCACTAAATTTTTAAAGTATAAATATTAAAGTTTCCTATTGATTTCTGTGATCCTAATAAAATGCTACTCCCTAATATGAGATGTTAGATAAAAACTAAGAGTGCAATATGAAGAGAAGTATAGGGCACCTCAATGATTAGCCTAAGAAAATGAACAATATGAAAACAAGATAAACAAATAGATTGCTGTTATACCTTCATGTTGTTGCTTCCTTGGTTGGCCCTTGATGTTGAAGTCTTGTGTGCTCCTTGGATGACAATGAAGTTGAATGAATGCAAGATGAATTAATGCAATATGGGTGCTAAAAATGGATAAGAGCTTGAATGACAATTTTGCAAGAGTTTATTTGCAAAAGACTTGATTTCTTTTTAAAATGAGGAAATTGAGGGGATATTTATAGGCTAATTGGAATTCTCTAGAGAATTCAACGGTTGGGATTGATCCAACAAAGATCAAGATGAAGGGCTATGGTGAGTTGAGGACTCACAAGCCCTCACATCTTGACATGTGGAGTGTGAGATGTCTTAGGGTGGAGTGATGTGGAAATGAGGTGGAAGAGAAGGACAAGAGGTGGATCTTGGGGGATGAGAAGATTCCTTGGAGGAATAAAAATGAATTAAAAATTCACAATGATTGGAAGAATCTAGTGGATAAGAGAGGGTCTCCAAAAAGCTAGAGATTTGTCACATGTGGGTGATGTGACAAGTCCAAGGTTCTAGAAGCCCTTGGCACATGTGAAGTGACAAGTCAAGGCTTCTAGAATCTTGCATGGGGGATGGGGAAGACCTTGGAAAGATAAAAGTGAATAAAAAATTCACATGGGGAAGAGGGGAACCTTGGTTAAATAAATGTGAATTAAAAATTCACATGGGGAAGGGAGTCCAGGCTAAAAAGGGTAAGTGGGAAGGTTGACCAGAAAAGGTAAGCCAAATGTGGCTAATGATTCTGATTAAGGTTGTGCAAACACATGATTAAGATAATTAATGAGAGATTAGGGACAAGTGGGAGATTATGGAGGATGTGACACTTAATCTTGATTAAGTGGTGCACATCCTAATCACAAATTAATTAATTTAATCTAGATTAAAAGGGGGTTATGGAGAATGTGACAAGGAGAGAGAAAAAGGGGAATTAAAAATTGATTTTAATCCAAATGGGTTAAATGACTAAATTAAATAATTTGTCATGTTTATTTAATTTAGAGAAGAAAAGGGGGTAAGGTTAAGTATTTAATTAATTTAATTACATACTTTAGGAACCTTAGGTAGAAAATGAAATAATGATTAAATAAATTATTTAATCACTGTTAATGAAATAAATGAATATAATAGATGATTTTGATCATATGGAAGTGATCAAATTTGGATGTCTACATTTTTCCCCTCTTCGAAGTACCGTTAGAATAACCGTGCTTCGAAGAAAAGAAAGTGCATATGACTCTATAGAGGAATTAATCGAAAAATGATGCCACAGCTTGGGGAGGAGGACTTGAGCTATCCAAATTAGCGGGGGAATGGATGAGGATGCCCCAATCCTGGAAAGGATTGATTATGGCAGGGAAAATTGGTAAATGTGAAGGGTATGCCCCCTTGAGAGGGTGAGGGGGGGAAAAGAGGGGTCCCAGGCGACATCTTGATAGGAAGAAATAGATGGTATGGTTGGAAAGAGGGCAAAAAATTAGGCAAGTTTATCTTTGGAATGAAGTTAATTGGACAAATGGGGTGCAAATGGCGGCCCCGGGAAGTGAAGGGATTAATCAGAGGAATAAAAGGGTAAATAAAAGGTAAAAATACCTCTTAAAAGAGAGGGAAAAGAGAGGGGTCCTGAAAAAAAATCTCTTGATAAGAAGAAACAAAGGGTATGGTTGGAAAGAGCTCAAAAAAATAAGCAAGTTTTCCTTTTGAATGAAGTCGATCCGACGCACGGTTTGCAAATGGCGGCCCCGGGAAGAAAAAGGAGAAAAAGTGCTGCAGAGGGGTGAATTTGCCCCATTGCAGAAGGGAAAATACGCCCTGGGAAGGTGCGAGTCCACCCCAGGAGGGCGAGTACATCCTGTAAAGGGGTGAGTCCGCCTCGGGAGGGCGGGTACGCCCCAAAAAGGGGCAAGTCCGCCTTGGGAGGGCGGATATGCCCCGGAAAGGGGCGAGTCCGCCCCGGGAGGGCGGATTCGCCCCAGGAGGGCGAGTACGCCCCAGAAAGGGGCGAGTACACCCTAGGAGGGCGGGTACGCCCTGGAAAGGGGTGAGTCCTCCCTAGGAGGGCGGGTCCACCTCGGAAAGGGGCAGGTCCACCCCGGAAGGGCGGGTCCACCTTGGAAAGGCGGATCCGCCTCGGAAGAGGTTGGGTCCGCCCCGGAAAAGGGTAGAAGAGTAGATGAATGATGAAGGATGAAGGGATGATGGAAGGGGAGAAAAGATGAGAGATGAGATGATGAAAGGGAATCTGAAGATGATGATGTAAGTTGATGGATAAGAAATGATGATAAACAATGGGCGATAAATGCGAGCACAAAATAACTACGACATTGCCTCAGGCAAGCTGCAGAAGTGCGAATACGCCCTTCTGAGTGCTGCAAAAGTGCAAATACACCCTCTAATTGCCACAAAAGTGCGGATACGCCCTTCTAATTGCTGCAAAAGTGCAGATACGCCCTCCAATTGCTGCAGAAGTGTAGATATGCCCTTCTCATTGCTGCAGAAGTGCAGATACGCACTTCTGATTGCTGCAGAAGTGCAGATACGCTGTCCAATTGCTGCAGAAGTGCAGATACACCCTTTTAATTGCTGCAGAGGGGCGGATGAGTGATGAAAGATGAAGGGATGTGGGAAGAGATGAGAGATGAGATGATGAAAGGGGATATGAAGATGATGATGTAAGTTGATGGATACGAAATGATGATAAGCAATAGGAGATAAATGTGAGCACAAACGGATTCAAGGACACATATGATGTTGTCCCAGTCAAGCTACAAGCCAGGTTGAGCGGATGGTTGATGGAGTGTTGTTTGATAAGGACATGAGACATCCCAAAACAACACAAGTATGGGGAAGGATACATCCCAATGAGAGTGTTATTGATGAGGGAAAGATTCATCCCAGAACAACATTGATGATGAGGATGAAGGTTGTTGACGAGGGAATGATACATCCCAAAACAACACAAGGATAGGGAAGGATACATCTAGATGAGAGTGTTGTTGATGAGGGAAGGATACATCCCAAAACAACATAAGGATAGGGAAGGATACATGCCATAGATGATAATGATGATGATGAGGATGAATGTATCAAGGCTTGTAGCAAGGCTAAGACCAAAAGTGTGATTAGATTATTTGAATGGGTGAGGATGGGGGAGATATGCAAGATGATGGAATGGAAAATAAAATGCAATCCTAATGCAATTTGCCATCCATAGAGCACTGATTTTTGCTATAGCATAAGACACCGGACATCAGGGTATGTAAACCAAGATGAATTAGTGTCTAATGCATAAAACAAGCACAACAAATAAGAAGGCTATCCCAACACCCCAAAGTCATGATGACTTTGGTCGGGCCAGGTATTGGAATAACCACAAGCACAAAAGGATGCCCCAGTGTAACACAAGACCTCAAGGATCTTGGTGGGTACTATGTGGGACAACCAAGAAGACAAAAACAAAGAAATGAGCAAGATATGCCCTATGATTACTAGTGAAAGCACACCATGATATGATGGATCAAGGCGATCATGACAAGTGATGATAGGGAGCTCAAATGATAAACAAAAGCCAAAAGCATCAAAATATCATAATCAATTTCAAATATCCTTTGCCATAGGATCAAGATGATGGATGGGGTTGATGAGGTCTGTTAGGAAGGATACATCTTGTTGAGACCGATGATGGATAGTAAACTAAAAGATCAATATGATGCAGGATACTAGAAACCGATTGGATCTTGTGATATAGATGATTGTTGTTTGTAAGTGCTAGCTAGGATAGGGGCATACTTGATGACATGACAAGATGACAAGATGAAAAGACAATAGGACTAACACATCCTAAAGACCTAGGGGCTCGAGGGTTGATCAAAGATCAACCTTGCCTACGTGAAAGCACAGAGCCATCATAGTGCGATAAAAGGCCATGGATAAAAGCGGAAAGAGGATAATGGAGACCTAGATGGATGAAAAAGACTAGATGGAAAAATTCCTAGGGGGCAGACATAATGATTAGCCTTGCGTGCATGAAGGTGCAAGGGAAACATAGGTTAATACAAGGCCAAAGACAGAGGATGGAGGAGGACAAGATAGACAAAAGACAGAGCCCCGGGGGTGGATCAAATGACCGACCTTGCCTACATGAAAGCGTAGGGGCAACGTAGTTCGACACAAGACCAATGAAAAACAATGTTCTTGCAGGATAAATGGAAAAAAGGATGGAGCCGATATGATTAGACAAGATAGACTTGCAAGATTGGATAGGACGATAGTTGATATGTGTAAGATATGTAGGATGTGAAGCTCAGGGATGGGATAGGTAATCAGATCATTAGAATATGAATTGGAAAGGTGAGATGATGGAAAGATGAGTGATGAAGATGTGAGAAAGATGTGGTAAATAGATAGGAGCGATGAATTATGATGTGAAAGGCATTGGGTTGCATGTGGGTAGCCTAGAGCTAGATACCAATGACAAGGGATAATAGAGGGAAATGGATGGATGGATAAGAATATGCTAGGATAGGTGGATAGTTGAGATGAAGATTGAGAGGATATTGCAAATATGTGAGAAATAGATGGAAAAGGATATTAAAAGATGGAAAAGGACTAGTGGATGGGTAGATAGGAAGATAAGGATTTGGTAGATGGAAGGGATGACTGGATGGATAAATGGATGGGGAGGTAAGGATGGGCAGGAAAGGAGAGATGGAAAGGATTTCTTGGAGGGATGGATGGATGATTTCTCCAAGGACTCAAGCATAAATAAGGAGATGTCCCCACTCTATATGTGTCACACATGATGAGGCAAGAGGGATAGAAAGATGGGTGGATAAGGGAGTGAGATGGGTAAGAAAGGAGAGATGGAAAGGATTTCTTGGAGGGATGGATGGACGATGTCTCCAAGGACTCAATCATAAATAAGGAGATGCCCCCACTCTATATGTGTTACGCATGATGAGGAAAGAGGGATAGAAAGATGGGTGGATAAGGGAGTGAGCTGGGTAATGGAAGATAGATAGATGTGGATAGGATGCATGGATTAAAAAAGTAGATGGGGGGGGAGGAAAATGATAGTGTGTGGATGAGGTGAATATATGCCAAGAGATGTCCAATGCATGTATAGAGGCTTGCCCCTACATTTATCAAGATCACAAAGAAGATGGAGGGACTGGGATAAATGGGGTCAGAGAGATAGGATGCGAAAGATAGGCAAATGTAGGAGATGGAGGAAAGGAATACGTAAGTGGATGTTTCCCCCAATCGTGGAAGGAGACAAGATGGGGAATTTACGCATGATGCTTGTTTGCCAAGTTTTCATCATGGTACTTATCCAAGGCGCTTTTTTGCCAAATTTTCACCATTGGACGAATGATTTTCTCTTTACTGTTTTTTTGACTTTTTATTTTATTTTTTGACTTTTTGACTTTTTTGACGTTTTGAATTTTTGACTAGGATACGGGTGAAGATGGATGAGGATGTGGATTCGGAAGACATAAGCATTAAGTTCCATATGAGGTAATAAGAGCCCATGTGTAAAGTGACCAGTGGATATTGGTACAACCTTAGTAGCAGGGATGGATTATGCAAGAGGATGGATTGAAGGGATTGGATGGGGGAGATAGGGGGGATAGTAGATGGGGGGTTGAAAAGTGTATGGATGGAAGGATGAAGTGGATGTGTGATAGGGAAAGGTGTTCAAGACCAACATTAGCACATGTGGTGAATGTGAAAATATAGGTGGAGGAATGGATGGAGAGGGTGGTGATAATGGAGGAGGTGGGATAGTGATTTTTGGGATGTAGGGACCCAAAATAGATTTAGGAGATGGAGGAGGTGAATGATTTTGTGGGGAAATAGCAACTTTGGATGTCATTATGGACTTTTCATGTGAAGGTATGGCACCTTTTTTCTTTGGGATCCACATGGTTTTTATTTTTTCTTTGGTGGGCCTTTGTGGCCTTTTGGATTGATTTGGATTTGGGACTTGATTTTTCTGTTCTTCAACATGTCTTTTGAAGGGGACATGAGGAGCTTTAGATTCACGTGGACATGTGGATTTAGACCTTTTTGCTTTGGCATCCAAAAGTGCTTTTAGTAGCAAGGGGATATATGCGAGGAGATGGCTGATGGGGAGTGATGGAGGTAGGGTGATAGGGATTATGTGTAGATGGAAAATGTGTAGGTATGTGCCTTTGTTGACCCTGATTAGGAGTTATGAAGGTAGGATGTTTATGTTGTGTATGAGGGAGAGGAGGTGGATGAATAAAAGGATGAATAGGATAAGATGGAGGAGGTGATTTTGGGATATAAGGACCCAAAATAGACTGTGTATATGGAGGATGTGTGGGTTTTGATGGAGGGATATAAGAACCCATAGCAGATGGAGGATGAGAAATGATGGATGGAGGGACATAAGGACCCAAAATGGATTGAGAGGATGACAAAGGAAGATGGATGGTTATTTTTAGGTAATATGATGGAGGAGGGGGGATGATGGCATATGACTTGGTAGAACGATGGGAAGTACCTCTTGTGCCTTTAGAAGAGGATCGTTTAGGATGTACGAAGGTTGTACCAACATCTTTAGAGTGTGAGTTTTGGGAGACATATCCAAGACCATGTGTGCCTGGATGTTCTTTGACTTGAATTGGTTCTAAAATACCTTGCTCATGAAGGCCTAAGCCTTTTCCTTGATAGTTCATGTTCTCAAGCATATGATCTATGGTAGGATGCTTATTCTTTTGGAAACATGATGCGAGTGTGTTAGCAAGTGGAGGAGGAAAGATGGTGCATAGACATTGTTTTGCTTCTGCAAGAAGACCACCATGGATGCATTTAATGTTACCAAGGTGATACAAAAGTGGCATTGGGATGGTAAGACTAGATGGCAATGAAGGATCATGCGATGGAGATGAGGGGATAGCAACATCAAGATGAATGAGTGATAAGGGATCATGAGAGGAATTGGGGAGTACAATGGGATCTAGATGTATGGTAGTGGATGATAAGGGCTCATGAGATGGAGTGATTGGATCTTGAAGGCAAATGGGATCATGGGATGGAGTGGAGGAGAGAGTGCGATCTTGAGATGGGGTGGATGGGAGGATAGGATCATGACTTGGTTGAGGATATGGATCATGAGATGAAATGGATGGAAGACTATGTTCTTGAGATGGAGTAGATGGGATGGAGTGATCTTGATTTGGTGGAGGGGATATGCTTGTATGCTTTGGATCCATCTCTTGGCATGAATCATCTTGTGTGGGATGTATGATGATGGAAGAATGTTGGAGGGACCCATCAATTGGGGGAGATAGGAGGATGGAGGATTCATGAAGGTTATGGGATTGAAGTTTGTGAATTTTAGGACTCAGAGGAGGGGATTGGATGTCTTCAATGGATTGGGTGGATCTAGTAGTAGAAGATGGGGATTTAATGGATTCAATGGGTTTGACTGGCTCAACCATTTGGATGGTTGCAGGAATGGTGATGGGAGGTATAGGTGTAGGATAGAGGAGGGCCTCATCACTAGTGATAGTACATGATGGTGTGGGAGGGCATGGTGTCTCTTCTTGCATGAGTCCTTGGGTGACATTTGGAAGGGATGTAGGATTAGGTAGAGTGATGGGAATGGATGGAGGATTAGAATTAGGGATTTGTGGGTTAGGATTAAACATGGGGATGTGATTGGATGGAGTACTAGGAGGAGATGAAGGATTAGGATTAGATGAAGGGATGGGAATGGATGTAGGACTAGGATTAGATGAAGGATTAGGATTAGATGAAGGGATGGGATTGGATGTAGGACTAGGAGGAGATGAAGGATTATGATTAGAGGAGTGGATGGGATTGGATGTAGGACTAGGAGGAGATGGAGGATTATGACTAGAGGAGTGGATGGATGTAGGACTAGAAGGAGATGGAGGATTAGGATTAGAGGAGTGGATGTGATTGGATGTAGGACTAGGAGGAGATGGAGGATTAGGATTAGATGAAGGGATGGAAATGGATGTAGGACTAGGAGGAAATGGAGGATTAGGATTAGATGAAGGGATGGGATTAGATGTAGGACTAGGAGGATATGGAGGATTAGGATTAGACGAAGGGATGGGATTGGATGTAGAACTAGGAGGAGATGGAGGATTAGGATTAGATGTAGAACTAGGAGGAGATGGAGGATTAGGATTAGATGAGTGGATGGGACTAGATGGGGGACTAGGAGTGGTTGGAGGATATGGAGGATTAAGATATAATGCGGGAAAAGGGAGAGTGACGTAGGAGGATGTGGATGTTGGATTAGAAAGGGAAGATTGGGATGGGGGATTGTGATAGAAAGGTGTGGATGTTGGATTAGAATAGGAATATTAAGGTGGTGTACCACCATAGGAAGACATGTATGGTGGGTTGGCATAGGAGGATACAGATGATATATTAGGATGAGAGGATTGATTTGGTGGATTAAGATAGGAGGAATATTGGGATGGTAGATTGTGATAGGAAGGTGTAGGTGTTGGATTAGGATGAGAAGATTGGGATGTGGGATTAAGGTAGAGGTATTGGGATTGTTGATGATGATGAGGATAAGAGGACGTGGATGTTGGATAGGATAGAGGTTGAACAAGAGGACATGATGAATATGTCAATGGTGAGGATGTTGGATATCCCTTGTCAAGGGTAGCATAAGAACCATTATTAGGTGTGGATGAAGGCATGGTGGGGTAGTTTGAAGAAGTAGTGGGATTTTGGGAGGCTATTGGAGAGAGCTTGTTGGCAATGATAGCGTCAAGGGGATCTATATAACAATCTTCATGATCAACAAGATCTTCGTTATCATCATCAACGGAGTTAGGATTCCCCTTGACTACTATTATTGGTTGTGTGAGAGGGGGATAAAGATTCATGATGGATATAGATTAGAAGGAAAGAATAGATGATGGATAAAAAACTAGGATGTATTGGAAGCTCATATGGGGATTGGATGAAAGCTCAGATTGGGATTGGATGATGGATCAATTGATGATGTATCAATTAAATTGATGATTGAATAAGGATTGGTTGATGGATCAATTGATGATGTATCAATTTGATGTTTTGGATTTGGATTGATTTGATTGGATCAAATGATGATTTGGATTGATGATTAGATTTGATTGGAGGGGATCCTAAAAGCCGATTTGGAAATCACCCTAAGTGACTTATGATGTTGGTTGATCGATTTGAGCTAGCTAAATCAATGATCTCGGCACCGAATCCGCCTTGAGATGGAAGGGGATTGATTTGGGCCAATGACGTTGACTTACAACACAAATCCGCCTCAAGATAGAAGCGGATTGATTAGGTTGAAGACAAGGATTAATTATGTAGGATAATGATCAACTTAATGCCTTGATCAGTTTGGGAAAATAACTCCTAAAACAATGTTTAAGGGATTTTGTGTTGAGAGATGATGATGGATGCAAAGGGAAGACGTGTTGTTGAAGATGTTTAGGTCTTACGATAAGATGGGTATCCCAAATGGTGGAATGATCAATGTGAATGTGGTAAATGGACATTTTAGAATCGTTAAACGAAGGCTTGGAATGGCTAAATGAAGGTTTGGATTGGTTAAATGAGTGTTTAGGATGATCAAATGGTCAAACGAAGGCTTTGTGGGTTTGAACGGAGGTTTAAAATGGTCAAACAGGTGAAATTAGCCATTTAGCGGGGTGTATTCACACTTCTATAGTAAAACTGTTGAAACAATGGGGCGTATATGCACTTCTACAGTAAAATTGCTGAAACAGTGGGGCGTATTCACACTTCTGTAGTAAAACTGTTGAAACAGTGGGGCATATTCACACTTCTACAGTAAAACTGCTGAAATAATGGGGTGTATTTGCACTTCTACAGTAAAAATGCTAAAACAGTGGGGCAATTTCACCCCTCTCTAGTGGGAAATACAACTTGATTTGGATGAGGGATTTTGGAAAAGACTTAAAATGATTCAATGACAGTTTGACTTATCAAAATTTACTGGTTCTTCACAGAAAGACACTTTGAACAAGCACAATCCTATGATTAGTGTTTAACGGGTATGGCAGGCAAAGGTCTTACTCTAGGATGAACAAGGTTTCTAGGGAGTCCTCGATATACGCTCGATATGTGAGGCACAACCGTGAACACCAGTTTGTCACAAGCGTGAGTCAGGAGCCCCAGTGAGATATGAAAAGGTTCGGACCAACTCTTCATGTTTATCTAGGTATCACCCTAGCTTTGATGTTCCGCTAATTACAATGTAACTAGATTGGGGTACAACTTTGGCTCTCCCCCCTTTATATACCCCACCGATATGCGTGGTTGGAATCATCCCTTGGGGTGATGAAATCCCTAAGCAGGTCCCGCTAAGAAGAAGACACTAATTGCTTCCAACTACCCCCTTCAGATCCGCACAAAGTGCAAAGGAGGAAGGTGAAAAAAAACTAATGCCCCCTTAGGGTAATATAAATAGAATAGACACAAAAAGCAGCAAATATTACTTTCCCCTACTTATACTAAGTAAATAGATAAATCAGTAAGGAAAAACTTTTAAAAATCAAAATAAAAGGAAGACCCTGTAAGCAAATGTTAGTTGCTTATCCTTTCGCCTTTTATGATTTTGTAGCAAAAATATGCAAGATACCAGCAAGAAATTTGACTTCACTCATCAACAAACAGGATTGGTGGGTTAGAGCACAAAACAACAAAAGAAAGAGACAAAAACGAAGCTAAAATGTCCCTTTTTTACCTTCTTGAATGTGTTGTTAAGGGAAAATTTGCCCCTCTGCAGTGAAAAACGTTGAACTGGGAGGGCAAGTTCGCCCTTCTACAGAAAACAGTCAAAAAATAGCAAGGACAAGTTCGTCCCTCTACAGAAAACAGTCAGAAACAATAAGGGCAAGTTCACCCATCTGTATAAAACAGTTAGAAACAACAAAGGGCAGGTTCGCCCTTCTGCAAAAAATGGTCAAAAACAACAAAGGGCAGGTTTGCCCCTCTATAGAAAACAATTAGAAATAGCAAGGGCAGGTTCGCCCCTCTATATAAAATAGTCAGAAACAACAAGGGTAGGTTCGCCCCTTTATAGAAAACATTCAGAAATAAAAAAGGGCAGGTTCGCCCCTTTGCAGAAAACAGTCAGAAACAGCAAGGGTAGGTTTGCCCCTCTGCAGAAAACATTCAGAAACAACAAAGGGTAGGTTCGCCCCTTTGTAGAAAATAGTCAGAAACAACAAAGGGCAAGTTCGCCCCTCTGCAAAAAACAGTCAGAAACAACAAAGGGCAGGTTCGCCCTTCTACAGAAAACAGTCAGAAACAACAAAGGGCAAGTTCGCCCCTTTGCAGAAAAGAGTCAGAAATAGCAAGGGCAGGTTCGCCCCTCTGCAAAAAATAGTCAGAAATAGCAAGGGCAGGTTCACCCCTCTGCAGAAAATAGTCAGAAATAGCAAGGGCGGGTTCGCCCCTCTGCAGAAAACGGCTGAAACAAAGGGCAAGTTCACCCTTTTGTAGCATGTGGGAGGGCAAGTTTGCCCCTCTACGACCTGAATCTGCAAACAAGCTAACAACAAAAAATGTAAAAGAAAGAGACCCCTTTGTGGGTCCCACTGGGCATGCCAGAAATGTGATCTTAATAAAATGCTACTCCCTAATATGAGATGTTAGATAAAAACTAATAGTGCAATATGAAGAGAAGTAATAAGATAATAGGGCACCTCAATAATTAGCCTAAGAAAATGAACAATATGAAAGCAAGATAAACAAATAGATTGCTGTTATACCTTCATGTTGTTGCTTCCTTGGTTGGCCTTTGATGTTGAAGTCTTGTGTGCTCCTCGGATGACAATGAAGTTGAATGAATGCAAGATGAATTGATGCAACATGGGTGCTAAAAATGGATAAGAGCTTGAATGACAATTTTGCAAGAGTTTATTTGCAGAAGACTTGATTTTCTTTTAAAATGAGGGATTTGAGGGGATATTTATAGGCTAATTGGAATTCTCTAGAGAATTCAACGGTTGGGATTGATCCAACAAAGATCAAGATGAAGGGCTATGGTCAGTTGAGGACTCACAAGCCCTCACATCTTGACATGTGGAGTGTGAAATGTCTTAGAGTGGAGTGATGTGGAAATGAGGTGGAAGAGAAAGACAAGAGGTGGATCTTGGGGGATGAGAAGATTCCTTGGAGGAATAAAAGTGAATTAAAAATTCACAATGATTGGAAGAATCTAGTGGATAAGAGAGGGTCTCCAAAAAGCTAAAGATTTGTCACATGTGGGTGATGTGACAAGTCCAAGGTTCTAGAAGCCCTTGGCACATGTGAAGTGACAAGTCAAGGCTTCTAGAATCTTGCATGGGGGATGGGGAAGACTTTGGAAAGATAAAAGTGAATTAAAAATTCACATGGGGAAGAGAGGAACCTTGGTTAAATAAATGTGAATTAAAAATTCACATGGGGAAGGGAGTCCAGGGTAAAAAGGGTAAGTGAGAAGGTTGACCAGAAAAGGTAAACCAAATGTGTCTAATGATTATGATTAAGGTTGTGCAAACACATGATTAAGATAATTAATGAGAGATTAGGGACAAGTGGGAGATTATGGAGGATGTGACACTTAATCTTGATTAAGTGGTGCACATCCTAATCACAGATTGATTAATTTAATTTGGATTAAAAGGGGGTTATGGAGAATGTGACAAGGAGAGAGAAAAAGGGGAATTAAAAATTGATTTTAATCCAAATGGGTTAAATGACTAAATTAAATAATTTGTCATGTTTATTTAATTTAGAGAAGAAAAGGGGGTAAGGTTAAGTATTTAATTTATTTAATTACATACTTTAGGAATCTTAGGCAGAAAATAAAATAATGATTAAATAAATTATTTAATCACTGTTAATGGAATAGATGAATATAATAGATGATTTTGATCATATGGAAGTGATCAAATTTGGATGTCTACAATTTCAACTTTAATTTCACATTAATGTCCTATATTAACATTGTCTTGACTATCAACATAAAATGCATAAATGTATATGTGTAAATTAAAATTTAAAACAATAATAAACTCCATAATTTATGTAAATATATTAAGCACGCATGAAACCAATATATTAAGCGCATGAAATAAAGTCCATCAGAGTACAACCCATGAACTAAAAGTCCAACTAAGTACTTGAGCCATGAAATATAAAGTCCAACATAGTACATGACAAACTAGAAATATAGTCCATGAAATAAAAAAATATAACCCATAAAATCATGTTTCTAGGTCATGTATTGTCTCTATAATCAAGAGTCCTCTTCACGCCATGCAAACTATGCAGATGACCTGAAACACTCATATTTGGGTTTGGATGCTCTGGTGCACCTGAAGCAACCTCTAAATTCTTTGAATTAATCTACATTTAAACATGACAAAGAAAGTTGAAATTAGATGCATAAGTCTACAATTAAAAATGGTTTGATTGAAATTAATTTATAATAAATATCATATTTTAATTGTACCGTATTCTGAGGTTGTGCACCCTCTTCTCTAGGACCTGTTTGTACATGCTCAACTACAAGATGTGTCTCATGCTATAAAAGAAAAAGAATTTAAACATGTATTAGCTCATATATATATATATTCAATTTGAAATTTAAAATTAAAGTTATATTCACAATATATAATTTATAATTAAATTTAAATATAATAAAAATCTTAAATTACCATTTGATCTGGAGCCTGCTCTGCATGTCCTCCTGGAGGTGTAACTATGTCTGGGTCAGGGCTGAAAGTCACACTAACAAAGTCCTACAAGATCAACATTAAAGCATGTATACTTGAATTAGGTTTATATATATATATATATTCAATTTAGAAAATTTTGTGTAGAATGTTTTTTAAAGAACCTGAAAATCAGAGGACTCACCTAAACCAACATAAATATTTGAAACATACATGTGATTCAATTATAAATTTAAAACTTAAGTTAAAAATCATTTCATATATAATTTATAAAATTGAAATAAAAATACCCCATAAGGGTTGCCGAGTAGGACTGGTGTCGATGTATGTACTCGTGGAATGAATGATTGCCCCATCATTACTGTCATCTGTACACCAAACATTTTGATTGTTAAAATTTATTACAAAATTTTCTTTGATATACACATTCATCAAAATTATTATAAAATGAACGTGTAGATGCATATTTATACCTATGTTGCAATGTCCTCAGGGTGATGGTCTTCTGTAAGAAACTCTACAAATGAACTGATATGACCAGATGAACCACCAGAATCTCCATGTCCACCCAAACTAGGTGTGGCCTAATCAGTTCCATAGCATACTTGATGGAAACTAGTACATACATGTGGGACGAGCCTCGACACTATTGGAGTGTACTCAGACTAGCTCCATAGAACACTCCTCCATCATCATTGTCTCTATGCTCCCCACCCGCTATCATAGAAGCATGTTGATCAAGGTCTCCTGCGAGTGTACTAAGGGAACCTAATGTCAAGACCATAGCTTGATGATGCACATGTGCGGGAATGGGATGACTAGGAGCAGCAACAAGGGGTTGTGCATGCACGGGGCATTGGGGATCAACCCTTGCCCCTAACCTCTATTGTGGCATGCCACCACCAACACCCTGAAATGATTTAAAATCAAAATAATTGGGCTTTTGCCCCATAACAAACTCTACATACAGTTTCCTCAAAAATTACAACGGGCACTCCCAATTAGCATGTGGGGGACTATCAAAAACCATATACCATCAATCCCAAAAATGTGCACTCATCTGTGGATGTATGCACCACCTCCTAAATATTCTAGATTTATTGGGAGGAATGGGTTGTTGAGTAACAGGGTCGAGAAAGTAGGGGGCTAGGTGGGCTTTCGTTATTTTAAGGTCTAAAATTTATTTATAAGAGAGACCATCAGCATAAAATTATCTCATGTGTTCTCTGTCTCATTGATGCCTATCTAGATTAGAATCAATGGTCCTAATGACATCCACAACATTTTGCATCGCAGATGTAAAACATTTAACATGGGGTGGAATCAATGCTTGAATCTACATAACATTGATTTGATTTTGTATGGATGCAACCTGATCATTTATGTGTGCTCGCAAGCGAGCCTCATTAGATGCAATAGGTGTTGGAGGTGGCATATTAGTGGAGGGGGAGGTGGAGAGGGAGGTGGTTGTGGCTGTGACTGAGGTGGTGGATTGATGATATCATCAGTGTTAAAATCATCCATGATATGAGATATAAGTGTGCATTTGCATTAAATTATATAAAATTAACATACAAACTTAAAAAATTACAAGAAATAGTTAAATTTGAAACGCACATGCAAATTTGTTTAAATAGGATGTGCATACATATATTAAGATCATATAAAATTGAAACACACATATACATTGATTGAACTTGAGCATGTGCATACAAAATTCAAAATTTAACATGTACATACATTTAAAATAAAAAATACGATGCATTTAATTTGCATGCATACATCATTAAACTAAACTATGTACATACATACAAATTTCAAAATTTAAGAACTATATGCAATTTTAATACATGTGTACATACTAAACAATAAACTTGAAACATTCACAAAAAGCTCATTTTATTTCTAACGCATATATATATTACAATTTTCCATCAGCACAAATCATGATCTAGTAGATAGTCATAAAATATATTCTATTATAAATTCATCATTACAAGTTCATAAATTCCACCAAATTCATAAATTCATGTCACTAAAAATATCCATTTACAACCAAAATCATAAATTCACGTCACTAAAAATATCCATCTATAACCAAAATCATAAATTCACGTCACTAAAATATCCATCCAACCAAATTTATAAATTCATCACACAAAATATCCATCGTTCACCAAATTCATAAATTCATAAGTATTTAAGATCATTGTCTTAATTTAGAAACTATTGTGGCTCTCTACTACATCTCTTCATTTATTTGTGTTTTCCTTTTCAGAATCAGAAGCTCTCCTCTCCTCTAGCCATTGTCGATGCTCATCTAAGATCCCATCCATAGCCTTGACAACATCAACAATGGTTTGCATCCTAGATGCAATCATCCTCATAGGTGGTGCAACAAATTCTTCATTTTGAATAATGTTGATTTGATCTTGGATGGTTCTAACATTGGAATTGATTCGTGCTTGCAAATGAGCACCATTGATTTCAGGTGGTGGAGGTGGGGGGTTATGAGGTGGAGTGGGTGGGGGTGGAGGTGAAGGTGGTGGAGATGGATGGTGTTGAGGTGGATTGCAAATATTATTGAATCTATTCATGTGATCTCTAAGATATGAGTGAACTTGCATTAGATTTGTAATTTCAAAATGTAAGATACATGTTTACGAAATACCGTTAAACCATTCAATATAAATGACCTAATTGAATACAAATGATAAAATATGTAAGCCTCGTTTATGTCTAAGGCATGCTACTTGAATGAAAATACAATTAACTATTAATATAGGACAATTTATGAATGCTATAGGGTTTACAATTTAAATTTTAAGATTTAGGTTTTAGGATAATACAATGGCTTAAGGGGATCTATGTAGTAAGGTCCTAGTACAAAATGACATGGCTTTTAAGTGAATAAAATTTGGTGAAGATGCCTTAGGCAACCAAATTTCATTAAGGTCTGAGGCAACTTCACCAAATTTTATTCAATTGAGCCATGCCATTTTTTCCTAGGAACTTACTAGACATAGATCCCCTTAAGCCATCCTATCACCCTAAACCGTAAATTAATCAACCTAGATCATGATTTATCTCATTCATATTATAATCTTTCATGATCTTATTATTGTTAAAATTGGTTTACAAAACTTAGGGTGAAGTTTTGGTGTCCCTTGGAATATAGTGAACTTGCAAGTTAGTGAAGAACATTTTCTTGTGGAACAGTTGATTGAGATAACTCTTGTTTCAACTGACCAACCTAGATCATGAAATATCATTCTTATTACAATCTTGCACAATCTTATTATTGTTAAATTTGGTTGCCTTGGGCAACTTCACCAAATTTTGAGAATTTCTTTGACCCCCTTAAGAAATGTCATATAAGGACCCCTTAAGACATCAATTTACAATTTAGGGTGATAGGATGGCTTAAGGGGATCTATGTCTAGTGAGGTCCTAGGACAAAATGACATGGTTAAAGTGAATAAAAATTGGTGATGTTTCCCAAGGCAACCAAATTTGATTAAGGGCCTAGGAAAAAATGATGTCTTTAGGGTTCAGGGTTTAGAGTTTAGAGTTTAGGGTTTACGGTAATATGATGGCTTAAGGGGATCTTTATAGTAAGGTCCTATGAAATCTGATTTATTTCTTCAAGATTCTCCAAAGAATTACAAAGGTTGGGACAACAAAGGCACGAAATCATGCACAATTACGATCAACCAACAAACTCTCATCCAAGAGTAAACAAATATGAACAAGCTAACTTTGGCAACAATGGCGCAACAATTTTTCTTAGAAAATAAAGGTTAAACAAATAATGAGCCCAAGGCTCTTATTTATAGAAACTCAAAGGAGTAGGCAACCCTAAAATCTCCTTGAGTTAACAATTAGTTTTTGCCAATCAACAAGATTTATTCTTATGTCTAAAAGTAGGTGAGCAAGCAGTTAACTGGAAAACTACTTCAGTTAACTGATACTAAACAAGAGTCAAACTGGGAGTCTACCTCAGTTGACTAACACCTAACTAAAAGTGAACTATAATTACAAATGTGTCTCCAAATAGACATCCACCTTTTAAGGAGATATGAGATCCATAAATTGTGGGAGTCAATTAGACATCCTAGATCAGTGGGATCTGACATGCATGATTTGTGGAGATCTGGAGTCAACTTGGAAAGGGGCATCAAGTTGACTTTAGTCACATTTATTGCTATTTGTAGGGTAGGACGTCCTTGGTGCTTTACACCTCTTTGCCACTAGTCAACAAAGTCTCAACCCAGTCATTGACCTCTGGAGTTGCCTAAGGAAACCAAATTTCATTTTAAGGTCCTAAGACAAAATGAATGCTTTAGTGTTAAGGGTTTAGATTTTAGAGTTCAAGGCTTAGGGTTTAGTGAACTTAGGGTGAAGTTTGGGTGGCCCTTGGAATAATGGACTTGCAAGTTAGTGCCTAGTTTATGAATATTTTTTATTTTATCAATAGATTGACTATTTTAGTAATAGAAACACATAATTATGTATGATTAAGATTGAGTTTGATGTATATTTTAACTGGATACTTTTTTAATTGAATAGATTATTTTATTTAACATTTGTTTCATTAATATTAACCCCTTAAATGAATTTTATGATATAAAATGTATAATATAAAATTAGTTAATGTTAAATCAAGTACTTTATTTTAGATTGTTTGGAATTGAAAGAACCTAAAAGAACTTAGAAAAGAAAAATATTTATATTCTTTCTATGTCTAGGTAACTAGTGCAAAAATTGAGATTTTAGACTAAGAGAGATCAAAACATAAAATGGAAATGAATGTTGAATTGTATCTAACTAAATTTGCTAACTAAATTTGCAAACAAACATTGATAAAATTTATGAATTATAACTATTCTTTAACATATCAATATTTACCAACTAATGATAATCCTAATCCTATTATTTCAAGAACACAAGGAGAAAAAATAAACATTTAATTCCCAATCCTCACAAAATAAGGAAGTAATACAAGGTCTATTTTTATACCCTATTTTATATTCTCCACACTCCTTATTAAATATTGATAGAGTATTTTATCAAACTAAGGAGAATATTCTTAAGAAAAGATGAAATACGAGCTTAAGGAAAATGATATAACTAGAAAGATAATAAAAAAAGTGAAGGATGAGAAAATGACCGTGCAAGAAGTTGAGGAATCCCAAGGAGAAGAAAATGATCATGAAGACTCAATTATAATATATTTGACTATGAAAGAGGTAGATATCTTAATGAATAAAATGGAAAGAAAGATTCACAAAGGCATACAAGATATCTATGAAAAAGAAACTATGCAAACCCTCATCCTCCAACAAGCCTTGGGTTTAAGGAATCCATATAATTAACTACAATTTCCTTCTTAGAAAGATTATTCTCCTTCTTTTGTCTCCACTTGGCTAGAATATAACATTCAAAATAGGAAAATAATCATTAAGCCACCAAAAAGGGATTTGTCTTAGATTGCAACTATGTTGTATAGCCTTAGAACCAAAAAGAAAACAAGAACCTTATGCACCATATTTTTGAATTACTTAAAGGATTGAAATTTATTGAGATTGATACCTCATTAATTGATTAAGGTAATTAATTCATAATACCCTCAAGAATTGAATTCAAATATGTCATATATTGAACATCTTGTCTTAATAAATTCATAAGACGCTCAAGTATGAAATAGATAGTTTTATCACTTTTCCTATCATAATTTATCAACAATAAGACTCTACAATATATAGGATAAAATGTGTGGTAACCTCCATTAAGTAGTGGATGAAAGGATTGCATAAATATTTCTATAAAGTAATTAATAAGAGTATGGATCTCCATAGTGGTCTTTGAAAACAAGACTAATAAATTATAAAGGATTTCAAGGATGATTGTTAAGATGGGATAACTAATCATTCTTATAGCCTTCCTCTAATTGAAATGATTTGCATGATGAAGTGTGAGAATTTAATCAAGAAAAACATATTGGAAATAAAGGATATATTAAAGTAGTTGAATGTCTAGCGTGAATGTCAATGTGATGTTCCTTCCTATATAAGGATTTTTTTCTCTTATGAATTTTAGTGTTTTAATTTCACTTAAAAATCAATAAAAGATAGTTCTAAATAAAAATACATATAGCAATACTGTACTCATTTCACAAAAAATGGAATGTTTTTCTAATCTAATTATAATTTAACATTGAAACTAAAGTTTAACATATCGTTTTCTCCATACAATGAAAATGAAATTTAAAATATTTAAGCAATGCAAATGAATTTTCTTGAGCTCGAAATTAGGGTTTTCAAAATCAAAATGATTTGTTTGATTTCAATTTAGGGTTTTAGCAATTTTTTTTGTTTCAGTTCAATTTAGGGTTTCAATTTCTAAGCAATTAGGGTTTTTAATGCAATTTTTTAGTTTCATTTCAAACTATGGTTTTCAAATTCATTTTTTTTGCTTTGATTTGAATTCAGGATTTCAAAATGCTTGATTAGGGTTTCTAAATGTAAAATTTTAATTCATTTCAATTTCTAGGGTTTTGAAATGCAATTTTTTTTGTTTTGTTTCAATTAGGGTTTTCAAATACATTTTTTTTTGGTTTCATCAAACAATTCAGGTTTCAAAAGCTAAATTTTGTTTCTAAAATACAATTCAAGGTTTATTTTTTTGTTTCTATTCAATATCTTCACAATTTGACGTATTTTTTCATCTATTTTTACAATTACTCCTTTCTACTTTAACAGGAAATAAAATGCTTAAAACGTAATTTTTTTTTGACAAAAACATGCTAAAATCAATTATTTTATTGACAATTTCAATATGAAATGAAAAAATGCCAAGAAAATGGGAGAGTATGGTACCTGGAGGTCGCTATAGGGTCGTTGTCACTGAGAAATTGGGATCTCGTGCCCTGCTGGTAAAAATGAAGGTTTGCTTGATTTTTTAAAAATAAATAATATTACGAAACAGGATCCCGAGTTTTACAAATCGGGATCCTGTTTCGTAGTAATTGAGATCTTGTTCCCTGCCTGTCGGTTCGGGACCCTCTAACAAACAGGATCCTGATTTATAAAAAGCGGGACCCTCTTTGTCATTTAGGCTCAAGATCCCAAACCTAAACGAGATCCTGATTTGTAAAAATCGGGATCTCGTTTATAAAAATCAGGATCCCATTTTTGCAAAGCTGATTTCATTTTTTCGGCTAAGGAAAAAAATTCCACGTTTCGTGGACCCAAGTTTGTGCACTTACCCTAAATATGAATATTATGTATGTTATATCAATAAAATAAAAATGTACGTAAAACTTGTTAGCCAAGAGATGCACCTAATGTGTTTTGAAAATTGTAGAGGATATATTGTAGAGCACCTATAGTAAATAAAATAATAGACTACCTTGTAAAATGGACATGTACATAATTTCACTCTTGCATAATCAATATTTTCTCAAAGATGTATACACTAAATGAGAGTTTTTGAATTCGACTTTGAATTGATAATAGTGTTAGTGCCATTAAATTTAAATTTAAAAATTGTATATAAATTTGAGGATGATTTGTTATGAATTATTAATCTTGATTTATTTTCAAGTCTAATAGAAGAGCCTTACAACATTACTTTTTTGTGCAAGAACCTTTATTAATTGGAACATCTCAAGTGGATATCAGAGAAAGTATAGGAAGATGTGCAATGGACAAACCATATCGATGTAATGGACTTGTATTTATGGTAGCTAGGGAACCAATACATGAATGCGAGGATATGTAATTGGAACCTATTTGACTTATGTCCATTTAAAAAAAGGCTAGTTATCATAAGCATTTAAATGTATAATTAATTTAAATACTATACATTTATTTTCATCCACCAATTTCACCAAGTTATCTTATATTGCAACTAAAGTGACATTTATTTTGTTCACCTTCAATAATGTACATACACACGTACTTGTGAACATGTATTGGTGCTTTAGGAAAAAATTACTAGACTTTTTATTTTCAATTAATAGTTCTCGTAATATATTCAACTAGGAGTTATGTGTGAAATACTATAGTGTCTACTGAAACAAGATTATTTATTGGATCCTCTCCCATAATGAAATTTTTTCTATATTATTTTTTAAAAGTGTTGGTCCATAAACTAGTTGTTGGCAAGGGAATTGGGAGGAGCAACACAATCTAAAAGGATCTATGTTTTAGTATTCCCTGTGTAGTCAGTTTATACCCCAGAGGATGTATTAAGAGAAACAAGCATGCGGTAGGAATCTACAGGGTAGTCATTACATACATCAACATACACAACAAACAAAATTACTCAGATATCCATAACACACATAAATCCTTACAACTTCTCTGATATATCTATTGCAATAAATATAAAAGGGAAGGTCCAGTCTTTGCTCTGGTAGTTCATCTATCTGATTACATATATCTTCCTTCACATATATCCCACTACTCTTTTCCATTTATCTATCTATTAAACATATATGCATTCTATGAAGAGATGTGTCTCTTTCTTCATGGCTGCTACCTTTGGTGCCATGATTCCTTGTTGGTATATTTTCGGTATGCTCTGTTCTATCCGTTGACCTGCTAGCACCGCTCTCCCATTGTGATAGTAACATTCACCAAATAGTTGTTTTTCCTTCCTAATATGTAACATCACATCTTATGAGGAATAATATAAAAAAATTGGACCATTTTGTGGTATATGTGTAGGGGCTAGGCTAATCTTCTTTATAAAGTTTAATTTTATTAGGAATGAGAAAGAGGAAGCTTATTGCTATTTTGTTGATTTCAAGAAGGCTTTTGATATGGTTCCTAAGAATAAGTTATGGGGAAGGATCTCAGTATGCTAGTGCAATTAAGAGGAGCTATCCATATGCTCTATGGATATGTTTGGGAAAAAAATATAGCCCAAGTAGGTACTTGAAAAATTATTAGGAATGACATTGGAGTTAAGCATGGTTTCCTTTTATCTCTTACACTTTTTAGCCTATATATTGATAAAATTGAAGAACAATTGAGTTTGAAAGTTGGGGATGATATTCATCTAGGGGAGTATGTTGTCTGCAAGTTTCTTATATATATTGATGATCTTATTTTGATTACTAGGTCCACTTAAGGGTTACAAAAGAACGTATTTGTCCTTGAGATCTTTTGCAAATATGTGGGTATGCAAGTTAACACTAGCAATACCAAGATCATGTTCTCCAATATAAAGAAAATGAATGCATTCAACTTTTATTTTGAAGAAAGGATTTTAGAGGAAGTGACAAAATTTAAATTTCCTACGATTAACTTCAACAACAAGTTTAGTTGGATATCTTGTGGAAGGAAGATAACTTTGGGAGGGTAAAGAGCACCTTTTGTCTTCAAAATCATTGTAAATACACATATTGATGGGATTGGAAAACTATTTAGACTATATTTTAGCTATTAGTGATTCTTGTGGTGCTTTATGGGTATGAAATATAGGTTAGTAGCACCTTTGACACCAAATAGATGCAAATAAAGAGAATCCAAAAGTGCATGATCACAAACAAACTCAAACTAAAAACTTCAAACCTCGATGAGATTCTTTTTGTTAAAATAGGTATAGTTGCTATTGAAACCATTGCTATGGTGCATTTTTTAAGATATCTAAAAAACAAGAGTAGATGGATGCATATCAATGGCCCAAAGTTGTCTTTGAAGGTGTATTGAATGAAAAAATTTATTGATGAATCAAAACGATAGATATATGAGAAAATGGTACATTCACTTAGAAATTTTCACCTTATAATTGTAAAAAAATAATAATATTTATGATAAACAAGTTTTAGAAATCTATATGAAAAAAACATTAAGAAAAAAAAAGAAATAATACATTGAAGAATTTAACCCCATATCTAACCATCAACCAAAAAAAACCCTAAAGGCCAATGTCTATTGGAGAGAATAAGAATCTTTCCATGTAATAGCACCAGTCGTCTAGTGGTAGAATAGTACCCTGCCACAGTACAGACCCGGGTTCGATTCCCGGCTGGTGCATTTAGTTACTTTTTAAATATGCCATTCTAATATAAATAGAGCCCCATTTAGTATGTGTAATATTGCTATAATTTATAAACTTACAATATAAGATTTTGTTTTTAATGTCTTTAAATTTTTTGTAATTGAATATATGTATTCTTGTTACTTATTTATAATATATTGTTTTCATTATAGATTAAATTTTTATTAATTTATCTTAAGTTAGTTTTGTTTATCAATTATATTTTTAAATAGTTTATCAATTATATTTTTAAATAGTTTTGAAAGTTTAGATACATTAATATCTTATTAGAGTAGAACACTCTTGTTTGGTAGGATATTTTATTTTAGATTCTTGAAATTTTCAAACCTATCAAAATTTTACTTTTGTGGATTTTGTCATTCTTCATGTCTATTCATTAAGTTCAAGAAGTGCTCTAATAATTTTTTGTTTTGTTTTGTTTTGACAACCTAAACTTGAAACTAATCTCTTCTAGGAATACATTTTAAGCACGTGCTACCAAACATGACTATCAACATAGGTTATTACTTGATGCACACTCTCATCCATGACTATCAACATAGGTTATTACTTGATGCACACTCTCATCCTAGTGTTATGACCTCCTTTTGGGTGTCCCTCATATATCCTTTACAAACACCCAATGTCAACTCAACTCTTTATAGTATATTATCACAATTCCTAAGACATTGCTAGCTCACAAACCATTTTCTCCCATTTTCTCCCATTTTCTCCCAATTATCCCCTTAAACTAGCAACATCCCCAAGATTTAATTTTCATGACTCTATAAAAATGTACATGTATATGGATGGTATTAAATGATGTGCATAAATTCTAACAAATCATTTATATATTAAATAAGATTAATAGTTTTGAATAAAACATTGATTAGACATCTAATGTGCTTTATGTATATTGCCAAATATCCAATCAAGAAACTTTCAAGACATGTCAGTGTGTTTGTTTTTTTGGGGGGGGAGGGTATTTGAGTGGTCCTATAATTTTTTAAAGCTCTAAAAGCAACTATAAAAGAAAGAAAAGCCTTATATGAGGAGAGGATAATATTTCTCTAAGTTATTGCTCCTTTATACCAATAGGTAGGAGGTGTCTACTATATCTCACTCGTTGCCATCCTAATCATTCAATTAGTGTTGCCCTATTCATTCAGTATGCACAAGAGCCTCATAAGAGACATTGAAAAGTAGAAAATATCACATATTTAAATAGAATCAAGCTATTATTCACTTTATCATTGAGTATACAATCAATCAAACAAGTCAAAATTAACATCATGTTTAAATCCCAATAAGCCTCTTACACTTCACATATGTTTCATTTCTCAATCTCAATTTACTTTGAGCTTGAATTTTTATTTCAATCTCATCTCATTAAATATAGGTTTAATCTAATTACAATTAGATTTTTGACCTTTAATATAGGGTGTGATTTTTTTATTTGCACTAAGATATAGCCTTGGAAAGGAATAGTATAATAGAAGACATATAATGATGTATTTAATTTCTCCAAGGGGAGAATTAAACTTAATTAGCTTGAAAAATATTGTCAATAGATTCCCTGAGTGAGAAGCCACACAATGTGGTGTGTGTGTGTATGACAAGTGTCGCAAGTATACACAAAGACCTAAAGAAGTGTGAAAGTGAAATAGGAGAAGCACAACAAACGAGGTATAAGAAAAAAAGTGCAAACACATAATGCATAAAGAGGAGCACAACAATCACAACTCAATAAAAAGCCCAATCATAAATCCAAAAAGTAAAGGAACTATGTTTTTGGTCAATATGCATGAAAGTATATTGAGGACACATTATTTTGCATCCCAAATCTATAAGGGAAAAAATATAAAGGTAAATATAAAACTAAGAAAAATAGTTCAAAGAAATCATGAAACAAAAGAAAAATTCCATGGTCATTTGTATCAACATGCGGAAGGTGCCTTTGTGGTGTCCACATTGTTGCAATACATATGAGGATGAAAACTAAAAGTGATAGAAAGAAAAAGAAAAGTAAAACATATGAAAGATATCAAAGCATAAGAAATAGTGTATAAAGATTATCAATGTATATAATAAGTGTATCCACAATCATCCAATAGATTAGATCATAGTTTGCAAACATCGATTGTAAATTGAGAAAAAAATAATCACTTAACAGTGTACTCGTGATGGACCCAAATCCTCATGAAAAGAAGGCATCTCAAAAATATGTGTGCTAAGAGAACAATTTCTAATTTGAGTTTCGACAACCATATTTATTTTTTCTTTAATTATTTCTAATAATATTGGCCTTATCTTGTGTTGAAGTTATATCCTTTTCTAGTGTAGGTGGATCTTTGTAAATTTCTTTTGAAAGTTTAGATGCATTGATATCTTATTGGAGTAGAACACCCTTGTTTGGTAGGATTTTCTATTTCAGGTTCTTGAAATCTTCAAACCTATGGAAATGTTACTTTTATGGATTTGTCATTTTTCATGCCTATCATTAAGTTCACACCCTCCATGTTTGAATATCCTTCACATGTACCTTCCAATTTAATCTATCACTTAGAATTTCATGCCCACAACTACCACAACACATTCTTATAATATTTAATTATTATTTATTTGCAAATTACTTCAAAAAGTATGTGGCATAATTTTTTCCACAATAATGTGACCCATCTCATCAATTGATTATTCAGTCCTCAAGAAGTACTCTAATTAATTTTTTGTTCTATTTCGACAACCAAAATTTGAAACTAATTTCATCTAGGAATAAATTTTAAATGCTTGCTACCAAACATGACTATCAACATAGTTTATTATTTTATTTAGACTCTCATCCTAGTGTTGTGACCTCCTTTTGGGTGTTCCTCATATATCCTTTATAGAGACCCAATGTCAACTCAACTCTTTATAATATATTATCACAATTACTAAGACATTACTAGCTTATAAACCATTTTTTCCTATTTATCCCCTTAAACTAGTAACATCCTCAAAATTTGATTTTTATGACTCCATAGAAATATAAATTTATATGCATTATTAAATGATGCACATAAATAATACAAAAAATCATTTATATAAAAAATAAGATTAATAATTTTGGATAAAACATTGACAAGCCATCTAGTATACTTTATGTATATTTTCAAATATTCAATCAAGAAACTTTCAAGACATGTTAGTTTGTGTTGTTTTGGGGGGTATTTGAGTGTTCCTATAATTTTTTTAAGCTCTAAAAGCAACTATAAAATAAAGAAAAACCTTATATGAGGATAGGATAATATTTCTATTCATTTCTCCTTTATACCAATAGTTAGGAGGTGTCTAGTATATCTCGCTCGTAGCCATCCTAACAATTTATTTAATGTTACCCTATTCATTCAATATGCAAGAAGTAGAGGGTCCTGGTTCAATTGGCTAAAATATTTTGGAGTGGGGAGCCTAGCTCGATTGGCTAAATTAAGCATCCTATTACCTGATTATAGGAAATAGTTCACGAGGTCTAGTCTCCCCCTTGTCCCCATGGTATTAGAGGTCATGTCATGTCAGTGCCAACAATCATGTGAAAAATGTTTACCAAGTGCACTACAGTTTATAGGGGGGCTACCCAATTCCTGCAATCTAGAAATAAATGTCATTCAATATGCATAAGACCCTCATAAGAGATATTGGAAAGTAAAAACCCCTCATATATACAAATATAATCAAGCTACTATTCACTTTATCATTGAGTATATAATTCTAGCATTTCTACTCATCTTGTGGGATATACTAACTTATATTGGGAAAGTGACATTGATTATTGAAATTCCACATTAAGATATGCCAATATGCTTGGCTTTAGTCTTGCCAATTATTCTTGCAAGAAGCCATTAATTATTGATTTAAATATTTGCCAATGGTTGAGTATTGTGGAGTAATTCTTGCTAGTTAAATTTGTTTGCAAATACATTAGTTGGTGACATGTTTTGGACATCCTTAAGATGATCTCACTTCTTTTGGTGTGATAATCAAAGTTCCATCTGTACCTTTGGAAATATAATGGACCACTAGATAAGTACATAAAGATGGGGGACCAAAAAGGGTTCTTAAATGGCTATTTTTTTTCTTCTGACAACAGGAAAGACTGATCATGGATGACAAATTTAAGATAGTTACACTCAAAATTTTAAGATGCAACGAAAACAAGAGTCACAGTGCTCTGAATCTACTTTCTAAAGTACTACTCTTTTTTAAAACAATAGAGATTAAAGGGTTCAAAAAGGGGGACAACACAAATTGGTCCTATTTTTTTTTAAAAAATATAAAATAGTGTTTGGTGTGCCCCCCTAAAATGCTAACTTTTTTTCTTATTTCAAAAATCACTTCAATGAGAAATTACCTAACACCATGTAGTTTATCCCTATTTTTTCTACTAATTTTTTAATGAATATATCTTTTTTAACTAATTTTCAAAGTGGACACATCCTAAAAAACAAAAAATTGAGCATGCTCCCCCTATTTTTTTTGAAAACTAATCAATTATTCTTTTTTTGAATATTTGTAAAATGCAGTGTAGTTTCTAAAAAAATAATTTATTGGAAAGCTTTGATTGGAAGTGGGAAAAAGTGGAACCATATCTGCAACCTAGGGCAATTAGGTAGATTCAACAAGGCTCGGGGGGAGGATCTCACTATTTACCTCTCATTCGCTGGCTTGTCGATCTAATTGTTGCATTTGTGGTGCGGTTGTTCTCAAGTTTCTTAGGCTTCTATGCTCATGCCTGTGGGGGTTTCTCAAATATTTGAATTCCCTTATGGAGGGGGTACGACCCCCTTAGATCCTCTTGGTAATGGGTCAAAATATCCTATAATGAGTGAAGTTAATGTCAAGTCCTTCAGAGACGTAGTAAAGGAGCCCTTTCCTTTCCTGATCGGTGCATGGTTTGAGGCCATTCCCAGTGAAAATGGTGAATCCTCCAAAGGCGATGACGGGGAGCAAGGTAAGGGTTCCTCCCACTACCCTTTGAGGTTTCCAATCTATCCTAACTTGGCCATGAATTATGTTATTCAATCTAAGAGAAGTAAATTAAAAAATGTGGCCATCCTTTTGGCCACGGTGGCCACGGTGGATTACAACAATTTTCCCTCTAGAAAACTCTTGGACAATTTTTTTGTTAATGTATCTAGCACAAAAAAATGGAATTTTAATTTCCTTTTGTCGAATGATCCAAAAAGGATTATTTTTGGTAATTTTAAGAAACCACGATATGCAACAAAAAACTCTAAAAAAATCATATTGGACCATGGGCAAGAGTACATTCAAGGCATTAGCCCTGACTCATGGGGAAGAATTTGAGGAAATCTTGGCACACTTGTGCCCTAGGTGGATACTAGTTAAGGATGTCCCTCAAGATCTTTGGGTGGTTATTTCATAGGTATTAGGACCCATAGGAAATATCCTAAAGGTAGACAAGCCATAGGTCTCCCTCCCAGACATGAATGCTAGAGTCCTAGTTTCTATAACCCTCGGTTTGGATCTACCTAACTTCTTGGATACCTATATGGATAATGGTATCCATGAATTCTAGATTGAGGTTCTAGGAGGGTAGGGGCATGCTATCTGTATAGGTGGGAAGGGAATCTAAGAAAGGAATTCCCTATCATTCTCAATAGTAGAAACAAGAAAAAATTAAAATCTGCAAGTCCGAATGAAGGGTCAGGCTTGAGAACAATATAGGGAAATTGAAAGGAGGGGACCCCTAATTAGTTCTCTAACATCTCATCCGATTCAAGGAGGGTGGATGTGTCAAGGAAGGTAAGCCCTAGCATTCCTAATAGGATGGAGGGTTGTGCATGTGAAGTAGTCATGAAGGACTCAGAGCAATCTCTTGATAGGATGGAGGGTTATGCATCTCAAGAAGCAGTCATGAAGGACTTAGAGAAATATCCACCCGAGATTGGCATCAGGGTGGAAAAATCCACCCCCATGTCTCCTTGCTTTGTCCCCTTGGAAAATCCCTTCAATCCTCTCTTGTAGAAGGATGTAACCTGAGAGCCCGCCTTTGTGGACAATAATGAGTTTATTGGGCCCAAGGAAGGCACCCAAAAAAAGATAGATGATAATGGGAATGTTTTTGCCACCAAAAAGAATGCACAATAGATTTTAATGGTAAAAGTAGGAAAAAACATAGAACTGAATAATCAAACAAAAAATAATCTACCAGAAATAGTAACAACTTATTATAAAAACTTTAGCCTCTCTACCCCACTTAAAGAGGCTACCTCAAATTTAACTCCTAATGTAGACAATATAAGGGTTGAGCCATCAACAAATCATGTTGGTGTGAAGGATATCATTTCAAGGTTGAAAACATTCAACAGGTTACCAGATGCCCCCAGGGCACTAAAACACATTCAACTCTAGATCTTAATATGAGGAAATGCATGGGGTCAAATAGTCCCAAGTTGGGGACTAGAGTCCAAATGGGGGGTAGTACCTTGGGGGCACCCAATGATCTACTGGGGAACAATAAAATGATTCCCTCTGAACCAAGAGATAACACTAATCCAATGTCTAAAAAGGAAAAAAGGAACTTAGAATACATCATTGAGAGTGTTAGAGCAAAATGGAGAACATTTTAAACTCCCTAATAAAGAACAATGATGCTGCACTAGAGTGCATTGGTAAAAAAGGGGACTACAAAGGGGTTTCCAAGAATGTTGGGGAAGGAAGAAATCCCACCAGTGAGACAATAGGGCACACTGGGGGAGCGAACAAAGAAGAAATCCCTGCCGAGAAGCAAGCTGCCAACAAGGTCCCCCCCAATCTCCAAAAGAAGGGAAAGGAAGAAAGGGACTGTATATAAACTTAGAGGAGGTAGATTCAAATTAAGTAAGAATAAAAGAATAAAAACAATCCTAGTACTCACAACACCTGATTCCAAGAGGCTAGAGTCTGACGAAAGGTCTCCTAAATACTTTGATCTATTTAGGAATGACAAAGAAGTTAGTTCAAGCTAGTTAAATAATGAATCTTAAATGTACCTCATGGAATGTGAGGATATTGGAATCCCCTGATAGGAACTACATGGTGAGAATATTCCCCCCCCTAGAAAAAAATAATTTGTGCTTCTTCAAGAGGTCAAAGCCACTGGTTTTACGCTTGAGAAAAAAAACAATCCTAGTACTCACAACACTTGATTCCAAGAGGCTAGAGTCTAATGAAAGGTCTCCTAAATACTTTGATCTATTTAGGAATGAAAAAGAAGTTAGTTCAAGCTAGTTAAATAATGAATCGTAACTGTACCTCATGGAATGCGAGGGGATTGGAATCCCTTGATAGGAAGTACATGGTGAGAATATTCCCCCCTAGAAAAAAAAAGACTTTGTTCTTCTTCAAGAGGTCAAAGCCATTGGTTTTATGCTTGAGACCAACCTGAAGTTCATTTAGAACTACTCCTCATTCCTGGTCACCAAGCATGAAAAGGGGAAGGGTGGTGCAACCATCCTAACGAAAAGCTTATGGAATAGATTTCTTACTAGGTGAAGCACTTCCCCTTGCAATAGGGCTATTTGGGCATATTTTGAAAATGATGGATCAAAGTTTGGCATTTGCTCAATCTATGTATCGAATGACTACAAAGAAAGGACAAAACTATGGAGATAGATGGTGGGCCTACCTAACATCAATTGGATCCTAGGAGGAGACTTCAACATGGTAGAAACTATGGAAGACAAAAAATGTGGTCTTGAAATTGATTGGAAGGGAAGTGAGATGAATTTTTGGTTAAGGATAAAATCTAAATTCAGCCTCATTGACCCCCTAGAGGGGAAAAAATCTTACGCTGAGGCCATCTGGTTTACCTAGTGCAATGTACAAAAAGGTAAAAGAAGGATTTATTGTAGGCTTGATAGGCTCTACGCAAACAAGGATTGGTTGGCCTACCTAACATCCATTGGATCCTAGGAGGAGACTTCAACATGGTAGAAACTATGGAAGACAAAAAATGTGGTCTTGAAATTGATTGGAAAGGAAGTGAGATGCATTTTTGGTTAAGGATAAAATCTAAATTCAGCCTCATTGACCCCCTAGAGGGGAAAAAATCTTACACCGAGGCCATCTGGTTTACCTAGTGCAATGTACAAGAAGGTAAAAGAAGGATTTATTGTAGGCTTGATAGGCTCTACGCAAACAAGGATTGGTTTAATTTTACCCCACTAGAAGGTGGTCATTATGTGTTGGTGTATCCTTCCACACTCTTTGATCACCACCCGATTAAAGCCACTCTAAGTTTGAACTCTACTTGGAGGAAAGATCAAAGAAGAGGACATAACTTCATCCTCAATGTGAATGTACTAAAATATGATAGCTATAAAGCAGCTATAAGCACCCTTTGAGAGATAAATAAATGTATGTTAAAGGGAGAAGGGGCAATCAAAAGATAGGAGGCCAATGCCAAGGGATGGAAAACCCTGTGTCAGATAATTGGAAATCACTAGGAAATGGAAAGGAGAGAAGAGAACTTCCTCCAAGAGAACTTGTTAATAGTAGAGAAAAACATCTAGAATAGCCTAGTTGATGAGAAGCTAAACGAGGAGCTTAACATTTCAAAAAATGGCTTGAGAAGGCTCTAGGCACACAAAATAAAAGGACTAAAAATCAGAGGCAAAATTAATTGGTTAAACAATGGAGACAAAGGATCTAAGTTTTCCTTCAGATACCTAAAAGAAAAAAGCATAAGAGAAAAAATTAACCAAATCTGCCATAATGGGGCCCTTCTTACCGCTCAAGAGGATATCTTAAAACAATTCCATCTATTTTTCAAAGATCTTTTTGTTATGCCTTGCATAACCACCCCATTGTTTTTCCTTCGTCAAAATGGGTCCCCCTTTTTGTTTTTGTCCTTTTTTGTTTTCCAAACAAAGTTTGAAGTTATTCTTTTCCAATACTTTGTTTTTCTTTTGTTTATTTTGTCGGAACCGAAACTGGAACTAAATCGGGTTTTAAAACTTGTTTGAAAGATTTCATTCTGGTTCCGATCCCGACGGTCTTTTTGTAGTCTTTTAGTTTTGTCTTTGTCGGATTCGGAGCCAGAGTGGAAATTAAGTGTGTGAAACTTAATCAAGTTTCTGAATCAATTCCTTTCCGCGTTCGCCTCCGCCTTTTGTTTTGTTCGTTTAGATTTAGGTTTTATGTTGGGTTTTCTCGTTTTGGTCTTCGTGTTTTTATTTGAATTTTTGTTTCGCTTTCTTCTTTGTTGGCGGAACTAGAGCCGAATCAGGAACCAAATGCGAAACTTGAACAAATTTCTAAATCAATTCCCACTCTGATTCTGCTCCCGCCGTTTTGGGTTGTTTGACTTTATTGAAGTCACACAACAGTAATGTGCCAGCTTCCTCTGTAGTTCCAACTCTGATCTGCCACATTTATGGCATTAATTATAGGAGCTATGCACGTATGAAGCTAAAATTTTAACCTTAATTAGGGATTAATTGGAAGTTATCATCATTGTTTAAAAGATTGAGAGTGAACTAGAGTTGTAGTGGAGCATTTGGGCATGTGATTCGATTGAAAGGGATATAATTACGTGCAAAATCACTTTAGAGGGCTAAAATATTTGTTTGCATTTGAGGTAGGGTTTTTGTTCTTCTCTTTTTTTTTATCATTTCGTTTGGTCATTGGTTTCTCATGAATTTGTGACTCTCGGTTTTCAGTTTTCTTGCGAGTTCATGTTGTTCGCTTTTTTGCTCTTTTGTTCTGTTTTCTTGTTTTCATTTTGCTTTTCTTGTGTTTTGGTTTCTCATTTGTTTGTTTTTATCACGGTCATTTTCACATTTTAATCATGACCGTATTGTGATGCCCTTTTTTAAAAAATGACATGGATTAGTTACTATTTTTACGTTGGTAGGGTTTGATAAATTACGGTTTTTCTTAGGAATCCTATTATGCATTGATATGATTAGTTTGAATGGGGTTAAATTCGTGCCCTAATTGTTTGAAGTGAAGGGTTTGTGAATTAGGGTTTTGGTGCATTTTTGTTTTGAATATGATGCCCTAATTATTACAGTTTCCTCTTGGTTATATGGGTATGTTCCTGTATAAGTTTATTTTTAAGCCCTTTTCATTTTGATATGACCTAGTCCTTAGATCATGATGTTATTTATCATCCTGTTGAAATCACTTATGACGTCATGATTATTATTGAGCGGAACTAGAACCGGAATCAATTTTGATCTTGAACCATGTTTTGCAATAAGTATTGATTCCGTTTCCATCATGTCTCCGACTCTGCTTATAGTAAGAAGGAGGATTTCAAAATATTGGTAACTCAGCTAGAACCGAAACCAAAACTGAACATAAAATTAAAAATTCTTCATGGAACCAAATCAGTTCTCGTTCTGATTCTAATCCCGGATAGCATTCCAACTCCGACTTCGGTCCCGCCATATTATTATTGCAAGCTCAATGCTAGTTCTGGTTTCGATCAAGACAATGTTTTTAAAAGAGACTATTTAGAATGTTTTCTGCCTAGTTCCGCCTCTGGTATGTATAGAAGGATAGGATCTCTAAGTCATATTTGGTTATATTTATTTTTGATCTAATTTGGGGTTTTGTTGCAGGAAGTTAAAGGATGCCAAGAGTATCAGGAGAAGCTTCTTAGAGGAGTCAGCCTATAGAAACTTCAAAGGCATCAACTAAGCCTAAGAAGGTTAAACCATAACAACTACCTTATACCTTGAGGTATAACCATAAGGGTCTTGTTGTCACTGTTAGCAAAGTGGAATCTGATTGGGCTGATATAACTGACACAAATCTGTTTCCATTTAATTATGAGGAGCTGTATTCAGAGACATTTGCTGAAGAGGTGATAGGGAGAACTCAAAGAATAGTTGAGTTTGGCCTAGATCATATTGTTGTATTTCGTCTATCCATTCAATGCCCAAAATTGATCATGACAGCAGTTGGAGCTTACAATCTGGCCACTAGACAATGTGTAGATTCAGAAGATAATGTTATCATAGAATTGACTCCTCAGATGTTTCAGTTTATGTTTAGTGTCCCTAATCCAAAGAACCTGGGGCAGCTTAATGAGGCAAAAGCCTTAGAGATATATAGTAGTCACAAGGAGACTAATAAAGCCCACTTAAACAAGAAATGGTTAAGATTAGAGAAGAAGTCCTTGACAAAGCTCTTAGATCAGCCAAAAGGGGCAGAATTCTACAAAGAAGTAGCAAATTATAATGATTTTATCTAGAGTCTGTGGAAAGAGGGATTCCTTTCATTTTAAGGAATGGATGTTTCCATTCATTCAGACAATCTTGGATGGTAGGCATCAGTTTGATTGGCCTATGATTGTCTTAGATAGCATACATGATCAAATGACCAAAGTAAGGGAAACTAAGAGATTCTTCATGACCTCTTATGTTGTCTATGCAACAACCAGAGGAGGCATCTTTCCAAGGTTACACAAAGTGGGAATATTGGGAGAAGCTGATGGACAAAAGATAGTATGGGATCATTATAACCAACTATCCCTACAGATTTATGAATCACATTTTAGAAGAGTTAATGATGCATTTTTATATGTAGTTATTAATCAACTTACTGGAGATGCAGGGTATAGACTAAGCCAGGAGGCCATGTCATTTATTATAGAATGGGGATGTTGGTATATCCAGTACCCCAAATTTACTTATTTTAGGCTAGCTAGGTTTGAGGGTCATCCTAATTTGCTTCCAAGATGTTGTAGTAACATGATAGTCTTGATGGAGTTTGTTTACCAAGCTTTGGGGGTCAATTCTAGGTTTGGAATAAAACATAAACTAGGTTATCACAAGTTCCCCATGCAATTGGGTGAGTATAGCTTCCCACACCTTGTGGGAGCTAAGGTGGTTTGTAGTGAATTGATACATTTGAAATTGGGTCTATATACTACCCGAAAGCACTTTGATCTGAACAAAAAGATGAATTCTTTTCTTTCTTTAGTCTTTGATAGACATTTCAACTTGTTGGAGGACTTCTGGAGTGATCTCCAAGATGAATATGACCTCCAGAAGAGAAATTATGAAAGGTTGTCTATCCTACTTTTGGTAGAATTTGGGGTGAAGGTTGATATTCTTGATACACTAATAGATGATGGGGTAGTGTTAGATCCTTCATATGAGGCACTAAATATAGGTACTAAGAGTTTGGACCTGGTGGATTGGGATGGTGAGGAGACAATTGACATAAAATAGATAGGAAGACCAGTCTTGGATAGGAGTGTCCAATGGGTTGTGCTCAAAGCCAAAACTCCTGGGGGTTCAACTTCTAAAAAGGGGAAAGGGTATAAGAGAATCAAGAGGAAAATGCCTCCCAAGGAACCCTTGGAATTCTTCCCTCCTGATGTTGAGGAATTTGAGCTTGAAGCTCTGACCCAAGATTTTCTTGGGACACATGAGGAGGATGTCCCAATAGGACCTATGGCTCCAACATTAGTTGTGGGTGAATCATCTGCGCAAGTCCCTCCTACATAACAACAAGGTGGAGAGATGCCTAGGAGTACACTCCATGATGTATCTAAGACCTTAGAGGGAAAAGAAGTAGAGATGGAGATCCATGATATTGAAATAGATTCTGATGAGACCTTATCAGAAAAGGATGCACAAGAAGAGATGCCTCTAGAGGAAATTGAACATGTGTTTACAGAAGAGGATCAATGGGCATTGTTTGAGGAAGCAAAGAAAGCTTCAGATCCTAAGGCACATAAGCTATAGAAAAAAAGAAGGAAATAGATGGTAAGGCACAAGCTGATGCATTACTTCAACAACAACAATTGGATGATAAGCAAAGAGTCGATGAAGTAATAAAGAAACATAAGCAAAAGGAGCATGAGCTCAAGACAAAGGAAGAAAATGAAAAGCTGGAGACGGTGTAGAAGATCCATGAGCTAGAGGAGGAAAAGGATAAATTGAGGAGAGAAAGAGAAGACCTCGAGGATAAATTCAAAATAATTGAAGAAGACTACAAGCAAAAGGAGGAAACAGAATGCCTGCAAAAGGGGAAAGATGCTAAGGAACTGGACATGCAACAACAAAAGGAGGAGGCCTCAAATAGACTCAAGGTTTTGGAAGAATAAATAAACAAGCTACTTGAGGAGAAGAGGTTGGAAGAAGAAAGATTGGAAAAGGAACAAGAGGATAAGAGGATGCAAGATAAGAAGGACAAGGAAGAAGCTGAAAAGATTGCACAAGAAAATATAGAGGGAGAACAAAAAAATGTACAAGAGGTTGATTCTGAACCTAGGGTTAATGTACTACATCCATTATTCTCTACAACTGCTGCCTCCTCTTCTATTGTAATGGCCACTACTCCAAGTGCTCCTACCTGGTTGAAGCTTGATCTTCAGAAGAGACCAATAATGCCCTCACAACCTCTTAATTAGGATGACATGATGAAAGATATTGAAAAGGAGAGACCCAAGAAGAAGGCTAGGATTCTACATTCTACAAGGCTAACTAAGGGAGGAGAAATTATTGCCGAATGTGCAAAACCAGTGGTGGATAAGGATGTGGGAGATATGCAGGTCACTGATTACCAATTGGGCACTATCAATTTGGGAAGGCCTACAAGAAATCAGCGGATAACTTGATTGATGTTGTAGCATCATCCACCAGGTTAAGGATGATAAAGGAAAAGCAAAGAAAGGATGAGCTCAAGGCTCAATTGGATCAGCTGCACGCCTTTTTGAAGGATGTTTCTAATCCTAGATCACAAGTTACCACCATAGAGACACCAGTTTTTCTCAACAAAAGAGAGGTGGATGATTTGGTGCAAGTAAGGAATACGACTGGGATGATGGAAATCTGGACAAACAAGATTAACCAAGAGGTGGGAGAGGTGCTAGTAAGTAGTTTTGAGATTCACAAGATGGCATTAGAGCTAATAGGGAAGATGAAGCATCATGCTGAAACATTGGAATAAAAAGAGGAAGAATATAGAGGATATGTCTAGAGGATAAAGGATGTCAATAAATTGCCAAATTCTACTTTGCTTGAGCAGTCAACCCTTGAGGAAGAAAATGTAGAATTCTTGGAAAAATCCTCTAGCATAATCCGACTCAGATATGATTTTATATACAGGCATAGGAATGAAGTCCAAGATGCTAGTAAGGATTTGAATGAGCAACTTGATGAACTAGAAGCTGTTGTGGTTGTGCTAGTCAATGTTGATATACCAGTTAAAGAGGGCTTGCCTTTAAGTCAGTTAAAGGAGAAATGGGATAATAGATTTCAAGAGATTATGCATAAAGAGGATGATGGAGAGGATCTATTACTAGATAGATTGATGGATATCAGGGAAGGAGTGAAGACTACAAGAAAGGAGTTGACTAAGTTGAAAGACATGAAAGAGTTTTCCTCCGTAAAACTGAAGAGAATTCAATTTGAGGACAGTTGGATTGATGGGCCGGATGTGGATATTCTTCAATAGGTCTTCTCAAGTTATGATGAATACATTCTAGAGAAAACTATGCAAGGATGAGTGGTAGTCTTTTGGGCACATGAACTTTTCCCCTTTTCTTTTATTCTCTCTAGTAATTAATGTTGGAACTGGAGATCAACCGGTCTGAGTTTCCAAGAAAGTTTCAATCCCTAAAATTGTGGATCTCAATTTTGATTGAGAGGATTTTATGCTTTGTATGTCTATATATACTTTTGGGGTACCAAATTGTAAGGGTCGATTGATGAGAATAGAATTAGCCACCTAATAGTAGGAGATAGGAGTTTCATAGCTTTACAGAGATACTTTGTTATTATTAGTTACAATTGAGTACAAATATGAGTTTTTACACAGTATTATGTTGGAATTGAGTTTACCGGATAAGGTTAATGAATCATAATTTGTCTGTATGCTAGTGAGTTTGCTGAAGCATAACTATTTCTCATTTGATGAAAATCAATAGAAGGAACCAAATCTAAAGATTATTTCATTAAATTATCTATGGATTGAATTGTTGAATGTCTTTTGATCTATGATTTTAGCAACGGATGAGAGTTTGTTCTTTTTGAATCTTTAAAGTATTATGATGTGTGATTGTGATGGTTAAACTAAGCACCATAGATGCATGCAATAGTATGGATTGTTCTATAAATTGCATTATGTTATGGTTTTCTTGATCTATTGGAGGAACATTTGTTGTTGAAAATATATGTTTGGACATTAGATAGTTTTTATTCATGTTTCACTGATGTATGCCCTGATCTATCTTTTTCTGTTTATTTAAAACCTCCTTTTCGTTAAGTATAGATTGATGAATCCATCATTGCTTGCATTCCTTATTACCAGCAAAGGCCCCTTGAATATTACAGTTGCATGGACCAATTGAGTGACACCAGATAGTTTAGAACCAACTACCAAGACCTTGGGAGTTAGGCTACTATATGTTGTCTTTCTTTTTAAGGAGAAATAGAGTAGAGATATCCTGTTTAACGTTGTTTGTGTCATTTTCACCATCAACACTTTTCTCTTCTGAAGGGGATAATGAGGAAGGTCATAATGAAAGGGCTCTCATAAAAAATATTATTCCCAAGAAAATATCCTAGGAAGATGTTGAATTCCTCACTAGAGGGATCACCAAAGAGGAAATTAAGAATTCCATCAATTCTATGAACAATGACAAGTCTCTGGGGGTAGATGGGTTGCCAATAGAATTCTACAAAACGTTTGCAGATTGTACCTGTGATGGTCTACATCAAGTTTACATGGAAGCCATCTACAAAGGTACCTTGGGGCATAGTATCAATAGAGGAATAATAAAATTTCTACCCAAGGCTAGAGATAAAACCAATATGAAGAACTGGAGGCCAATAACCCTCCTAAATGTATGTTGTAAAATCATGGCTAAAGTGGTGGCTCTAAGGCTAATCAATATACTTCCTAATTTCATTAAAAACACACAAAAAAGTTTTATTAAAGGTAGATATATCCTGGAGAACATCATAACTAGCTGGGAAGAAATGGAATGGTCCAGGCTATCCAACCAAAACTCTGCTATGCTCAGACTGCTAGATTTTGAGAAAGCCTATGACAGGGTTGAATGGACATTATTAAGGAACACATTGGAATCATTTGGTTTTCCAAAATAAATTTTTAGTATAGTGGATACTCTTCTAAAAGACGCCTCTGCTTAGGTTGATGTTAATGGCACCTTATCTAAGGCATTCAAACTAGAAAGATCCATAAGATAGGGGTTCCCTCTAGCACCAACCCTTTTTTCATTGCCTTTGATGCATTGCATTTACTATTGAGGGACACTATTGTAACACCAAAGGTCAAGGGATAAATCATTCCTGATAAAAGAAAGCTCCTAAACATAAAATTTGTTGACAATACATCAATCTTTGTGGATCTAGATGAAAAAACATAGAAAACCTCCTAACCAAGCTCAATCTTTACTACAAAGAATCTAGAGAAATAATCTTCAGGGACAAATCTATAATTATGGGATGGGAAGAGGCCCCACCTGTATGGTTAGCAAAGTTTGACTTCCAATGGGGGGTCCACACAAACAAGTCAAATACCTAGTCATACCTTTTGTTGTTAACCCATTCCTGAAGGACATGTGGTTATGGATTAAAGAGGAAATAGAAAAAATATAGATAGATGGAACAAATAGTATCTCTCCCTAGCTGGAAGAATCCAAGAGTGCTAGAAAATCCTTTCCTCATATTCCATACTTTTCTTTAGTTTGGTTTTTGAACAGTTATCAAATAAAGGAGATCCAAAAAAGGATAAGATGCTTTCTCTGGTTTGATGGGAAGGGTAGAAGGAAGACACACTCAGTCAGATGGGATTGGTGTTGTATGGACAAGTCACAAGGTGATATTGGAATCAAGGACCTAGAAAAGCAAGGATTTTCTCTTGCAAACAAGTGGAATTTCAAAGCCTTAGAGGGCAATGAGCCCTGGAAAGTCCTTGTAAGAAATAATATTCAGATGACAACTCCTAAAAATGAGAGAACATGGAAAGAACTGACCCTTAGTGTTTTGATCATAACTAAACACCTAATTGTCCTTACTGGTTTAGTGGTATTCAAAAGTATATGGAGGGACTAGGGACATGTCAAAGGATATGTCTCAAACCCCCACTATATCACTTACAACAACAATCTGATGCCCTCTAACAGGTCCATATGGTGGAACCTGGAACACAAAGGGAAGCCTCTAACACTTCTTTAAGGTTGCTCTACCAGAAAATGGGCCCAGACAGGGGTCAAAGTCTTTGGAAATATATTGACCAATGGTGTTTTAAAGGAGTGGGAGGGGTTGAGGGAGGAATTTAACCTATCAGTATCTAGTCTAAGAACATATTATGTATTAAAAGAAGCCTTGGAATCTTATCCTCCTCTCAATATAATAGATCTGACATCAATCTTACCAAGGACCTTCTGTGGAAGGGTGTCATTCCCCTAAAAGACATGCAAGCTAAAATAATATATAAATAGTTAATCCAAACAGGGTCTCTCAATGAACACCTAAATAAATATTGGATATAAACCTGAAAGGAAAATAATGGTAGGAAGTCTTCATCCCTAACTAGTCTAATATGCTCGATCCTAAAAAAGCATGCTTTAGATGGCTAATACTATTACTAAGGGTCCCTATAAAAATGAAGCATAGAAATATTGAAATCTATAGTATATGCAAGCTCCCAGAATCAATGGAACATTTAATTTTTGATTGTTTATATGCTAATGAAATCTAGAAGCTTCTATGTAATGACTTGTTAATATGAAATGGAAATGGAAAAATTAATTGGAAAAAGGTGTTACTTTGCAATGATAAACAACTTGGAAAGGAAATTAACTTTTTCTAGCATTTTTTGGCTAATGAAATTCTTTGGCCTTTATGGAAAGCTAGGAATGATGATAAGTTCAATGGGAAACGAAGGGCCCTTACTGAGTCATCCAAAAGACTCACCATGTAGCACATTTCTTTGCAAGTTATCTTGACAATGAAAGTGGATGAAGGGAAGTTCCTCAAATTGTTGAATGATGGAGTGATGTTGGTCAACCTAAATGAAGTTAAATACATAAATTACTGGCAATATGGCCAACTAGGTCTCTCGACTTTTGTGACAGCACTGGAAGCTTTTTAGAAGGAGTTCAACGAGAAAGTCAAGAAGGAAAAATGCAAGCAAAGAGTTAATGCACCAAAGATATTCATGAATGAAAGCATGGAGATTGAATAAGTGCTCTGAAGGGAGGAAATGATGGCTGTTGAAACTCTGGTGGGTTGGAAGGATCTAAAATCTTGCAGTGTGAATAGGAAAATGAAGTGAAAATGATATGTATATCACCTCTATTTTTGTACATGCTTCATAACAATGTAAAATTTTGTAAAATCAACATTCTTGTACTTGGATAGAATGCTATCTTTATAATTTCTGCAAGGTTGTATAATTGGCTCAGTTGCTAAAGATATAAACAACAACAAATGTAAATACACATATTTATTAGAGGCTGTAACAGTAGCCAGTCACAATGTATTTCCTATTTTTAAACTATTATTAATACAAATAATGTAATTTATTTAAAATCTTGATGAATGGTTAAAATATAATGTGAAAATAGAAAACATTAATTTTTGACAATAAATATATACACAAACAAAATAAATTAAATATGAAAACCTTAACATACTCAAAATGAAAAAAATACATGGTTAGATAGCTAAGAGAGCTTAAAATTAACATGGTGTTTTTTCAACTTGATATTGAAACACATGCAATCTAATGGGAAGCACACTCGACATTATGTCAAAATTTTCACAATTTGAAAAAACATGTCTTTGGACATTGGAAAGTCACTCCAAGCCTTTGGGTTGGAAGACCAAGGAAAATCCAAGCCAAAGGCTTGTATGCATGTACTTATATATATATATATATATGTATGTATGTATGTATGTATGCATGTATTTATGTATTTATGTATGTATATATATATGTATGTATGTATGCATACATGTATATTATATATATATATGAGTTTATGGTTTAGAGTATAAGGTATCTATTTAGGATTGAGGGTTTAGGGTATATAGGTTTGAGGGTATAAGGTATACGGATAAGGGTATAGGGTTGAGGGATAATGTTCAAGGTTGAGGGTTTAAGGTTAAGTGTATAGGGTATAGCCTTGGATTAGGGTTTAGGATATTCGATTTATAGTTGAAGATAGAAGGTATCTATTTAGGGTTGAGGGTTTAGTATATAGGATTTAGTGCTTATGCTTGAGGGATATTGTTTAGGGTTAAGGGTATTAGGATTTAGTGTATAGGGTATATGGATTAGGGTTGAGGAGATTGGGTATATGTTTGAGGGTATTGGGTTTATGGTTGAGGGTAAAAGGTATCTATTTAGTGATGAGGGTATAAGATATAGGGTTTAGGGTTGAGGGTATAGGGTATTTTTGGAAACACAATGACAGACAACTGAGAGGGGGGGGTGAATCAGTTGTCACAAAATTTCAAACTTATTAACTTTGTTAACCCTTATTCTTAGATTTGATTAATAACCATGAAAGCATAAATCAACATCACATTAGAAATACACATAACACCAAGATTTTTGTGTGGAAACCCTATTAGGTAAAAACCATGGTAGAGGTTAATCCACAAGTTTATACTCTGTTAAAAGTATAATAAGAATAAATGGGAATGCACATGCATTCATGCACACTACCTAGAGATCACTGCTCAGATACAAAGTAAGAATCATTGTCTTACAGAAACATTTAGATTAAATCCATCTGAAGAATTTGAACTGAGAGAGTAACATCTGCTAATGTCTAATTACAGTTTCGGTAAAGCACATGAACACTTCTTCACTTTTCTTCACTCCTCTTTGTTAGAGTAATAAGTTATTATACTTAATTAATTATATCATACTGGTTAATTAATTAAGTCAATTATTCCTTTAGTTGCTTAAGCTAAACTTAGGCACATTAATAATTGATTAATTATTAAGTGTTCACACTAGGGTTTCATTTAGGGTTTCCCTTTTAGGGTTTCTTGATCTCCTTCATAAGGATTGATCTCTTTGTAATAATTGATTCTCAATAATGCATTTTTAGTTTGAGGTTTATAGAACATCTTCTTTGGTTCTGCATGTCTTTTGCATGTGACAGGTGATTGCATGCAGGTGATCTTGGTTTCTGACATGGTATCAGAGCCTTGACATGCAGCCCCTTCTCAAATTTTGGAGAAAATCATTGCAGAGTTCATTCAGGGTTCCTCGAGGGTATCATGCCTTGAGTTCATCTATGCGGCATTTTGGATCAGATTGGGCTTCGCCATTGGATTCAGAGCATTGGAAAAAGTCAAGACTGGCTTTTATTTTGCAGATTTTGGTCATCATTTGCCAGATCTGTGAGGGTTTCAGTTTTGGTGATTTTTTGGAAGCTTTGGGGGTAGCCTATTTTCTAGAGCATTTTGAGCATGAATGAAGGTCACCATCGCATTCGTAGCGGGAAAAAACCATAGAAATGCCTATCAAATCGTTGATTTCTGAGGCAAATGTTTTTTGCCATGGAGGCTGTACGGCCTCCCTAGCACACACTCTGAGGCGATATTTTTCAAAAAAATAAAAAAATAAATAAAAAGGGCACGCCACCAGAGCGCCGCCCATGGAGTGGTTCCACAGTGGTGCATTGCCCACGTAGCGCAGCTCCAGTGGAGCTCACTAACCGCAAGGCTGCGGTGCCTGCTCGGTCTGACGGTGACCGCCAACGGCGGCGGTAACCACTAGCGGTGACCGCCAGCCATCTGGCTAACTGCCGGTAGGTTTTCCTATTTTTTTTAATTTAAAAAAAAAATAATAATAGCTGCCAGGGTCACATGGGTGACTAGCACCCGACCCTGGGGGCCTTTTTTTACTTTTTCTGCAAAATAAGCAAAATCGGGAAAACGAGCATAACTTTTCCCTCGGTTGTCGAAATTTGGCAAACGAGATATTGTTGGAAAGTTGGTTCTGAGCACTATCCAATGGTGCTGGTTTTTCTGTCAGATTTTGCAGCTGGTTCATTTTATTACTGTCTGAAATTAGATCTTCATTTATGGCTCTCGAGCTCATAACTTTTTGCCACAATCTTTGATTTTCGCGATTCTTGGAGCGTTAGAAAGGTATTAAGGAGCTCTATTTTTTCAGTCATGCACTTTTTTCTCTATCTGTCGCAAGTTTTTTAGTTAATATAGATTTTTCCCAATGGGTGTTTTGGAGATTACTTGGATGTTTTGGCAGTTGGGAGAGTGCACCTTGCATCTTTGCACTTCGTTTTCAGTAATACATCTTTCAATAATTGACTACTACTTCATAGATTCTGGGGTTGTTCCCATTTGGAGTTTTCAAGTGTTCCATTGCATCGGGTCTGCTGTTGCATCATTATGATTCCGATATGGTTTCTTGTAGACAGACGTATCTTTCCTTGCTTGCTAGATTGTGGTTCTAGTGTTACTCTACAGTGCTCTTCTAGTGCTTCTTTGCAACATGTCATCTCATTGTAGGGGGGTTTTTCCCACTAGGTTTTCCTTCTCTACCTCTTTCTTGCATTTGTAAATGGGTATCTGATCAGGACTAGTTGCCGAGACCCATCCTTGTTTGCATGCATCTTCTTCTAGTGTTTTAGCTTCTTCCTAAGTTCATCTTAAGGGGGGGTGTTAGAGTAATAAGTTATTATACTTAATTAATTATATCATACTGGTTAATTAATTAAGTCACTTATTCCTTTAGTTGCTTAAGCTAAACTTAGGCACATTAATAATTGATTAATTATTAAGTGTGCACACTAGGGTTTCATTTAGGGTTTCCCTTTTAGGGTTTCTTGATCTCCTTCATAAGGATTGATCTCTTTGTAATAATTGATTCTCAATAATGCATTTTTAGTTTGAGGTTTACAGAACATATTCTCTAGTTTTGCATGTCTTTTGCATGTGACAGGTGATTGCATGCAGGTGATCTTGGTTTCTAACACTTTTCACACTTTTCTCTTCCTTCGAATGATCTGATCTTTATTCACACATAGAACTTGCATACTTCGCATCATACACACCAAATAAGATAAACAATCACTCATATATATTCACAACAAGTAATTACATTGCTTCATGTCGGCTTGAACAAAATAATAGAATGAATGCAAATTATTGGCCCAAAATAATAAAGATTATTAATGCGAGTCAACCAAGGTCGGAAACAATAATATCCTCAAACAAAAAACACCTTCAAATATTTTTCCTCGAAGATCCACAATACACTATAATCACCCTGTCAGCCATGAACATGGAAAACATGAACACACAAGATAAAATCATAGATCGCGAGCACAACAATCAATGCAGACATGCAACATAGATAGAAAATAATCTAGAAACATTCACAAACACCAGAGGAACATACACAATAACTTAGATTACCAAAATCACATTATCTTCTTCCAAGAACACCAACTTCAGTAACAAAATAACTATTGGAACACAAAAACTCATAGCTTGCTCAAATCTTCATGCACACCTCTAAAAATTTTGGTGGGTAAACTAGATAGTCTTGAGAAAAAACCCTTTAATACACAACTTCTTACCATCAATGTACTAAAATTTCTATCATACTGATCTTCACTACTTCATAGATAACTTGCAACTTATTTTACTACAATTTTCTCAATATCCTCGACATATACAGTCTTAAAGAAATTAATGCTAATAGTGTTGAAATCAATGAAAACCACATAATAGCAACACAACCACAACATACAACAATCTCCCCCTCTGGTATTGATGACAACACATGATGTGAAAAACACCATCAACACAACTAACTTCAACACTTACTTCCTCTTAGGTTCTAACTCATTTCTCATGACTTTTTTTTTTCACATTGATCTTCTCCCCCTTTGACATAAATGAAAAAGATACAAAATATTTTAACCACATATCTCAATATTCTGACTACCCCCCCTGAGTAGAAACCACACAACATCAATCTAAATAAAGATATGACTATGAAATGCTCAGATTGATGCAATGCATTTCATCTTAGTTCTGATTAGGAGGGGTAATCACTCCTAACTTTCCTCTGAGATACTCAAAATTATCCTTAGGCAATGGCTTAGTAAAGATGTCTACAATCTATTCCTTAGTAGGCACATACTCCAGTTTGACTTCCTTATCACCCACCCTATCTCTCAAAAAGTGGTATTTGATAAATATATGCTTGGTATTTGAATGCAACACCAAATTATTAGAAATGTTATTTGAACTTGAATTATCACATAATATAGCAATAGGTTCATCATACAAAACTCTAATATCTTTCAATATCTACTTCATCCATAATACTTGAGTACAATTATTAGTAGCAACAATGTATTTTTCCTCTACAATAGACAAAGAAATGACATTCTGCTTTTTACTTAATCATGAAATCAACTTCTTTCCCAAGAAAAATGTGCCACCATTGGTAATTTTCCTGTCATTCAAATCTCCTGCCCAATCAACATTAGTAAAGGAACTTAGAGTAAGATCATCATCTTTAGGATACCATAGGCCAAAATCAACTGTTCCCTTCAAGTATCTAAAAATTATTTTTATAGAAGTCACATGAGATTCCTTAGGATCAACTTGAAACCTTACAACAATACATACAACATTCATGATATCAGGTCTAGTTCGAGTCAAATAAAGCAATCCACCAATCATTGATCTGTATCTAGTCTGATTTTCCTTCGGAGAATCATCATCTATTGTTAACTTACAACCAGTCACCATGGGTGTACCGACTGGATTTGAATATTCCATACCAAAATTCTTTAGCAATTCTTTCACATATTTGAACTGAGATATAAAGACCCCTTTATCTAATTGAGTAATTTGCAATCCCAAAAAGAATTTCATCTCTCCAATCATTGACATCTCAAACTCATTCTGCATCTCATTAGCAAACTTCATGCACAAACCATCATCTCCTCCAAAAATGATATCATCAACAAATACTTCCACAAACAACTCTTTATCATCATCAATATTGAAAGACATATTACTATCAACAGTACCTTTGTTAAATCCAAGCTTCAACAAATACTTGTCAAATTTGGCATACCAAGCTTTGGGGGCTTGCTTGAGTCCATACAATGCTTTCTTTAGCCGACACACCATATCTCCCTGATTAGTCAATTGAAATCCATCAAGTTGCTCAATGTAAACTTCTTCTTCCAATTCATCATTTAGAAATTCTGACTTGACATCCATTTGATAAACCTTGTAGTCGTTGTAAGTAGCATAAGCAAGAAATAGTCTCACAACTTCAATTCTAGCAATAGGAGAAAAAGTCTCTTTAAAGTCAATTCCTTCCATATGAGAATATCCTTTGCATATTAGTCTTTCTTTGTTTCTGATAACTTCACCTTGCTCATTCATTTTTTTTCGAAAGACCCATTTAGTTCCAACCAAATTTTTACCCTTAGGTCTAGGAACAAGAGTCCATGCATTATTTTTCTCAATTTGCTGCAGTTCTTATTTCATTGCTTCAATCCAATGTTCATCTTTGCATGCTTCATTTACATTACTTGGCTCAATCTTTGATATCAAATAGTATTCTTCTGTAATTATTCTCCTAGTTTGGACACCTTTGTTCTTATCACCTATAATCTGATTTTTTGAATGATTTAATCTCACATACCTAGAATCTTAGGCTATTCTTGAATTTCAGGCTCTTGTGATCTCTCTTTTGCACTTTCACTAGTTTCTCCTTCTTTTTGATCTTTTGAATTCACCAAAATGATCTAAACTTGATTTGAGGTTTGACCTTTGTTTGTACTATTATTCTGATCATCAGAATCATATCCATAGGTTCTGGATGGTCTAGCAATGTCTTCATCAACCTTAACATTTGCACTTTCAACCATTTTTTTCAATCTCTTTTTGTAGCACCGATAGGCTTTACTCCTAGTAGAATAACCAAGAAAGATTCCTTCATCACTTCTAGCATCAATATTTCCTATATCTTCATCTCTTCTGATGTAGCATTTACTCCCAAAGATTTTGAAATATCTAACAGTAGGCTTATGACCAAACCATAGCTCAAAAGGGGTTTTACTAGTATCACCTTTGATTTGTACCTGATTGAGGATATAAACATCAGTACTCATGGCTTCTCTCCAATAGATATGGGGAACATTTCCTTCCAACATCATAGTTCTAGCAACATCTTGAACTGTCCTATTTTTCCTTTCCACAAATCCATTTTGCTGAGGGGTCCATAGTGCAGATAATTGTCTCTTTATCCCATGTTCTTCACATAAAGAATTAAACTCATCGGAATTAAATTCACCACCTTTATATGATCTTAGAAACTTAATATTGAGAATAATCTCTATCTCAACCATAGCCTTAAAGATCTTGAACTTCTCTAGAGCTTCAAATTTCTCCCTTAAGAAAATGACCCACATCATCCTAGAATAATCATCAATAAGCAACATGAAATACCTGTAACCTTGCAAAATTTTGATTCTAGTAGGAATACACAAGTTAGTATGCACAAGCTCCAACAATTCTCTTGAACAATGTTGTTTGCTCCAAAATGAAATTCTAGTTTTCTTTCTTAATTGGAATTCCTTGCATATGGCATTAGTAGGCTTTACCAACTTAGGAAGATCTCTCACTGCCTGAGTAGAACTTATCTTGATAAAACTGTCAAAGTTTACATGACACATTCTCCTATTCCACAACCAACTTTCATCAACTTGAGCAATCAGACAACTTTTACTAGCAATATTCAGGTGGAAAATTTTACCTTTTATTTTGTGCCTGAAGCAATCACATTTCCAGAACTTCCCAATATTCTACACTTTCCATCCTTGAATTGAAGATTGCATCCCTTATCAACCATTTGTCCAACACTTAAAATATTATGCCTCAAACCTTCAACATAAAGAACATCATCAATATTATGCTTACCATCAAAAGAAATACATCCTCTGCCACAAATTATACGATCATTGTTATCACCAAATATTACAACACCACTAGGCTCACAAATTTTCTTTCATCACCTGTCATGTGATGTGAACACCCACTGTTAATTACCCATTAATCCTTTTTTTCAACTCGAGCATCTAGGGATTTTTCCACATTTGTACATATTCAATAGACACATGTTTATTTTTCCTTGATAGAAATAAACACAAACTCATCTTGACTTACATTCCCTTTATCGGATTCATCATCTATCACACCTTCATGAACAACATAATAACACTTCTTTTGAAATATAAGCTTGTTATATCTTGGCTTAGGGACTCTTTCCAAACACCTTGATGCAAAATGGCATATCTTATTATAAGAAAAAAATTTAATAGGCAAATTTCCTTTATACTTACCTTCTCCTCTAGCTTCTCTTTTGACAATAAGAACTTCAAGATCATTGAGTTCTCTTTATTCTTCTTCAATCTGTCTCATTTATTCTTCATACTTGAATACCTTTCTAGAAGAACTTTCACCCGAATCCTATCTTTGCTTGTATCTTCTGGAGGTAGTAGATTTGAATGGATATTCTATCTTAGGAAGGGCATCATCGAATTCACTCAACTCAAAAGTAATAAGTTTACCAATCAACATATCTCTAGTTACATTTGTCACAGTCTTGAGATCATCAATAAATGTTAGCTTTAACTTTGTAGGCATCGGGCAAGGATCTAAGCAATTTAGCAACAATCTCTGATTCATCCAAGTGTCCACCAACACATCTGATACCACACACAAGTTCATTCACTCTTTGCATCAAAGTAGTAATATTCTCATCATTTCCCATTGTCAATAGTTCATATTTCCCTTTCAGACTCTTTACCTTAGAAATTTTCACATTAGCATCACCTTCATACAAAGTTTCTAACTTTTTCTAGATCTCATAAGAAGTCTTCAGATCCATAAAATTTGTCATCTCATAATCAGTCAAAGCACTCAATGTTTCTTCCTTAGCCTTGATATTGTATTCAACATCCCTAATCTCAATAGTAGTTGTAGGACCACTTTGAGGAATAACATACCTATTACTTGTAATGTTCCAGTAAGATTCACCAATGCATCTCAGATGACACTCCATTCGAGTCTTCCACATAGAATAGTTTGTTCCATCAAATCTCAGACTATCCTTCTTATATGTCGCCATTTCAAATCACCTCAAGATGTTAAAATTCTTCCAAGGAACCTACTTTGATACCAATTATTGGAAACACAAGGGAAGACAAGTGAGAGGGGGGTGAATCAGTTGTCACAAAATTTCAAAATTATTAACTTTGTTACCCCTTATTCTCATATATGATTAATAACCATGAAAGCATAAATCAACATCAAATTAGAAATACAAATAACACCAATATTTTTGCGTTGAAACACTATTAGGGAAAAGATACGATGGAGGTTAATCCACAAGTTTATACTCTATTAAAAGTATAAGAAGAATAAATGGAAATCCACATGAATTTAGGCACACCGCCTAGAACTCACTATTCAGATACAAAGGAAGACTCATTTTCTTATAGAAACATTCAAATTAAATCCATCTAAAGAATTTGAACCGAGAGAGTAACATCTCCTAATTCCTAATTATAGTTTCGGTTGAGTACATGAACACTTCTTCACTTTTATTCACTCTTCTTCACACTTTGCTCTACCTTTGAATGATCTGATCTTTATTCACACATAACACTCACATACTTCACATCATACACACCAAATGATATAAACAATCACTCATATATATTCGCAACAAGTAATTACATTGCTTCATGTTGGATTGAACAAAATAATAGAATGAATGCAAATTGTCGGCCCAAAACAATAAATATTATTAATGTGAATCAACCAAGATCAGCCATAACAATATCCTCAAACACAAAACACCTTCAAAGATTTTTCCTCGAAGATCTACAACACACTATAATCACCATGTTGGCCATGAACATGAAAAACATGAACACATAAGAGAAAATCACGGATCGCAAGAACAATGATCAATGCAAACATGCAACATAGATAGAACATGATCTAGAAAGATTCACAAAAACCATAGGAACATACCCAACAACTTAGATTACCAAAATCAAATTATCTTCTTCCAAGAACACCAGCTTCAGTAACAAAATAACTGTTAGAACACAAAAAATCATATCTTGCTCAAATTTTCATGCGCACCTTTGAAAATTTCAGTGGGTAAACTAGATAGTCTTGAGAACAAACCCTTTAATGTGCAACTTCTCACTGTCAATGTATTGAACTTTCCATCATACTGATATTCACTGCTTCACAGATAACCTGTAACTTATTTTACTATAATTTTCTCAATATGCTCAACATATACAGTCTTAAAGACATTAATACTAATAGTGTTGACATAAATGGCAACCACATATCAACAAAACAACCACAAAATCCAACAAGTATAGGGCTTAGGGTTTAAAGTTTAAGGTATAGGGCTTAGGATATAGGGTTGATGGTATTGGGTGTAATGTATAGGCTTTAAGGTATTGGGTATTGGGTATTGGGTTGACCATTTTAGGTATAGGGTATAGGGTTTATGGTTGAGGGTAGAAGCTATAGGCTTGAGGGATGAGGCTATAGGATTTAGGGTTTAAGGTACATGGTTGAGAGTTGAGGGTATAGGGTTGAGGGATAGTGTTCAATCTTGAGAGTACATGGTTATGTGTATAGGGTATAGGGATTAGGGTTGAGGATATTGGGCGTAGGGTTGAGGGTATTGGGTTTATGATTGAGGATATAAGGTATCTATTTAGGGTTTAGGGTTTAGGGTATAATATTTAGGGTATAAGGTTGAGGTTATAGGGTTTAGGGTATAAGGTATAGTGTTGAGCGTTGAGGGTGTAGGATTTAGGGTTTAAGTATAGGGTATAGGGTTGAGCGATAATGTTCAGGGTTGAGGGTATAGGGTTAAGTGTATAGGGTATAGGGATTAAAGTTTAGGATATTGGGTATAGGGTTGAGGCTATTGGGTTTATAGTTGAGGGTAGGTGTCTATTTAGGGTTGAGAGTATAAGGTCTAGGGTTTAAGGTATAAGGTTGAGGATAGAGGGTTGAGGGTGTAGGGTTTATGGTTTAAGGTGTAGGGTTGAGGGTATAGGGTATAGGGTTTAAGGTATAAGGTTAAGGATTTAGGGTTTAGGGTGTAGGGTTTAGGGTTTAAGTTCTAGGGTTGAGGGTTGATGGTGTAGGGTTGAGGGATAGTGTTTAGGGTTGAGGGTATAGGGTCAAGTTCATATGGTATAATTCTTAGGGTTTAGGATATTGGGTATAGGGTTGAGGTTATTATATTTATGATCAAGGGTATAAGATATCTATTTAGGGTTGAGGGTTTAGGGAATATAATTTAGGGTATAAGGTTGAGGGTATACAGTTTAGGGTTTAGGGTTGAGGACCTATAGGGTTGAGGGTATAAGGTATAGGGTATAGGGTTTAGGGTTTAAGTGTAGGGTGGAGGGTATAGGGTTGAGGGATAATGTTTAGGGTTGGGGGTATACGATTAAGTGTATATAGTATAGGTATTAGGGTTTTAGATATTGGTTATAGGGTTGAGGGTATTAGGTTTATGGCTGAGGGTATAAGTTATCTATTTAGGGTTGAGGGTATAGGGTATAGGCCTTAGGGTATAAGTTTGATGGTATAGGGTCTAGGGTTGAGGGTCTAGGGTTTAGAGTTTAAGGTATAGGGTTAAGGGTTGAGGGATAGTGTTCAAGGTTGAGGGTAAATGGTTAATTGCATAGGTTATAGGGATTAGGGTTTATGATATTGGGTATAGGGTTGAGGGTATAGGGTATAAGGTTTATTGTATAGGGTATAGGGTTGATGATTTAGGGTTCATGGTTTAAAGTATAAGGTTGAGGGATTGTGTTCAAGGTTGAGGGTATATGGTTAAGTGTATAGGGTATAGGGATTAGGGTTTAGGATATTGGGTATATGGCTAAGTGTATAGGGTATAGGGTATAGGGATTAGGGTTTACAATATTGGGTATAGGGTTGAGGGTATTGTGTTTATAGTTGAGAGTAGAAGGTATCTATTTAGGGTTGAGGGTATAGGGTTTAGGGTATAAGGTTGAGGGTATAGGATATAGGGTATAGGTTTGAGGGTTGAGGGTGTAGGGTTCAGGATTTAAGGTGTAAGGTTGAGGGATAGTGTTAAAGGTTGATGGTATAGGGTTGAGTGTATATGATATTGGGTTTATGGTTGAGGATATTGGGTAAAGGGTCAAGGGTACTGGGTTTATAGTTGAGAGTATAAGGTATCTATTTAGAGTTGAGGGCTTAGGGTATATGACTTATGGTATAAGGTTGAGGGTATAGAGGTTAGGGTATAGGGTTGAGGATATAAGGTATAGGGTTGAGGGTTTAGGGTGTAAGTATAGGATTGAGGGTTGAGGGTATAAGATTGAGGGATACTGTTCATGGTTGAGGGTATAGGGTTAAGTGTATAGGGTATAGCTATTAGGGTTTAGGATATTGTGTATAGGGTTGAGGGTATTTGGTTTACAATTGATAGTATAAGGTATCTATTTAGGGTTGATGGTGTAGGTTATAGGATTTAGGGTATAAAGTTGATGGTAGAGAGTATAGGGTATAGGGTATAGGACTTAGGGTTTAAGGTATAGGGTTGAGGGTTGAGGGATAGTTTTTAAGATTGAGGGTATATGGTTAAGTGTATAGGATATAGGGTTGAGGGTATTGGGTTTATGGTTGAGGGTAGAAGGTACCTATTTAGGGTTGATGGTATAGGGTATAGGTCTTAGGGTATAAGATTGAGGGTATATGGTATAGGGTTGAGGGTCGAGGGTGTAGGGTTTAGGGTTTAAGGTATAGGGTTGAGGGTTGAGGGATAGTGTTCAAGGTTGAGGATATAGGGTTAAGTGTATAGGATATAAGAGTTAGGGTTTAGGATATTGGGTATAGGGTTGAGGGTATTTGGTTTACGATTGAGGGTATAAGGTATATATTTAAGGTTGATGGTATAGGGTTTAGGGTTTAGGGTTGAGGATGTAGGGTTTAGGGTTTAAGTTATAGGGTTAAGGGTTGAGGGATAGTGTTCAGGGTTGAGGGTATAGGGTTAAGTGTACAGGGTCTATGGATTAGGGTTTAGGATATTGCATATAGGGTTGAGGGTATTTGGTTTATGATTGAGGGTATAAGGTATTTATTTAGGGTATAGGGTATATGGTTTAGGGTATAAGGTATAGGGTATAGGGTATAGGGTATAGGGTTGAGGGTTTAGGGTTTAGGGTTTAGGGCCTAAGATATAGGATTGAGGGTTGAGGGATAGTGTTCAGGGTTGAGGGTATAGGAGTAACTATATAGGTATAAGGATTAGAGTTTAGGATATTGGGTATAGGGTTGAGGGTATTGGGTTTACGATTGAGGGTAGTAGGTATCTATTTAGGGTATAGGGTATAGGGTATAGGGTATAGGGTATAAGGTATATGGTATAGGGTTATCCAAGCATACCTTTCAATTGATTTAAAATGATTAAGTTAAAATTGAGGTACAACTTGAAAAATATAAAAAAAATGTAAAAAATATGACAATTATAACAATTCTCATCCTATTCTTTTTTAAAATTTTATGGAAAGAAAAGATTAGATCTCATTTTTTTTATCATAATTCAAAAAAGACTATGTATCTTTCTAGAGAAACCTATTTGTCTTGGATTCAAGTAGATGGTATCTATTCCAAAAAAATACACTTCGGTAGATAATGAGATTTTTGTCCCCTATTATATTCATCTCTCAATTTCATTTTAGTTCCTATTTTATTAAAGTGTTCTTGTGCTACATATAGATGTTACTACCCCACAAGTAGAGAGAATATGAAGAAAATATTAACACATGTAGGGAAAAAAATGTTGATAACTTGATACATTCACATAAAAAATGACAAGATTATTATGTTTCAAGTATCTAGCTTCTCTAGGTGGCATTCATGTTGGTGTGAATAAATGTTTTGTACCTAGATAATTATATCAAGGAGGAATTTTTAACATGTTAATTTTACTTAGGTCCTATACATGTCATTCTATAAGTCTTAGTTATGAAAATAAGAGATTATCCTATCTTATCTTTTTAAATTTTATTCAATGTTAGTTACCTAGTTCATTTAATAGCTGTCTCATAACATAAGATTAAGACACATGTCACAATACTATCTAATAATATCTCTAACCTTGCCTTTATAAGCAAGGCTTATCATGCACATTGGTAATCAATATTGAATTCATAATACTACAAGCTATTGTTTCCATTTTCTCTCTTGTCAAAGATATTTTGGTCTTGCAACTATTCCTTAGGGTGTTAGGAATCATCATTTACTCGTATATGGTGTGAATAAATTTCTTGTACCTAGCTAATCAGAAAACTACAGTCTAAGAGAATTTATCCTAGAGAAGAAGTCTCGGATACTATCAAAATATGATGGATTAAGACTTAGAAGTTCAATCTCCCACTCAAATTTCCTCATTTTATCTAGCTTTTAAAGAGACTCTCTAAGGTATTCCAAACATCATTAGGATGATTACAAGATGTAACATGATATCTAAGATCTAGATGAATTTATGAAATAAGAGTACCAAGGGCTTTGTACCTTATTCCTTTTAGTTTGATATGAAGTGGCTTCTTCATTCGCCTATAGATTTGTTTCTTCTTAAGGGAAGATGCATTATTGCTTGCAGGCATTGGATCATCTTTTGATTTCATGAAATCTTCACCAAATTTGGAGCTTCTTCATTATGGGGGGTATATTGTCTCTCTTTTTCCCTCTTATGTGGGGTTATTCATTATATATATATATATATATATTGCAAAAAAGTGTAGCCTTGACACTTTTCACTCATTTGGGCCTTTTCCCTTGGATTTTGGCCCGACTTTACTTAGACTTAATGTTGCAATGTGACCAACACATTCACATTAGGCCTTGAACACTTGCAAATCAATAAAAACCTAACGGTGTCTTAAAAAAGGTGTTGTGAAGTATTGTAACACATATTCCCATTTTTATAAGACCTTTACATCATAATTCATCTAAACAACCCCTTCTCACCCCTTACCAAGCCTTATTTCAAAGTGTTGTAAGGTATTGTAACACATCTTCACACTCTTCTAAGCTTTTCATCACTAAATCAACCCTTTCTTATGACAAAATGCCCCCTTAATGTACTTATAGGTGCGACTTAAGTGTGTTTTGGGAGACAATCCTGTTAAAAATCATTAATCACCATTTAAATCCCGACAACCACTTGAATTTGTCCAAGTGGACTAAGCTGTCACCTTGGGTGACTTAGTCCCATTTGGCATAAAATCAAAATTAAATCAAAATTCTAGCAGGATTTTATCTCCAAAACCCTAAAGTCAGCCTGTGATGTGTTATTTTTGGGGAATTAGGGTATAAAATGTATAAATAAGGGGTTTTCTCTTTATTTCACCCCCCAACTCATTCAACATTTGCAATCTATCTTCTCAAGCAAGCACCAAGCACTCTAAGCAGTTCAAGCAACATCCAGTGGAGCTAATCACTTGCATATCTTCAAACTTCTTCAACAAGGGCTTGGTGAGTGTTTACATTTAAATGTTATCCATTCATCTTTCCCTTTATATTTCATTTCATCATTTTGGGTTTGATTACCACAAAGGGGTTTCACTAAGGAAAAACCCCTATTCTCTAACCCTAACCCCTTTTTCCCCTCTTTGCATGTGTGCTTTGTAGGTTTGTATGCAGATTAGTCAAGGAGTAAGGTGCTAAAAGGGTGTCACATCTCCATTTAGATCATCCAAAGTCAACAAACCCTAAAAGGAGCTTGAAGAGAACTTGCAGGTCACTTTCTGAAGATTCGGACATGGGTCTCTATAAAAAATAGAAGTACAAGTGAGTAACTATAGATTCCAGCATTGAGACTCCCAAAAGCTCCAGGTGGACTAAGTCACCATCATTGGTGAATTAGTGCCTATACCAGACCTGAAAAGTGGTTTATGTGTTTTCGGATACCCATTTACTAGAAACCTTTTCCGATAAAGTTTCCCAAGAGGATGACTAAGTTACCCAATCTGGCGTAAGTGTCCCAGTCAGCATCAACAACAAAATATGGAAGATTCTAGAGCTCCTCTTCATCAACCTTTAGTTTCCAAGTGCACCATCTCTGCCTTCTTTAGTTCTGTTATAGTTAGCATGTATATCAGGTCATTCTATGTCATTTTACATAGTGCTTTTAATACATTTGCATTCTATGAGTTTATATTTCATAGTTAGATCATTTCAATAGTTTTTCAACATTTAGACACACTCTATCGCACACAAAACACCCCTATTCAGCCCCTAATCTTGAATGAACAGCAAGAATACTTAGCGTGAAAGAGGCATTGTACCAACCAAATCCTAGGTGGAAAACCCTAGGGGCCTATTGGGCAATCCTTCTTTCCCTATTTCTTTTTTGATGGTTCATTTTGGTGAACCCATCCTTAGAAAACTTCTGACTTTGCATTTGCATCCTAGGAAAAAGCTTGCATTGCATTAGGGTTTTGCATTGTTGGGAATTATAGGGTTTATCATAATTGCAATAGTGAAAAGTTCATTTAGCTTGCACTCTTTGCATTTTCATTATGTATTTGCTCTGGAAAAGCCTAAAAATAAAAATAACAATTCAAAATTTTTAATTTTTTTCAAAAATATCATTGTTGGGACTAAATCACCACACTCGGTGACTTAGTACACCTGCATACTTTGCAAAGTACTTTCTATCATTTCTAGAACATTGTCTATACTTATGTTCTTTGTCATTGCATTTATGTTTATGTTTCCATATTTTCTATTTTATTCAATTTTTTGCAATTAGTTTGGTTTCACTATGGATATGCTTTCAAAAAGTTTTGGATGTCTTTCACATCCATCATAGACATGTCAAGTTGTGCCTTTGGCTCTAATCCAAATGTCCTTGAATCCACTCTTGCTCAATCAACTCCTAATGCGTGTCCTCGTGAAGTTGACATCATTGGAGATGATGATGCTAGCATGAATTGGTTCCTCAATGAATACCTTGAAAACCTTGAATAAAATGCATCTTTCTACCCATCCATGAAACAACCTGAGCTTCCTAACATATCACTCCTAGAGACATTTGGATATCTCCATCCTGAAATAAATAATGACCCTAAGTTTCCCCCACCAGGTGAACCTAGTTCTTCTAAACATGCAACTACTCAACCATTTTAAAATACCCAAGTGAAAAATACTCCAATCAACCTTTAAAAAACCTATGGCAAAGGGTTTACCATTTTAAGCCAACAATGAGGTGACACAACAGATGAATACACAAATTTTATGAGCAATTATCACCTGATGAACATACAAAGGGAATAGTCTATCAAGATCCCTCTCATGATCATATGCCTTCTAGAGAATATCTAAGGCTTTGTGATGATGGCATGGTGATCTTTGATTCCCCTCTTGATTTGGATGTTATTCTTCCTACAGAACGCTGACCATCTCCTACCAACAACAAAGACAATACTAAGGTCATATCAGGACCTCTTGTCCTCATTTCCTCTTTTGAAGTTGGAGAATCTAGTAGAGACAAGAGGCCTTATAAATTACAGAAAGTCAAACTTCCTCTTCATCCACCGCTTGAATGTGAGAGGAAATCACAAATACTCCTAAACAAAGGGCTCATCATATTGCCTCATAGGAACAGATTGGTGATATATCCTAAAGATGCTAATGTTCCACATTGTGCATATCATCATGTTCTTGGCCATAGAAGCGATGCGTGTCATCATTTGAAAGAAATACTAAGAAAGTATCATTTCGACGGCGATAATTGCTACCCCCTCAAACCATAAACTACTAACAACTTCCTTATCATGTAATAGTTGTAGAACACTTCCTTCTCATTATTACATGATCATTCCCATCACCCCACTTAGCTCATTCTTTCCTTGCACTGAGTTGGGGCAAGACATTGTTAGCCCTTGTCCTAGTAATGCATTTGTCCTTGTGCCTTAGCTGCATTGTTCACATCCTGCTTATACCAACTGAGATTGGGAGGCAGATAAATTGCTTGACGACTGACTTGCATTTGCCTTACTAGTCTCTTTCTTTTTCTTCTGTGTGTTTGTTTGTATGTATCATGTTCCCTCGCACTATTCTACTTGATGTTCTCTCTCTTTGTGACATTCTTCTATTTGTACCTTCATTCTTCTATACGTCGTGCATTCACTTTTCACTTTTCTTTTTTCCTTCCTTTTTGGGATGATGCAAGGCATTGAGACCGCAATGTCTCCTTCATGTTGACCCAAAAAGGCTCTTTTCATTTTCCTTTTCTTATTCTTTTACTTTTGTCCTTCCTTTTGGGGATGGTGCAAGGCATTGGGACTAGAATGTCTCCTTCATGTTGACTCAAAAAGGCTCTTTTCCTTTTCCTTTTCTTGTTCTTTTTCTTTTTTTCCTTTCTTTTGGGGATGATGCAAGGAATTGAGACACCAATGTCCCCTTCATGTTGACCCAAAAAGACTCTTTTTCTTTGGCTTTTTCTTTTCCTTTTGTTGTCCTTTTGGGGACGATGCAAAGCGTTGATACACCCTATGTCTCCTCCATGTTGACCCAAAATGACTCTTTCTTTTTCTTTGTTTTTGCTCTCTTTGTGTCCTTCCAATTCTATGTATTTGGGGGAATGATGATAGTTCCACACTCTTTACACAAACATTACAACAATGAACATACTAACCCCAAATCCATAGATCCCTTATGTGTTTGGCATTTTGATTTTGGGGGCACTCCCTTATATTTTCTTTCTTTCTTTCTTTTTATTTACATGACATGAGCTCCCTTGGAAACATATGACTTGGAATAGGGCTTCCCAAGGTGACTCTCATGTATTTCTTTTTTTTTTTTTGCAATTTTTTTTTTCCTACTTTAAAGTAATTGCTCACAAAATGGTGTGTAGCAATTCCTTTAAAGTGGGGGCATACACTAGCATTGTCTCTTGTGCATTTTTCTCTTTTCCTTGGTTCCTAGTGTAGCCTTGGTATTTCATATGATGTATTTACCACTTGGTGGATGACATTGGGTGTAATGTCCTTCATGAAAGTGATCTATCTGAGCATATTACATTCCTCTTAGTGGCCTGATGCGACACACTAGATCCCCTAAGTTATGAATTTTCTATTCTTTTATTTGTCCTCTCTTGGAGACATTAGGCACAATTTTCCCTAAGTCAAGGACCTCACATGAACCTATCAAGAATCCTTTGAAAATTATTTTTCATTTTACATTCTTCCATTTTGCATATATGGCCACCTTGCATAACACAAATTGCATGCCTGTGGTGCCATCTTGCACTTGTTCATGAGTTCCAAGCTTTTCTTGCTTCATGAACCTCAAAAACCTTGTCTTTTGTGGCACCTTATCAAAGTTATTGAGAGGTATAAATTTCGTATGGTTAAGCGGGAAGCCCAACTAGCAGCACAACTTTCCCCATAGCAACCTTTGTGTGTGTATGAGTGCATACCAACCATGAGTGTATGTTCCTCACCTTTTGGGCCTTCTCACCCGGTGGACAACAAAAATTTTCATAGCCCCAAAGTGAGTACACATCTTTCCAGGAAAACAACCTAGATATGATCCACAACTACCTGGAAAAAATGATCGAAGATTGATCTGACTTTCCCTCTCTTTTCACTCTTTCACATCACTTTCTTGTGTGATCTTTTGTGTTGATGTTTTTTTTCCATGGGATCTTGATCCTGGGGGATTGATAACCCCTCTCAATTATTGTTGTCTCATCTTTACAATGGGAGTACATTTGGATCCCTCTCCATATGAATGTCTTGGCTAATTTAGTGTGAGTTTGAAGCAAGTTCATCCTCTCACTAAAGTGGGGGCTAAATGTGTTTCAAAAAAGTGTAGCCTTGAAACTTTTCACTCATTTGAGCCTTTTCCATTGGATTTTGGCCTGAATTTTCTTAGACTTAATGTTGCCATGTGACCAACACATTCACATTAGGCCTGAAACACTTGAAAATCAATAACAACTTAACAGTGTCTTGCAAAGGTGTTGTGAAGTGTTGTAACACATCTTCCCACTTTTATAAGACCTTTTCATTATAATTCATCTAAAAAACCCCTTCTCCCCCCTTACCAAGCCTTATTTCAAAGTGTTGTAAGGTGTTGTAACACATCTTCACACTTTTCTAGGCTTATCATAAGTAAATCAACCCTTTCTTATGACAAAATGGCCCCTTAAAGTAATTATAGGCCCGAATTAAGTGTGTTTTGGGAGACAATCCCATTAAACATCATTAATCACCATCTAAATAATGAAAACCACTTTAATTTTTCCAAGTGGACTAAGTCACCACCTTGGGTGATAGTCCCATTTGGCATAAAATCAAAATTCTAGTAGGATTTTATCTCCAAAACCATAAGGTCGGCTTGTGATGTGTTATTTTTGGGGAATTGGGGCATAAGATGTATATGTATAGGCATGAATTTGCACCCCTAATCAAAATTACCCTTTACCCCCTTATACTTTAGAAAAACTAAGGTGGAGGGTTAATTCCACTTAAGCCCACTGCTCACATCACACTTGGCACTTGTTTTATGTGTTAGTGGAGGCGTTTCTATCGGGGACGCCCGTGCGACACACAAATGTCCGCACGACACACTTATGTCCTTGGTAGATTCTCGCGGCTAGATTCTATCAAGATTTTACACTTCCTATTGGAAGTCAAAGTGTAACGCCCCTCCTCAACTGGCCAACTCAAATATGGTCTTTTCTTGACCTCTTCCTTCATATTCTCACTCTATTCTTCCATTTTCATCTTTTGGTCATCTCTATGCAATCTCTCCACACCTTTGAGAATTCACTTCAAGCTTTGTAGCAGCACTTTACACTCCATAGCAACAATCTACCACTCCATCACTTTGATAGTGCGAGCACATGACGAACACCATTGCAACAGAGGCTTGAGTTCCTCTCATTTTCTCCTCCACTAGCCTTGAGAGCTTTGCACAGAGTTGGTGAGATCCTCTTATCTTCTCTATCATTTGGTTGAGTAAGCACACACTATTTTGTAGTGTCTTTTGCTTATGTAGCTTGTATTCCCTTCTTTATCATTTTTTCTATCATTGCAAACTTGGTTGTCCGTGGAGGTGGAAACACCAAAATGGGGGTTTGACTGAGGAAGACCCCTAAACAACCCCCCAAAATTTTCCCACTTTTTTGTGTGCAAGGGGAGAGATCTTGGAGCAAGTTGGCGAGATGGTTTTTGTGTGAAATTGTCTTCATGACTCTTGTGGTAATTTATTTCCTTTATCACACTCATATTTATATTTCACAATTCTTAATCTTATTCTATCATTTTAGAAACTTCTAAACTAGGCTGATAGTCCTTTCTTAGGGCTTAAACCTTGTCTCTTTGATTTTTTGGTTATACGAACACCAACACACATGTGAGATGCTAATGTGCTGTGTTGTTGTTTGAAAACCATGCCTATGTCCTTTGACAAAGAGCTACTTGAGACATAGATTTAACCTTAAAGATCAACTTTCCTAGTCTCCCTTCACCTCTTGGGTTTGTAAAGTGATCGAAGGACCCACAGTTGTCATCACTTTCATCCTGCCTATCCTAAACTTCCCTTAAACTGAGGTAAGTTAGGGCATGCATACTGCTCTTGACCTTTTGTGACTTAGGGCTTTCCAGTGGATGGTCCTGCTCTCTTAAATTTTTGGTGAACCCGATGTGAACCAACATCTACTCATTTATCAGTATTACGAGCTTTTCATCTTATACCCTTTGGTTGAATGTACTCTGGTGTGTTGTGAAAGTTTATGAGCATCACAGCCTAGTCTACAATCTCTAGGAATATAGTTAGGAGAATTCTGTGACACCTTTCGATGGAGAAGATGAAGGTATCTTCTAGTTACACTACCAGAATCTCGGGCTCTATGGTTGGTCTGTTTGCATAGGAGCACATATCACGAGGCAAATCTAGATTCCTTGATAAAATTGATCACATCCCTACCCCTCCTATATCACTGAACTCCTCATCCATAGACAAGAATGAGGCCATCCATATCCCTTTTGAATATGTTGTTAGCCTTAGTAAAGGGTTAGGTTCATTGGAAAATCACCTGGAAAGAAACCCAAAGTTGGCTATGGCTGCTAAAGTGATCAGTGAAATAAGATATATGGTAGGAAAAGATCAGACATACGTAGAATTCTTGTCTAGTCTCATAGGTCTAGCCGAAGCATGTGCCCCTTTGAACCATAATCACATGGTACGGGGTGGCATCTTTGAGGAACATGATAGGTAGCTGTAAATATCGATGCCTCCTACATCTATATACATGGCTGATGTGGTCCCTTCGCTCAGTATGCCCTCTGCTTTCAAAAAACTCTAAAACTATCAAAGTGAAAAAAAACCCTTTATGTTTCCACTTCACCCCTTCTACTACCTTCGATGCTGGAGGATTTGGCGAGATGATAGGTGGAGGATTTGGTGGTGGAAACTTTGGAAGTGGAGGTGGTATTGGTGGAAGTGGAGGTGGTATTGGTAGAGGCAGTACCAATAGAGGTCATGGTGGTGGCCTTGGAAGTGGCAGTGGCTTCGATGGAGGTCACATTGGTGGCAGTGATAGCTTTGGCGGTAGCCACGATGGTGGTCTAGGTGGTCCTATGTATTCTAATGACCCTATTCTGAATACCCTTCTTCAGAATATGGGGAAGATTTCGAATCAGCTGTTAAACTTGTCCCAAGCCTTGACCCAACCTATTTTCCAACCCTTCTTCTGACATAGCCTGTTGTCAATTTGAATTCTAAACACTCCTTTCCCACAAGGGATGGAGATTCCTAAATTCAAGAAGTACGGTGGTAATGGGGATCCATAGACACATGTGTCTACCTTTAACAACTTATGCATAGACTTTTTCCATCATGATGCACTGATGGAAAAACTGTTCCCTCGATCCCTCAAGGATACAACACTCAAGCGGTACTTTTCCTTTCCTGAAAACTTCATAGTTACATTTGATTAGCTTGTGAACTAGTTCCTATGATAGTTCCAAGCCAAAATCGGGCTGAAGATGACCTTCTCTGATCTTGTTTGATGTAAACAAGGGGATAATGAGAAGATTATAGAGTTTATTGCATGATATCAGACACTCTTTTCACAAATATCGTACCCATTACTTGACTTTGATATATAGAAAGTGTTCATAGGGAACTTACAAAGGCCTAGAAAGAGAAGTTCACCCTCATGAAATACCCTTCTTTTGTGCATCTATGTGTAGCATTGCGAGAGTACCAACAGACAGTGGTTCAGTTTGGGGGTTCCTCCTCACACTCCCATCTTGAAGGGAAGTCTATCATATCAATCTATAGAAAAGGTAAAGCTGTTGTGAATGTAGTAGCCACTGTGGATAACAACGGCCAAAAATGCGATCAAAATTTTATAAAGTTATCAGAATCCTATTCTTCTATCTTACAGAAGTTGTTGAAGGATAATATTGTCAACTTGCCAACCCCTAAACTAGTTAGGGAACCATATCCTAACTGGTATGAGGTAAATACATATTGTTAGTACCATCGAGTTAACACACATGATACCGAATGCTGCATGTTCCTGTATCATAAGATACAAGATCACATCGAGGATGGCACTATCCATCTTGATGAGAACAAACAAAACATGAATAAATCCGTGGTGAAAGCTAATAGTGAATTGTAGATATACACGAATCCATTTCTGTTGCATTTTTCTAACATGATTATCGATCCCTCTGGTTTTGTTTCTTACCTTGAGGCACATGTTAACATAGTTACCTCCCTCTCCTTGTTGTCTGACTAGTTTTTTGGATGTAACATTCACTTCGCAAGATGTACCAACAAATGGAAAACCTTCTCCACTTTACATTCCCACTTGCCTCAATGGAAACATTGTGACATGAGTCTTGGTTGACCCCATGAGTAGAGTGAATGTCATCAGGAAGGAGACATTACTCTTAAAGTCCCTATAAAGGGAGGAATATGAAAAAACAAAATCCATCATCCATACAGATGATAGTATTTCTCTTAAACCCTATGGATCGATAACACTATCCATCCTGGTTGGACCCAGGAACATACACATGGTCTTCGATGTTATTCCCAAGACAAACCTATTTAGAGTGAAGCTAGGTATACCTTGGGTAGCTTTTATGAATGGGATCGCCTCCATAATTCATAAATGCCTTAAATTTTCCCATGAAGGTGTCATGCATGTAGTGCATGATACTGGATATCAACTTGTGGTATCTTGTGGAGGATACTTGTTGGATCATTTTTGGCCCACTCCAATCAGTCGGATTTCACAAAGAATGGACCTACTTTACAAGAACTATGTGAAGTATAAAAATGGAGGCAAGGGACTGTCAAAGTTGACCCTTCCTATAGCAGAGCAGCCAACTACCTCCTTCCCCCAAAAGGGAAAGGAGAAGCTTGCTCCCTCTTGGGTAGACTCATCTACTCCCCTTTCTTGGGAGGAGTATTGGATGAACAAGCCAGGGCTTTACCCACTGAATTTGTTGATGCCTCCTTGGTGAAAGCCTGAGATTAGGATATTAGATCTCCCTAATGGGTCCCATAGACCTTGGTACTATCTGTATGGAAAAAATAAGGGATCAGGAAGAGAATTTTCCCCACAACCTCTTCTTTTTCCCCCAAGCAGAAAGAGGCCCACTACTAAGGTGTTGGAGTTGATTCCTCCTACTATTTTTGAACCTACTCCTTTCACTCCCATTCAGGAATCTATCCTCCAATTGGAAATAGTTATGGAGGATACTCCCATGGTTGAAGAAGAGCCCTCTATCCCCTTTGCAAGCTTCGACTTCTAGTTTGAAGAGTCGTAGAAACCACCTTGTGCATGAGTGTAAGCATTACCAAAAGGATCTCCTAGCTGAGAAAGAATCCTTATAGAGGAAGGATGAGGAGATAAACGCACCTCCTACTATGTCTTCCTCTCTCCCCCTTCTATCTCTATCCAAACTAGCTTTGAATCTCTTTTGACTTCCTTGATGAGCACACACATGTTTGGGAAGGTGCAGGTGTTTATCACCCCTTCTGTGGAGCCACCCCTATAGACTTCCATTCCAGATGTCTTGCCTTTCCCCAAGCCCATGGATATGTTAACACTTCAGTTGTATCCACTGTGGTTCTTTCCTCTTCTCCCTCAGCCCTCCTTGCGTCATCTATGGAGAGTTCAACTCCTCTGACAAAGAAGAAGGTAGAGTATAGTCCCTCCAACAATGGAGGATTTAAGAAGAGCACACCTCCAAAAGGTGGCCCCATATTGACTCATTCTATCCTAGTGATGGAACCAGTCCTGGCCTCCCTTAAGTTTGTCAACGCTCTCGAGTCTCTCGGTGAGCCTAGTGGTGGACCTTAGGTGCAAACTTGTTCATTCACCAAGGTGAAAGATGGAACTCCTATTAAGTTTAGGTTTAACTTGCTGGATCAAGTTCCAACCTTGTCAGTGATCTTCATTAAGTCATTGACCATAAACCCACAAGGGTTGAGTGACATAGACCTCACAAGTCCCTTTGCCTTGGCCCTTGTTGTAAGAGGATTGTAAGCTCCTCCCCTTAACATTACACTATTTTAGGCTTATCATCCTTCCCCTTACAATGATCTAGAGTGGGAATCTGATGACCTCTTGGTTGACTAGTGTTAGGGGGAGAGGTGCAAGAGCACCTAGGAAACACTAGACAATCTAGTTTTGATTCTTGTTTTTTGGTATGTTTTCCACGAAGGTCATGTTTTCCATTGAGTAAGTGAGATAGAATTAGAGGCTTAGGGACATGTCTTGATCCTTAGTGATCATTAGGATAAGGTGTGGAAAGGTTTAATGAGTTTTGGAACTCATTTGCATAAGTTTACAAGAAATTGGCAAAAGTTGCAAAATGGTGCATTTTGCAACTTTTCCACCTTGTAACTGAAATATCCGACCAAGGGGAGGTATAACTGCTTTTTTTGACATATATAGGGTGTGCCTCAACTTGAAAGCAGGTTTGGAAGAATTCGAGTTTGGGTTGAAGTTTTGAAATCAAGAAAATAGTTGTGTTAATGTGAAAGTTTTTAATTTTTGCATTGAAGGAGTGCTTTAATGGATTAAATTGGATATTGTGAATTATGTAGGATGCAATGTGAGTGTTAATCAAGGATTGTGTGGTAATAGTTTAGATTCCTGGTTCAGGTTCAAGTTCTATTTGTGGATAGTTTGTTTATTTTTATAGTTGTTGATCTGACAGGTTATTTGTAGAAAATGGAGGTTTAGATCACATTCCCAATGTACTTAACGTACGGCCCTGTGGGAATTGTGACTAGACTCCATTCTTGTACATATGGTAGGGTTAGGAGGTCTTAATAGTTTTGCAAGCACCATGGAAATCTTCTCCTAGGCGAGCCAAGAAGTGTCCGGCTAGGGAAGACAAAAAGTGCAGAGCACTTGATTGGCAGGGGTGTTCATTTCCTCTCAAATCACGGTGTGGAGAGGGCAAGAATGAGCCTTGCCAAGGAATAGCATGGAGGAGGAAGCTCCACCAATCCATTTGGGGAGAGAAACTCATGATAGTCTGCTGTGTGGTCAGGAAATGGCTTAAAAAAGGCCTAATTTGCTAAATTGAGGGTTATGGCTGAGTACGGACAGTTGAGGGTTAAGACCTCTAGAATCTTTGAGGGATAGACACAAGGACCAGAAACCCCAAGGGAAGCTTCTGTGTTCTTTATGAATCTTTGGAGAACCAACTTTTTTTCTCGGAGGAGACCTAAATTGGAATTCCTAGGACTAGTGGACTAAAACCCTAGATGAGGGTTTGGTAGAAGCGATGGACAAATGAAGTTAGGTGGACCCTCAAGAATCATGGTGAGATGGATTGAGCCTATTCGAAACACCTCCACACCCCTTCAAAGCTAATTTCTAGTTTTGGAGTATGTTAGCCTTTAGGGTAGATTAAGGGCTAAGGAAGAGTTATGAACTTTGCACCAAGGTTGACTAGGTAGGTGCAATTGAGTTGATAGTTGGGTTGGCAAGGAGAACCAGGGGAACCTAAACAAGAAGAAGGTCCTATAGGTTAAGGTGGTGAAGCAAGACACCAAAGAGGTCTTCCAAACAAGACCTAGAGCATGAAACAATGATTGTTTCATCCAACCTCCTTATCAGATTGGTATCAGAGCAAAAAAATATTTGGGATAGAATCTTGTATGTCAGATCTTGAGTCTAGCGGTTCTACAATCATGGTGAAAAATGTGGATTTTTCCAAGAAGGTCGAAGATCAAGAGGAAGAAAATAGGAGACTAAGGGAAAGATTAGCCCAACTTGAGGAGACATTCAGTAATGTGGAAATCAAGGCCGATGAGGTCAGTGATATATTGGAAGGAAAGGTACCAAAGAGTGAAGAGGTTGCAGAGGAAGACAAGATCCCTGAACCTGACCCTATTCTACAAGAGGAGCCTTTCTTGAAGGCATTGAAAGCTTCGAGTGGAAAATCACTTGAAGGCATACCATTGTTTAGTGGAAAATTGGAAGCTGATCTAGTCATGGATTGGATAGAGGGTATGGAAAACCATTTTGAGTGTGATGGATTCATTGAAGCACAGAAGGTGAAGGTGCCGAAGTCTAGATTGAGAGAATCTACCTTGACATGGTGGAAATTCATTTAGACAAAGAGCGAAAAAGAAGGCAAGAAGCATATTTAAACTTGGAAGGGTATGGTTACCAAAGTGAGAGAAGCATACATGCCAAACGATTATGAGATTCAGTTGCATAAGAAGAGACATAGCTTGAGACAAAGAGACCAAGATGTGAATAATTACACTAAGGAGTTTCAAAAACTTTGTATGAGGTCTAATATTTTAGAGGATGAAAGTCTTAAGGTGGCTAGGTACCTTAACGGCTTGAAGTGGAACATTCAATAGGAGATGACTCTTCTAAGTCCAAAGACAATAAACCAATGTTACCAATTAGCTATAAATATTGAGGAAAGAAGCAAGAGGAAACAAGATCAAGCTTCTAAGAGTAGAGGCAAAGGAAGAGATCAAAGAGGACATAGAGGTGGCTACCAAGGTAGATGGGTTGAACAAAGAAACCAGGGAGAGTCTAAGCTCATAGAGCATGGGAGTGAAACACCTTCTAGAGGAGGTTATGGAAGAGGTAGAGGATCTCAAGGAGGATCAAATAGAGGAAGAGGAGCAGGCAGAAGTAACTCATACTTTGCTACTATGAAGTGTTATCATTTTGGTCAAGTAGGTCATCTAGCTTATAGTTGTCCAGAGAAAGAATCTTCATCAAATACTGAGAAGAGAGTGGAATATGCTCAAGAGGACACCATGAGTACCAAATCACCAGAGGTTAGTCACATTGAATCAGAGATGGGGGAGAACCTGATGTTTAGAAGAGTTTTGATCAGACAACTGGTCAAGGAAGAGCCAAAACAAAGGAGATCCTTATTCAGGGTAAGATGCAAAGTACTTGGAAAGGTGTGTAAGGTTATTGTGGATTCAGGTTCAATAGATAACATCATCTTAGAGGAGGCAGTAAGGAAGTTGAAGTTGGAGAAAGTACCCCAGACCAACCCTTACAAGGTGACATGGTTGAACAAAGGGCAGAGTGTTCTTGTCAATGAGCAAACAACAATGGAGTTCTCCATTGGAGGGTACAAGGATAAGTTGATTTGTGATGTGTTACCCATGGATGCATGCCATATTCTATTGGGAAAACCATGTCAGTATGATAGAGGTGCCATCTATGATGGAAAGGAAAATACTATCTCATTCAATAAGGATAGAAAGACATTCAAATTGCAGTCACTGTCAGATGAGGAAGAATGACAATCAAAGACCCCTAGTGTCTTATTAAGTAGTGGGAAGGAGTTCATTAACACCCTACATCAATGAGGTGAAGGATATGTGGTTATGGTGCAACCCAAAGAAGAAGACAAGGCCAAGAAAATAGTCATACCAGAAGCAATCCAGAAGTTGTTAGGACAGTTGAAAGACATAGTGAGCGATGGAACGCAAGCAACCTTACCTCAAAAGAGAGCCATTGGCCATCAGATTGACTTCATACCTAAAGCTTTTTTACCTAACAAATCAGCCTACAAGCTTACACCGGATCAAAACCTAGAGGTAGCTAGACAAGTGCAGGAGTTATTGGATCAGGGATTAATTAGGAAGAGCATCAGTCCGTGTGCAGTGCCAGTGGTCTTAGCAACCAAGAAAGGAGGCAAGTGGAGATTATGCACTGATTCTAGAGCTATAAATAGAATCACAATTAGGTATAGGTTCCCTATTCCTAGGATTGAGGACTTGATGGATTGTCTTGGAGGAGCTTAGTACTTTACCAAGTTGGATCTCAAAAGTGGATACCATCAGATTAGAATTAAGGATGGAGATAAGTGGAAGACAACCTTTAAGACAACTGATGGGTTGTATGAGTGGATAGTTATGCAATTTGTTCTCTCTAATGCCCCTAGCACATTCATGAGGCTCATGACTGAAGTGCTCAAAGACTTTACAGGGATATTTGTGGTGGTATATCTTGATGATATACTCATCTTTAGCAAGATAGTAGAAGAGCATCTAAAACATGTGGAGTTGGTACTTAGAAGATTGCAAGAAGAGAAGTTAGCGATCAACCTAGAGAAGTGTGAGTTCTTCAAACAAGAGTTGGTGTATTTGGGGTTTGTAGTATCCCAAGGATCATTGAAGATGGATCCAAGAAAGGTGGAATCTATCCTAAATTGGCCTACACCAACCACAGGGACAAAGGTAAGACGTTTTCATTGATTGGCTCAATTTTATAGCAAATTTATAAGAAAATTTAGTGATATATGTGCACCAGTCCTTGATAGAATCAAAGGTGGTCTAAAGACTAAATTCAAGTGGACTCTAGAAGCTAAGAAGGGTTTTGAGAAACTAAAGCAAGAAGTGGAAACTCAACCCATCCTTTTGTTACCTAGTTTTGATAAGTTGTTTACTATGGAATGTGATGCTAGTGGAATTGCAGTAGGAGGAGTTCTAATCCAAGTAGGAAGGTGTATAGCTTTCTTTAGTGAAAATCTCAATGAAGCTAAGAAGAAGTATTCTACCTATGACCTAGAACTCTATGCTTTAGTATAGTCACTGAGAAAATGGAGGCATTATCTCCTACGTAAAGAGTTTGTAGTGTTCACTGATAATCAGGCACTTGGCTACATCAACACACAAGAGAAGTTGAGAAATAGACATCTAAAATGGATGCAGTACCTCCAAGCTTTCACTTTTACCATCAAGCACAAGAAGGGACAGTTGAACAAGGTGGTAGATGCACTAGGCAGGAGATTGCTAACAGTGCAAGAGATACAAATAAAGAGCATTGGAATAGAGAGTTTCAAGGATCCCTATGGGGAAGTTGAAGACTTCTTAGAGGCCTACAAGGTATGTTTTAACTTTGAGAATCACTTTCATAGCCAATACTCAGAGTATAAATTGCAAAGTGGATTTTTATTCAAGGGGAATCAGTTATGTGTTCCAAGAGGATCAATGAGAGAGAATCTCATCCAGGAGAAACACAATGGTAGTCTTAGTGGATATTTTGGCATCAAAAAAACAATGGAACTAGTGCAGAGGTTCTACTATTGGCCTAAACTACCAAGGGATGTCAGGAGGTATGTGGAGTAGCGTGTAGTGTGTATGAAAGCCAAAGGAGGAGCTAGTAATGCAGGTTTGTATCAACCCCTACCCATTCCTAACAGACCATGGGAATGTATTAGCATGGACTTTGTTGTAGGACTCCCTAAGACTAAGATAGGGTTTGATAGTGTCGATGTGGTGGTGGATAGGTTCAGTAAGATGAGTCACTTTATCCCTGGCAAGACCACCCGTGATGCTATCTATATTGCTCACTTTTTCTTCAAAGAAATTGTAAGGATCCATGGATTGCCTTTGAGTATTGTATCAGACAGGGATGTGAAGTTCATGAGTCATTTTCGAAAGACTCTATGGAGTAGATTAGGTAGCAACCTGTCTTTTGGATCAGCTTACCATCCTCAGACCGATGGAAAAACAAAGGTGGTTAATAGGGTGTTAGGTAACCTTCTAAGATGCCTAACCAAGGAGTATGGACAAACATGGGACTTGGTCATATCATAGGCTGAATATGCCTACAATGATAGTGTTAACTAGACCACAAGGAAGAGTTCTTTTGAAATAGTGTATGGAATGCACCCAAGAGGTGTGTGTGAGCTTAGGGATTTTGGAGCTATGGAGCATCGGAGTGGACATGTAGAGGATTTCTCTCAGACCATGAAGGAGATTCAGGAGCAGGTGAAGAAGACAATCACCAAGGCCACCCAAAAGTTGAAAACTAAGGTGGATATGTCTAGAAAGGATCTACAATTTGTAGTAGGAGACTATGTTATGGTCTACCTCAAAAAATATAGGTTGCAGAAGGGAACATCAAAAAAGTTGCAGATGAAGAGAGTGGGACCATGTAAGGTGTTAGCCAAATATGGACAGAATGCCTACAAGGTGGAGCTACCTGCAGATTTGGGAATTTCACCAGTGTTCAATGCAGCTGATCTGATTAGATATAAGGGAACAGTCACTGAAATAGGTTAGACCAGCATGGATTTCTTGAAGGATGTGACTAACATAGCCCTACCTCCTCAAGACAAGCTACAAGTAGAGAGGATCTTGGAATCAAGAGTGAAGAAGTCTACAAGGCATAGGGTGTACATGGATCATCTCATCAAATGGAAGGATAAATTAGAGTTTGAGGCTACATTGTTGGATGAAGCTCAGTTCAAGAAGTAGGGCATTGATGTATCATTGATCTCTCCTCACATTCCTTAGTGTTTGTGTAGAGGGAGGAGAGTGGTGCAGGAGCACCTAGGAAACACTAGACAATCTAGTTTTGATTCCTTTTTTTTGGTATGTTTTTCATGAAGGTCATGTTGACCATTGAGTAGGTGAGATAGAATTGGAGGCTTAGGGACATGTCCTGATCCATAGTGATCATTAGGATAAGGTGTGGAAAGGCTTAATGAGTTTTGGAACTCATTTGCATAGGTTTGCTAGAAATTGGCAAAAGTTGCAAAATGGTGCATTTTGCAACTTTGCCACCTTGTAACTGAAATGTCCAACCAAGGGGAGGTATAACTACTTTTTTTGACCTATGTAGGGTGTGCCTCGACCTGAAAGTAGGTTTGGAAGCATTTGAGTTTGGGTTGAAGGTTTGAAATCAAGAAAACAGTTGTGTTAATGTGAAAGTTTCTGATTTTTGCATTGAAGGAGTGCTTTAATGGATTGAATTGGATACTGTGAATTGTGTAGGATGTAATGTGAGTGTTAATCAAGCATTTTGTGGTAGTAGTTTATATTCCTTGTTCCGGTTCAAGTTCTGTTTGTAGATAGTTTGTTTATTTTTATAGTTGCTGATATGATAAGTTATTTGTAGAAAATGGAGGTTTAGATCACATTCCCACTATACTTAATGTATGGGCCCTTGGGTATTGTGACTAGACTCCATGCTTGTACATATGGTAGGGTTAGGAGGTCTCGACACTTTTGCAAGCACCATGGAAATATTCTCCTAGGCGAGCCAAGAAGTGTCCTGCTAGGGAAAGCAAAAAGTGTAGAGCACTTGATTGGCAGGGGTGTTCATTTCCTGTCAAATCACGGTGTGGAGAGGACAAGAATGAGCCTTTCCAAGGGATAGCATGGAGGAGGAAGCTCCACCAATCCATTTGGTGAGAGAAACTCATGAGAGTCTGCTGTGTGGTTAGGAAATGGCTTTAAAAAGGGCTAATTTGCTAAATTGAGGGTTATGGTTGTGTACGAACAATTGAGGGTTAAGACCTCTGGAATGTTTGAGGGATAGACACAAGGACCAAAAACCCCAAGGGAAGCTTCTATGTTTTATGGGAAACTTTGGAGAACCAACTTGTTTTCTCGGAGAAGGAGGCCTAAATTGGAATTCCTAGGACTAGTGGACTAAAACCCTAGATGAGGGTTTGGTAGAAGCAATGCACAAATAAAGTTAGGTGGACCCTAAAGAATCATGGTGAGATGGTTTGAACCTATTAGAAACACCTCCACACCCCTACAAAGCTAAGTTCTAGGTTTGGAGTATATTAGCCTTTAGGGTAGATTAAGGGCTAAGGAAGAGTTATGAACTTTGCACCAAGGTTGACTTGGTAGGTGGAATTGAGTTGATAGTTGGGTTGGCAAGGAGAACCAGGGGAACCTGAACAAGAAGAAGGTCCTATAGGACCATATGTACAAGCATGGAGTTTAGTCACAATTCCCAAGGGGCCGTACGTTAAGTACAGTGGGAATGTGATCTAAACCTCCATTTTCTGTAAATAACCCGTCAGATCAGCAACTATATAAATCAACAAACTATCTACAAAATGAACTTGAACCCAAACCAGGAATCTAAAATACTACCACACAATGCTTTATTAACACTCACATTACATCTGACACAATTCATAGCATCCAATTCAATCCATTAAAGCACTCCTTCAATGCAAAAATCAGAAACTTTCACATTAACACAATTGTTTTCTTGATTTCAAAACTTCAACCCAAACTCGAATGCTTCCAAACCTGATTTCAGGTCAAGGCACACTATATATAGGTCAACAAAATTAGTTATACCTCCCCTTGGTCAGACATCTCAGTTACAAGGTGGCAAAGTTGCAAAATGCATCATTTTGCAACTTTTGCCAATTTCTAGCAAACCTATGCAAATGAGTTCCAAAACTCATTAAGCCTTTCCACACCTTATCCTAATGATCACTAAGGATCAAGACATGTCCCTAATCCACTAATTATATCTCACCTAGTCAATGGTCAACATGACCTTCATGGAAAACATACCAAAAAACAAGAATCAAAACTAGATTGTCTTGTGTTTCCTAGGTGCTCCTGCACTATTCTCCCCCCTCTACACAAACACTAAGGAATGTGAGGAGAGATCAGTGATACATCAATTCCCTACTTCTTGAACTGAGCTTAATCCACCCATGTAGCCTCAGACTCTGATTTATCCTTCCATTTGATGAGATGCTCCATGTACACCCTATGCCTTGTAGAATTCTTCACTCTTGATTCCAAGATCCTCTCTACTTGTAGCTTGTCTTGAGGAGGTAAGGCTATGTTACTCACATCCTTGAAGACATCCATGATGGTCTAACCTATGTTAGTGACTATTCCCGTATATCTTATCAGATCAGCTACATTGAACACTAGTGAAATGCCCAAATCTACAGGTAGCTCCACCTTGTAGGCATTCTGTCCATATTTGGATAACACCTTACATGGTGCCACACTCTTCATCTGCAACTTGGTTGATGTTCCCTTCTGTAACCTAGATTTGTTGAGGTGGACCATAACATAGTCTCCTACTGGAAATTGTAGATCCTTTCTAGACATATCCACCTTAGTTTTCAACTTTTGGGTAGCCTCGGTGATTGTCTTCTTCACCTGCTCCTGAATCTCCTTCATGGTCTGAGAGAAATCCTCTACATTTCCACTCCTATGCTCCATAGTTCCTAGATCCCTGAGCTCACACACACCTCTTGGGTGCATTCCATACACTATTTCAAAAGGACTCTTCCCTGTGGTCCAGTTCACACTGTCATTGTAGGCATATTCAGCCTGTGATATGACCAATTCCTATGTTTGTCCATACTCCTTGGTTAGGCATCTTAGAAGGTTACCTAACACCCTATTAACCACCTCTATTTGTCCATTGGTCTGAGGATGGTAATCTGATCCAAAAGACAGGTTGGAACCTAATTTGCTCCATAGAGTCTTCCAAAAATGACTCATGAACTTCACATCCCTGTCCGATACAATGCTCAAAGGCAATCCATGGATCCTTACAATTTCTTTGAAGAAAAGTGAGCAATATAGATAGCATCATGGGTGGTCTTGCAAGGGATAAAGTGACTCATCTTACTGAACCTATCCACCACCACATAGACACTATCAAACCCTGTCTTAGTCTTAGGGAGTCCTACAACAAAGTCCATGCTAATACATTCCCATGGTCTTTTAGGAATGGGTAGGGGTTGATACAAACCTACATTACTAGCTCCTCGTTTGGATTTCATACACACTACACACTGCTCCACACACCTCCTGACATCCCTTGGCAACTTAGGCCAATAGTAGAACCTCTGCACAAGTTTCACTGTCTTGTTGATGCCAAAATGTCCACTAAGACTACCATTGTGTTTCTCCTGGATGAGATTCTCTCTCAGTGATCCTCTTGGAACACATAACTGATTCCCCTTAAATAAAAATCCACTTTGCAATGTATACTCTGAGTATTGGTGATGAAAGTGATTCTCAAAGTTAGAACATACCTTGTAGGCCTCTGAGAAGTCTTCATCTTCCCCATAGAGATCCTTGAAACTCTTTATTTGTATCTATTGCACTATAAGCAATCTCTTGCTTAGTGCAGCTGCCACCTTGTTCAACTGTCCCTTCTTGTGCTTGATGGTGAAAGTGAAATCTTGGAGGCACTCCATCCATTTTAGATGTCTATTGCTCAACTTCTTTTGTGTGTTGATGTAGCTAAGTGCCTGATTATCAGTGAAAAATACAAAATCTTTAGGTAGGAGATAATGCCTCCATTTTCTAAGTGACTGTACTAAAGCGTAGAGTTCTAGGTCATAGGTAGAATAATTCTTCTTAGCTTCATTGAGATATTCACTAAAGAAAGCTATAGGCCTACCTTCTTGGCTTAGAACTCCTCCTATTGCAATTCCACTAGCATCAAATTCCACAGTAAACAACTTATCAAAACTAGGTAACAAAAGGATGGGTTGAGTTGCCACTTCTTTTTTCAGTTTCTCAAAACCCTTCTCAGCTTCTAGAGTCCACTTGAATTTAGTCTTTAGACCACATTTGATTGTATCAAGGACTGGTGCACATATGCAACGAAAGTTTCTTATAAATTTCCTATAAAACTGAGCCAATCCATGAAAACTTCTTACCTCTATCCCCATGGTTGGTGTAGGCCAATTTAGGATATCTTCCACCTTGCTTGGATCCATCTTCAATGATCCTTGGGATACTACAAACCCCAAATACACTAGCTCTTGTTTAAAGAACTCATGCTTGTCTAGGTTGATGGCTAACTTCTCTTCTTGCAATCTTCTAAGTACCAACTCCACATGTTTTAGATGCTCTTCTGCTATCTTGCTAAAGATGAGTATATCATCAAGATATACCACTACAAATATCCATGTTAAGTCTTTTAGCAGTTCATTCATGAGCCTCATGAATGTGCTAGGGGCATTAGAGAAAAAAATGGCATGAATCTCCACTCATACAACCCATTAGTTGTCTTAAAGGCTATCTTCCACTCATCTCCATCCTTAATTCTAATATGATGGTATCCACTTTTGAGATCCAACTTGGTAAAGTATTGAGCTCCTCCAAGACAATCCATCAAGTCCTCAATCCTAGGAATAGGGAACCTATACCTAATTGTGATTCTATTTATAGCTCTAGAATCAGTGCATAATCTCCACTTGCCTCCTTTCTTGGTTGCTAAGACCACTGGCACTGCACATGGACTGATGCTCTTCCTAATTAATCCTTGATCCAATAACTCATGCACTTGTCTAGCTACCTCTAGGTTTTGATCCGGTGTAAGCTTGGAGGCTGCTTTGTTAGGTAAAGAAGCTCCAGGTATGAAGTCAATCTGATGGCTAATGGCTCTCTTTGGAGGTAAGGTTGTTGGTGTTCCATCACTCACTATGTCTTTGAATTGTTCTAATAACTTCTGGACTGCTTCCGGTATGATTGTTTTCTTGGCCTTGTCTTCTTTTTTGGGTTGCACCATAACCACATATCCTTCACCTCCTTGATGTAGGTTGTTAATGAACTCCTTCCCACTGCTTAATAAGACACTAGGGGTCTTTTACTTTCCTTCTTCCTCATCTGACAGTGACTACAATTTGAATGTCTTTCCATCCTTATTGAATGAGATAGTATTTGCCTTTCTATCATAGATGGCACCTTTTTCATATTGCCATGGTCTACCCAATAGAAGATGGCATGCATCCATGGGTAATAGATCACAAATAAACTTATCCTTGTACCCTCCAATGGAGAACTCCACCGTTGTTTGATCATTGACAAGAACACTCCGCCCTTTGTTCAACCATGTCACCTTGTAAGGGTTAGTGTGGGGTACTTTCTCCAACTTCAACTTCCTTACTGCCTCCTCTAAGATGATGTTATCTATTGAACCTGAATCCACAATAACCTTACACACCTTTCCAAGTACTTTGCATCTTACCCTGAATAAGGATCTCCTTTGTTTTGGCTCTTCCTTGACCAGTTGTCTGATCAAAACTCTTCTAAACATTAGGTTCTCCCCCATCTCTGATTCAATGTGACTAACCTCTGGTGATTTGGTACTCATGGTGTCTTCTTGAGCATATGCCACTCTCTTCTTAGTATTTGATGAAGATGCTTTCTCCTGGAACCTATAAGCTGGATGACCTACTTGACCATAATGATAACACTTCATACTAGCAAAGTATGAGTTGCTTGTACCTGCTCCTCTTCCTCTATTTGATCCTCCTTGAGATCCTGTACCTCGTCCATAACCTCCTCTAGAAGGTGTTTCACTCCTATGCTCTGTGAGCTTAGACTCTCCCTAGTTTCTTTATTCATCCCCTCTACCTTGGTAGCCTTCTCTATGTCCTCTTTGATCTCTTCCTTTGCCTCTACTCTTAGAAGCTTGATCTTGTTTCCTCTTGCTTCTTTCCTCAATCTTTATAGCTAATTGGTAACATTGGTGTACTGTCTTGGGACTTAGAAGAGTCATCTCCTCTTGAATGTTCCACTTCAAGCTGTTAAGGTACCTAGCCACCTTAAGAATTTCATCCTCTAAAACATTAGACCTCATATAAAGTTTTTGAAACCCTCAGTGTAAGTATTCACATATTGGTCTCTTTGTCTCCAGCTTTGTCTTTTCTTATGCAACTGAATCTCATAATCATTTGGCATGTATGCTTCTCTCACTTTGGCAACCATACCCTTCCAAGTTGAAATAGGATTCTTGCCTTCTTTTTCCCTCTCTGTCTGAATGAATTTCCACCATGTCAAGGCAGATCCTCTCAATCTAGACTTGGCCACCTTCACCTTCTATGCTTCAGTGACTCCATCGCACTCAAAATGGTTTTCCATACCCTCTATCCAATCCATGACTAGATCAGCTTCCAATTTGGCACTGAACAATGGTATGCCTTTAAGTGCTTTTCCACTCAAAGCTTTCAATTCCTTCAAGAAAGGCTCCTCTTGCAGAATAGGTTCAGGTTCAAGGATCTTGTCTTCCTTTGCAACCTCTTCACTCTTTGGTACCCTACCTTCCAATCTATCACTGACCTCATTGGCCTTGATTTGCACATTACTGAATGTCTCCTCAAGTTGGGCTAATCTTTCCCTTAGTCTCCTATTGTCTTCCTCTTGGAAAATTCCACATTTTTCACCATGATTGTAGAACCACTAGACTAAAGATATGACATACAAGATTCTATCCCAAATCTTTTGTTGGTCTGATACCAATTTGATAGGGAGGTTGGATGAAACAATCACTATTTCATGCTCTAGGTCTTGTTTGGAAAACCTCTTTGGTGTCTTTCTTCACCACCTTAACCTATAAGAACTTCTTCTTGTTTAGGTTCCACTGGTTCTCCTTGCCAACCCAACTATCAACTCAATTCCACCTACCAAGTCAACCTTGGTGCAAAGTTCATAACTCTTTCTTAGCCCTTAATCTACCCTAAAGGCTAACATACTCCAAAACTAGAACTTAGCTTTGTAGGGGTGTTGAGGTGTTTCTAACAGGTTCAATCCATCTCACCATGATTCTTGAGGGTCCAGCCAACTTCATTTGTCCATCGTTTCTACCAAACCCTCATCTAGGGTTTTAGTCCACTAGTCCTAGGAATTCAAATTTAGGCCTCCTTCTCCGAGAAAACAAGTTGGTTCTCCAAAGTTTCCCGAAGAACATAGAAGCTTCCCTTAGGGTTTTTGGTCCTTGTGTCTATTCCTCAAATATTCTAGAGGTCTTAACCCTCAACTGTCCGTACACAGCCATAACCCTCAATTTAGCAAATTAGGCCTTTTTTAAGCCATTTCCTGACCACACAGCAGACTGTCATGAGTTTCTCTCACCAAATGGATTTGTGGAGCTTACTCCTCCATGCTATGCCTTAGAAAGACTCATTCCTACCCTCTCCACACCATGATTTGACAAGAAATGAACACCCCTGCCAATCAAGTGCTCTACACTTTTTGTCTTCCCTAGCTGGACACTTCTTGGCTCACCTAGGAGAAGATTTCCATGGTGCTTGTAGAACTATCAAGACCTCCTAACCCTACCATATGTAAAAGCATGGAGTCTAGTCATAAGTCCTAAGGGGCCGTATGTTAAGTACAGTGGGAATGCGATCTAAACCTCCATTTTCTACAAATAACCTGTCAGATCAGCAACTATAAAAATAAACAAACTATCTACAAATAGAACTTGAACCCAAACTAGGAATATAAATTACTACCACAAAATTCTTGATTAACACTCACATTACATCCTACATAATTAACAATATCCAATTGAATCCATTAAAGCACTCCTTCAATGCAAAAATCATAAACTTTCACATTAACACAACTGTTTTCTTGATTTCAAAACTTCATCCCAAACTTGAATGCTTCCAACCCTGATTTTAGGTCAAGGCACACCCTATATAGGTCAAAAAAAGTAGTTATACCTCTCCTTGGTCAGAAATTTCAGTTACAAGGTGGAAAAGTTGCAAAATGCACCATTTTGCAACTTTTGCCAATTTCTAGCAAACCTATGGAAATGATTTCCAAAACTCATTAAGCCTTTCCACACCTTATCTTAATGATCACTAAGGATCAAGACATGTCCCTAAGCCTCTAATTATATCTCACCTACTCAATGGTCAACATGACCTTCATGGAAAACATACCAAAAAATAAGAATCGAAACTAGATTGTCTAGTGTTTCCTAGGTGAGACCCTCTTCTTGATCTTTAGATTAGATGTGTGTGTATGTTGTGATGTGATCTTCTCCTAATCATACTATTTGTGCTTGGATGGACCTCGTCACCCCTATTGGTGCTTGGATATAGTCATGGTATTTTATATTGCAAACCTTCTTCTATATGTATTATCTTTCTTCCATGTTTGTCATTGACTTTTGGTAAATTGGGGAGGATGCAAAGCATCAAGAGCATTTAGGCCTCCTTCCATGTTGACCCAATTTTTTAATTTATTTTATCTTCCATGCATTCTTCCTGATCTGGTTGGGGATTGATGATCTTTCACCTCTTACCACAATTACCTATTACTCATAAATAAAGGAAGATATGATCCCACAAAACCAAATCCCGCTATGCACTTTGTGTGTATTTTCTTTTCCTTTGCTTGCTCTTGATCTTTCTCTCTTCTTTGCTTGAGTTGCCCCTTTCATGTGTAACAATGCCACTTCTACACTATTTGGTCTTTTGAAAGCGCATTTGTTGCAAAATGAATCCTTTCCCAAGACCCTTCACACAGTCCTTTTTTAGAATTGCATTCTCGACTTGAAACGCAAATGGAACATGTTTCCTTCATCATGGGTTCTTAAAGAAAGGACTTGGGAGCCTTTCCTCAAAGCGGGAACAACTTTGATCTTCCCCTCATGTGGGGGCATATCCTTCCTTTCAAATTATTTGATGAAGTGAACATATTTCAAAAGGATTCCTTGATGGTGGATCGATTCAAGAAAGAATACGTTAGCTTTTGAATAGTGTGTCCCTCGAGTGGACCCCTCCTTTTCATGTCGGGTTCCCAAGGGACCCCTTCAAAATTTTTTAACAAGTTTTATGGTGTCTATCTTAGGGGAAACTCAACTAGACCAGTTTCACATTTTCACATCTAGTCCAAGGGCAGCCCGACTAGACCGGTTTCTTATTTTTCATGTCTAGTCTGGGGGCAACCCGACTAGACCGGTTTCACATTTCTATGTCTAGTCCGAGGGCAGCCTGACTAGACTTGCTTCACATCCTTACATCTAGCTTGGGGACAACCCAACTAGACTTTAATTTTATAACAACGCGTCCCTTGAGTGGACCCTCCTTCCTTTTGAAGGGCTCCTGAGGGACCCCTTTGAAAGTTTTACAACTTAGCAATGGTTTGCATGAATGTCCATTCACTGGCCTGCGCAACCACTTTTTGATGTGTTCTATCTATGGGTAAACATGTCACCATCTCTAACTCTATGGATTCCCCTTTTCTCAGTCTCCTTCATGTGAGAGTTCTTGAAAGATACCTCTATTGTAGGACCGTGAGCCTGTGGGGCGCTTTCATTCTTTAGCTTTATAGTTTCGTGAAACTATGAAGTCCTTTCTTGCACTTCCGAGTTTTCTAGATCATGCTCTACTTCCTCATCGGTTTAGGTATACATCTCTTACTTTGTTACTTCCTTAATAATCTACTTTAACAAAGCACTCATCAATACTCATGCTCGCTAAAGTGGGGGAAAATGTGTAGCTATGAATTTGCACCCCTAAGACAAATTTCCCTTTACCCCCTTACACTTTAGAAAACCTAAGGTGGAGGATTCATTTCACTTAAGCTCACTGCTCACATCACACTTTGCACCTACTTTGTGTATTGGTGGAGAAATTTCTATCGGGGATGCCCGTGTGGTGCGCAGATGTTCGCGTGGTGTGCTTACATCCCTGGCAGATTCTTGCAAATGGAGTCTACGGAGACGTTACACTTCCTATTGGAAGTTGAAGTGTAATGCCCCTCTTCGGCTAGCTGACCCAAATATGTGAGAGTTCTTGAAGAACACCTCCATTGTAGGACCGTGAGCCTATGGGGTGCTTTCATTCTTTAGCTTTATAGTTTTGTGAAACTATGAAGTCCTTTCCTACACTTTTGAGTTTTCCAGATCATGCTCTGCTTCCTCATCGGTTCAGTTATAAATCTCTTACTTTGTTACTTCCTTAATAATCTACTTTAACGAAGCACTCATCAGTACTCATGCTCGCTAAAGTGGGGGAAAATGTATAGGCATGAGTTTGCACCCCTAACACAAATTTCCCTTTACCCCCTTACACTTTAGAAAACCTAAGGTGGAGGCTTAATTTCACTTAAGCTCGCTGCTCACATCACACTTTGCACCTACTTTGTGTATCAATGGAGAAATTTTTGTCGGGGATGCTCGTGTGGTGTGCAGACATCCGTGTGGTGTGTTTACATCCCTCGTAGATTCTTGTGGCTGGAGTCTATGAAGACGTTACACTTCCTATTGGAAGTCGAAGTGTAATGCCCCTCTTCAGCTAGCTAACCCGAATATGGACATTTCTTGACCTCTTCCTTCATATTCTCACTCCATTATTCTATTTTCATCTTTTGGTCATCTCTATGGAATTTCTCCACACCTTTGAGCATTCACTTCAAGCTTTGTAGCAACACTTTACACTCCATAGCAGCAATCTACCACTCCATCACTTTGATAGTGCGAGTGTAGGACAAACACCATTGCAATAGAGGCTTGAGTTCCTCTCATTTTATCCTCCACTGCCTTGAGCACTTTGGATAGAGGTGGTAAGCTCCTCTTATCTTCTCTATCATTTGGTTGAGTAAGAACATATTGTTTTGTAGTGTCTTTTGCTTATGTAGCTTATATTCCTTTCTTTATCATTATTTCTAACATTGCAAACTTGGCTGTCCATGGAGGTGGAAACACCAAAATGGGGGTTTGACTGAGGCACACCCTTGAACAACCCCCCAACATTTTCTTGCATTTCTGTGTGTAGGTGGAGAGATCTTGGAGCAAGCTGGTGAGAAGGTTATTGTGCGAAATCATCTTTGCCACCCTTGTGGTAATTTATTTCCTTTATCACACTCATCTTTATGTTTCACTCTTCTTAATCTGATTATGTCATTTTATAAACTTCTAAACTAGGCTGATAGTCCTGTTAGAACTGTAAAATTTTGAATTTTTACAATCTATTGCATTCATGAGTTTCCAGCATTAAGTCCTTACCTTAAGCATAAAGTTCCCTCTTTGTATTGTCTTGCGTATTCTCTGTCATATGACCCATTTTGGATCCATTTACCTTTTCTTATTCCATTAAAAAACCATATTGGAAAGACATGGTAAAAGTCTCCCTAAGATATATTTTCACTAACATGTATTGGTTGCAGATAGTCGGTAGGACTTTTCCTTTTGTTTCGGTGATTAAAAAGATTCATATCAGCATATGCTGGGGTGTCATCATCATGTCACAATTAATTCAGTTGGTCTTTCCAACTAGTAATGTGGAGGGGTCATTTTGGCCAAACTAATGGGTATCGGCATGAAGTCATAGCGACATCATTATGTCTTGCCGATTGACTTGTAAGCAAAGTGTTTCGGTAAGACTTATGTCTTCGGGGAAGGTCTTGGCGAGGTTACTTTTGTCTTGCCAAACTTAATGCAAGGGGATTCAAAAGACTGTTGGAGAAAGTGTTGGGGTCTTGTTGATTCGGAAGATATGCCAACAGAGATATATATCGCCAGGAGATGAATCTTTTGGCATAAGCCTCACCGAAGTTTGAGTGTTATACTGACAAGTAGTTTGGAGTGAGTCTCACTGAATGGGAGTAATCTATAGAGATGTTTTCAGTAAAACATTTGGTATTGGTATGAAACTTCCTGAAGATTTACCGTCTTGCCGAAAGTGTGACTTCATTTGTATATTTTTCGGCGAGACAACTTGATGGACATGCCAAAGTGATAATTCATCGGTGAAAGGATAATTTTGTCTCAGCGACTATAACTTGAAAGAAATGCATATCGATGTGACACAATAAGGTCTATGTGATGTCTCCTCGACTTAGAATGTTACAGCGACATAGAAAACATGAGCAACAGTCATCATTTTTTGGATCCCAGGTGTCGATAAGACTGCATTCTATCCTAGCGAAAGGTGTAATAGACGTTGAAAAGGGATTTCACCCCAGATTTAAAAATCTCTTATCGAAAGGACACTTGATGCAACAGTGCCAGTTTCAAATTGGTGTTCATTCGTGCTTCATTAATGGCACAACGGGATATCATAGTAAAGATTGAATCAATTCTTCAGTTCTGAGTTGATTGTAGGTGAATTGGTGTGCTGAACAGAGAACCAGGGCGATTTTCAGTCTGAAGAGCTCGAGTAGAAAACTGTAAGTGACTATTCCTTGGCTTTTGCATTTTGATTCTATAAAGCTTGAGAATGGAGTCCTCTGATTCTAGAAAGGGTAAGGGTAGAAAGCTTGCTGTGAGTAATTTGTCAAAGGGAAAGAAACAAAAGGTTGATACAAAGCAAGAGGGCACTGAAAGGAGGTTAAATCAGGACCTTATTGATCAGTTACCTGGCTCGGGCCCTAAGGCAAGAATGTCTGCACAGCTTAGGGCATAAGTTGATAAATTAGATGACAAGTGTAAATTCATAGGTGATGTCTAGACTGCCATAAGAGGTTATGAGCTTTTCAATTTCCACTACCATAGAAGAAACCGTTTTGAACTAGTCTGTAACCCATGGAAATTGAATGTATGGAAACTGGTGTGCCCTAATGTTTTTGTAAATGCAGAGTTAGTAAAATTGCTTGCAGATAATTATGATCCAAAGCAGAGGGCTATATGTGACCCATCTGGAAAACCACAGATATATGTGTCTAAAGAAGCAATAGGTGAGGTTTTCAAATTGGAAGGGTTTTGCAATGAGGAGATCAGTTGTGAAGAGTTGGGAAAGGAATTTTCAAGAATGGACACAATCTATAAGGGTTGGAGGTTGCCTATCCATAGAATTAAGCAGGGTAACAAGTCAGAACCTTTGCAAGATAGTGAAGGGCCTCCTTATCATGTAGATTTGTTTGAACCTTACATCAAGTACACATATTTCTCAGTGTGTCAAGTCTTAGGGATGGATTCCCTAGAACTCATGTCAATTGTGCCAATGATTATCACAGTGGATATTCAATATCATAGCTCTAGGCCATTTGATTATGCTTCATATATTGCTAGGGAGCTTGATTTAGGATTGGTGCCCATAAAGAACGGAGCTTCTATTGTTCATCTCAAACACTATACATTGTTGATGCATTTGGTGCTGTACTTTGCTTAGGAGTTGGGAGTATGGCCTCTAGAGGTGAGAATTTCTCAAGTTGGCAAGGAAGGTGAAGCATTGCCTGTTCAGTTGTGGATTGCTATTTGGGACAGCAGGTTTGCTAATTCTAGTTTCATACATTTTGAAGAGTATTTTGTGAAAACCTTGTATAAACTGTATAAGTATCCCTGTAATTATTCATTAACTAATGAGATTAAAAGGTTTCTTCGTCCCAAAGATTTTAATGGGCCAATTAATCATAATTGGGGTGATTGGTACTATTTGGAAGGAGCTACAATGATCAGGGTGTATGGATTTGAAGGTACCCCTTTTATTTTACCCAGGATAGTTCCAAACAGAATTGCATATTTGGAAATTGTTAGAGAAATGGATTACAATAGTGTCATGATTTTTAGTTCTTATGGGAAGCAGGCTTTTACGCCTAGTACATTATGCTTTGGTGATTTCACTGTGTTGGCCAAGGAGGGATATAATTCACTCCATGATAGGTTATTGCATTATAATATGAAAAGTGGACCACCCAGGAAAAACTTTGACCCTGAAGGATACATCAATTCAGCCAAAGAAAGGATTAACTTTGGAAGGAACCAGCATGTACCTTATCCTTTTGATGATATGATCATAAATTTGGATGAAGAGGAAGCAGAGGCAGTGGTTGGAAACTATAACCAAGGATTGCAAGATACAGGAAATTTGTCTTTTGGGAGTGAGGAAACTCCAATGAATGAAGTGCCATAGAGCGGAATAGAGAAAGTATCTAGGTTGAGGACTCAGAGGTATGTTTTCCCAATTAGAGAATAGAGTCTTGAAAGTGGTGATGTTGATGCAAGGCATATGGAATATAAATCATTTGTCTCAGATGTTGAATTTATAAACTCTCCAGAATTCAAAGCATTCTTGTACAAACAGAAGGGGAAAGAAATAAGAGGTGTTGCTGCCATCACTTCTGGGAATGAAGAGGAACTATTGGATCAATTAAGAAGATGTGTGGATGATGAAATGAAAAATATGATTCCTGAAAAGGGGAGAAAAATGTTGGAGAATGCTGGTGTAATGATCTTTCCTGGACTTGATTTGAATTCTGCATTGGTATTTGATAGTTTCTTAAAGGATAGTAATACTGCACACAAATTGGATAAGGATAAGGTGATAGAGGTGTCTGTAGGCTCTAAGTTTAACACTGATGAGGGATCATTGATGATATGGGCATTGTACCCACCCCACAGGAAGTCAGTAGTGATTGATATAGAAAAGGCATTTGGTCATGTTATGACCTTAAAGGTTGGAGAAGCTGATCCTGTGGTAACTACAGAGATTGGTATAGATATTGCAAAACTGAATAAAGCACAGATCCAGGCATTGATAAGGGAAAGAGAAATGTATAAGGAAAATAATGAGAGACTATTAAGAGAAAATGATAGATTGAAAGACTTGGTGTTCCAATAGTTTCAACCAAAATGCTCACTCAAGGAGAAAGCTCTCAGAAAAAAGATCATTGGGCTGGGTCAAGTGCTTATAATCAGGGGAAGTATAATGCCATTGTAGCCATTGTTAAGAAAAGACAAGTCAATTTAACATCCTGGTTAAATCAATTATGGGGGAAGTATTCTTCTACTCTGGATGCGGTGAATGAGCATGAAAGGATGAATGAGCAGGTTATGGATAAATTTCATGAATTGACCACACGTGATGAGGCTGGCAGTACTACAATTGAAGCTGTAGATCATATTATCACTCGTCATCAAAAATTCTATGATGAGTTGCTTAGGGATAAACAGGGATTGTTCGAAGCTACCAAGACAACTGTGATTGCATTCTCTGATAATAAAGGGGAATTGAAAGATGCCACTAGGTGGAAGAATGAATGTGATACAGTGCTAAAGGAAATCATGAAGACAACTTCTGTAGAGGATACAACATTAGAGGAAGTGAGCGAATAGATTGAGGAAATGATCAAGATGGAAACTATGATCCAGAATGCCGTTGAAGATGTAGATACTTTTAACTGCCAAAACTATTTGGATTACCTTGCTATGACTCACTTATGGTTAACTAGAGCTTAATATTCTTTATCTTTGTTTTATATTCTTGTTTTCTTCTATTTCCGAAGGGATGCATCCTTTCATTTTTTCAATGTATAAATGATCGTTTTGAAAACAATGTAAAGCAAGCGAAGTAGAATTAGATAGAGAAAAAAGAAGACACAGAAGAATACAATTTTGAAAAAGGATGAGACTTGTAGTATATGTAAATCATGGAGATATCAATGAAAATTTAATATGATGGTGCGGTGTTTCTGGTATCAGTTGTTTATGATATTTATCGAAGGGTATTATTGAAGTTGTCTCCGTAATGGTGTTTCCTGGTTATTTGAATTAGTGTAAACAAGTTTTTACATAGTTCATCGATGCACATTTGTTGTACTTGTATGATCAATTAATTGTCTCTTTCCAGTAAAGATTAAATTCTCTGAATTGATCATAGTAATTAGGGAATATCAATTGGATTATTAAGAAGAACTCAGTAATCACAATATTGCATGTTTATACAAGTTATAAACCAAATAAAATGCTAAACAACTTGAATTTCTACCAAAACAAGTAAACTTGTTTTAGATTTTCTTGACTCTGTAAACCCTATAAGGCACTGGTCTTTTCATTTTCATCCTTTAGTTTCACTCACAATCTTTTATCTGTCATTTTTGAGCATTTTAGGTTTTAGTTTTAAATATTATTGTGCTAGTTGTACCAATTTTTTTTTATTTTATCCATTTCAAATTGCCCTCTTGGATAAATTAGGGCAATAGGAGACGTTCAAAAGTCAAATTTGCTTAATTCAAATAGGTATACCCGCCTACGTCTAGCCGCATCTAAAGAGTAGAAGGTTTAATTATTCCAAAACCTTGTTCTGTTACCCTAAAATGTCGTGGAATCTTGGCAACCTTTCATGGTTCAAACCTGCGTTTTTGAGAGCTAACAAGTCCTTTTGTAGGGCTTAAATATCATCTCTCTAGTTTTAGGGCCGTATGGATTCCAGTGCACTTGTGAGATGCTAGTGTACTATGCTGTTGTCCTAGAATTGTGCTTATGTCCTCTGACAAAGAGCTACTTGAGATGCAAAGTTAACCTTAAAGATCGACTCGCCTAGTCTCCCTTCAACTCTCGGGTTTGTAGAGTGATCAAAAGACCCATAGTTCTCATCACTTTCATCCTACCTATCCTAACCTTCCCTTAAACTGAGGTAAGTTAGGGTAGCCATACTGCTCTTGGCCTTTCATTTCATCATTTTGGGTTTGATTACCACAAAGGGGCTTGACGAAGGAAAACCCCTATTCTCTTAACCCTAATCCTTTTTTCCCCTCTTTGCATGTGTTCTTTACAGGTTTGTATGTAGATTAGTCAAGGAGTAAGGTGCTAAAAGGGTGTCACATCTCCATCCACATCATCCAAAGTAAACAAACCCTAAAAAGAGCTTGAAGACAACTCGCAGGTCACTTTTTGAAGATTCAGACACAAGTCTCTGTAAGAAATAGAAGTACAAGTGTGTACAGATTCCATGCTCGAGACTCCAAAAAACTCCAAGTGGACTAAGTCACCATCATTGGTGAATTGGTCCCTGTACCAGGTCTGAAAAGTGGTTTATGTGTTTTTGGATACCCATTTACTAGAAACCTGTTCTGGAAAAGTTTCCCAGGAGGAGGAATTAGTCGCCCAATCTAGCGTAAGTGTCCTAGTCAACATCAACAACAAAATCTGGAAGATTTCAGAGCTCCTCTTCATCAACCTTCAATTTCTAGGTTCACCATCTATGCCTTCTAATGAGTCGAGTTTTTTGTCTTGATTTGGGTGGAATCCATGGTTTATTTGCTGAAGTTGACATGGACTTTGATATTAAATGTTGATATTTCTATAATATTTCCCTCAACCCATAGACATTGGGTTTAATTCCATTTTTTCTAGTTTTAATGACATTAGCTATTATGTGGACTATCTATAATAATTTTGCATGTGGTTGATGAATGTTCTTTAAGGTGGTTTTAGACATGCAATTATTATGCGTACTAATATTTCCATGCAAACATACTTGAGGATACTAATTTGAGGAATACAATTGCTAGCTGGTCATTACTGAGGAGGCGTTCAAAGGTCAACTAAAGGATGACGATGGAGATTCCCCATGTCAACCGCATGTTACCACCTTGTAATGATATCTCACAATGTTGAGAAGCCGCATGCGTTACTATAGTGTTGAGTTTGCATTTGGATTTGCATATTTGACTGGATTCCCTACATGTGTAGCCACCCTCCATTCTTTTCTTTGCTCTCCCTAAATGGTATCCTCCCAGTTAGTTGGAGTTGACTACCCTATTTAGGTGGTAGTATAAATAAGGTTCAGATTCTTCTTCTTCGAGGGTTCGAGAGTTTGAAGGTTATCGAGCTGCTGATTATTTCTATTGTATTTGATAGTTTTCTAAGTATTTCCAGACATGCTACTCTTTTGTAATTGCATTTCCGAATGAATAAGATGAATTTCTGAGTTGAGCATTTAAGTTTACATTAGTTTTAGAGGATACTCATCCAAGGGGGCCCACTTGGTGAGTAATCCATCCTTTAGTTTAGTTAGATTAGTTATTAGTTTATGTTTAGTACTTAGTTCAGAATCTGGCATTGACTATTCCTGTAGCCACTAGAATTTCATTATGTGATTGTTCCTGTAACCAAAGCAAATAGATTAGTCCCTTGTTTTTTGTTCAGATTTTCATTCATGTCATGCATATTCAGCTTATTTTAATTGTTGAGCGATGTTCAACATTTAATTTTTTCCTTTCCATGCAATTTACTTTCCGTATTGAATCTTTCTTAGTTGTAGAATGAAGATGACTACTTTGAAGTTCCTAGTGCACATATTGTGCTGACTCATTTCAAGTTCACATCCCTAGTTTGAAAATTTAAATGTACCTTCATGATGGTTAAAATGGCTATTTAGGTTAGATGTCCAATCTCTGAATCATGGTTGTAAAGGCTTAGTTATTAAGATCATTGTAGGAGGCCAACAGTTTTGGCACCATTGTCGGGGATAGTGTAAAACTAAGGAATTCTTTGAAGCCATTTCTAGTTTTCATTTTTTGTAGTATGTTTTGGAGTTTTCTCTTAGTGTTTAGAAGTTATGATCCACTATTCTTTCACCAATTCTTTGTGTGAGTTGACTGATGTTGAGTGATACTGCATGCATAGAAGAAGAAGAGATGCTTAGGGGAGATTCCTTCCTAATAATCCAGAACCATTTCAGCTAGTAGAGATTCCAAATCTTCCTATAAATGAAGAAGAAGAAGAGCCACACCCCTTTGTTGATATATTTCCTGATATAACCAATTCTAAAATTTTCCCTTGAAGATCAAAATCCAATTGAAGAACCCTTTACTTTGGAACTTCATTAAGCAGGCATGGCTGATGCAAATGGAAATAGGCTTGATAGGTAGAACCAACCACCTTTTCCTTTTCCCATCAATCAAGAAAAAGAAGTAGACAACCTTAAAAATATCCCTGCTTCAGTACTTCCTAAATTCTACGGGCTTGTCATAGAAGATCCTGATACATTCTTGTTTGAGTTTGATATAATTTGTAGAAGCTATGACTATACCATTGATGCCCATAGGCTTAAGCTATTTCCTACCACTTTGAAAGAGACTACATTGAGATGGTTTATGAGCCTTGGCAGAGATACTGTGGGGACTTGGTAGGACATGAAGACTAAGTTCCTTGAGAAATAAAAAGAGTATTGCAGGGGCAGTGATATGAGAGGAGGTGACATTTTTCAGAATGCAACAAAATGAAGATGAAAGCCTGGAGGATTTCATTTCAAGATTTCTATTTTGTTTGCAGAAATCTCCACACCATACACTGAATAAAGAATCATAGAAGTTGATTTTCTTGAGAGGAATTAATTAAAGATGCACTGATGCCTTCGACTTGATGGTAGGAGGAGATGTCACTCAAGTTCCTTGGGAGGATATTAAGAAGATATGCCATAACTATTCTAGGGCAGCCTCAAAGAAAGGGAGAGCTTACCAATCCTCTATGGGTAAGTCATCTACCAGTGGGGTTTCAAGGATGGAGATTACTCATTTTCTGGTCGATTTGAAGAAAGATATCATAAACAATTTAGATATTTAGCTGTATACATTTTATGCCAAGAAGAAACATGAGGAGACAAAGACAATGTCAACAAAATATTGCCCTCATTGCAAAAAAAAAGAAGGATTACGAATGAAATATGGTAGATAACATTGACAACAAAAATATTCTACCTGAGTTCAAACCAATTCATAGTGAGGAAGACCAAGTCTACATTTTTGCACAAAAAAGGCTATGGGCTCGAAGACAAGGTATGCCACCAGATCCACTATATTTTGTTGGGCCATATTTTAATTCTTATTCATCTAGTAACCAGTGGTAGCCACCATGTCCATCCAACTATGGAGGATATCCACCATAGTCTTGGGGTAACCCTCCAAATTCTTGGCCCAATTATCAAAATTATGCACCTCAGTGGCAACAACCTCAGGGGAATTGGTAGTAGTTTCAAGGACCTTGACAACTAGCTCTAGGAAACTGGCAACAAACATCCCAATGGAGAGGTGGAAAACAATGGCCAAATCGGATTAACAGTTACATGAAACCAACTTCTCAACTACAACAACCTACTATCATGCCCCCCCCTACTAATCCCAACCCAAATGTGCCTAAACCCACTTAGTTACCATCTCAACCCACACCTAACCCAAATAATAAACCACAAAAACAACTTGTATACTCTGCTGATCCAAATCAATTTCTTGCATATGTTGTGAGTTTAAGTAACATACATTTGCATTCATGAACCACTTTCCAACTCCTTCCACACCTATAATCACTGAGCTTCCTGTGAAAGAAGAACCTTTGAATGTTCCCATTCAGTCTGATGCAACTACAAACCCTGAACAAGTTCCAACCAAACAAACGACACAAGAACCACCATTCCCCTAGAGATTGGAAGTTTCCAAACAAAAGGAAGACAAGGAGGACACCACTTTTGACATTTTAGACGAGCTGAAGCATATATGTGTCTAGATACCCCTATTCCAGGCCATAAAAGATGTCCCTTTATATGGAAAAGAAATCAAAGAAGCATGCCTCAAGAATCCAAGCATGAAAAATAAAGACTCAACTATAGTTCATGTAGTGGGACAATTGGCTGAAATCATACTTGGAAAAGTAACTATCCCCAAGGACAATGATTCAGGTAGTCCGGTGGTTGAACTTATTATCAATGGTACACACATAAAATATGCTTTGATTGAATTAGGTGCAACAATAAATGTGATGACTAAGGTCATCCTACAACAACTAAACATTGTAAGTATGAGATCCACTCCTACTGTCTTGCAACTTGCTAATAGTTCCATTGTTAAGCTTGATGGCATAGTAGAGGACCTTGTGGTGATACTATATTCTTGGGAGTATCCAACCGACTTCATGATTATTTCTCCTAAAGCTACACTAGGTGGGTATCCTATCATCCTTGGAAGGCCATGGTTAGAAAAGAAAAACACATATATTGGATATCAATCATGTGACATGACCATTTCTAATGGAAGGAGCACCAAAAAGCTTGTTCTTTATCCTCCTACTCAGCCATCTCATGGTGAGGATAATCTTGTATGAGCACATGTAGGTGAAGAGGCTGAGGAAGCTAACTTTGTGATGCAACATATGATGTTAGGTAGAAGCCCTTTCCTGTAGCTTCAAAATAAAGATGAAGTGTTATCTAATATACTTCATAATCATTGTGAGATAGAAGAGGTGCCACCCTCTCATGCATCTAGTTCTACTGATCTCATGAAGACACTTTTTTCTGCTCTACTCGATCTTCCTACAACCACTATTTCTGTAGACAAACTTCCTGCAACCACTCTTCCTACAGACAAACTTCCTACAACAACATGTATGTTCCATAAAATGCTTCCATATGAACTTAAGGCACCACACATTCATGAAACAACTATGATAGAGTTAACCACACAAGCATATGTGTCTAAGGGAAAATATTTGAATATTAACAACAAATTGGGAGAAAAACAACTGTCATTGATAAATTTTCTGAAGGCCCACCAAAATTCATTTGCATGGGATTAAAATGATATGAAAGGACTAGACCCCAAGCTTTGCACCAATAGGATATATATCAAAGATGATTGCCAACCGATTAGGCAACCACAAAGAAGCATCAACCCTGCATTAAGGGAGATTATCAAAATAGATCTGCAAAAGTTGCTAGATGCAGACTTTACTAGCATATCTTAGATAGCCAGTGGGTGTCCCCATTAGTGATTGTGCCTAAGAAGCGAGGAAAATGGCAAGTATATATTTATTACAAAGAACTCAATGCTGCTACTAAGAAAGACCATTTCCCCTTGTCTGTTGCTGATCAAGTACTAGACTCACTTGTAGGAAAGCAATACTTCTCTTTCCTTGACAAATTCAGTGGCTACAATCAGATTCCAATTGCACCTGAGGACTAGGAGAAAATGACCTTCACATGTCCATGAGGGACATATGCCTATTCAATACTTTCCTTTGGTTTATGCAACACACCTGCAACCTTTCAGAGATTAGTCATCAACATATTTTCATACATCTCTCTTGACTACATGGAAATCTATATGGATGATTTTACCACCTATGGTTCTGATTTTGATGAAGCATTGGATAATCTTAGGAAAGTGTTGTAGAGATGTGAAGACAAAAATATCTCTTTAAACAGTGAGAAGTGCTTCATGATGATACAGGAAAGTGTAGTTCTTGGCCACGACATTTCCCACAAAGGAATTTAGGTAGAACCTACAAAAATTGAGGTAATTACTAATTTGGATATCCCTGCAAAATAAAAGGATGTTAGGAGTTTCTTGGGACATGCAGGATATTACAAAAAATTCATCAAAGAATTTAGTAAAATAGAAACACCCTTGTATACTCTCTTAACCAAAGATGCTGAATTCCAGTGGATAGAAGACCGTGCGACAACATTTTCTGATTTGAAGACAACCTTGACTCATGCTCCTATACTTAAGGGACCTAATTGGGGAATTCCTTTTCACATACAAATTGATGCATAAGAGTATGTTATAGGAAAATTCTTAGAAAAAAAAGGAGCTATTGAAAATGCCATTTATTTTGCTAACAAAAACCTGTAATGAGCTGAATTCAATTATACAGTAACATAAAAAGAAATGCCGGTAGTAATCTACGCCCTGAATAAATTCAAGCACTAGATAATAGGCTACCAAATATTTGTGCACACTGATCATGGAGCCATCAGATATCTCATGAACAAACCCCTGATCCTAGGAAGGTTAGACAAATGGTTATTGTTGATGCAGACATCTGACATAACTGTTGTAGACAAACCAAGGAAGGACAATGTTGTTGCATATTTTCTTTCAAGACTGACCACATCAAAAGATAATCAGGCTATAGATGAATGCTTTCATAATGAGCATCTATTTTCCATTACTGTACACACACCCTGGTATGCTAACATAGCTAATTACCTTGTGACAAGGAGAGTTCCTCCTCAATTCTCTCGAAAAGAGACAAGAGTGCTCATTGAAAATTATTTTCCTTTTACATAGATTGTAGGATGCATTTTTTATATTGGACTAGATCATGTTATGAGAAGATATGTGAGGAAAGATGAAACATATGACATTCTACATGCATGTCCTGATGAACCCTATGGAGGGAATTTTGCAACCAGAAGAACAACAATGAATATTTTGAACACATGATACTATTGGCCTACACTCCACAAAGATGCAAGAAGATATACAAGGAAATGTGATAGGTGCCAATGAATGAACCAACCAACTAAATAAGATGAGATGCCACTCTACTCCCAATTAGTAGTCACTCCCTTTGAAAAGTGGGGATTTGATTTTTTGGGACCCATTGATCCCCCATCAATCGGTAAGTCTTATATCTTGGTATGCACTGATTATGCAACTAAATGGGTAGAAGTCAAGGCCATGAAACATGCCAGAGACAACAAAGCTATAGAATTTCTTTATGAAATTTTTTTCACATGATATGGAGTGCGAAGAGAAATAGTAACTGATCAAGGAGCTCAGTTTACCTCAAAACTTGTTACCTCACTAGTCAATGGATATAACATATGGAAAAAAAGTCCACTCCTTATCATCCTTAGGCCAATAGACAAGTTGAGGTGACCAACAGAGAGATTGAAGCCATCCTAACCAAAACAGTGGCTATTCACAGAAAGGATTGGGCAAACAAGTTATTAGAAGCAGTTTGGGCCTCCAAAACCACCTGGAAAACTACTACAAGCTTAACTCCATTTGAGATACTGTATGGGAAGACAACTATGATGCCTATTGAATTCAAGCACAAAACTCTTAGAACTGCAATAGAGTTAGGGATGAATATTTCTGAGGTAGAAAAAGAAAGAATCATGTAGTTGAATGCCTTAGATGAGATGAGGAAGATAACTTTACACCACAATGAAGTCATGAAGAATCAAAGAATCAAATGACATGAGAAATTTATCAAAGTGAAGAAATTTCAGCTAGGTGACTAGGTGTTGCTTTATGACTCACGATATGAGGACAATGTAGGAAAAATGTAGACAAGGTGGCTAGGACCATAAGAAGTTGTGGAGGTCTTTCCCAATGGAGCTATTTATCTCACCACCATTGATCCTTTCAGATTCAAATTACTAGTCAATGGTCATCATCTCAGATTGTATCACAAGCCAACTTCTAAAGAAGCGTTCCTATAGCAATTCAGCCAACATGCAACACCTGAGCTTCTTGCAGCTGAAGAAAGTGGACCTAGTGTCCCTCCTTCTAGCTAATTAAGGTACGTTCTTGTCATAATAAATAATTCTACTTTTGTAGAAGTCCATTTCTTCACGCATCTGCCCATTTGCTCATCCGTACCACCTTTCTCTCTCTTCCATCACTTCATTCCATCTCACATCATTCCACTTCATTATTGATTGCTCAATTTATTTCCTTAAAAGGAAAATGATACTTTCTACACGATCTTTGCAGTGTATCCTCCAAAAATTCAGGTATGTACACATTAATTGCTCTCTTAATTTTCTTTTTAGTGCATTCATTTAATCATTGTATGATTAGTATGGATGTTCACATAATTTTCATACTCCCTATCAAATCTCTACTTCCATCTTGCATGTGTGGACACATGTCCAAATTTAACTTGGTGGGGGAGGGGGGGGGGGGGCAAAGGAAAGATGTAGGTACATTTCCCACATGTTAGTCCATGATTTGTATATGCCATCAAATCTAGTTGAGCTGATTTAAAATTTGAAATGAGGGATGACTTGTATCTGTGATGTGACACTAAATTTCTGCCGCCATTCCTTTTCATCATAGGTCCTTTTATTACCTCATATTTTCCATTATTGACCCTGTCATAATCTCTAATTTCCTCCGCCATTCCTTTTCATCATAGCTCCTTTTATTACCTTGTCTTTTCTTTACCCAGTCATAATTGCAAAATAAAAATACAGAGAAGGAAAATTTATTCAGCATTGGTGCAGGACAATTTCAGCTAACAAGTTCTGCAGAAAGGAATTTGTTCTTAGACAAGAATTATAGGAAAATAATTTTGTAGAGTGACAGTGATTACAAAAAATGGGAGGTAGACTAATTCGAAATGAGCCTTTAGCTCATGATACCTTATTGCAAGATGCATAGTGCCTGCCTAAATTTAGAAGTTGTGGCTGGTTGGACTACTTCCTAAAGCTGGATAGTTTAGATGAAGGAATTGCACTTGAGTTCACTTGAACATTTTCAAAGGGAAAATCCATAGTAAAAGGACTGGAAGTTGTGGCAACTGAGAAGAGAATTGTAGAAGTTACAGGGTTACCTGCTGACAATGAGCATTACCCTGTTTCTAGAGACACCAAGTTAGCAAGGACCATATTCACAATACATGGTGACCCTCCAATCAACATAGAAAATTAGGGTGCCAAAAGAACCTCTCTGCCTAAGCCATGGAAGTAGGTAGCCATCTACATTACCAGGTATCTCACTTGTGAAGGTCGATTATCAAACTTACACTTAGTGCATTTCAAACTTTTGAGTCACATGAGGCATGAAAGAAGGATGAATGTGCCTAATGTATTATACAAAATTCTCTCCATTATGGCAGCTGAAAGACAAAAAGGTAGGGACAACTCTGTCTCACACCATTTCATTATTAAATTGTTGGTTGAAAAATATTTGCATGATGTAGCACCCGAGATGACCTGGGAGAAATTTGTAAATGTTAATCAATTTAGACCTGAGCAACTGCAATCTAGGGATTTACCTCAGACATGCAGGTCTAGTAGGAGATTAAGCACGACTAAAGCCACCCTTGGTGTTTCAACCTCTGGTGCTAGTATGAATCCTCCTACAGTAAAAGGGGCCATAGACATTAGTTCCTCTAAAATAGGGCACTCTGGAAAATAGTTTTTCATCGGACTTTGATGATGATGTTCCATTGGAAACCCTAGTAAGAACTAGGACACAAAAAAAAAAGGCAGAGGCAGGAAAAGAAAAAACCAAAACATAGCCTATGTAAAGAGAGGTGTCGAGTCCTAAGAAGAGAAAGGTTGACACTATTCATCCTATAGCCAAAGGAAAATGTGAAATCCCTCTTAAGAAATCAAAACCAACGGTTGATATGCCTTCATGGAAAAACCCTAAGCGTGGAAGAAAATCACATGAGAGTACAAAAGCTCCAATGGGGCAAGAAGATGTCAAAGAAAATGATGTATTCGAAGAGGTAGAAAAAATGACCCTGGAGGATATTGCTACCACTACAGAGGAAGTTGAAATTCGAGAACATGAGGAAAATCTAGAGTTCCTATAGCAAGACCAAGAGTTAGATCATGAGTTCCTACAACAACTATAGGAATAAGAAGAAGAGGTCATGCAACAAGAAGTGGGAGAAGAAATTGTACCTCTGGAGCCTGAGCCAGTAAGATAGCCTGAATCTATGCAAATAGTGCTATATGGGGTGCAACCATAAACATAAACCCTGGTAGGAATTTATAATCCTCCTAATTTTTTAGTGCATACAATAATTTTAAATTTATGGAAAGAAATACAAAGGCGAGAGGAAGAATGGAAAAAGGAAAAGCGAAGATTGAAAAAGGAAATTCAAGAGAGGGATGAAATTATTGAAGAAAAGAATGAGGAGATTGCCTCTCTAAAAGAGAGGGTGGGTAGCATTGCAACCCTGGTGTCACACATTTTAGAATGTAGAAAACCTCCAAGAGTTTATGCTCTGCACTTGAAGGAAAAATATCTCTCTTTTTAGCTGTCAAAACACATCTCAGGTTTGAATCCCTCAATTGGTAACCCCACTGAATTTTTCAATGCTTATAGGATTGCCTCCCCTGAAATGAAGAATTTGTTATGTGAGTTTTATTTACATAATTTTGTTGTAACTCAAGACGAGGACTGGAACCCATTGTTGTATGTTGGAGATATCCAACTAAAAGCATTCATGTCTTGGGTGCAAAATGAGATTACCTGGGGAGAGAAATACAATGCTTATATGAAGATGGAATCCACTCTCCCTTTGGCCATTAGAGAAGAATCAAGAAACCCCAAGGATATTTACAGAGACTCGAATAAAATGGTTTTCAGGCCTAGTTATGGTAACAAGATTTTCTTTGGATTGAGGTAGTTTACAGTGAATATGATGTAAACATAGAAACAAAAGATGACACCATGAAAGGATATCTATCATAGAGATGGAACACTTTGACTGATGAGTTGAAATAGGCTGAACCTCATTCCATCTAGAACTATCATGCAACAATAAAGAGGATTGAAAGGTATATTCAGCTTAGAAGAGAAAAGGGTTGAGAGTGGCTTCCCTTGAATTTTTAGCCGCCTATCCTCTTGTGGCCTGTTCCAAATTTTAGATTCTACCATTATGACATTGCTGAAGAAAGGTAAAGATGGAAAAGACTTGATAGAATGGGAGGATTCTACTGGGATCCTGACTCACACTCAACAAATTTTGATATTGGACAACTAGCAGTTGCAAATTTCATAGCTTTGACTAGGTAGAAAAATGACTCTTCCTATATTGGAGGACCAACAAAATGTTAAGTTAGGGCGAGTGATGAGCCTAGTTTTTGGTCTTGATTTGGGTATAATCCATAGTCTATTTTCTGAAGTTGACATGGACTTTGATATTAAATGTTGATATTTTTATAATTTTCCTTGAACCCATAGACATTGGGTTTAATTCCATTTCTTCCAGTTTTAATGACATTAGCCATTATATGGACTATCTATATTAATTTTGCATGTGATTGATGAATGTTATTTAAGGTGCTTTTAGATGTGCAATTATTATGCATACTAATACTTCCATGCATACATACTTGAGGATACTAATTTGAGGAATGCAGCCGCCAGCTGGTCATTACCGAGGAGGAATTCGAAGGTCAACTGAATTATGATGACGAAGATTCCCCATGTTAGCCACATGTAACTACTTTGTAATGATCTTTCATGATGTTGAGCAGCTGTGGGCATTACTATAGTGTTTAGTTTGCATTTGGACTTGCATGTTTGATTGGATTCCCTGCATGTGTATTCACCCTCCATTCTTTTCTTTGCTTTCCCTAAATGGAATCCTCCCAATTAGTGGGAGTTGATTTCCCCATTTAGGTGGTAGTATAAATAAGGTTTGGATTTCCTTCTTTGAGGGTTCAAGAGTTCGAAGGTTACCGATTTTCTGATTATTGATGTTGTATCTGATAGTTTTCTAAGTATTTCCAAACATGCTACTCTTTTGTAATTGCATTTCTGAATGAATAAGATGAAGTTTTGGGTTGAGCATTTGAGTTTACATTAGTTTTAGAGGATACTCATCCAAGGGGGCCCACTTGATGAGTAATCCATCCTTTAGTTTAGTTAGATTAGTTATTAGTTTCTGTTTAGTACTTAGCTCAAAATCTGGCACTGACTATTCTTGCAGCCACTAGAATTCCATTCTGTGTCTATTTTTGCAGCCAAAGCAGACAGAGTAGTTGCCTGTTTGTTGTTCAAATTTTCATTCCTGTCATGCATGTTCAACTTAGTTTAATTGTTGAATGATGTTTAGAATTTACTTTGTTCCTTTCAATACAATTTACTTTCAGTATTGAATCTTTCTTATCTATAGAATGAAGATGACTACTTTGAAGTTCCTAGTGCACATATTGTGCCGACCCATTTCAAGTTCACGTTCCTATTTTGAAAATTTAAATGTACCTTCATGATGGTTAAAATGGCTATTCAGGTTAGATGTCCAATCTCTGAATCACGACTGTAAATGCTTAGTTATTAAGATCATTGTAGGAGGCTGACATTTTTGGTGCCGTTGTCGGGGATGGTGTCAAACTAGGGAATTCTTTGAAGCCATTGCTAGTTTTCTTTCTGTTGTAGTATTTTTTGGAGTTTTCTCTTAGTTTTTAGAAGTTATGATCCACTATTCTTTCACCAATTCTTTGTGTGAGTTGACTAATGCCGAGTGATACCGCATGCATAGAAGAAGAAGAGATGCTTATGGGAGATTCCTTCCTAATAATCCAGAACCAATTCAGCTAGTAAAGCTTCCAAATCTTCCCAAAAATGAAGGAGAAGAGCCACACCCCTTTGTTGATACATTTCCCGATTTAACCAGTTCTAAAGTTTCCCTTGAAGATCAAAATCTGGCTGAAGAACCCTTTACTTTGGAACTTCATTAAGTAGGCATGGCTAATGCAAATGGAAACACGCCTAATAGGCATAACCAACCAGCTTTTCCTTTTCCCATTGCTCAAAAAAATGAAGTAGACAAACTCAAAAATATCCCTTCTTCAGTACTTCCTAAATTATATGGGCTTTTCATAGAAGATCCTGATACATTCTTGTTTGAGTTTGATATACTCTGTAGAAGCTATGACTATACCACTGATGCCCACATAATTAAGCTATTTCCTACCACTTTGAAAGAAGCTGCATTGAGATGGTTTATGAGACTTGGCAGAGATATTGTGGAGACTTGGGAGGACATGAAGAATAAGTTCCTTGAGAAATACAAAGAGTATTGCAAGGGCAGTGATATGAGATGAGGTGAAATTTTTAGAATGCAGAAAAAGGAAGATGAAAGCTTGGAGGATTTCATTTCAAGCTTTCTATTTTGTTTGCGAAAATCTCCACACCATACACTCAATGAAGACTCTCAAAATCTTCTTTTCTTGAGAGGAATTAATGAAAGCTGCACTGATGCCTTGGACCTGATGACAGGAGGAGATGTCACTCAAGTTCCTTGGGGGGATATTAAGAAGATATGCCAGAACTATTCTAGGGCAGCCTCAAAGAAAGGGAGAGCTTACCAATCCTCTATGGGTAAGTCATCTAGCAGTGGAGTTTCAAGGATGGAGATTACTCATTTGCTGGCAGATTTCAAGCATGGTATCATAAACAATCTCACTACTCAGCTGGATACACTTCAGGCCAAGAAGAAACATGATTCCTCCATACATCATCTTGTTTGTTTATTTTCTCTCTTTTGGAGAGGAGTTTTTTGATTGGTTTTTCCCCTTTACTCCACTTGTAAGAGATTTCACTTGCATTGTACATGGGCACCTAACATGGCCTTGTAGTCAATACCCATCTCTATCTTTTATTTTACATATTTTGCATAATAATCTTCTCCGTAATTTGAACTTAAGGGGGAATGTTTGTGTGAATTAATGTCTTGTACCTAGATAATCCTAGCAAGGGGCACTTATTCACAAGTTAAGTTTACTTAGGTCCTAGGAGTCATTCTAGAAGTATTAGTTGTTAACATAATATCTTATCCTATCTTATTTTTTTGAATTTTATTTCAGGTTAGTTACCTAAGTTATTTAATATTTGTCTCATAACATAGGATTAAGACATATTTCACAATCATATCTAATCGTATCTCTCACCATCCTTTTATAAGCATGGCTTCTCATATAGATTGGTAATCAATCTTCCATTCATAATACTGCAAGATTGTGGAATATATTTTGGTCTAGCAACTATTTTTGGGGGTATTGGGAGTAATCATGTACTCCTACATGGTGTGAATAAATGTATTGTACCTAGATAATCAAATAACTATAGTCTAAGAGAATTTATCCTAGAGAATAAGTCTTGGATATTATCAAAATCTGATGGATTAAGACTTAAAAGTTCATTCTTAAACTTATATTTCCTCATTTTATCTAGCTTACCAAAGAGAATATCTAAGGTAGTCTAGACATCAATAGCATGCTTACAAGATGCAACATGATATCTAAGATCCAGAGAAATGGAAAAAATAAGAGCACCAAGGGCTTCTTCCCTTCTTCCTTTTAGTTTTATATGGAGTGGCTTCTTCATCCACCTATTGATTTTTTTCTTCCTAAGGGAAGATGTGTTACTTGTAGGCATTAGATCATCTAAGTTTGATTTCAGGAAATCTTCATCGACTTTGGATCTTTTTTATTATGAGGAGATATCTTGTCTCTCTTTCTCCCTCTTATGTGGGGATTATTCATTTTATATACATGATGGATGTAATCCTTGGGGTATCATTGAGTCCTCCATACATCATCTTGTCTATTTATTTTCTCTCTTTTGGAGAGGATTTTTGTCCCAATGGGTTTTCTCCTTTACTTTGCTTGTGAGAGAATGCACTTGCATTGTACATGAGTATCTAGCATGGCCTTGTAGCTAGGACCCATCTTAATCTTCATCTTAATCTTTGTATAGTTTACATAATAATATTCTCCCTAATTTGCACTTAAGGAGGGTGGTAGCGTGAATAAATATCTTGTACCTAGCTAATCCTAGTAAGGGGGACTTATTCACATGTTAAGTTTACTTAGGTCCTAGGTGTCATTCTAGAATTCTTAGTTGTTAAGATAAGATCTTATCATATGTTGTCTTTTTGAATTTTATTTAATGTTAGTTACTGTAGTGTCATAAAATGTACACCTTTATATTTTCACACTATGTTTGCATCCTCTTAATTAATTGGATTTAATTGAGCCTCTAATTGACCCAATTATGCATTTAAAAGCCTAATTAAATTTATTTTTCTAAAGGGGAACCTACATTAAAAAGTTGAAAACATCAAATTAAACACCTTGGAAATTTAGTGTCTTTGATTTAGGGCCTAAGACCCATTCACCTAAGGGTGAATGAGTCCTCCATAAGTCTTAGGTCCCAATTTTTAATATGTTTTTGAAGGTATTTTAATGATTCAAATTACAATTACAATTTTCAACCTTTGATGTTTAATTGTAGGGAAATTGAGGAATTACCTATAAATACAAGGTCTTTTTATCAATTCACGTCTAAGTTGCATAATTCAAATTTCACGAGCAAAGATTATTGTCAAAGAGAATTGGAGAGAAATTTTTTAGCTATCTATAGCAACATTCAAGATCATATCATGGTGTCAAGATTTATGTGTGTTCATGCATGTTTTTGGAGCTAACATTGTGATGTAGTTTTCAAGAATTCAAGCATCAAATCAAGTGTCAAATCAAGCATCCAATCGATCCATTTCATGCAAGATCTAAATCTTAGAGAGATGTGTTAGACTTCAGTCCTCCAAGGGTAGCCATTAAAGGGTTTGGTGAGTTGCAACATAACATTGTTCATTCATCATTTTTCATTATTTTATTATCAAAGTTTAATTACCATACCAAGGTTTGACCAAGGAAAACCCCTATTCACCCAAAAAAACCAATTTTCTCTCTCTTTGTGTGTTTGCAGATTTTTAGGTGAAGAAGGATTGAAAGTTGATCAAAAGTGCAATTTTGCAAAGTTGTCAAAGTTGTTAACATTGTTGGCAAGCCAAAAAAACTCATATCCAAAATTTATTTTTGGCTTTTTGAAAGTAAAACTTGGGGGTATCAAAAGCTTAGACCCAACATCACAGGACTACAAAAATAATTTTCAGAAAAGAGTTTGACATATTTTCCTATGCGAATGAGTCCTCCTAGGACACTTTATTACATTTTTGAAGTTGGGTACAAACAATCTTAACCTTCTTGGATCTTTCGGTTGATTGTTGTTACTTATAGTTTTATCATAGCACTTTACATTCCAAGTGGCAGATCCCAAATATTAGATTGTTAATGCACTTTTATTCATCTCCCAGAAGTGCATTTCAATCATATTTTGGTGTCCAATTTTGGCGAAAATGTCCTACAATTTTTGAGATAAACTTTTCTAGGTTAGTAAATATCACCCTGCAACCCCTAAATCTACCTGCAAATTACATTTTTTGTTATTATTGTGCTTTAAATATTCATCTTAAGTTTTATATTGCATAATTGATCTCTTTAAGCATTTTTAGTTATCTCCCCAAATTGCATTTTAGTCATATTTTGCATTTTTCTATCATAAGGAAAACAACAAGATCTCCAATACGGTTGACTCACCTAAGGGTTGAAAGTCCATCCAACCTTTGGGGATCTCTTTTTCCCTAATGAAAATAGAGAAAGGAAAGTGCATACATCTATTTAACCATTCCATTTTGGATCACACACACATACTTACCTTTTCTCTATGTTTCATTTTGGTGAACCCGACATTGTACATCTAAAATTCTAAAATTGGAGTTCATTCAAACCTAAGAGTGAACAAGTCCTCCTTAGTCTTAGGTCCCAATTTTAATATGTTTTTGGCAGTATTTTAATGATTCAAATTCAAATTTCAATTGTTGGCCTTTTATGTTTAACTGTTGGAAAATTGAGGTATTGCCTATAAATACTAGGTATTTTTATCAACTCAAGTCTCAGTTGCATAATTCATATTTCAAAAGAGAAAATATTATTGTCAAGAGCATTAGAGAGCGTATTTTTTAGTCATCTATAACAAAATTCAAGATCCTATCATGATGTCAAGATTTATGTGTGTTCATGCATGTTTTTGGAGCTAACATTGTGATGTAGGTTTCAAACATTCAAGAATCAAATCAATAATCTGATCAATCTATTTCATGCAAGATCTAAACCTTAGAGAGATGTGTTAGACTTTAGTCCTCCAAGGGAAGCCATTAAATGGTTTGGTAGGTTGCAGCATAGCATTGTTTATTCATCATTTTTTTTTAATTGTCATAATTATTGTTGATCAAGACAACTAAGAGGGGGGTGAATCAGTTGTAGAAATTTTCACCTTTAAAACATTCACTAGAACCTAGATCAATCACAAGTCCTTTACTCTGCTAAATGATTAAACAATAAGTGTAAGGGCAGAAACTGAAAAGAATCACATGAACACAGTAATACCATATTTACGTGGAAAATCCGATGAGGGAAAAATATGGTGAGGATTGATTCAAAATATAAAGAATATCAAAACCAATTACAAAGGCTCACTACCAAAACACGACTAACTATCTGAATTAGGACTCACTGTCCAACAAGGGTTAACCACTTGGAGGGCTCACTACCATAGAGATACTAAGAAGATAGAAGAGATATGTTATAGAGAGAAGACAATCTCAATGCAACCGAGATTTCCACCTCAATTCACTCAAACACTTGCAGACATGCATGCATGATACAATACACCTTCAACTCACTGCATTCAAAAACTCATCATTTATAATTCACACTGATCTATCGGGTAAAAGTAAAAAGTTGTGTCGCACTTTATAAAGGAAACAACCAACACTGATCCAACTTTTAAACTTGAATCACTAAAAAGTGGCATATATGTTCTAAATTTTGAAATGATATAAACTAGTAATCTACGTATTTTTTAGTATATTTTATGTTTGTATTTAATTTTTTTTTTAAAGATATTATTTTAAAATAGTTTTTAATAAATTAACACTATAATTTAGTTGCTGATAAAATGCTGAAAAATGAAGTTACATGAGATGTCAAACTTTTTATAGTAAATTTTATTTTTTTTCTTTCAATTTTTTTGTGTGTATTTATACCTTGAAACTTTAGTCCATGGATATATTGTTTTCCAATTTTGATAAATATATATTTTTAAATAAATATTGAAATGTGCGCATATTAAAAATAGCTGTTTCCATTCAACACCAACTTTCATATTAAATATTTATCTAAAATAGAAAAAAAAATATACCATCTTGATATAGATTCTTTTATCTAGTGCATCATATTTTTTTCAATTTTTTTAAGTTTTAGTATTTTTTCCTTGGCATGGAAATCAACCTAATATTTTTGGCTGATAACCTACATTTAGTAAAAATTAAAAATAAAATATAAATAATAATTAAACTATTAAAATAAATTTATTTTTGAAAACTATACTTATGGACTACAAAAGGGAATTTTAATATTTAAAAAATGTTATTTACATGAGTAGGAGTTATTGAAACATCAAGTTTTTCAAATAATTTTATTTTTTTGGTAAATTAGCCTCAAAGTAGTGCTCCATATATTTTTAGCCAGCAATTTTAGTTGAATATTTTTTGGAAGTATCTAACTTAGCTAGAATGAATCTTACTAGATCATATGTTTGACCAAAATTGATTTTTAGTTAGAAAAACTTAAATTCAGTTGTGCTGATAAGTTGGCCGAAAGTGTGACACAACTTTGTGCCTTTACCCTGCCACACTCACATCACTATTTTGCATCTATCTGCTCTATTTATTTGCACTTATCTCTTGTACATATTTCACCAATAACTCATTCTATATTTATACCATCTTCAACTTTGAAACATATCCAAAGTCAGCCATCCATTATTAAATTCAAATTAGGTCAACGCCAAACATCCTAGGGTGGAATTAGAATGAGGGTGACCCAAACACACACTTGATGAGGACCTAAATAAGTCCCAACATGCTTCATGAAGTTCAAAATTAGTGTTCAACACAAGGTCGGCCAAACCAGTGTAAAACACATAGAACAATTAAGCACACACAACCCTTAGCATGATCCAATCTTACCAGACACCAAAATTATCTTCAACATGATCATAATAGCTTAACTCTAGAGACGCAATTCATAAGACAACCAAAAGAAAACTGGACACCCAACATTTCTCCTGGACCTCAACCAGATACACAAAAACTACAATTCACAAATGGTGAACATAACTCACACTATACAATGAATCATAAGCCAAAAATATAGATATAGCAGCTTCCAAAAACCATGATCAACATATCTAAATCACACAAACATAGGAGAAAAACCTAGAGCAGCATCGAAGAAACCAATGAACACCTACAACCTTTCTTCATTACAATTTTCTCAATATCCTCGACATATAAAACCAACTACTTGAATCCATAATATCAATGACACCAAAAACCAGTTGATAACTAGTTAACCAGTTGATATCAATGACAACACCTTCATTCTTGCAATAATATCCCCCTTTGTCATTGATGGCAATAAATGATGTGAAAAACCATCAAAGACAACACACTTTTTATGATTTTTCTTATGTTTCTTCTCCTTAGAAGATACTCTTTTTTTTCCACATCTTCCTCGTCTCACATATTCTTCATCTCCCCCTTTGATATCAACAGAAAATGAGAAAGATATTTTACATTGATTTTCCCTTTGATGTATTAAAAATAAAATACTCTTTTAATGACAACACATGACACTACCAACTCCCCTTGAGAGTCAACCACCAAAAAATTAGTCGAAAAGAAAGATAGATCCATAGGCCCATCAAATTGATGTATCTCCATATGCATCTAGTTAAAAAAAGGAGGGGAAATCACCCTTAACTTCTCTCAGAGATACTCAAAAGTATCTTTAGGAAGATCCTTTGTAAATATATCAACAATATGATCCTTCGTAGCTACATACTCAAGCTTAACTTAATTCTCCACAACCTTCTCTATTAAGAAGTGATACCTGATAGATATATGCTTTGTCTTTGAGTGCATCACCAGATTATTTGAAATGTTAATCACACTTGTATTATCACAAAATATTGAAATAGGATCATCATACATTACTTTGATATATTTCAATGTCTGTTTCAACCATAAAACTTGTGTACAACAAGATGCAACAACAATATACTCAACTTCAGTAGTAGATAAGGAAACCAAATCTTGATTTTTACTCAACCATGCCACCAATCTATAACCAAGAAAAATGAACCACCATTTGTAATTTCTCTATCATCTACACATCCAAACCAATCTGCATCTATATAAGCACTTAGTGTAAAGTCGATATCCCTAGGATACCATAAGCCATAATCCAGAGTGCCATTCAAATATCTAGATATTCTTTTAATAGTAGAAACATGTGTTTCCTTAGGATCTTCTTGAAATATAGCCACGAGACAGACTACATGCATAATATATGATCTAGTAGCAGCAAATACAATAGTCCACCAATCATGGATCTATATTTTCTCTGATCAACCTTAGGTGAATCATCATCTTTACCTAATTTGCAACCAGTCACCTTAAGAGTGCATATCGGTTTGGAACCATCCATCCCAAACTTCTTTAACATCTCTCTCATGTAATTTGACTATGAAATAAAAATCCCTTTCTCTATTTGGTTAATTTGTAGCCCAAGAAAGAAATTCATCTCACCAAACGTGGACATATCAAATTATTTTTTGCATTTCTTCTACAAACATCGTACATAGTTTCATTTCCTCCAAAGATAATATCATCAACATATCCAACCATAATCAATATTTTATCATTTTCAATTTTAAAATATAGATTACCATCTATCATACCTTTGTTGAAACCTTGCTAAGTCAAATACCTGTCCAACCTTACATACTAAGCTCTAGGATCTTTCTTCAATCGATATAAAGATTTCTTCAATCTATAAACCATATTCGATTGATTTGTAAATTAAAATACTTTCAGTTGTTCCATGCAGACCTCTTCTTCTAATTCACCATTCAAAAATGTAGACTTAACATCCATTTGATAGACCTTGAAATATTTATGAGCAACAAGTGCTAAGAACATCCTGATAACTTCCATTCTTTCCAATAGAGAAAAATTCTCTTGAAAATATATGCCTTCTACTTGTGAGTAGTCCTTACACACAAGCCTTTCTTTGTTTCTAACCACTTCTCCATTCTCATTCAACTTGTTTCTAAATACCCACTTTGATCCAATTATGTTTTTATTTGTCGATCTAGGGACCAAATCCAAAGTTTGATTCTTCTCAATCTGCATAAGTTATTCTTTCATAGCTTCCATCCAATTGTCATCTTTACATGCTTCACTTACAGTCTTTGGTTCAATCTCAAAAAGTAAACATATATTTATCTTACTAGCAATAGCTCTGCTTCTTGACAATACTCCTTTTGTCTTGTCTCCAATGATCTGATTTTCTGAACGATTTTTCTTCACATATCTAGATGTCTTAGGGGACACCACCGAAGCTTCTTCTTCTTCTTCTTCATTCTTCTTTCTTCATTCTTCTTCTCTTGATCATCCTTCTCTTATTCTTCCACAACTTCTTCAATGCTTACACAATCAGGTTCATCAGATACATATCCATCAACATCAATAGAATTCTTTATTACTTCATTAACCTTGACATTTGTGCTTTCTACAATTTTTCTCAATCTTTTATTGAAACATCTATAAGCTTTTCTTCTAGTAGAATATCCAAGAAAAATACATTCATCACTTCTTACATCAAACTTCCTTAAATTGTCTTCATCTCGTCTGATATAAAATTTTCTTTCAAATACCTTGAAATACTTAACAATAGGAATTCTTCCGCACCATAGCTCATAGGGGGTCTTTGCACTATTTTCTCTTGCTTGAACTAGATATTGATTACATAAAAAATAGTGTGAATAGCTTCTCTCCAGTAAAATTCTGGTAGACCAACCTCAATAATCACCGATCTAGTTGCTTCTTGAATTGTTCCGTTATTTTTTTCAACAACTCCATTCTACTGAGGAGTTCTCAGAGAAGATAACTATATTTTTATTCCATGAACTTCACAATACATATTAAACTCATGGGAGGTGAGTTCGCCACCTCTGTTAGACCTTAAGCATTTTATTCTCAAGTTTAATTCATTTTCAACCATAGCTTTGTATGTCTTGAATCTATCTAATGCATCATATTTATCTCTAAGAAATGTAACCCATGTATACCTAGAGTAATCATCAATCAAAAGCCTAAAGTAAATTTCACCTTGTAGACTTCTCACTCTTGTAGGACCATAGATATATATATGAATTAAATCTTGTAATCAAGTAGTAGATTGTTCCTTTGATCTGAAATGATTTCTTGCTTGCTTTCAAAATTGACAGCTCTTGTAAATAAAATTATTAGGCTTTGTAATCCTTGGTAAATCTCTCATGAATTGTAATGCACTGGTCCTTGCCATATTATCAAAATTTATATAAAAATATTCGATGCCATAGCCAACTTTCATTAATCTAATTCATAAAGAATCCTCCATCAACACCCTTAAGCTGATATATATTTCCTTCATATTTCTTTCCTACAAAAAATACTATTCTGGAGTCTCTCCCGATTTCACATATTTCATCCTTGAATACAAGATTATATCCTTTACTACACATCCCACACTCAAAATATTATGCATTAAACCCTTAACATAGTAGACATCATCAGTATTATGCTTGCCATAAAAAATTACTGAACCTATCCCACAAATCTTAGCACTAGTATCATCTCCAAACATAACCAAGCCTCCATCATATTTTTCAAGTTTAGCAAACTTACTCTTACCACCAGTCATGTGATGTGAATAGCTATTTTTAACAACCCAATAGTTATTTTCTTGTTTAGCATGTAGGGTAGAGATTATTGTACCTTCATCTTTCTCTTTCTCCGGAGGGTATTCCTTCACCTATTTTTCAAAGTTAACAAAAGTAGGTTCATCTTTTATAGCCAAGAAAAAGAATTCACTATCATCAAGATCTCCATAATCAGACTCTTCACCGCATCCTCATTCATATAATATGCTCTATTGATCTTCTTACCTTTGTTTTCTTTGTTAAATCTTTGTTTATTCCTCTTAGCTCTTTCTGGACATCTCGAAGCATAATGACCCATTCCTCCAAAACTAAAGAATTTAAAGGGTAGCTTAATTTAATGATTGTCAGAGCCTTTCCTCATACTTATTAAAAAGTTAGCTTCTATTTCATCAAGATTTTTTTCATCTGGATCTTCAACTTTTATATCCTTAAAAGCAGTTTTTGATTTGGACACATTTCTCAAATTTGGCTTTCTCATCTCGTAAGATGTTAGAGTTCCCAATAACTGATCTTTAGTGTAAGTCTTGTAGTATATATTTTCTTTAATAACACATACCTTTTCGCTATATGCATCAGGGAGAGTTCTAAGAATCTTCTTTACAATCCTAGATTCATCCATTGTAGCACCAAGTCCTCGCATTCCACCTACTACCTCATCCAATCTCTATACATAGGATTTAACATTCTTATCTTCAGACATATGCAGGAGCTCAAACTGTATCTCCAAATTTTGCAAATTTTCCTCTTTGACCCTTTCATCTCCTTCATGTGCCTTTTCTAGGGCATCCAAGACTTCTTTAGAAATCTTCAAATTTTGAACTCTAATTGACTTGAAATGTGCAAGACTATTCTTCAAAATGAACTTTTCCTTATTGTTCGCTTCATGTTCCTTGATTTCATCAGTTGTAATCATACCATTAGTAGGAGGAGTGTAAGAAATATTGTAAGCCTTCTCCACATCATATCCACAATACTCCAAATATTCTTCCAACAATATTTTCTAGATAGCATAATTAGTTCCATCAAACTTCAGATACTCAAAAGTGATTTTTCCTACCATCCCAGACCTTCCTTAAGTGATTAAGCTCTTCTCCAAGGAACTAAGCTCTGATACCAATTATTGAAAAAGACAACTGAGAGGGGGGGTGAATTAGTTGTAGCAATTTTAAACTTTAAAAAATTCACTGGAACTTAGATCAATCACAAGTCCTTTACTTTAATAAATGATTAAACATTAAGTGGAAGGATAGAAACTGAAAAATATCACATAAACATAGTAACACCAGATTTATGTGGAAATCCCAATGAGGGAAAAACCATGGGGAGGATTAGCTCATAATATAAAGAATATAAAAAATGATTACAAAGGATCATTGCCAAAAAAAGGCTCATTTCCAAAACAAGACTAACTGTCTGGATCAAAACTCACTGTCCAACAAGGGTTAACCACCCGAAGGGCTCACTACCATAGAGATACAAAGAAGATAGAAGTGATATGCTACAAAGAGAATACGATGTCAATGAAACAGATCTTTCCACAATAATTCACTCAAAAACTTGTAGACATGCATGAATGATAGAGTACACCTTTAGCTCATTACATCCAAAAAATCAACATTTAGAATTCACACTAATCTGCCACACTTGCATCACATACACACATTGTTTCACATTAATTTCAAATTTATCTAATTTATTTATTTGAACTTATCTCTTGTATATCATTCACCAATAACTCTGTTGGAATCTACCTCAACTTTTTGGTCAACCCATTTGAAAACTTAGGTGTTTTCCCTCTGTTTTGAGCCTTTACTGCCATACCACAAGTCACCCTGTTCGACTATTGGGCGGTGTTACCGCCTTACCGTGGTGGTATTGTTCTTGAATGGCAGTGGCACGGTGTAGTGGCAGCGACATGGATGACTGTTACCTCCTTACCATGGACGTGGCTCAATGGTGGCGAGGTAACGCAGTGAGCGGCATAGGGGTGGTAGACTAGCTATGTAAGGTTTACCGCCTTACCGCGGGTGGTGGGTCCACTCACTGCGGTGATCATGGTGAGACTGCCTGTGGTTCTTTGGCGGTTATCGCCCTACCACGGGGTGGCCTATCAACCCCCATGGTAGTGTGGTTTAACCGCTAATGGTTGTGCTCGAGGATCACCTCCTTACAGTGGGTCTTCACTAACCGGTCAGCGGTAGCACGGTGTAGGCAAGGGGCATGTTCGGTGATGGTTACCTCCTTACCAAAGAGGTCTGGTGGTTTGGGTGTGGTAGCATGGTGAAGCTATGATGGTCAGTGGTTGTGCCTATTGCCTTACCACAAAGGCTTTTTCCTTAAGCCGCGTGATGTGGTTTGACCACTAGTGGTCTACGATTCGGTTACCGCCATACCACAATGGGAAATTCCAAGCCTAGTGGTAGTGCGGTTGGAGACCGAGGTTTGTGCAGGTGGTTACCGCCATACCATGAGGTGGGCTAGACCGAGCAGCGGTAGCATGGGGAAGGTGTGATGGAGCTCGGTGGTGTCGAGAGGTGAGCTCGGATGAGCTCACCACTTTATCATGGCTGGGTGACTTGGACTTGGCGGTAATGTGGTAGGAGCTTTGATGAGCTTAGGGCATAGTTTGATCGAGTTGGAATCAGTGTCAGAGTGACAAGTGATTGAAAGGATGACATGTGGTAGGTTGGTAGCATCTGATTGGCCAAAGATCAGAATAGTCATAGGCAGTTATTGCAGTACGATTTCTAGCTGGAATTGGAACCCAATTAAGGCATGGTTTGAATGCCTAGGTGGATCGATGCAATTGTGTGCAGATCGGTTGCTTGCTCAAATGGTCAAAGCAGCGTGGTTTCAGGGCTACGTTCGGTGGGGACATTGATGGAGATGTATGACTTAAAGAAGTTGAATACATTGGACGAAATGAGAGAGCCATTGACAGTGAGAGTGAGAGGCACGAAGTGTGTTTGAGCAGTATGCTAAGGCATTGTAACTGCAAACACTCTGCCTCTTAGTTATGAAACAATGTGAACCTACTGTGAGACCTTGGGGCTATGCTAGCTAAGAGGTTGGCTGATATAGTTATTTTTGAGGAGCTAAAGGGAATCTATATAGTATGTCAAATGTATGACATTGCAACTATGTGAAGGTTATGGTTTTGAGTTTCCTGCCCGTATTCTTTCTCCAGATGGACAAGATGTATTATCCTGAAGAGCATAGCTCTGTTTTTGTATTGTAATTGGTTTTTATTACTGAATAATACAAGTGAGCTGAATCTTTTGGAGGTGGGGTTTTTTACCTGAAAAGGTTTTCCCCACGTATATCTATGCGTCCATCATGTTTGTCTTTCATGGTTATCTGTTTGTGTTGAATCTGTCTATTGTTTTGCATTTACTTTCCTCGGTAGGATCAATGGGGGATCATCTGTGCTTGCCTCAGCTTTATGGCATAGTTGTTTTGTGTCTTTTTTGTGATTTTGAATTGAAATCACTAAGACACTGCTGTCTTAGATGCTAATGATGACAGACCAGTCTTCTTATCCCCAACAAGTGGTATCAGAGTTGGTTGAAGGAGGTCAAGGCTTGATGATACCAACCATTGGTATCAAAGTCTTCTCTTGGTTGCTAAAGTTCTGAGTTTTCTCCTGTGTTGATTTCTTAGCCTGGAAAGCTTGAGGAAATCTGGAGAAACCGGTTGGTGATTGATCCTTCAATGAGTGGAAGTGTGTGCTTCTTTGATTCAACACACAGTTTGAAAGAATTTGGAGATGAATAGAGTTGGTCATTTTATGGCAACATGGTCTAAGGCTCCTGGCTCGTAGCAAAGTTCCTAATGCAAAGGGCATGAGATATGTTCATGGCTGTGTTGCAGCAAAGCATGGTGTTCATAATGGGTGTCTATGTGAGAGGCTCCTTGGTGGTATGGACTTGCTTGTGTTGTTGATCAGCTATGGAGAGTTGTGCTTGTGCTGGGTGATTTTGACTTAGCACTGAAGGCAGTTTCTCTGGTGCTCTAATTGCATGGAGGCTATGAAGTGACCTTGGTGGTTTGCAACTTCTAGATAGCCTAGCTCTCTCTTTTGCTTGTGCATGACTGTGGTGTTGGAACTAGTCTAAAATGGACCTGTTGTTCCTGTGTGCCTGTCTCTTGCACTTGCATGGTTTAGATTCATGTCTTTGGCTCTAGAGGTTTTGTGTAGATTTTCCTAAAAAGTTTATCATGGATTTTCATGTTTCTTTTCATTGTTCTAGTTAACTATGATGGTTGTGTGCAGACTCCTGAGTCGTCTAGATGAGCAATGAAGATGGAGATGCGTGGCTGTTTTATAAACACTGTGGTTTTGTAGGTTTTAGATGGTCAAGAGAAAACTTGCATTGTGTGGAGCTGCTGTCTGCTATTTTCTAGTTCTCGGCCTTTGGGGTGTGACTAGATGAGATAGTTGTAGTTCAACTGGTCTTGAGGAGGGTGTCTTCTCTACATAAGAATGTTGGTATGTGTTTGTTCATTCAAAATTTCTTGTGGTGTTGCTTGCGGGCTTCCTATACTATGGTTCTTGTGTTGTGGACGTATTTGGCAAGTCAGATCTGTTGTTGATCTAGTGTTTGAGTCATGGTTGTCTACATGGTTGTTCTCTTTGAGATCTCAGTTTTGTAGTTTTCTAGTGTGATAATAGACTTGCAGAGTTGTCATTTGAAGTGGATCTCCAAGTTGTGTGGTTGATATATTAGCTACCTATTGACTGTTGTGAGACAACTCAGGAGTGGACTATCTATATCCATGTGATTGCTTCTATGTTGTTGCAGATCTATTAGCTGACCTTATCTGTGTTCACATGTGCATTGACATAACTATTTTGAGATGAGAGGATGGATGGCATTAGAGTACCTGAATTGTTAGTGATGGGAACCTATAGCATGTGGGTCATGTTGTCATGAAGAGCCTATTACACTGGTTAGTGTAAGCTTTTGATAGTGATTGTGTGGTCATTCATGGTGCTTGGAAAGCTTGGTGTCACGTTGTAGTGGGAGATTTAGCAATGACTAGTGTCCTTCTTTGGTGTTGCGGTTGTTGTGTTATTTTGTATCTACACATTCACTACTTGAAGGTGTTCTGCATCTTGGGGCTATGGAAGACAACGTTAGTTTTGGCTGAGTTGCTGATTGGTGCTTGACAGGTGATGTTGGTTTTGGTTTAGATTTGTTTTCTTTATGTCATGATTAGTCTTTCTTAGAGCTTTGGTATTTTTCTGTGCTCTTGAGACCATAGCTTGTTCACTTGAAGCATGGTATATCCGAAGGGGGATGTGTAGATCATGGTGTCATGACAAGTCTTGAAGCTTTGACAGTGGTCTGGGGTTTCTTTATGTTTTGAGTGGATTGGTCATATGTTGGTGGACTTCATGGTTGCTGTAGTATTGCAGATTGGAGTTAGCATGAGATGACAGGATGCTGATACTCATGGATGGATGGAGAATAAGGTGAAGCTGGAATTCTTATGAGAATGTTTCTATTACAGCTGAAAGTCCGAGAATCCTGCACCTTGGTTGAATGCAAATTCAACAGAGACCTTGAAGGATAATGCTCTTAGGTAAGTCACAGTGACTTGTATATCTTGAAGGAGCATGTTTTCTTTCCTCCTTGGTCTGCTTGAAAGTGTTCTTGTAAAAGGTATTTTCCCATTATACTTTTTAGGTGTGTTATGCTTTATCTTTCATTGGTATGAATCTTGAGTTGTTGTTTTAAGGTTCTGAAGGATTCATAATGGAAGATGGATAGCATTGTGTATCTCCTTGTGTTTTTGAGGATTGACAAGAGATGGTGTATGGGTTAGTCTGATCTTCTTGATGCTTACATCCATGGCGTTGTTGGGTGTTGTTAAGGCTTTCCCTTTGGGATGAGAAGAAGATCACTCTTGTCACAGTTGACATTTAGAAGGGTTTGTAGAAGGGCATATTTTGATTTGTTTTTTCTCTCTAATCTGGTCTTGTTCCTCCTATTTGTTTCATATGGCTTTAGATGTTTGTGGAGCCATGATGGTCACAGTTTCCTATGGTCATGGGTTTTTCATGTTGGCGATGACACTGGCGATTTTCCTTCTTAAGTCAAATATGGAACCTTGAAATAACAATGGATGATTGTTGAGAGATACATTTTCTTGAAGCAGGAGGTTGCAGGTTGTGCAGATTAGAGTGGGTGTCCCTTGGAACTACATGATTACTTCCTTCTATATGCAGGGGTTGGTGGACTTGGTATGCCTAAATCATTTGTGATGGTGCTTTTTTTTCACTCATCTAGACAGTGCCCTTGCAGTGGGAGTACCTGGACGTGTTTTTAGTCTGTTGACTGGTTGACACGGGGTGCTTGCTTGCTACTGAGATGGGTGGTTTTATGATGGCATGAGTCTACTACTAGTTTTCATACCTTTGAGGTATGGGTTGGTGTATGGATTAGCATGGGCTGTGGGTGCTATGTTCAGCCACGTGGATTTGGTTAGCTGGATGAGGACAGTCAGATCACTGGTTGTTATTCTGGCCAATTGGTGTTCTTGTTCTAGAGAATTATGGTCTATGTCCTATTTCTTGTGCTTGCATTGGTGCCTTGTGGTTGCTAGTGTGTTGCCTTTGCCATCTGAAGGGTCATTTGATTTCATTCCTGAGATTAGTGCATTTACGCCTTGGCTTGTTCCTTTTCCTGCATTGGATGTTTGGAGTAGTTGCCTGAGATGGTGGAAATTTTGAATGTCGATTGCAGTGGTCTTGGTTGGAGTGTGAGAGCATGTTTTGGTCCTTGTTCAGGTTCTTGGAGGATGCTTGAAAGTCTTTGGCCAGTGGGAGATTGTTGGAATCTACCTCAACTTTTTGGTTGACCCATTTGAAGACTTAGGTGTTTTCCCTCTATTTCGAGCCTTTATTGCCATACAGTGGGTCACCCTATTCGGCGATTGGGTGGTGTTACTGCCTTACCGCAATGCTCTTGTTCTTGATTGGTGATGGCATTGTGTAGTGGTGGCAGCATGGATGACTATTACCTCCTTACCACAAAGGTGGCTCGATGGTGGCAAGGTAATGCGGTGAGCGGCATACAGGTGGCAGAGTAGCTATGTAAGGTTTACCACCTTACCGCGGGCGGTGGGTCCACTCATTGCGGTGATCATGGTGAGACTGCCTATGGTTCATCTAGCAATTACTGCCCTACCATGGGGTGGCCTGTCAGCCCCCATGGTAGCATGGTTTAACCACTAATGGTTGTGCTCGGCGGTCACGACCTTACTGTGGGTCTTCACTAACCGGGCAGTGGTAGAGCAGTGCAGGCAAGGGGCATGTTTGGTGATGGTTACCTCCTTACCGTGGAGGTCTAGTGGTCTGGGTGTGGTAGCATAGTGAATCCATGATGGTCAGTGGTGGTGCCTACCACCTTACCACGAAGGCTTGTTCCTTAAGCCACGGTGATGCAGTTTGACCACTGGCGGTCTGCGATTCGGTTACCGCCATACCACAATGGGCAATTCCAAGCCCAACGTAGTGCAGTTGGAGACCAAGGTTTGTGCAGGTGGTTACCACCATACTGTGAGGTGGGCCAGAACAGGCGACAGTAGCATGGGGAAGGTGTGATGAATCTCAGTGGTGTCGAGAGGTGAGCTCGGATGAGTTCACCGCTTTACCACAGCTGGGTGACTTGGACTCGATGATAATGTGGTAGGAGCTCGGATGAGGTTGGGGCACAGTTTGACCGAGTTGGACTCGATGTTAGAGCGATAGGTGATTGATAGGATGACACGTGGCAGGTTGGTAGCATCTGATTGGCTGAAGATCAGAACAGTCATAGGTAGTTATTGCAGGCTGATTTCTAGCTGGAATTGGAACCCGATTAAGGCATGGTTTGAATGCTTGGGTGGCTCGATGCAATTGTGTGCAAATTGGTTGCTCACTCGAATGGTTAGAGCAGTGTGGTTTTAGGCCTATGTTCGATGGGGACATTGATGGAGATGTATGACTTAAAGAAGTTGAATACATTGGACGAAATGAGAGACCCATTGATAGCGAGAGTGAGAGGTGTGAAGTGTGTTCGAGTAGTATGCTAAGGCATTGTAACTACAAACACTCTGCCTCTCAGTTCTGAAACAATGTGAACCTGCTGTGAGACCTTGGGGTTGTGCTGGTTGAGATAGTTATTTTTAAGGAGCTGAAGGGAATCTATATAGTATGTCAGATGTATGACATTGCAACTATGTGAAGGTTATGGTTTTGAGTTTCCTGCCCGTATTCTTTCTCCAGATAGACAAGATGTATTATCCTGAAGAGCATAGCTTTGTTTTTGTATTGTAACTGGTTTTTGTTTATGAATAATACAAGTGAGATGAATATTTTGGAGGTGGGGTTTTTTACCTAAAAAGGTTTTCCCCACATATATCTGTGTGTCCATCATGTTTGTCTTTCATGGTTATCTGTTTGTGTTGAATCTGTCTATTATTTTGCATTTACTTTCCTCATTAGGATCAATGGGGGATCATTTGTGCCTGCTTCTGCTTTATGGGATTTACTGTTTTATGTCTTTGTTGTGATTTTGAATTTAAATCACTAAGAAACTCTTGTCTTAGATGCTAATCTTGATGACAGACCAGACTCCTTATCCCCAACAAACTCATCATGTATTTATACCATCTTTAACTTTGAAATATATCCAAAGTCAGCCATCCATTATTAAATTTAAATTAGGTTGGAGCCAAACATCCTAGGGTGGAATTAGAATGAGGGCAACCCAAACACATGCTTGATGAGGACCCAAATATTTCCCAATACACTTTATGAACTTTGAAAGTAGTGTTCAACACAAGGTCGACCAAACCAATGTAAAACACATAGAACAATTAAGCACACACAACCCTTAGCATGATACAATAATTCCAGACACCAAAATTATATTCAACATGATCACAATAGTTTAATTCTAGAATTACAAGTCATAAGACTCAACCGAAAATAAATCTAGACCAACAACATTTCTCCTAGACCTAAGCCAGATACACAGAAAACCACAGTTCACAATTGGTGAACATAACTCACACTATACAATGAATCAAAAGCCAAAAAATTGGATATAATAGCTTCCAACAACCATGATCAACATATCTGAATCACACAAACATGGGAGAAAAACCCAAAGCAACCACTAAACACCTACAACCTTTCTTCATTACAATTTTTTCAATATCCTTGACATATACAACCAACTACCTGCATCCATGATATCAATGAAAACAACAACCAATTGATAACTAGTTAACCAGTTGACATCAATGACATCACCTTAATTCTTGCAAGAATTATTTCATTATCAAGGTTTAATTACCAAACTAGGGTTTGACCAAGACAAACCCCTATTCACCCCAGAACAAATATTTTCCCTCTCTTTGTGTGTTTACAAATTTGTAGGTGAAGAAGGATTGAAATTTGATCAAAAGTGCAATTTTTCAAAGTTATCAAAGCTGCCAAAATTGTTGTCAAGCCATAGAAACTAAATTCCCAAATTTGTTTTTGGCTTTCTGATAGTCAAACTTGTGGGATTCAAAAGCTTAGATCTGACATTAGATGGCTGCAAATATAATTTTTCAGAAAAAGAGTTCAAGGATGTATTCGCTTGGGTGAATGAGTCCTACCAGAATGCTTTAGGATGCTTTGCAATATTTTTGAATCTGAGTACAAACAATCTCAACCTTCTCAGATCTTCCTGTTGATCGGTGTTTCTGATAGTCTTATCCTAACACTTTACATTCCAAGTGGTAGATCCTAGATATTATATTTTTAATGCACTTTTATTTATCTCCCAAAAGTGCATTTTAGTCAAATTTTGGTGTCCAATTTTTGCAAAAGTGTCCTTCTAGAGTTTCCAAGATAAAATTTTCTGAGTTAGTAAATATCACCTTGCAACCCCTAAATCTGCACCCTATAAATTGTATTTTTTTTAAGTATAATGCTTTAAATTTTCATCTTAATTTTTACATTACACAATTGAGCTCTTTAATCATTTTTAGTTTATCTCCTCAAATTGTATTTCAGTCATATTTTGAACTTTTCCATCATAAGTAAAACAACAAGATCTCCAATAGGGTTGACTCACCTAAGGGTTGAAAGCTAGTCCTACCTTTGGGGATCTATTTTTCCTAATGAGAATAGAGAAAGGTAGGTGCATACATCCATTTAACCATTCCATTTTGGATCCATTTAATAGTTGTCTCATAACATAGGATTAAGACACATGTCACAATTCTATCTAACCCTATCTCTCACCTTGCCTTTATAAGAAAGGCCTCTCATGTACACTGGTAATCAATCTTTCATTCATAATACTACAAGCTATTCTTTCCATTTTCTCTTGCGTGGAAGATATTTTGGTCAAGCAACTATTCTTGGGGGTGTTGGGAGCCATCATTTACTCCTACATAGTGTGAATAAATGTCTTGTATCTAGATAATCAAACAACTACAATCTAAGAGAATTTATCCTACAAAAGAAGTCTTGGATACTATCAAAATATGATGGATTAATACTTAGAAGTTCAATCCCAACTTAAATTTCCTCATTTTATCTGGCTTACCAAATAGACTCTCTAAGGTAGTCCAAACATCATTAGGATAATTACAAGATGCAACACGATATCTAAAATCTAGAGAAATTTATAAAATAAGAGTACCAAGGGCTTCATCCCTTCTTCCTTTTAGTTTGATATGAAGTGGCTTGTTCATTCACCTATATATTTGTTTATTGATAAGGGAGGATGCATAACTTGTAGGCATTGGATCATCTTTTGATTTTAGGAAATCTTCAGTAGCTTTGGATCTTCTTCATTATAGGGGGATATTTTTCCTCTCTTTTTCCCTCTTATAGAGGGTTATTCATTGTATATACATGATGAATGTATTCCTTGGGGTGTATCATCGAGTCCTCCATACATCATCTTGTTTGTTTCTTTTCTCTCTTTTGGAGAGGATTTTTTTCCCATTGGGTTTTATCCTTTACTTCACTTATGAGAGATTTCACTTGCATTGTAACATTGCCTTGTAGTCAGGACTCATCTTCATCTTCATCTTCATATTTACATAGCTTTCATAATAATATTCTCCCTAGGTTTCACTTAAGGGGGGGTGTTGGTGTGAATAAATGTCTTGTACCTAGCTAATCCTAACAAGGGAGACTTATTCACATGTTTAGTTTACTTAGGTCCTAGGTGTCATTCTGGAAGTCTTAGTTATTAAGATAAGATCTTATCCTATCTTATCTTTTTTAATTTTATTTAATGTTAGATACCTAGGTCATTTAATAGTTGTCTCATAACATAGGATTAAGATACATGTCACAATCCTGTCTAATCCTATATCTCATCTTGCCTTTATAAGTAAGTCTTCTCATGTACATTGGTAATAAATCTTGCATTCATAATACTTCAAGCTATTCTTTCCATTTGAAATCTCTTATGGAAGCTATTCTTTCCATTTGAAATCTCTTATGGAAGATATTTTTGTCTAGAAACTATTCCTCGGGGTGTTGGGAGCCATCATTTACTCCTATAATTCATAGTTCTAATTTCTAAGGAATAAACAAAATATCTTTACATTTGCAACACTTTCTTGAGTTAACAAAAATAATTGAGATGGACCTTCTACTCTCTCATATTGGGTAATGTGCTTCCATTGAATTTCTTTTACTCCTCAATGTTGAATGGCTGCCTATTGTTGAACAGGTGGATGAGGGTTGGGTCCAATTGGAGCTGATGGGTAAAAGTACAAAGTTGTGTCACACTTTAGGCCAACTTATCATCACAAGTGAATTAAGTATTTCTAACGAAAAATCAATTTTGGTCAAACATATGATCTAGTAAGATTCATTGTAGCTAAGTTAGATATTTCCATAACTTTTCCAACTAAAATTGTTGGATAAATGCATATGTAGAGCCATTTTGAGGCTAATTTACAAAAAATAAATAAATTATTTGAAAAAATTTGTGTTTCATCAACACCTATTGAAGCAGGAGTGACGGTTTGAATACCAATATGAGTGGGAAGGGAATCCATAGCAATGGTTTGAAATTTGTAGAGGGTGCTGAGGGTGAAGGCGATGATGGATTTTCTGTGTTGATTCCTTCTCCTGTTGCTATGAAGGATGGATTTTGTGTGGGAGGTGTGGGTTTTCAGATGCTTTCAAAGTTGTTTCTGGGGAAGGGTCTTCTGGAGCTCCTTTGTGTGGCTTATTCACCAATTTTGGCCTCTTGTTTCCCCGTGCTTTGGGTGGGGTCGGGTTGGATGCTTTGTTTGGTCCCTGGTCTCTTCTTTATGTGACTCTTTCCAGTGCCTCTGCTTTAGTTGTTTTGCTATTGGTTGAGGTTTTTTGAAGCCTACTAGTTTGTGGTGTGGGTGATCTCTAGTGGCTTGCTGAGGATGGAGCAGAGTCTGATATTTTTGATGGGTTTTTGTTGCCGGTAAAGGTTCTTTTATTTGACTCCTCTGTTTGGGGAGTGGTTGTGGGCTCTTAGGATTTTCTTAGTTTGGTGTGGGAGGCTTTTCTTCCTTGGGCTTTGGCTTCTTTTTTCTGCAACGGCTCTTTTGAGACTTGTGAGGTGTCGCTACTTTGGCTAGATGGGTTTCTTCATGTTCTGGTGCTTTTGGTTCGCTGCAGTTTGTCCCTTCGACTATGGTGTATGAGTGATTTGGTGTTGGGAGTTTTTCTACTTTCCTTATAGTGGGTAAGGGTGTGCTTTGGGTTTGCTGGGGAGGAGTGGTTATTGGAAAATCTTATTTCAACTCCTATTTGGCATAATAGGAGGGCTTGGGTGCTCCTCGTGTTGGCCTGTTCTCTAACTGGTTTCTTCTTGGTCTTCCTTAACTCCTTCCTGATGTTTATTTGGTGGTGCTCTTTTGGGGGTTCTTACTCTTGGTGTGATTTGGTTGCTCCTGGTCTCCCTCTTGTAGAGTGGTGGTGTCTCTCTCTAGTTGGTGATGTGGACTTGTGGCCTATTCTTGGCTTCGACTAGTGTGTTGGGGTGGCTAGGTGGTTTTCTTGTTTGGCCCTCTCTATGTATCCTTTCAGTTTGGGGTTTTTCAAATTGCGGCTTGTTTTCTCCCATTCACTCCGAGGATGGGTCTCTTCTCTTGGTGGTATTTTGGCCTCCACTTTTACTTGCAGCTATGTGCTACCTCTTCTTGGTCTTCTGAGGATTCGCTGGCTAGGTTTCTCCTCTTGCTATTTTTTTATACCCAACCGAGTTTCTTGCTATTTGGTGTTTCGGTGACCTTTTGGTTTGAATTCTCTACTACCCTTTTTGACAAAGGGTTGGGTCTTCATTCGAAACGCATGGGGTTGCAGATTTTTATGAGTTGGATTTTGAAGCTTTTGAGATCTTTTGTCTCTTCTCTCAAACTCTAGTATCTTACCATTCCAAAGGAGGTTGAGATGATGCCTTCTATCAATATCCTCTCTTTCTTCCAAGTTTTACAATGGGGGTCTTCTATGGAGGTGAATATTTCTCCTTATGAGGTGGAGCCCTCTCCTTTAGAGGTGGAGTTGGTGGCTATAGACTTGGCGGGTAACTCTCTTCTTTATTGCTTGTTTCTATTGATGTGGAGCTTGTGTGTGCAGGAGAGTGTTGGAACTAGTGGTAAGGGTTCTTTTTACTTCTTCTCCATTAGAGGGGAGCCCTTTCCTATTGAGGAGGAGATTGGGTTGGCATTTTAGGTCAGATGGAGCTACAAGGAGGAGGTTGGTTATTAGTCCTTTTATGCTATTTCTAACTTCCCTATTGAGGTGGGGAGTTTGGATTTATTGGTCCTAGTTTAACATAGGGCCTTAATGGTCTTTTTCTTTAGTATGTTGTCTAGTTTTCCTGGCTTAGTTGTTTTTTTTCTTTGAGCAACTAGTTTGTTGTCTCCTGGTTGATGCAATTGGTATTGGGTTTAAGGTCCATGTGAATTCATGGTTGTAAAATGGTTTTTGACCCCTTTAAAGTTGTTTCTCTATAGATTGTTTTTTCATGTGTATCTTTGGTAGACTGTTGATGTTGGGCTGCTATTTGTCTGTGTTTTGATCTTTTTGCAGCTTTTGTTTGTTTGTATGGGGTTTTTGGTCCCCACAAAATCTATTGATTGCTAATAAAAAACAACTCCTACTCATGTAAATAATATTTTTAAAAAATATAAAATTATCCTTTCGTAGTTCCATATGTGTAGGTTTAAAAAATATATATTTTAGTATTTTAATGATTATTTATACTTTCATTTTGATTTTCACTAAAAGTAAGTTATAAGCACAAAATATTAGGTTGATTATGATGTGAGAAAAAATACTAAAAAGTATTAAAAATTTGAGAAAAAACATGTTGCAGTAGATAAAAGAATCTATATCAAGATGATATATTTTTTATTTCAGATAAATGTTTAATATGAAAGTTGACATCAAACGGAAACAACTATGTTTTAATCCATGCACATTTTATATTTATTTAAATATATATTTATCAACATTGAAAAAAATATATCCATGCACTAAAGTTTCAAGTTATAAATACACACAAAAAAATGAAGAAAAAAATTACTATAAAAATATTGACATCTCATGTAACTTCATGTTTTAGCATTTTGTCAACAACTAAATTATAGTATCAATTTATAAAAAACAATTTTAAAATAATTTTTAAATTTTTTAAAAAAATACAAATATAAAATAATACAAAAAATACACATTTATTAGTTTACATCACTTCAAAATTCAAAGTTACATATATGCCACTTTTTAGTGGTTCAATTTTAAAATTTGGACCAGTGTTGGTTGTTTCCTTTATAAAAGTGTGACACAACTTTGTAATTTTACCTTGATGATTTGTTAGATATTGGAAAATTTGAAATAAAACCAACCGAAATGAAGTAACAAGGTCGAGTGACTCCTCATTTCATCAGATATTATTAACAAAAAAATCATAGAGCCAGTGTAAGTTTACCCATATCTCTCACAAAGCTTCTGCTTCCATAATTTTTAAAAGTAATAAACAAAAATACATAGAAAGGACATATTAACATTTAAGAAAGTAGTTATAAATTGGTCACAACCTCACTAAGGTCGAAAAAGGAATTACCTACTCTATTATGTTAAATCCTTAGGAAGTTCCAAACCCTAATACTTCTTTTTTTATGTCGAAAGACATATTTTTTGAGTCTCCATTGGTTGGTTGAATATTTTAGATCTTGTCTAAAGTACAAGTCTACATGTAAGACATGCAAAACACCATTTCCCATTCTTGTTATGGACCTTTTTGGATGATAGAAAGTGAAAAGAATATGAGAATAGGAGTTGAGAAAAACATTGATTACAAAACCTAAAGGGAACATAGAATATTTAGCATAAATAGTGAAGGCAACCATAAGAACAATGAAAAGCCAAAATTTATAAACATTACGTCACCCTCCATGAATGAAAATAGACACAATGGATTTTCTCATTATGGACACATGGATGTGGAAGCCTACTATGGTGGATGAAGCAACATAGGGTTATGATGGATGAAGTGGCCTTAGGTGGTGGTGGATGAAGTAGCCAACTAAGTAATATGTGTAAGTTAATAGTTTTTAGGGATGAGTTGATTAGGGTTAGGTTAGTATAATATTAGTAATATGCAATAGTTTATTGAGTTATATTTAATTAGGAATAATACATTATTTAAATAGTTTTAGGATATTTTGATAATGAGAGTAGTTTAAAACTTTTCAATTAATAATATTATGTTGTGTAACTTAATAAAATTATGTGCTCATAATAAGGAGTCTATATTATAAATTTGAGTTTTTATGCCCATTATGTTTTGAAGAATATGTTTAATTATTGGTGCAAGTGAAATTGACGATGGCATGTGCTAATTACTACGATGGCCAAGGGGTTCAACTTTTTTTTTAGAGACCTTTTATCACAACTTGTATTTGAGGCATCAGAATTGACAGTGACAACTACAAACCTTAGGTTTAAGTAGTCAACTAGTTGAGGAAGCCACTATAGATTTTTTAGAGTTGTTCAAAATTTACATATAAGATTTTGAAATGCAAGATGTTAGGGCGCATGACTAGTGGATCATCTCCTCTACTATAACTTCACCTTAAGATAATGCAATAAATTTTGACTATTTCATTTTTCACATTCGGGCGGGTGCATGGAAATGGGTAGCCATTCCGTGGACGCCCTAAAAAAAAAAAAAGTTGAAAAGCATAACGCGAGCACATTATAACGCGCTCACATTATGTCTTCGGTTAAACCTAGGCAAGATCCTGGCGGCCATAACTACAAAGAAATAACGTGCATGCGTTATTGACTATTAAAAGCAAAAAAACAAATGAAAATCTCTCATTTGCATTTCGACTGGTTTTTTTGCTCCACCCATGGCCAAAAACCCCAAAATATCGCGCTCGCGTTCTAGGAGAAGATTTTTTTCACCAAGAATCCGAATTTCTTTGCAACAATGGCGCCACGACGATGAGGAGCTATAAGAGGTAAGGATTCTATGCTTTTTGTTTTGAATTTGTTAGTTTTAGGTTGAATTTGATATCTATTTGTTTGAATTTTTAGGAGAATCAAATCAACCTGCAAACCCTCAAAATCCTCAACAGGAGGACCAAGCAAATCCTCAAGATCAAAATCAACCACGACATCAACCTCCTCCACCAATCACTCAACCCCCTCGTGGCACTCAAAAAAATTTAATGAGTGAAATTGAGAACAACAAAAAAACAAATTGAGGATTTGATCAATAGGTTGAGTGATCCAAATGGTTCAACCATAGAAAGAATGACCCTAGCAAATTCATTGAAAGATATGTTAACAAATGTAGATTCAATTAGCAAACAAATAACTGGATGGGAAGATAGGAGGTAGGCGGCTAGGGAGTATTATGCAAATAAACTATCATACAAGGATGTTAAAGATTTAAAAATAACAAAAGGTGATTTGTGCTCATTATTCACCGACCCATGCACAAATCAAATTTCTTATCCATTGGTGCCACCACCAACAAATGAAGGAGCAGTTTTATGATAGGTGGTACATGGTCTTCGATTACCCACCGTGCAACAATTGTGAGGTCCTGCAATATTTCCTTAGGAAACTATATAGTGAGTTCATATTGAACAAAATCCCAAATTATTTTGATATGAGGGATTTCCAGGGGAGAGGTGGGGGGTCAGCTCAGGATAGACCTGGTGCACAGCCGGATCCTACGCGGCAAGGTAGACGAGTTCTCGCTAGGCCACCTCATGAGCACACTGTTATGCCTTCCATCGTGAAGGAAAGTGCTGACATAGAGACATTGCAGGCAATCAACACTTTGACCCAGAGTGTCATCCATCATACTAGCCCTATTCTACAACGCCATCCAGGGGAGTCTTCTAGTGGTGGTCTTCGAACACATGTGTGTCAATCTTGCGGGGCTATTTGTTCACATGACCCCACCGACCCTCTGGAGACTGGTACACAAGATCCATCTGTAGCTATGGAGATGGAGAGGGCAGCTGACATTTTGCATGAGGCATATGGCGTTGATAGTCAGGTAAAAGTTAGTGCATGTGTTCATTGAATTTAATTTATTAAATTTTGATTTTCAAATGCAAGATTAACTAAAAATGTTTTATGATTTTAATAAATTTGCAGGGTCACAGTGTTGAGACTGGATACATGGCCCCCCCACCAACCTACTTTTACAGTACACCTATTGCTAGGGTATGTAACTAGTAAACAATTATAAGTTTATTGCATATTAATGGTATTGTTTTATGAATGGTAATTTAATATGCAATTTTGGATGTTGAACAAACTAATATTGGAGGTCTTGATGGAACACTTCCCAGTGGTGGTGGATTTAATCAAACCTTCATGCAGGTAATAGAATAAAGATTTTAACTAATGAATCAAGTACTTAATAGATTTGTGTAGTTTATACATGCACATCATTGATTACATTGAATAATTTGTTGTTTTATTTTCAGTTGTTGCAAGACGATACACCTCCGAATGTGACGAGGGCAATGGATATTGGTGTGACATCTACTATACAATCCTCGATGGCTCTAACAGAAGAGGTATGAGGAAAATTAGTAAATTTTAATATACATTTGTTGTTATAGATGTTAGTTAGTGAGAAATCAAACCATTATTGATTCATGTAGTTTTTATCTATTTGCATGGTTTATACAGGGCTTGAGCATGCCTGAGCATGGGCATGAGGATATTTCCCTCATGGAGAGAGATTGTGAGATGGCTGTAAGTGATTATTTTGTCAAATATATCATTTTTTATAATGTAATTTCTATATATTCATGTCTTTACTTCTTATTGTAACAGTTAAAACTTCACCATGAACTAAACCCTAGGAGGAGTAGCAAGAGCACTCCACGAGTGCAGCAAAAATGAGTGACAGACCTATCGCCATCTGAGCGAAAAGGAAAGGGGAAGATTTTATTTCCTAGGCATGGAGAGCAATGACTTTTGATTCCAAAGTCCTTTATTGTATGCTTGCATGGCAGTTTTGTACATATTTTTTATTGGATATATTTGACATTGTATGCCTAGATGGCATTCTCGTAAGCCTACATGGCTATTTTGTACATATATTTCATACTTGTATCGACATATATTTATGTATGCCTACATGGCTATTTGGTTAATACAAATATGTTTTTTCAATGCCTATCCATATTTGCATTCTAAATTGATGGTTCAATAGATATGAGTTACGTATATTCAAGTGTATACTTTACAACTTACGTGTATACTTTGTGACTTACATGCATTTGAGTGTATACTTTGTGGCTTACATGTTTTCATGCATATACCTTGTATTCGTGCATATAATTTGTTTTAATTTGTGTATACTATGTATTCGTGTGTATACTTTTTGAGGCTTACGTCTTTATGAGTACTTGTAGTTCCCTTATTGACATGTACATGTTTGACTTATTCATGTGTATAATTATTAATTGGTTAACCCTAGCATTGATCTATGCACTTGAGATGGAGTAAGTACACCCTCAAGGTCAAAAGGAGTTTCACATGCATTCTTCGTAGGCTCATTTTGGTAGTGAAACCAAAAACCTCTTGCATCATTGAAACGAAAAAAAAATTCCTTTATAGCAGGTCTGAAGCCATTATCATTCTCCATTAGTTCTTCATGTATCCACTCCCCATTAATGGTTGTCTCATGACCTTCATGAAACCAAGCACTTATCTCATTTGTGATAGAAGAAATGTATGAAGATTTATCTTCCTCCTTATGAACCATTCATTATCATGAGAGATGGGTTCTTGTGAACCACTACTGATGAATCATGGGTCAATGAGTTTGACTTGTAAAACTACATGATTGAATCCTGATAGCAATATCACAATTTTTATATATCTAAATGTGTTATTTCCTTTAGCTAAAATTTGTGCTTATACTTATGTGATTGATGTATGTTTTTGTATGGGATCATACTAATTTCTATTTGATGATGCTATTGTGTCTTTAAGGTTTATTTATTAAAGGGTTCATGAAACAAGTTTTAAATCCTTACAAATCTTTGAATTTCTTAGGTTTTTCTATTTGTCGAGTCTAGGCTCCGAGCCTGAGTCCAAGTCAAAAAATGGCTTGTCAAGTCTGAGGTGAGTCCTAGTCTTGTAACATTGGTCCCCAACTTTATTCCAAGTGGCCATGAGAGGAAATCCACGAGAAGTCAAGTGGGACTCATTATTCACAAATCAAACCTGAACCGACAATGAGACCAAGAACACCAAAAACTTGCAAAAAGATAACCAGTTGGTCTAGATGACTAATCTAATGCTACACAAGGTAAGTAAGTGACACAAATGGAAGACTCAAAGCATCAGATAAGTCCTTTCAATCCATTCTTGACTGGATGAAGGCTCAAACACAGAAATTCAATGAAAACTTGCTCTCTTCCAATCACAAAAATGTACTCTCCAAGTCTCAATTCATGAAAACAATCCTCCAACCTAGGTATTAGGGTTTTTCTTACCTTATATACCTTTCTCCCATGTGCTAGGACCCTTGGGTCTGGCTTAGAGCATCATTAATGCCATTTTCCAGCTTTTAGGATAAATAGCCAAGGCAACATTGCTCAAAATGCTCACAGTGTCCAAGACTTACCCAAACCGCAAGCCCCTAACAAACCTATTTCCAATTCACTCATCAAAAACACTCTTGGGACTTTACATCATAGTCCTTATTCCCTTGGTGGTTGGCTAGAACCACCTACAAGCCAAAATTGCAAAGATCTCTCCAAAAGACCTTAAGGTGCTCCTGCACCATTCTCCCCCCTGCAACAAAGAAGTTAAGGAACTTGTGGTGTCAAGATCTCCTCACTAATTCCATGCTTCTTAAAGTCACTTTTTGCTATCGAAGTAGCCTCTGACTCTAGTTGATGTCTCTACTTCACTAGGTGCTCCATGTATGTCTTGTGCCTAGTCTTCTTCTTCACCCTTGAGTCTAGAATCTTGTCCACTTATGGTCTGATCTGATTAGGTACCTTGAGTTCATCCACATCCTTACTCACCTCAACACTATATTGTTCCTCATCCATTTCTGGTCCTTTATACTTCACCAAGTTCTTCACTTTCAAGATAGGTGAAATGGACATCTCCTTGGGTAACTCCACCTTGTATGCATTGGATCCATACTTAGCCAACACTTTACATGGCCCTATCCTTTTCATCTGTAGCTTACTTGGTATGCCTTTTTGTAGTCTTGGCTTGTTCAAGTATACCATCACCAAATCACCTATTTCAAATTGTAGATCTCTCTTCCCTTCATCTCTTTTAGCCTTCAACTTCTAGTTAGCCTCCATTAATGTCTTCTTTACCTGCTCATGAACCTCTCTCATTGACTGAGCAAAATCATCAGCATGTCCATTGATTCCTTTATAACCTTTTAGGTCTCTTAGCTCAAGTACACCCCTTGGATGTAATCCATATACAATTTCAAATGGGCTCTTACTAGTAGACCTGTTTGTGCTATCATTGTAAGCAAATTCTACTTGTGAAATGACTTGTTCCCATCCTTGTCCATACTCCTTAGTTAGACACCTCAACAAGTTACCAAGTACCCTATTTATCAATATTTATGGTGAGCTTCTCCTCTTGAATTTTCTAAGTAGACTACCATAAAGACTCCTATAAAGTTCTTCAAGAGGAGAAGCTATCACCCTCATAAAAGTGCTAGGTGCATTTGTAAGCCTGAATGGCATTACTAACCACTCATATAACCCCTCTGTGGTTTTAAAAGCTGACTTCCATTCATCTCCCTCTTTCATCCTAATTTGATAGTAGCCACTTTTTAAATCAATCTTGGAGTAGTACTTAGCACCCCCTAAACAGTCCATTAAGTCTTCTATCCTAGGAATAGGAAACCTATATCTAATGGTTATCCTATTTATGGCCCTAGAATCAATACACATTCTCCACTTATCTCCCTTCTTAGGTGCCAACACCACTACAACAACACATGGGCTTATGCTTTTCCTGATCAACCCTTGGTTCAAAATTTCTTGAACTTGCCTTGCTATCTCCTTGTTCTACTTTGGTGTCATTTTGTATGCAACCTTGTTAGGCAATGTTGCTCCTGGTACAAAGTCAATTTGATGACTAATTGTCCTCTTACATGGTAGTGTAGTTGGTGTGCCTTCACAAATGATATCCCTGAACTGATCCAATAGTTGCTTCACCTTTGTTGTCATAGGTAGCCGACTAGGTGATTCCTCCTCCTTTGGCTTCAACATGATTGCATAGACAACTCCTTCTTCCTCCTTCATGTCTCTTAGGAATTCCTTTCCACTCATCAAAAGTACAGTGGATTATGCCTTTTTCACTATGCCTTCTTGGGGAAAAAAATTTGTGGTTAAGCCCTTGAGCTGGAGTATACTAGAATGGGTGACCTCCCGAGAAGGCCTAGTGCCTCACCTCTGTGAGTATCACTTAGATGCAATGAGTGCTAAGTGGGCCATTCAATATCATTTCAAATTTGTTGCTTTAAGCAACTTACAAATTTGCAACTTAAGACTCCTCCAACCTAAGGGATCGATCCAGTGGAACATAGCTCAGAGCGATTCCATGTGTTTCGGTGCAAAATAGGACCATGCCTAGCATAAACATACCTATTTGGATGTGTTGGAACAATCCGCTTGGTCACACAAGTTGCAGAATGAAAGTTGCACCACTCTGCAACTTTGCACTGCTTGCATTTGATGCTTTTTCCATCAAGTGAAAATTTGCCACCACTGGAAAACCATTCTGAGATAGCCAAAACTGAGAGAGGTTTTTGTAGACAGGCTCAACATGATCCTATAGGATCAGACAAGAAGTTTCTAAGCACCATGACATCTAAGTAATAGCATGCTGAAGTTTGCAACCATTTTGCACTTTGGACCCTTAAGGGATCGATCCGGTGGAATATAGCTCAGAGCGATTCCACGTGTTTCAGTGAAAAATATAACCATTCCTATCGTAAACATACCTATTTGGACATGTTGGAACAATCTGCTTGGTCACACAAGTTGTAGAACGAAAGTTGCACCACTCTGCAACTTTGCATTGCTTGCATTTGATGCTTTTTCCATCAAGTGAAAATCCGCCACCACTGGAAAACCACTCCGAGATAGCCAAAACCGAGAGAGGTTTTTGTAGACAAGCTCAACATGATCCTATAGGATCAGAAAAGAAGTTTCTAAGCATCATGACATCTAAGTAATAGCATGCTGAAGTTTGCAGCCATTTTGCACTTTGGACCCTTAAGGGATCGATCCGATGGAACATAGCTCAGAGCGATTCTACGTGTTTTGGTGTGAAAGAGGACCATTCCTAGCATAAAAATACCTATTTGGATATATTGGAATAGTTCACTTGGTCACACGAGTTGTAGAGTGAAAGTTGCACCACTTTGCAACTTTGCACTGCTTGAATTTGACACCTTTTCCATCAAGTGAAAATCCGCTGCCATAAGAAAACCACTCCAAGATAGACAAAACCGAGAGAGGTTTTTCTAGAGGGGCCCAACTCCTTTTTGTAGGATCAGATGAGAAGATTCTAAGTGTCACGGTATCCGAGTAGTAGCATGCTAAAGTTTGCAGCCATTTTGCACTTTGGACCCTTAAGGGGTCAATCCGGTGGAACATAGCTTAGAGCGATTCTACATGTTTCGGTGTGAAAGAGGACCATTCCTAGCGTAAAAATACCTATTTGGACATGTTGGAATAGTCTGCTTGGTCACACGAGTTGCAGAGCAAAAGTTGCACCACTTTGCAACTTTGCACTGCTTGAATTTGACACCTTTTCCATCAAGTGAAAATTCGCCGCCATGAGAAAACCACTCCAAGATAGACAAAACCGAGAGAGGTTTTTCTAGAGGGGCCAATGCCTTTCTATAGGATTAGATGAGAAGATTCTAAGTGTCACGGTATCTAGGTAGTAGCATGCTGAAGTTTGCAGCCATTTTGCACTTTGGACCCTTAAGGGATCGATCCGGTGGAACATAGCTCGGAGTGATTCTACGTGTTTCGGTGTGAAAGAGGACCGTGCCTAGTGTAAACATACCTATTCAGATGTGTTGGAACAGTCTGCTTGTTCACATGAGTTGCAAAAAAATGTGTACAAATTGTTTACATGACCATTATATGACCTTTTTCACATTGTTTATATTTCAAAATTCAAAGTTTGCAAATTTTCCTACTCAAGGCATTTACAGAACAAGGTGCTACTACACCAAACATGAACTTCAACCTTACAATATTTGAGTATATCTCATTATGTAATTAAATCTTATTACAATGCCTCTAGCACTTCATTCTCTCAGATCTTTTACAATGTCACTCATACGTTCAAGATTCTCTTTAAATGTCTTAACCATAGGTGCTCATCATGAGGTTAACTTCAAATGAGTAACTTGAGATTCCCTCGCTAAGCTTCACATGCTCTCTTACAATGGCTTGAAATCAAAATTGAGATTTGTCAAAATCATCAAAATAAGTATGTTGCATTGCATTTTTGGCTGAGATTTTCTTTGATGGCTCTTAAATCAGCATTTTCTGTAATGAAAGATCAATCAACCCTTAGTAGTTTACTTACAAATACGCAAAGTAAAAGAGAAAAAGAAAGAGCATCCAAAATGGAAATTAAATAAAAATAGATGGAAGGCACTTACAGATGTTGCATGCAGGCATCAAAATAAGGATGTTGCATTGCTTTTGTGGTTGACATTCTCTTGGATGGATCATATATCTGCATTTGCAAGGGGACACCAATCATTGTAAAATAAGATGATAGAATTGGCATCAACCAAATTAATGTGCATACAAGTATAAATTAATAAGAACCAATGTGCATATATTTACAAATTAATCCAACGAATCATCCGGGTCTGCTCTACTCTTTATTGTGTCAAGTATTGCCTCATGGTCAGACTCACAGACCTTCCATAACGTCTTGTTCAAAGGTCTACCCCCATATTTCGTCAAATGAACATTGGAAGCCATGGCAAGGTTCAAGTAATGAATAATCTTATGATGCATGTCAAAGTCCTGAAATAGCCAATGTTTAACACTTGAATGTGGGTACCTTCTAAGCCATGTTCCAGTAACCACAACTGACCCTGTAGGGTATTCGATGTTTTCTCCATCTATAACTGGGGCCTCCAATTTATTTTTTATCTCAAAACAATGACACAAGTAATAGTTTGTTCCCTCTTCATTGTCTTCATCTACAATAGCTGCATAAACATGCCCTACATTGATATGTGCAAAAAATCTCTTGAAATTTGTCAATATTACGAATACAGTACAAAGTAAGATCTAACAGTATGGAATTTCAACGACTAAGAAAGTAGATATATCACCTCATTGAACTAGATATGATATGTGGTCAAAGTCAACTGATGATTCTATCTATGTCAGTTCCAATGCCGTCAGAGGGCGATATGTGTGAAGTGGGCTAAGATAACTTGTTAACCATTTGTCAACCCACTCCCCTGACTCACAATCATTCCAGTCTTGCATTGTACATGGAGAACAAAAGCATGCCATCTTTCGTGTATCAATACTCCATGAACTTGTATTTGAGCTAAGGAAAGAGTGTACGTCACTCGATCCTATTAGTGTACAACAATCTTCATATGGTGCAATGTTAGTATCATCCATCAACCAAAAAAATCTATGAATTGAAGACGTACCTTCATTACCTAGACCCATCAAAGCATTACACCACTTGACGATTGATTTTGCATCTGTCAACTTTCCACTGTCTTTATAGTTTAACTCTTCTCGTGCTAATACTCTTTTCATGCATGCTCCTGCACCATCATGCTCCCCCTTTCCATGTCTAGTCTCATAAAAGTTCCACATATGTTGAACACCTATAATGACATGCATCTTGCATAGCTAGTAGAACATGCGCAAGTTCTTGAACTGTGTTGCACAGTTATCAGACCATATTATATGTTGATCATATTCTATGCCCCTCTAAGCCAAACCACTATAGAAAATCTAGAAGCAACCTTGCATGAACTTTGGAGAATGTGTGCGATCATCACTAATGTAAAATTGGTACTCCCTCAATACCTTCCTTTGCTCATCTGTACTATCAGATGCATAAATGAATGCTATGTGCAGAAATATCAAAACTTGTGTGGAGTTGTAATACTGTGACTACACCTCATGTTGTGGCTGTAGAGTGTAGTTCTCTACAAAGTCAACCATGGATACTATGCTTCCAACTGGAAAGGTGTCCTTGCATAGCTTGAACTGCGTGTCCAACCATCGGGCTCTATGGGTATGCATTGCATACTCAGACAGTATACTGTCATGAAATGTGGTCATAAATTTGTACACTGGAATCTTCTCAATAACCAAATCACACCATTTTTCTTGAGACCCATCTTTTGTAGCATATGCCACTATTTTATAATTCCTGAACTCTACTAGTTTTTGTCCCACCTCATCTGTGCTTTCCATATGTTGACATATTGGCATACGCTGGAAGCCACCGCAACGCTCGCATGAACCATCCAAGCACGTTGTCCTATAGAATATCTGGCCATCCTCTATTTCACATAAATTTTTTGATAAGAACTCTCTTGAAGATTTTGGTGGGGCTTCTATGCCACAATCCTACAAAACATCGTTAGTATGCAAATCTAAACATATAGAACGATAAACATCGTAATGGTTAGAAAATTCAATATGCAGTCTACAACAACAAGTAGTGCATGTGTGATTTATCTTGACATAAAAAGGTTTAAGCAGTTCAAAAAATCTTTGAGAAATACTAATTTGAAGATAATCATTTTCAAATTTCCGAAAAAATTGGGTTTGAGTCATATCCAAAAAATGCTTTGGATGTGGCTCACGATTCCGACTACCGATTCTCCTTCTTACCACATCCCTTTGATTCAGAGATAGCCTTGTGTTATTCTTCCAATACTCTTCAATTAGTGTTCTCAAGGCTTCGAATACTTCTTTATATTTTCGTGACAGTCTCCCCGAGAATGCCCATAATTCATTTGTATCATTGCCCTCAATTCTTTGCCGCCTTTGAATGGCTCTTGATAAAGTTTTTCTACTAATTCCCATTTTTTCACTAGTCTTTCTAATTAGGCGAGATTTCTTTGTTTGACAACTTACCAAAGTCAATGTAATGACACGCCGAGTGACATTAATATCCTTTGAGCGTGAGGTCTTACCCACACTCTCATAAGCATCCATTAGATTCTTCACAATAGTGTCTTCACTCGATGCATTCGATGTTCTCAACCCAAGAGTCTTCATGATGTTCCTATACTTTACACCCCGCATCATTTCAACAAATAGTTGACATCTTGCAGTCTCATTTAGCCTTTCAAAGAATCATTCCTAAATCTTATCAGCATATCTTCTACGAGTGCATGTTGAAATCTTACCTTCCATATGCTGCAAAATATCATCATCAATATTAATCAAATACTTTGGTTTTCTACACAAAATTCTTGGTGGTGTTCTCCTAGGTACATACATCTCAACATTAAGAATTTCATCAATATTTAATTGAGGTGGGCTAGATTGCATACCTTCGATCGTGGTTGGAGAAGAAGACATACCTTGAGATTCACATGGGAATGATGGAATACCTTCTTCATCAATTTTGAGTGATGATGTACTCTCAACTTGAGATGTGTTGGATGGTGTCCAACAATATTCACTTGCGGTAAATGGTGTCCCTCCATATTCACTTGCAGTAGATGGTGTCCGTCCATATTCACTTGTGCTAGATGGTGTCCCTCCATATTCACTTGTGCTTAATGGTGTCCCTTCATATTCACTTGTCGTAGAGGGTGTGTCTCCAAATACAGTATCTAAATCTGTCTTACGACGATGCTTTCACATTCGTGCTTTTTGTGCTACCAATTCTCGTTCTCTTTTTGACGATTGAGGTTCCTCTACAATCGGGTTGTTTTCGTCAATTGTTTCAAATTTCTTCTTTTCACGATATGCCGCCATCCAAACTCTCTCCTTTTCTTTCAAGGTTTCATTCTCTTCATCTATTAGTTTCCTCTTTGTATTTTTCTTCCGCTTGGCAGATAATTTTATATGTACCATGGTAATGAGACAAATATTAGTTCCTAAAAAATGTATCCATTCAAGATAATTGAAAAATATATGTCATTGAAGGCTTCATTTAAATAATACTTACAATCATCTTGTACAAAAGTAGTCTTTTATTGTTGATGGTTCTAGCCAACCACCAAGGGAATAAGGACTATGATTTAAAGTCCCAATAGTGTTTTTGTTGTGTGAGTTAAGGCAAAATTAGGGTAGTCTAGAGCCTTGAAGTTTGGAGAAGCTTGAATGATGAAATAAGGCAAATTAGTCCATGTAGACTTGGCAATTTGTCCTAAAAGTTGGAAAAGGGCATTAATGATGCTCTAAGCCCGACCCAAGGGTCCTATCACATGGGAGAAAGGTATATAAGGTCATAAATAACCCTAATTGAGCATGTGGGAAAGCTATTGTATGATTTGGAGTTTTGGAAGGGGAATTTGTGAGTTGGAAGAGTGCAAATTTCATTGAATTTCTATTTTTGTGACTTCATCCAGTCAAGAATCGATTGAAAGGACCTATCTAATTCTTTGAGTCTTTCAATTGTGTCACTTTATTACTGTGTGAAGCATTATATTAGCCATTTAGTTCAATTTCTTTCCGTTTTGCAAGTTTTTTAGAGTTTTTGGAAATAATGATCCCCACTTGAATTCTCATGGCAAGGCTACCATGGACACTTGGAATCAAGTAGGGGACTATTTTTAAAGTGTACATATGGTGTGTGGTGTCTTTTTTTGTAGGGGAGATGGTGAATTCATCAAGAACTAGGCGATTGCAAGTACATTTTGGCTAGTGGCTTGGAGAGGACAACAGTAAAGAAAGTTGCTAAATGGACTGGTTTGTGCCAATCAAGAGAAAGAGAGTGTGGGAACATGTATTATAGACATGTGTGTGCAAAGAGGAGATTTGAGGAGGTCATTGAAGCCCTCAAAGTTGGAAAAAGGAGCCAGAACCCTAGAAACTCTTTAAAATAGGGGGTATGAGGACAGTCCTATGTACGGATGCCAAAGGGACTAAAAACCTAGTAAATATTGAAGCCTAGGGTACCACTAGAAAGAATCTATAAAAATATTTGGGGGTTGTTAAGACCGTTTTTGAGAAAAGCCAAGAAAACGGGTTCTAGGAGGCTTAATTGGGCAAAAGGCTACAAGGCCTAAAATTAGGTTTTTCAAGAAACCGATAGGTACAAGGTGAAAGAATCCTATGAGATGGATTTGTGAGGAGTCAAATTAAAAAGGGGATAGTGAGAATACCCTTTCGTAGCCCCTCGAGTGGTTAGGACACTTTGGGTCAGTGTGGAGCCCAGGGAAGCTTAGTGGTGAATTGAGAGCAATGGTGAAGAATTTGAAATTGGTGGAGAGTCTTATGAGGTGAGAGGGGTTTAGAAGGGATCCTTGAGTAGGGTAGAGAGGAATACCCTAGGAATACTAGAGAATAGGTCTTGGTAAGAGCAAGATTTCTCTTGAAATATAACACCCCATCAATTGATGAAGGAGTGGTCTATGTAATGAACTTTTGACCTTGTGCAGGGTATTTTGAAGATGTTTGATGCTTTGGAATGGTCTGGGAAGGCCTGAGTATAGGAGTTTCTATAAATCCTCCCTCTTTGCATTGAAAAATGGGGGTTTTTGTATTGGAAGCCTAGTTGAGCGGGTAAGGTCCTAAGACCTAGAAATTATCTTGTTTTGAGACCTAATTGTCTTTTCATGAATCAAATATTTTGTGAAGGGTAATATAGTTGAATAAGTGTGTCAAGAAACATGTTGATTTCTTCCTTTGTACTGCATCAGTTTGTGTAGAGGTATTGGAAGGTGTTTGGACCCTTTAGAGGAATGGGAGAGGCTTGGAGTTGTCTTAAAGGATGAATTTTGGTGAATGGTTCTGAATTTCTATAATTGGCAATTGTAAAATGGTAATTGGCAAGTGTAAATAATTGTGTATATAATTTGGTAATTTAAAATGTGCATTGACAACCTAAGGTTATAATGACAAACAAAAATGAAAGCAAGCCATAATAGAATAAAAGAAAATTTGTAAAGACTTCACATACCTTAAAAACCAGACTTTCAAATGGAGGAGTTCAACCCAATTATGTAGCCTTAGCTTCTTCTTTCTTCAAACTCCACAACAATTTGACTTGTTCAAAAGCTTGTTCCCTTCCACACTTCAATTGTATATCAGTTTTCAATGGAATTCAAACTTCAATTGATATTATATGTCTTTCAATGTGGAAAGTCTGCTATTTCATGCAAAGGTGGTAAAAAGATCATGGAAAAGGTGATGGGAAGTGAAAAAGATGCTTGCACACTTCACAACATCATCAAAAAGATATTTTTTGTCAAAGCACGCATAGAACCAGGGGAATATGTAGATTGTGGGCCTTCAAATCATGGGTATATTGATTTTTTTACTATTTTAGTGAACTACAAAACGCGCTCACATTATAACGCGTGCGCGTTATGTGAAATTAGGTTTTCTTAGTGTATTTTTGATAGTATAGAGTTTCTAAGAGAGTGGGAGGGAGAGAGGGGGAGAGTGGAAGATAGAGAGGGAGGGAGAAGGGGAGAGTGGGATAAAGAGAGAGGGAGAGAGTGGGAGATAGAGTGGGAGGGAGAGAGGGGAGAGTGGGAGATAGAGAGAGAGGGAGAGAGGGGGAGAGTGGGAGAGAGTAGGAGAAAGGGAGAAGTGGAGAGTGGGAGATAGAGAGAGAGAGGGAGAGAGGATGAGAGTGGGAGAGAGTGGGAGAAGGGGAGAAGTGGAGAGTCAGAGATAGAGAGAGTGGGAGAGAGGGGGAGAGTGGGAGAGAGAGGGAGAAGGGGAGACCCTAAACCTTAAACCCTAAACCCTAAACCCTAATCCCTCAACCCCTATACCCTCTATATCCCCCAACCCTCAATTCTCAACCCTTAAACCCTAATCCCTCAATCGCTATACCCTCTTAATCCCTCAACCCTCTTAATCCATCAACCCTCAACCCTTAAACCCTAATCCATCAACCCTTATACCCTCTTAATCCCTCAACCCTTAAACCCTAATCCCTAAACCCTTAAACCCTAATCCCTCAACCCTCAACCCTTAAACCATAATCCCTCAACTCTTATAACCTCTACTCTATAACCTATTAATCCCTCATCCCTAAACCCTAAACCCTTAAACCCTAACCCATAAACCCTTCTACCCTCTACCACCAATCCTATACCCTCTACCCTCAACCCTAATCCCCCAACCCTCAAACCCACTTAGTAAACTCTCTACCCTAATCCCTCAACCCTCTTGACCCTTAAACCCTCAACTCTTAAACCCTTAAACACTCAACCCTAAACCCTCGACCCTTGACCCTAACCCCTTAAACCCTAAACTGTTAAACCCTTTACCCTCTACCCTCTAACCTCTACCATCAACCCAATACTCTCTACCCTAAACCCTAATCCCTCAACCCTTAATCTCTCAACCCCTATAACCTCTACCCTATATATTGGACCCTCAACCCTAATCCCTCGACCTTATACCTTAAACCCTCAATCTTCAACCCTCAACCCTTAAACCCTCTACCCTTTACCTTATACATTGAACACTCAACCCTCAATTGTCAACCCTCAACCCTTAATCCCTCAATCCTCAATCCTTAAACCCTAAACCCTCTACCCCTTACATTGGACCCTGAACCTAATCCTTCAACCATATACCCTCAAAACTATACCCTAAACCCTCTACCCTCAACCAAGTAAACCCTTAACCCTAAACCCTTAACCCCAAACCCTTCAACCCTAAACGCTTAAACCTAAAACCTTCTACCCTATACCCTCAACCAAATACCCTCTACCATCAAACCTATTCCATCAACCCTCAAACCTTAAACCCTAATACCCTAGAAACCATCAACCCTATAGGTCCTCCATCCTAATCCCTCAACCCTATACCCTCAACCCCTATCACTTTCTCTCTATCTATACATCTCACCTCTCCCTCCTTTCCTCCCTCCCACCCTCTCTAATTGTCTCTATCTACCATCTCCCTCTTTCTACATACCTCTCTTTCAATCAATCCCTACCACCCTCTCTCACTCCCTCTCACTACCTATCTCTCAAGTCTCTCCCTCTCACACTCTCAAGTCTCTCCCTTTCGCACCCTACCTACATAACCCTCTCTCTCTTTGTCTCTCTCTCCCTCTCCCTCTCCCTCAATTCTCTCTCTCACACCCCCCTCCCTCTCTCTCTCCCTCTCCATGAATTCTCTCTCTCCGACCCCCCCTCTCTTTCCCTCCCTCTATCCCTCCCACCCTACCTAGCTAAGTCCCCCTCAATCCAACCCCTTCTCTCCCACTCCCTCTCTCTTAAACTCTCACTTCGACCCCCTTTCCATCTCTCTAGACTCTCTCTAAATTCTCCCTTTATCTAAAGACATACATACAAGCATAATACATTTGTACATATAATCTTACATCCATACATGTACATAAAAATATATCAGCATACATTAATATATTTTCATTTAACATAAAGTAAGACATATAACACGCTCACGTTATGGGTTAGTAGACATGTACCCCGCAGAAGCAAAAAGCATGTCAAAGTGAGATATAATGTGAGCGCGTCTCATTATAGCGTGCTTGCATTATATCTTGCTTTGAGAATTACCGAACTTTAAGCTTGGTATTGCCTTGGAATTCCAACCCAAAGGTTTGGAGGGCATTCCCAATGACCAGACACGTGTTTTAAAAAAATCCACCATATTTCTCATAATCGAGTTCGTGCTCACCGTTAGGATTGCACGTGGTTCAATATCGAAAAAATCGAGCACATGGGTAATGTTGGGTTATCTCTTAGCTATCCAACGATATAATTTTTTTCACTTTCTGAAAATGTTAAGTCTTTCATCCATAATTTATTTTATCTGTATGTCTTTTTTTTGCCAAAAAGTTGTGTTTGGTATTTTTTTCGTTATAAATTAACCGTTCATCAATTTTTCAAATAAATTACATTTTTAGAAACTAGACTCCATTCTACAAAATTAAAAAATTATAAAAAAAACAAATCAATTAGTTTCCAAAATTTTTAGGGGTAGCACGGCCAAAATTCTATTTTCAGGATATGTCCACTTTGCAAATTAGTAAAAAATCAAATATTCATTAAAAAATTATCAGAAAAATCGTGCATCAACTACATACTATTAGCTAACTTTTGACCATTGAGATTTTAAAAATACTAAAAAAAAGTTCACCGTATGAGGGTCGTACAAGAGTTGCTATGTTATGTTTTTCTGACAAAAACAACAATTTGTGTACGTCCCTTGTTTGAACCCCTTAATCTCAATCATTTTCAGAATAAATTAGTAGTTTAGAAAGTAGACTCAGAGCACTTGAATCCTTCTTTTTCTTCTATCTCAAAATTTTGAGTCTAAGTATCCTCAATTTCACATCCAAGGTCAGTATTTCCTGATTTCAAAAATAAGCTGTCCACTTAAGTCTCCTTTTTGGGAACCATCTTGGTGCACTTACCCATTCATCTTATTTTTTCACCTCAACAAGATAACTTATCCATTCCCACCCACTATTTATTAAACAATGTTTTTTTAGAAAGTTAGGAATAATTATAATAGAAAAAAAAGATTATATTTTGGGTAGTTCGTTAGAAGATACCATCTAGTCAAAATATGAAAAAAATACTTAACTAAACAATATCTATCATTTATTTTGCTCCATTATCTTTTCAAATTGAGTTTGAGTTATATCTCGACATGCAACAAGCTTCACCTATTTTTTAATATATTCATTATATTTTAAGGCATACTTAACATGAAGACATTGTTCCATTTTTTTCCATCTTATCATTGATTCTCCTCTCCATTTAAGATTTTCTTTTCATGAAAGTTATCATATATTATTATAGCATCAAATTTTAACTGTAACTTCTTATCCCTACTATTTTTTAACTAAAAATATTACACCTATATTTTATAGGAGGTTCATCTTTATTTTCATTCTCTACTAGTTCAATAAATAGGTCCTTTGACATCCAATCAATTTGAAAATTTCTTGATAAATCCCATTCATACCCTATTTTTCATTTGGCTTTATTTTTCCCTTATATGTAGAGTGTTCATTTTTTGATCGCTTTTTTGGTGGGTTTTATAATAATAATATTACCTCTACCTTGAGCATCCTCTATAGAATCACCATGTAACTTATTACAAATTTCTTTTGATATATATCCTTTTTCATCAAAAAATGGTGTAATATTAATGTTGTAGGTTGATCTACTAGTGTCAGATCTCAGAAATTGTCAAAGTACAACATTATGTTTCTAAATTTTGATGAGCGCCCTTTATCAATTCCAAAAAACTAGTTATTACATCTTTCATGAATTGAAAATTGCAAAAAGATGAATTTTTAAGATCACTCTTAAAGACTCAACACTAATTGTTTTAGTATCATCTATAACAATGAAATTATATAAACAAAATCAACAAGAACAATCATAAATGATCCTTGAGGCTTATATATATGACTACTCGATGTTGATATCATATGCAACAATATAAACCATTTAATAGATAAATGAATAATTTTTTTTTAGATTCATAGAATAATAAAAAAATTATTACTTGTTTCTTGTTGACTACTAATCCCTATATTTGTCTATTTGAATTTTGTACCCCGTATCAAAATGAAAAAAGGTAAAAGAAGGAAAAAAAATAAAAAATAATCTTTTAGAAAGTTAAGGTGAGGGAGTTGGAAAAATTAATAAATGTGGACCCATTGGCCATGAGTCTCACTCGATATTGGTAGATGGTCATTGAACATGATAAAAAATTGACATGACTCAAGTGACGAAGAATTTTTTTAATTAAAATGTCATCATTTAAGGTCATTGTTAAAGACTCAACAGTAACAGTTTTAGTATCATCTATAGCAACGAAACTATATAAACAAAATCAACAAGAAGAATCATAGATAGTTGAGCCATCAAAATTGCTCCTTAGTAGTTGTTTTTGTTCTTCTACAATTGTTACTCTAATTTTTTTCTTTATTCCAATAAAAATAGAGGATCCTTAAGGCATATATATCATTACTCAATGTTGATATTATATGTAACAACATAAACAAAATAGATAAACAAAATAAATATTATATTCATAAAATAATAAAGAAATTATTACTTGTTTCTTGCTGACTACTAACATGCCTATTATTATCTATTTGAATTCTACATGACATGTGAAAATTAAAAAAAAGTAAAAGAAAGAAAAAAATACAATTTTTTTTCTTCAGAAAGTTGAGATGAGGGAGAAGAAAAAATTAACAAATGTGGACCCACTGACTATGAATCTCACTCAATATTGGTAAGTCAATATTGATAGGTAGTTATTGAATGTTATAAAAACTTGAAATGATTGGACGATTTTTGTTATAATAAATTTCACTGTTTAAAATCAATGTTAAAGACTCAACACTAACAATTTTAATATCATCTATAACAATGAAATTATATAAACAAAATCAATAACAAGTATTTTTTTTGTTGTTCTACAATTTCTCCTTTATTTAAAAAAAATGGTCCCTAATGTTAAATTTAATGACAACAGAGAAACGAAAGCAAAAGATTGCAGAAAAATAAAATGAACAATCACAAGAACACACATAAACAATAACACAAGAAATTATAGTGGTTCACCCAAAATGGGCTACGTCCACTCTTAACAGTAGGGGATTCTCCTTTATTAATCATTGGTTTTACATAGTACACTTCCAACCAGTATTACATCTTGTATACTCATATATATCGTCTTCATTTTTAACCCTTCTCATAAAGAAGATGCCATACGAATGGCATGCACCATGGAAGAATCGACAGTTATATAAAAGCTACCAAATATAGCCAACAGTAATAAAGCATGAGGTGTTACAGGAAATAACCCAACTCCAATCGTTATCTACTGTCACGGATTGGGCTGCACATAATGGATACATTACACCAACAATCTCCCACTTGCACTCCAATCCGAGCTGCAACATACAAAGATATCCCCCACTCATCCATTTTTATATTGTGACAGGGCCAATAGAAACTCTGCACAACTTGAGCCCCTCCAAATCTTGTTCAAGAACACTACAAATACACCTTCTCAATTTTAGATCTGAATTAATAATTCTTTGACCACCTGCCCATCTGAATACAGGCCAAGACACACTAGCAATAACACCCAATCTAGGATAAGCATTCTTGACATAACCCAACAATTTAAAAAATTCAACAAACTCTTCATACAAGCGAGTTGCTTCTTCATCCGCTCTCTTTTTCATAACCAACTAGATGGTTGCCGCCATGACAACACTTTCACCGTCACCAATGCTCTTCACAGAGCAAACCTCAGCACCATCATCAAATAATGGATTATCATAAACCATTTTTGCCTCAGGCTTGAATAATGGATTATGATAAACCATATCTACCTCCGGATTTTCAGCCTCTTCCTCAGGTTCATCTTCATCTTCACTCTCCTGGTTCCAGACTGCATCCTCCTCTCCTTGGGAGGCATCCTCCTCATCTCGGAAGGAAAAATCCATAGTCTCTTCAACCGAATCCTTCTGATCTTTCCAACCATCTCACCAATGAACATAGCACCTTGTTTCAGGTTGCACTTGCACATTACTTTCTACTGAATCTAAACTATCAAGAGATTCTTCAATGATAGAATCAGCTTCATCAACTTCATCATCTAAAACTCCCACTTTAGCTTGTCTCTTCACTATATAAAAGCACCCAGCTTTGGGATCAAACACCCAATCGTCCTCCATCTCTACTCAAAACTTCTCCATGGCTCTGATACCAATTGTTAAATTTAATGACAGCAAAGAAACGAAAGAAAAAGATTGCAGAAAAATAAAATGAACAATCACAAGAACACACATAAACAATAACACAAGAAATTATAGTGGTTCACCCGAAATGGGCTACGTCCACTCTTAACAGCAGGGGATTCTCCTTTATTAATCACTAGTTTTACACAGTACACTTCCAACCAGTATTACATCTTGTATATTCATATATATCGTCTTCATTTTTAACCCTTCTCATAAAGAAGATGCCATATGAATGGCATGCACCGTGGAAGAATCGACAGTTACATAAAGGCTACCAAATATAGGCAGCAGTAATAAAGCATGAGGCGTTATAGGAAATAACCCAGCTCCAACCATTATCTACTGTCACAGATTGGGCTGCACATAACAGATACATTACACCAACACCTAAAGTCTATATATCACTACTTAATGTAACCATAAAACTAAAATTTTTAATAAACAAAAATAATTTTATATTCATACAATAATAAAAAAAATATCACTTGATTGCTCGTTGACCGCTAATGCCTATAATTGTCTATTTGAATTTGAATTTTGCGGCCAATGTGAAATTGAAAAAATAGTAAAATAAGAGAAATAAAATATGGAAAATGATATTTTATAAAGTTGAGGTGAGAGGGAGAAGAATAATTAATTAAAAGTGGCCCCGCTTGCTGCGACTCTCACTCGATATTGATCGGTGGTCATTGAACATGACAAAATTCTTACATCACTCGACGATAAAAAAGAAAAATGGTTGGTCGCTTGCCGTGACTTCAAAATTTACAGTTTAAAAGTAGATTGGCCTTCCAATCACAAAATTTAATAGTGGAAACAATTGTTAGTGGGAAATCTCATGTATAGCTTAATCTTGTCAAAGCTGTCAAGCAGACACGCCTTCCAATCTCTAGATTTGACTGAGGGTTATCTCCTGTTCTGTTTTCCGTCTGCCATTATTTTTAGTTGCCTCTCCTAACATGGAAGAATACATGCCTCCCTCAACCAAAATTCCTTTCCAAAGTGGTAAGGAATATCATGTGTTTTTGAGTTTTCGGGGAGAAGATGTGAGAAAGAATCTGGTGGATCATCTCTATCAAGCTCTCACTGCTGCAAGACTGCATGTCTTTTTAGACACCCACAAATTGGAAAAGCGAGATTGATTTGGTTGAGCTTGGAAAGAGCGATCGAGAGCACTGCCATACACATTCCTATATTTTCTAAAGGTTATGCAGAGTCTACATGGTGTCTCCAACTCACGTTAGATATCCTCTGAAGGACTCCAGTCAATACAGGCAAACATTTCTAAAACATTATGCCAGTTCAGTCTGATACCAAAGAGAAGAGATTGAGGGATGGAAGGATTCCCTTCTACAGATCTGTTCTCACTCAGGGTGGTCCATGGATTTAACTGGAGGGTAAGTAACAGACCTTCCTTCCTCTCTCTCTGCTTGCTTTTCTATACTAGGTGACATATGTGCTTCTATTCAGCCTAGCCATTATTTAATGATAGGGATTTATGCAGTGTCTTTTTTATAAAACAATTAAATTTTATAGATATAAGTATTTTATAATAAGTAAAATATATGTTAATTAGTCGATAGGCTATATTTAATGTGAGATCTGAGTCTGAAATAAGTTTTTGTTGAGTCATCAGATAATAAGTTTCAGCTGTCGTGTTTAATGATAAAAGCATCTAAAATATTAGGTAAAAGTTTCAAAAATCTCATTTATCACATAACAGTCAAATAAATATTGATTTGACAATTGGATAGGAACATTCTATTTCTATTTGCAATGTTTTTTTTGTCAATTTGATCGTAACTTTATTTTTTCATTTGAATTGCTTTATGTTTTCAATTTGTATGCAAATATTTCATAATCAGATAATACTTAATTTAAGGAAAAATCTAGATTTGTCTACCTATATTTCATTCCATTATTTAGCACTTATTAATTGTTTAATCTAGGTAAATGCCACTAGAATTTGCAGCCATGTACAAACACATATTTTCTAAAATATTAATGCACATATAGTTTTCTATTGACATAATCCTTGAACCTCCTTTAGGTACAAGTGCCAGTTATATATTTAAAATATAATTTATTTTTAAGTTAAATATAATTAAAAAGAATCGATTTGTTGAAATTAGTTAAAATTGTTTAGTTAAATTGTCATTGATAAAGGAAAAAGTTAAATTTATTTAACAAGTTTTAGTTAAAACAATATAACAAGGAAAATCATTTCTTTAGAATTAAGAATAACTTAATTCATATTAAAGCACATGAAAGTTGTGGGAATAGATAATTTAGAAGTGCAATTTAAGCTACAAAATTAAATATGATGGAAGAGTTTACCTAGATCTATAATTATGTGAGTGAGTGAATATAACACAACACTAAAATCAGTTGTTCCAATATAAAAATAGGTGATTTGGATATGCCATCTACCTTATACTTTATGCAAGATTATAGCCCTTTTTTTATGTTGAATCTATAGATTGAGGTTATTTTTGCAAGCATGAATTTTTATAATGCACACCAATATGCTCTGGTTTGCAAGATTATCTATTCCTTGCTAGTCACCAAGGATTGGCGGTATTTATAAATATCTTAAGAAGGTTGCTAGATTTCTAGGGGCATGTTCTCCTAGGTCTATACCCTAGAGACACTAGCTTCATGTTCATGCTAAATATTGATAGAAAATAAGAAATAATGCTATAGATGTCCTAGTTGATGATTTTAAAGTAAAAATTATTTATTTTTGAAGAATTTTAGAATCAAGGAAATGTAATTCAAGCACAAAATACTATCAAAAACCTCATTATAGAAAGAATGAAAAGAGCTATCTAAATATGAAATAACAAGATATCAAGATCCACACGAAGTGGATAGAAGTGAGGTGTGAACTCAACTAACATGACACCTAACTAGGCTTAAGTAAGCCAGGTGTAAAACTAAGTGTAAGCCAACACCCCCCCTTAAGCATAGCTTAGGTGGGAATTAAAAAGATGGGTCCCGACTGCAAGGCCATTTTAGGTACCCATGCATATTGCAAAACTCTCAGAAACAGAGAAAGATAGAAAACATAGTGGAAAAAAAACTATTCTCAAAAAAGAGAGAAAGCGAAAGATGTACAAGTGAAAGAAAAAGAAAGATAGAAGGAGGACTAAAGACTACCCAAGAACTACTTCTATCACAAAATTACAAGAGATATTCCCCCCATAGGAGAGAAAGTGAGAGACTTGGAAGCCCCCCATAAGATGTGTTGTAGTGTGCATAGATACTCGGTGAAGTATGCCGAAGAGAATTCATGAACGCTGAAACACATTTCTCCCTTTAGGAAGAAGGTGAACTATAGAAGTGTGCAAATTATGTTCCCATTCTTGATAGGAACATGCAAAAAGAAGCATAAAGGTCTCTGAATTATGCACAAGATCCAAAGACGTAGATGTAGCCCATAATGTCTTCTTAGAATTCTCAATGAGCTCCAAGCCAAAGCTGATGTGTGACAAAGATTCGAGAACAAGGACCACATGGATCATAGATGTATGATGACAGCCAGAACCATAAGAATCTGATACTATCACTATAGAAGCTGATGTAGGAAAGACATGAGAAAGAATATCTGAAGAAGACTTGAATGATGCAACCTCAATGAAGCTGTCATAAAAAAGAAGACAAATGTCCTAAAATGTGTGCTTCCATATCAGCAATGCGAGACTCTACAAAAAGACAAGAAATGTCAATTACGATTGTGTCCCAATCAGTAATGCTAGGAAGGCTAATGTGATCTTGCTGCAAAGAAGTACTCAAAGCTTTCGAAGAAGCAACTATGAAATCTGATGAAGCAACAGTAGGAGGTGGAATTATGACTTCCACTATGTCAACATGACATTCTTCATGACGTGGGATATCATTTGTGACCATTACAAGATCATGTGAGAATGGAGAATCATTTGAGTCTCCATACATCTCCCAAAGTTTGATCCATAAAGCATGTGGACCCTCAATATCCATGATGACAATCAAAGTGTCATGTGGTATATGTAAGCTAATTAATCCAACAATATGATCATTTTTATTAACCCATTTATCCTTCTGAAATTGATTACCAGGTTCAAGGATAAGTCCATACAAATGGGGTAGAATATTGTGATACCTAAGATGTTTTAGGATGCCTTCACACCAAGACTTATAGTTTCACTTGTTTAGATTAATTAAAAGAATGAGTTTTATATCCCATGATAAAAAAATGTGTAATTACCCCCATTGGAACTTTATTTAAGCTCGTTAATTATAAAATGCCATGCATAATCCCCAAAAAATAAAAATAAAACGACACTATATAAATTGAGTGCATATAAAGAATAAAAAAACATAAACAAGCACTTGTAAATCATAGATTTGGCAGATTGAATGCATCTGCATGAGAAGACCATTCAGGTGCAGATCACCAATTTCTCATGCATAAAAATGCAGAGACAATCGACCTTCCAACCAAAAAGAATGGTAGAAAAAATGCAGTAAAGGAGATTTAATGCTATCACAGAGGTAAATGGCACCTGGCAGAGGACTCAAATCCTATAAAAAAAGAATAAATCACGGCTGTCAAAAGCTTGATAGCGCCAGGCCACCAATCAATGATAGTGCCTTTCTTTGCAGATTTTGGATTGGGTTGGCGATGAAATAGCTGCATAAATTTTACTTGAGTTTCCAGTCATGGGTGGACAGAGTCTCCAGTCGTAGGTAAGCAAACAATTTAAAATGCAACCTCTTGCATCATGGATACTAAGATTACGCCTTGGTCTTTAGACACCTTGCAACCTTGCAAATGAAGCCCTCCCAAAATGAAGTAGAGCCTCCAAATTCCATACGACTTATGCAAATTGCGGCAAAGATAGGAGTAAAAAATGATTAGCTTCAAGCCTACAAGACCTATAAAAAAAGACTTTCACAAATGAAAGAATAAAAAATGATTATTCTGTGCTTGACTCACGGGCTCCAAATCACAGAGAAAGGTCAATTCATTTGATGCTAGTCGATTGATGCATTTATTTATGGCCTGAAAGCGAGGGTAGAATTTACTGTGAGTGGATAGGCAGACTCCACAAGCAAATTCGTTTCAACTATAGGCCTCAAATTATCTCCTCAAGGCTCTGATACCATGAAGAATTTCATAATCAAGGAGATGTAATTCAAGCACAAAATACTATCAAAAACTTCATTATAGATTGAATGAAAAGAGCTATCTAAATAGGAAATAACAAGAGATCAAGATCTACAAGATGTGGAAATCAAGATCAAGATCCACACAAAGTGGATATAAGTGAGGTGTGAACTCAACTAACATGACACCTAACTAGGACACCTAACTAGGCTTAAGTAAGCTAGGTGTAAAGCTAAGTGTACACCAACAATTTTAATGAATCATTGAAGGAATTCTCTTAAAAAATGCTCCTTGAATTCTCTAGGAATTCTAATGATTCTAGGATGTGAATTCTAGTCCAAATGTTTGTAGTTAATCACTATTAAATATCAATAACCATATAAAAAATTTAGACATCATAGGTCCAAAATATAGGGGATAATTGTATGGATAATTGATTTTCACCATTACATTTTCCCCCACTTTAACATGAATGAAATCTATGACGATGACACATGCCAAGGTAACTCAGACAACCAACACAGATTCAAATTAAATATTTTACACATTTAAATTTTGTATATGGCATATGTATTCTCCTCACCATGAGTGATGCATCTGATGAACCTCCAAATATAAAAGAAAAAGTTCCAATGGATACCAAATATCAAAATATAATTTGAAGAATAATTACAATTTTTGAAAGTATCTACAAACAAGAAAGTGAGGCGAGTATGCTACAAATTTTTATTGAGAAGAAATTAGTAGGACTTTGAATAAGTATAAATGTGAAAGGACTCACACCATGCCAAAGAATATTGTGACAATATGTAAAGGAACCAAAGGACTCATACCATATGGAATTTTTTTTGAATTTACAAATAAGTGATAATGATCTTCTAACTATGTGATAAAAAGGTTCTAATTATGTAGAAAAAGGACATAATACATTTGGAATGAGTGATGAGGCTCTATGCAATCATAAATTATGATCATAACTGTATAAGTACAATTGTAAAATTATGAAGGAAAATCAAAGATAATATATGGTCTCCCTCCAATTGGTTGTATGCAAAGAATGCAAGGAGAAAATATAATCTTGTATCAAGCACACAAAAATGTAATAAATGTTAGTAATAACATCATGTGACAATCAAATAAGATGTATCGTTTAAGGAGAAAATATAATCTTGTATCAAGCACACAAAAATGTAATAAATGTTAGTAATAACATCATGTGACAATCAAATAAGATGTATCGTTTAAGGAGAAAATATAATCTTGTATCAAGCACACAAAAATGTAATAAATGTTAGTAATAACATCATGTGACAATCAAATAAGATGTATTGTTAAGTGATAAGAAAGAGATAAATATGTGAGAGCATAAAATAATGGGCTATACTTGATGCCCTCAAGGGATAAGGTCACTTTTAGTGCGAAAGATATGGAAATGAATAATACATATAGGCGGAAAGAAAAATAGGTAATGGGATAATGGGATAAAGAATCTAGATAAAGAGACTAAAAACACTTTTAAATGCCATAGTAACACTATACACTATAACAAGTAATGATTAAGATCCACTGAAAGTGTGTCAACCAATCAAAAACATTTAGATTATGATTCTTCAATAGTAATAAAGGATAATTTCAAATAATCTAGATACACTATTAGTCTATAATTCTAAAATCTATTGAAAATAAATTAAATTTTGTTCCTTCCAAAAATATTATACTTTATTCTAAACAATTTGAGTTAACTCAAAATAAAGTAGTCCAATCTTATTATTTTAAATATAATAAACTTAAATTACTTATGGAGATACTAAAATTGCGTGAATTGAAATTAATTCAATCAAAATAAATCAAACTAATTCAAAATAAATTGGACTAATCATATTATTATAAATATACTAAAATTAAATTACTTGTGTAGATATAAAAATATGATATTAAATTTAACTATTTTAATGTGAAATTAAATTATCTTTATATGAATAAATTGAACTTAAATGGATCAATATTATGATTTCAAATTAAATTTCAAATTGATCGAAATTAACAAAGGCTAATAAAAAATATAAATAAAATAAAATAATTTTTAAATAATTATCAAATAAAATAATTCCAAACTATTTTTAATTATTATTATTTTTTCACTATCATTATAATCTTGTTTTGTCATGTGTATCTTTGGTAGACTATTGATGTTGGGTTGTTGATTGTCTGTGTTATAATCTTTTTTCAGCTTTTGTTTGTTTCTATGGGGTTTCTGGTCCCCTCAAAACCTATATGTAAGGGGTTTTTGGTCCCTGCAAAACATGTTGACCGCTAATAAAAAACAACTCCTACTCATGTAAATAATATTTTTTAAAAATATAAAATTATCCTTTTTGAAAATGTTTGCCATAATTAGAGAGTTTTCAACAAACACAATGATTTGAATGTAATGAATGTATTTAGTTTCCCTGTAGAATGAAAGAAGGAGCAACCTTCTTTAATAGGAAAAACAACTTGATCAAGATCCACAAGATGTGGAGATCAAGATTAAGATCTACCCGAAGTGGAAAAGAGTGGAGTCCAAAAATCAACAATCAGGACAACTAACTAGAGAGCTAACTAGGCTTAAGTAAGCCAAGTGTCAATTAATGAGTACACCGACACCCCCCTTTAATAATAGCTTAGGTGGGTAGAATAAATGGGTCCTGACTACAAGCCAAAAGAGGTACCCAAGTACATAGAAAACTCTCTAAGAACTGGAGTAAGATAGAAAACCCAGTGGGAAAACACTATCCTCCAAAAAAAGAGAGAGTGTGTCACCAAAAATTGCATACCTTTGAAGAAAAGGACAATTTTGTGCCCATCTTGGTCTTACTTTAGGTCCTGTTACACCAAATTTCACCCTAAAATAACATTTATAGGCCCCTAATATTGTTAATCTGGACTTAGAGTCCTAATATACACAAGAGATTATTCAACCCCCAACAAAATACATCAAAACACATTCAAAAACCACAGTTCCCACTTAAAAATCCCTTAGTGGGACTAGGTCACCCAAGTGGGTGACCTAGTCCTTTTTATGGATTTTTCATGTTTTAAGTGGAAAAATCAATATTTAACCTAAAATCCCCGATGGGTGTCGGATTCTTAGGTCAAAAATCCAAAACAATTAGGTCACGTTGCTTATATATACTTGTTTTTAGGTCATTTTGCCAACTCTGTTAGCTCATTTTTCACTCTCTCTTGTTGATCCTTCACACTCTACTCCAAAATCAAGTGTAAAAACATATTCCTCAAGAAGATTCATCCCTCACACAACAAAGTTGAAGCTTTTGGATAACAAACCTAGGGATTTTTGCAGGTCTTGGAGCTCACTTCATATTCAAGATCACATTTTAACAAGGTTGGAGATAGATTCCTATGAAGATTCATGGAGAAATCTAGGTTGAAGAGGTGCAACTAGCCACCAAATCATTCCTAAAGACTGGTTTCAAAGTGCCTCCATCTTCTACCATCAACTCATTTGCAAATTTGAGGTTTGCATATCATTTGCATTCCTTCTTACTTTCATTTGTAATGGTGTAAGATTTCTAGGGCTTTAGGGTTCTTACATCATTTCAAATCCTTTTACACACATCTTATTCTAGCACAATAGAATAGGGTTTTGCTTTGTTTATGGTTTTCTTAGCTCTAGACACACTTAGGGTTAGGGTTTTTGCAAGTTCCCATTTCATTTCAAGTTTGAATACAACTAGGGGTTCAACCAAGGAAAACCCCACATTAGAAATACAAATACATTCTATTTTGCAGGTCGTTTTACAGGTTTCAGACAAGATTCCCGCAAAAGAGCAGAATACAGATCTAAGACACCCAAGTCCACTTTCTATATACCAAAAAAGTAGAAAGGGACTAGGTCACCATTACTAGGTCACCCATAATGGTGACCTAGTCCCAACAAGGCTTTCCGATACAAAAAGTTTGAGATTTGGGGACCCATTTGACCAGAATGACCTTTGGAGCAGATTTTCCAGAAAGGGACTATGTCGCCCCTGTTGGTGTAAGTGTCCCAGTCAATTCAAAACCTTGATTTTCCCAAATTCCAGTGACCTCTACAATCTCTACTTCAGCCCTTTTCAATTTCCAGGTGCACTTTTATGTTCTGTTAGGTTAGTTTACTCTTATTGCTTTCATTTCCATTGCATTACACCATGTGTTTTCCAGCAACACAAATGCCATTAGTTTAAGTTAAGTAGTTAAACTTTCATAACACACCTTAGCACATTTGCACATCCCACTCCCTTAGGGTCTCAATCCCCCCCTCTCTCTCTAAAGAAGCACAAGATTTAAGGCTTCCTTGATGAATGAAAAGGGAAATCCCTCTTCCTTCTAGGTGAAAACCCTAGAAAGTGATAGAAGATCTGTTCCTTTGTCATCTCTCTTAAAACCCCTTTGAATTTTGTGGTTTATTTTAGTGAGCCTGCATTTCAACACATTAAGTACTTCTGATTTCCATTACATTTTTATATTAGGAGATTTTTTATTTTACATTGCATTGAATGTTGCATTGTGTAAACAAGCATCCTAGGGTTTTTCATTGTGCATTAGTGAAAAAAATCATAGTTTTCATTTACTTCCTTGCCTCATACATAAAATTTCATATACATATTAGATATCTGCATGTTACCTTTCACAAAAATCTGCATTTTCATTAGAAAATACATTAAAAACTCAAAAAAATTCATACTAGGACTAATTCGCCAGCCTAGGCGATGTAGTCCTAGTAGGCATTTTGCATCAACTTCCTTTCTGCATTTTCTTTCTAGGTTTTGTACTTTCATTTTCTCTCTGTTAATGCTAGGTTTTAGTTTTTTTTTTCTTTGTTATATGTTTTTGCTTAGCTTAAAATGGCATTTTTAAGTAGTATTAAAGAATTACATGTTTCCCTTTCCGCTTTATTTCCTAATTCTTTCAAAGTTGATTCTGTGACACATAAAACTAAAACCATAGACAACTCACATGATGCAACACACACTTATTCACTATAGGAATACTATATCCTTGAAATCCTTTAGTTGTGATGATTTCGATCAGTTGGATGAAGCTCTTCATAGCTTCCTCTCACTCACTTCATCCACTAAGATTGGTGATGATGTAGTTACACCTTCCCCTCCCTTGTCTTTCAAACCTTTTATTAATGATGATATGGGAATGTTGGATGATGTCCTCCAAGACTTCATCTCCCCTACTTCATCCACTATGGTTTGTTGTGATACCCCACCTAACACAAAAGATGTCAATGTCCTCCTACCCAAGTTTACCCTCTACCCTCCTAAGAACGATATCATCGCCCACACACATTATACTCGTAATAACCCACATCCCCAACAACCATCCACCTCCACTTCCTTACCATTACCCAACCCTATCTTATCCACATCTCCTCGCTTCAACTCACAACTCAGGGAGTATGATTTGGTTGAACAACTTAAAAAAACTCCCACCAAAATATCCCTTCCAGATATCCTTAAAAATTCCCCTAACTATTACTCCATGCTTCAAACAACCTTACAACAAATAGTGGTTCCTCTTGGTATGAACACTAATGATGTGTCCCCTCTCCTAACTGATATGAACACAACTAATGTGGATATCACTTTCTTTCAACATGAGCTACCGCCATTAGAGCTCTGCCAACAAAATGATGCCTTTATGATTATAGCCTAGTATGAGTGGATAGATATCAAAAGAACCTTGGTTGATAATGGCTCTACCCTAAATGTGTGCTATACGAAGCTTCTCAATAGGTTACATGTAGACCGATCGCAAATCTAATCCAATTCCTTATCCATTAGAGGATTCGATAATGTTACCAAACAACCCCTTGGTGTTATCACCTTACCCATTACCATCAAAATGGTTACACTGCAGACTCCTATCCACGTCATGCCCTATGATCTTTCTTACAATATTCTCTTGGGATGACCATGGATTGACGAGATGCAAGCGGTATCCTCGACCCTTCATCACAAAATGAAATGTGTCTATAATGATAAAGTCTATCAAATTGACATTGACCCCAAACTTGAGAGTTGTTTACAACTCAAGAAGGGCACATCCAGTCCTCTTCATACCCTCATTCCTACCTCTAATATTTCCCCTTCCACGAAAGACCCACCTAAAGATAAACCCAAGTTTAATTTACTTGGTGACGATTGGGGCTCTTTAGAGTTTACTCCTTCCTTCATGGGTGAGTGTAGTGTAATGCGCAAAGAGGATATTCGAAATGATAAATCCATTGTCTTGTCCATTCACCAAGAGGAACACCCTTCCCCTATCTCTACGTCATCTCTTTTTGAGGACAATGCCACATATACAACAAATTTTGATGAGATAGATTATCAACAAACCCCTAACCCACAATAAATGGAGAGAATTTATGGATGTGGTTATGACCTCCTCAAACAATTCGGTTACAAAGGTCAAGGATGTGGAAAGCATGAACAAGGTATCCGTGTCCCTATTGAGCCAAATATGCAAGGAACTAAAATCGGCCTCAGGTTTTCCTTTTCTAAAGCCACAAAAGCTAATCAAAGACCCTCCCTAAACATCAACACTATATCTGCACATCAAGAACCACCCTTACGCTTAAACACCCTTAATTTCTTGATGTGGATGCTCCTCTCTTCACATATGTTCATGAAGAGGATGACTTAAAACACCTCTTAGGTGCTTCAGATACTCCTTCTCGCTCCAAGAGGCATGTTTCTTGTGCTATGTTGAGTTCCGAGTCCATCGTGGGTGCTATTAATGAACCTCCCCCCAACTTGGAACCATATGATCCTGATGCTCCCAAATCTAATGCACTCCCTTTAGGTGATACCCTCGATCTCCCTATGGATATCGATGAAAAGGACTAAATCATTAAAATTGGGAAGTGTCTAGATGATGAAGAACAAGAGGATCTCGCAACCTTGCTTCATTCCTTTCCTGAACTCTTCGCTTGGACATATTTTGATAAATGTCAGGCATCGATCCTTAGATAGTGACCCATAACATTGTCCTTGCTGATAATGTTAAAATGGTTTTCCAGAAGATTCAAAAAATGAATCCCAAAGTTGCCTTGCATGTTAAGGGAGAACTTGAAAAAATCCTTCACATAGGTTTTATCCATTCAATTGACTATCCTCCCTGGATTTCAAACATTGTTGCCATAGCCAAACCCGATAATCATGTCAGGATATGTAAGGATTTTAGAGACTTGAATAAGGCCTCTTTAAAAGACAATTTTCCCCTTCTTAACATCGATATGATCATGGATTAACTACTGCTAGACATGCTTTGTTATCCTTCATGGATGGATTTTCAAGATACAACCAAATCTTTATTAACCCACAAGATCAATACAAGATGGCTTTTACATCCGCTTGGGGCACATTTTGTTGGGTTATGATGCCTTTTGGTTTAAAGAATGCTGACACTACCTATCAACGAGCAATGACCTTAATCTTCCATGACTACATTCACAAAATCTTGGAAGACTATGTCAATGATATTCTTGCTAAATCCTTAACCCGTCATGATAATGTGCCTATCCTCCATCAAATCTTTGAGCATATGTGCAAATATAACATGCACCTCAACCCAAAAAAGTGTGTCTTTAGGGTAGATAGTGGTAAAATTTTAGGGTTTATCATATCTCATAGAGGCATCGAGGTGGATAGAAAGAAGATTGATGCTATCATCAATATACCACCTCCTCATAACATTTCCCAATTATGTACGTTACAAGGATGGATACAAACCATTCATCATTTTTTCGCTTGCTTAGTCGATCGTACGCTACCCTTTATGCATCTCCTTAAAAAGGATGTTCACTTTGATTGGAATGACGACTATAAACAAGCCTTTAACAATATGAAAGAATATCTCACAACTCCCCTTGTTTTACAACCCACTATAGCTAATCAACCATTCATCCTCTATATCATTGCTTCTGCTCATGCTCTCGCAACATTGTTGGCTCAAAAGGATTCCAATGGTAAAGAGCATTTGGTTTATTACATTAGTCGAATGCTCCTTGATTACGAGACTTGTTACTCTACCAATGAAAAACAATGTCTTACTCTTGTATTCGCTACTAGTAAATTGTAACATTACTTACTAAACACTGAAGTACATGTGATGACAAAGTTTGACCCTTTACACTATCTCTTTACTAAAACAAATCTATCAGGATGCCTTGCTAAATGGGTCATGTTGTTAATAGAGTTCGACCTTAAGTTCATTGCTCAGAAAGTAATCAAAGGTCAAGCCTTAAATAACCATTTAGCTGATGCTCCTTCACCACTAGCATTACCCACCAACAACTCTTTCCCTGATGACAGTGTGTTTACTATAGACTTTCCTACATGGGAGTTTTACTTTGATGGATCCAAGTGTCAAGGTGCTAGAGTTATTTTAGTTCCACCTAGTGGTAAGCCTATTCCCTTATCCAATCGTCTCAATTTCCTATGTACGAATAATAAAACTGAGTATGAAGCTCTACTCGCTAGGTTACATGCTACTCTTTTCTTAAGGGTTAAAAACCTTAAGATCTATGGTGACTCACAATTAATCATTAAATAAATTAATAGTCTCTATCAAACTAAACATGATAAACTCTCACAATACAAGGAGCTGGTTCTTAATCTATTAGACCAATTTGAATCCTTTACCATTGATAACATCCCTCAAAAAAATAATCACCATGCAGATGCAATGGCTAGTGCAACCATTCGTGTCTCTCTTGTTGACCTTGCTGAGAAGATAGTTTTCACCATTCATCCCATAATAAAATCCTCCATCAATGATCAACCCCCTGATATCTGTCCTACCTTTTCCAATCACCCATGTGAATGGTATGATGCCATCTACAACTATTTAAAAGATGACACCATTCCCAAACCCACCACTAAAAATACCCGTCAACACTTCAAAAAGTTAGCCACTAGGTATATTAAATCATCCTTGCAGACACCCTCTATTGAAGATCCTTTGACGAAATCCTCCTGCGATGTCTCAAGGATGCTGAAACCTATCTCACCCTCAAACAAGCCCATGCTGGTACTTGTGGAGGACATTTTGGCAGCAAGACCTTAGTGCAAAAACTCCTGCATATGGGATACTATTGGAAAAAAATGGAAAAATATTGTTATATGTATGTTAAGCAATGTCCTCAATGCTAGGAACATAGTCATTTGATCCACACTCCCACTTCAGAGCTTCGTTCCCAAATACCTATCTGGACTTTCTCTATCTGGGGTTTGGATCTCATTGGAAAAATCTCCCCGCCCTCTTTCACTGGACATACGTTCATTATCACTGCTACCGATTATTTCACCAAATGGGTCATAGTCATTTCCCTTCATTCCACAACTGCTGAGGTGATATGTTATTTCTTATTGGAACACATTATCGCTCGCTTTGGTCTCCCTTCCACATTAGTCTTAGATAATGGTACTCCCTTTAAGAACAACGAGGTGAAGATATTCCTTGAGACTTTCCATAACCAACATCGATTCTCCACACCTTATTACCCTTAGTCTAATGGTCAATCCGAAAGTACTAATAAGATCTTGGAGAAAATCCTTCAGAAGACTGTCAATCAAACCCAAAAGGATTGGCATACACAATTGCAATATGCGCTCTGGGCATATCACATGAGTGTTCATTCTTCCACAAGACATATTCCTTTTAACCTTGTCTATGGTACTGAGGCTATCCTCTCCTTAGAAGTCAAAATCCCCACGTTGCAGATTTCCCTTCAAAGTCTCATTGATAATAACACTTATGCAGAAAAACGTTTGCACCAAATTGAAATGCTTGATGAGTGACACATTAATGCTCTCAAGCACCTTCAAGCTTACGCTAAATAGTTGCAATGCAAACATGATGTAAGTGTCATCCCTTGAACCTTTACCAAGGGTGATTTGGTTTTATATGAAAACCAACACAATGCCACCACCGATTATACCGACAAAGGTAAATTCAGCCCTAATTGGCTTGGTCCCTATGTGATCGATTCCAATTACGAATCTAGTTCCTATACCTTAACCGAGCACGATGGCACTCCCCTTTGCGATCCCATTAATGTCGCGTATTTGTGTCAGTATTATGTCTAATCCCCCTTGGATGGTATGATTTCTAAAGCAGTGTTGATTGCAACTATTGGCTTTTATCCCATGGGCGGTCTCATTTCTTCATTCTCAACACATCATCATGTTGTGTCCCGAACATTAAGGTAATTATTTAATTCATTTCTAAGTAATTACTTTAGCTTTCATAATATTCATCTCGTTCTCCTTTTGTGTGTTGTGTTCATTTAAAATTATAAGTGCATAACATATTTAATCTTAAATCTCACATACATTCTAGACATCAGTTATATTTCCATCACATTCATTCTATTAAATCATGGTGACATTAATTAAATACTAAACTATTTAGTTAATCACATTGCTATTTAACATCCATACACAAATAAATGACATCATCCAAAAGTATAACTGCATCTATATATATATATAAATTTATCAAAAACTCTCTTTTTACATCATCATCATAAAATACGGTGTTAATGAGGACTATGATTACTAGATCCCTCGGGATCTGGTACTTGAGCTGCATCAGCAGTAGGATGTCAAGAGATAGTCATGCATGATCATGATCGTCATCCACTGGCTCTGAGTGCATACTCTAATCTTCCCATCCATTCAAGGGCCAATCGGTGCTCACCTGCTATCTGATCCCTCTCTTCCCATACCTATGATAATTCTCTCTCTAATCTCTCCACCTCTGCTGGAGGTCGGGGTGGCTGCATTTGTGGTGTAGATTCCACTCGGCGCACCTATCCCCTCAGGCTCTCATAGGCTTCCCGCAATCTCGTGAAGGGTCTCAAGGTCTCTGGATCACGCTCCATGATCGGTGGAGGCATGTAGTCAGTATCCATCTCCCCTTCACCGAAGGTCACCGAAACTATCTTTGTAGCTTCCTGCTATAGGAACTCTCACCAACCCTCCATAGGCCCTTAAAAAACAAATAAAAGTCTCATCAGTAATACATCATCATATTATCAATATATATGCAGTAAATCATAAATAAAATACATCTACAAAAATCACGTGTTCTCACCCATATCTCTGGTAGAAGGTGGAAGGTCCACCTCATCCTGTGCTAGGGGCATCGAGGATGTACTGGCCTCTCCTCAGCTATGAATGTTGGTCCCTGCTACTGCTGCTATATGAGATCTTGTCCTGTAAATAGGTGAGATCTCTCCCTGCTCATGTCGATCCTCGACCACAGTATCATCCTCCTCATTCAGAAGTGGATCCTCTCCTCTCTCCCCCCCCTCCTCCTCCTCCTCCTCCTACTCCTGCTCCTCCTCCTTCTCATCCTCACCCTCTCCCTCATGACCATCATAATCTTGATCTGCATCCTCATCAATAATATCTGTAAAAATATTTGTAGCCCTGTACTGTGTCTCCTCGACCCTGTCCTCTCTCTCCCTATCCTCCCCCTAATCTAGCATAGGCTGAGACTCTCCCACTGGCTCATCCATCGAGAATACTGGCCTTTTTCATGAGGCTATCCACCACTCCTCATACTCCCATGTGGCCCCGACATCATTGCATCATCAAACGGTGGCTGGTCCTAATCTGAGTAGTCTGGGTCACTCTTGATGACATCATCTAGTGTGAAGCATGCTATGTCTCCTAGTAGCCATGCACTCTGAACAAACCTCCTAAATGATGATTATGGCTGTGGTGGTATCTGTACCTATCCGAACTGCCTCATCACCCGGGTGATCATAGTAGAATGGCTGCACTATGTGATCGTGTCGTCCAACCAGGAACCTGGTAATCTGTAATCTCCTAAGTTGTCTAGTATAATCTGCCACTAGAGGAAAAGATGGTATGGCCTCCACATTATATCCTCTCCATCTAGTCGGTCAAATCTCACTCTCCAAAAGTGAAGATTGTCGTACTACCATAATCACCGTAGCGGGTACCCAAATGCTCATGGATAGCCCACTATTGTCGGATACGGGAAACCCACTAGTCGTGTACATGTGATATGATCTAGGCACCATACTTGTAAGAGCATGCAATGTACCATGCTATCTAACTCCTGGAACACAAATCGACCAAGATCATAATATACATGTGCTAGAATGCATTGGCCCCAGGCATATACCGTCCGACACTATACCATGCCTCGTATCAAGTGTACTAATCCACCCTCTAGATGTGTTGCGCTTGAGTCTAGAAAAAGGACTAGTGCCACTGTGTGCATCATGATGCGCCTCATCAGGGGTGCTCGTGAATACAATAACATCGCCAACTCAATCCATCCTGCTACTTTGTCATTATGTATGGGACTCCCAAGACAATACTACATGTCTGCTTGTTGCTCTTAGAAAGGTCGTCCCCTCAATAGGCACACACGCTCCACCTAGATAGGGACTCAAAGAATGTGATGGACATCCTCTAGTGTAATAGTCATCTCTCTTGTGGGCAAGTGAAATGTGCAGGTATCTACATTCCAACTCTCGCATAGCGCCATCAGCATGGCATCATGATATCTCATTGGTGGCATCAGATAGGCCCAATAGATCCCTACTGCCTGTAAGTGCCCCATCTCTACTGGTGATAGTGCTAGCACTAGATCTCTAAGAAAACTCAGCTGTCTCCCACCTAATTGTTGTCAAGACTGTGTCGACACATGTACAAATTCTCACAATATGCTATATAAATCATCTATTTTCTTCAATTTTACTCTAATTCATCAAGAAAATGTGCTAATGTTGTCCTAGTGTTATTTTTATATGGCCCTAGACTCCTTAGACCCCTTTTGGAACATTTCACAAAGAAACGAGACACTTCACGAAGAAATGAGACACTTTGCGAAGAAAAGGGACACTTTGCGAACACATGGGACACTTTGCGAAAAAAGGGACACTTTGCTAACTTTTTTTTCCAAGATCCTAATCTACTCTATATAAGCATTAAATTCATACTATAATTTAAAAATCACAAAATAACAGGCTTCAAAATCAACTCACCTCCTGTTGACAGTTGCCGCTCGCCACCTGATCGCGCAAAACATCCAACCTCGCGGGCGTGAAATCTTGTGTGTTGGGCATGCTGTTGCTTTCTTCTTGTCACTCTCTAACAATGAAAAAGGTAAATGAGAAAAAGTAAGTGTATGTTACTCCTTTAGTCATTTTCCTTTTAACTAACTCACTTTTACACATAAGCACATTTGTACCTTTTTCTTTTGATTAAAAACTTTTAGTGCTTTTTCATTCAAATCAACATTTTGGGTGCTAGTGAACTTCATTTTTGATGCTGCTTGTTGCATCAGAATCATATTTCCATGCCCTAAATAATCACTCACCTATCGATATGAGGCATGGTACTTGGAAATGCCCTCCGATACGCCTGCCCTTATTCGACATGGTTAGATGGCTACCTTGATTCCAGCTCCGTAAAGCAACCGAAATCAATGGGGGGCATACATCTACCCTAGAATTTCAACACAAGGAATTAGATAAGAAGATTTTTAGGATTTTTAACAAATTTGTGTTGCAGGATGCAATTCCTAACATTGTGGTTTTACAGATAGCTACACTGGGGGCTTCATTCTCTTGCTCTTTAAATGAGTAGATCCTCTTATAAAAATAAAGGCGCATTGTCTGTTTTAGAGTCCTTTAGCTTACATATGCATGTAGATTCATATGGACGCTAAAGTGGGGGCTAAATGTGTCGCCAAAAATTACATACCTTTGAAGAAAAGGACAATTTTTTGCCCATTTTGGTCTTATTTTCGGTCCTCTTTCACCAAATTTCACCCTAAAACAACATTTATAGGCCCCTAATGTTGTTAATTTGGACTTAGAGGCCTGATATACCTAAGGGATTATTCAACCCCCAAAAAAATACATCAAAACACATTCAAAAATCACAGTTCCCACTTAAAAATCCTTTAGTGGGACTAGGTCACCCAAGTGGGCGACCTAGTCCTTTTTGTGGATTTTTCAAGTTTTAAGCAGAAAAATCAATAATTAACCTAAAATCCCTGATGTGTGTCGGCTTCTTAGGTTCAAATTCCTGACAATTAGGTCATGTTGCTTATATATATACTTGTTTTTAGGTCATTTTACCAACTCTGCTAGCTCATTTTTCAATCTCTCTTGCTGATCTTTCACACTCTACTCCAAAATCAAGAGGCAAAACATCTTCCTCAAGAAGATTCATTCCTCACACAACAAAGTTGAAGCTTTTGGCCATCAAAGCTAGGGCTTTTTGCAGGTCTTGGAGCTCACTTCATATTCAAGATCACATTTTAACAAGGTTGGAGATAGACGCCTATGGAGATTCATGGAGAAATCTAGGTTGAAGAGGGGCAACTAGCCACCAAATCATTCCTAAAGACCGGTTTCAAAGTGCCTCCATCTTCTACCTTCAACTCATTTGCAGATTTGAGGTTTGCATATCATTTGCATTCCTTCTTACATTCATTTGTAATGGTGTAATATTTCTAGGGCTTTAGGGTTTTTACATCATTTCAAATCATTTTTCACACATCTTATTCTAGGACAATAGAATAGGGTTTTGCTTTCTTTTTGGTTTTCTTAGCTCTAGACACATTTAGGGTTAGGGTTTTTGCAAGTTCCCATTTCATTTCAAGTTTGAATATAACTAGGGGTTTGACCAAGGAAAACCCCACATTAGAAATACAAATACATTTTGTTGTGTAGGTCGTTTTACAAGTTTCAGACAAGATTCCCATGGAAGAGCAGAATACAGATCTAAGACACCCAAGTCCTCTTTTTGTTTACCAGAAAAGCAGAAAGAGACTAGCTCACCCATAATGGTGACCTAGTCCCAACAAGGCTTTCCAGTAAAAAATGTTTGAGATTCGGGGACCCATTTGATCAGAATGACCTCCAGAGCAGATTTTCCTGAAAGGGACTAGGTCACCCCTATTGGCATAATTGTCCCAGTTAGCTCAAAACCTTGATTTTTTTGAATTCCAATGACCTCTACAGTCTCTGCTTCAGCCCTCTTCAGTTTCTAGGTGCAATTTTTTGTTCTATTAGGTTAGTTTACTTATATTACTTTCATTTCCATTGCATGAGACCATGTGTTTTCTAGCAACACAAATTCCATTAGTTTAGGTTAAGCAGTTAAACTTTCATAACATACCTCAACACATTTGCACATCCCACTCCCTTAGGGTTTCCATGCCCCTCTCTCTCTAAAGAATCATAAGATTTAAGGCTTCCTTGATGAATGACAATGGAAATCCCTCTTCCTTCTAGGTGAAAACCCTAGAAAGTGATAGAAGATCTGTTCCTTTGTCATCTCTCTTGAAACCCCTTCAAATTTTGTTGTTCAGAGAGAAAAGAAGAGAAGACTAGAAAGCGCTCCCCAAAGATGATCCAACTGCTGATGTAGAACGCACCCCAAGAAGAGCTCGTAGATGAATGAACTTGTTCTCAGTGAAAGGTTTGGTGAAGATGTCGGCAACCTGGTCTAAAGACTGGTAAAATAGTATGTAAATGACCTGACTATGAATGAGCTCTCTAATGTAATGCATGTGAATCTCAATGTGTTTGGTTCGCTGATGCTGAACTAGATTCTTGCATATGTGAATATTAATATGATTGTCACAATGAGTGACTGTTGGTTTCTTGAAAGGAATACCAAACTTTGTAAGAATACCCTGTAGCCAAATAACCTCTATAGTTTCATTAACAACTCCCTTGTACTCTACCTCTATAGACGATAAAGCAATAGTTGATTGCTTCTTACTTGACCAACTGATAGGACCTGAACCAAGTGAGACACTGTAACCAAAAGTAGACTTACAATTCTCTGAATCGCCAGCCCAATCTAAATCTATGTAGCCAACAAGATCAATATTTATACCAACTATGTAGTGAATCCCAAATCCAAGTGACCCCTATAGGTAGTGAAGAATCCTCTTGGCTGCTTTCCTATGCAACTCACGAGGTTCTTGCATAAATCTGGAAACAATGCCTACTGCATATGAAATATTTGGCCTAGTATGAGTCAAGTATATTAGGCTCCCTACAAGTTGGCGATACAAAGTGGCATTAACCAATGGTGAAGTACAACAAGCCTCAAACTTGAGCCCTGATAAGAAAGGAGTTGGAGATGGCTTACAAGAAGTTATGTGAAATCGTGACAACAAATCAAGAGTATACTTGGGTTGTGCAAGAGTGATTCCTAAATTAGATTGTGTAATCTCAATTCCTAGGAAGTAATACAAAATACCCAAGTCAGGAATATCAAATCTGTCATGTAGAGTTGAATTCACTATTGCAATAATAGATGAATAACTTCCTATGATCAAGAGATCATCAACATATAGAACTAGTATCAATCGTGAATCATCCTGATGGAATAAATACACATTAGGATCAAAACGACACCTAGTGAAACCTGAAGCAAGCAAGAAGGAATCCATTTTGACATACCAAGCTCTGGGAGCTTGTTTGAGACCATATAGGGATTTCTTCATCTGCATACTAAGGAAGAATCCTGGATATACCCCTATGGTTTTTCCATGTAGATTTCCTCATCTAGGTCTCCATGTAGAAATGCACTCTTAACATCCATCTGATGTACTTCCCATCCATATGAAGCAACAATAGAAAGTGTGAGTCTAATTGAGGTCATCTTAGCGATAGGTTCAAAGGCTTCAGAGTAATCAATACTTGCAACTTGTGAAAAACCTTTTGCAACTAGTCATGCTTTATACTTATCAATTGACCCATCTTCTCCATACTTAGTTCGATATATCCATTTGCATCGAACTAGCTTTCTTCCCTTAAGAAGTGAAGTCAAATCCAAAGTGTGATTTATAAGTAAGGAATTATATTCCTCATTCATAGCTTTATCCCACTCAAGTATGCCTGATGCTTGTATAAATGTCTATGGATTAGAAATTGAGGCAAGATAGGCATGATGTCCCCCCTGAATATCTGACTCAATGTGTCTATCAATTGTTGAATCCTATGCTCCTAAATTTTCCATATCAAGTGATTGAGAAGGAGGTGAATCTAGTCCAAATATATTAACCTCCAATTGAATCCCTGAACTTGATGAATATGAATCCTCATCACTACCTTCACTGTCATAGCTAGAAGAATCTGAATCAGGATCCTCTTGTGAATGATCTGAATCATCAAGGTGTAGTGAGCCCAAGTTGGAAATGTTAAGTGTAGAGTCATTGGGAGTCTCATCAAAATTAAAACTTCTCTCAATGAACAACTCATGTGTAGTAGGGTGGAGTAGGCGATAACCCTTAACACCATTTGGGTATCCAACAAAAATACAAGGTTTGGATTGAGGATCCATAGCCTTGCGTTGCTCCTTTGGAATGCATGCCATAGCTGGAGACCCCAAAACTCTGAAATGATCAACTGATGGTTTTGTTCCTTGCTAAGTTGCAAAAGGTGTTATGCCTTTCAATTCTTTATGAGGTACCCTATTTTGAATATAACATGCACAATTGATAGCTCCTACCCAAAATTTTGGTTCAAGCTCTTTATGATGAATCATGTTGTTTGCCATTTCCTTTAGTGACCTATTCTTGCATTCTACAACTCCATTTTGTTGGGGAGTGTAAGGAACTATATGCTATAATTCAATCCCCTCTCATGTGCAAAACTTCTCAAACCTATTGTTAACAAATGAATGCCTGCAAGCAAAAGAAATGCCAAAAAATAGAGAAAAGATTTGCACTAAGCAATTTTATCATGCTTGAAATGGATAAATTTATGTCTAATGCACACGACCCATCACATCACTTCCAAATTGAAATATCCACACTTTCCATAGCTTCAACTCCTCATGTCTTTCACCAAAAAACACAGCATCATAGGAAGGAGTCTACGGGCATCTTTTTTCTTCAGCATCGAGCACAACACTTTATATGGCAGTTGAAAACACCATAGTGGCATCAATTTTAGCCAAATCATGTGCCTTTCAAGTGGATGGATGTGTGTGGGATGCTCTGAGCAAATTGTAGATTTTGAGGTGCTTGCTATGCTTATTCGCTTCAGAAATCATGCCTCTTTGCTGTTTGGAAAGTGTTCCTTCTTATGCCAGATTTGAAAGGTAGAAGACAAGCCTTTAATTATCACGCCTAACCTCCCCTTTTGTGTGCTTTCTAGAAAAAGTGGTTTCAAAGCAAGAAGTCGTTCCTTTTGCAAGTTGCACTAGCAATGACAAGGAGAGGAGATGTCTGCATAGATTTTTCTTTCCTGGAGGCTTCCAAATGAGCAGAGAAAAAATTTCATAGCCTGTGCCAGTTCAGAGAAATGAAGACAAAAAAAAAAAAAACAATACATAAAATCACCTTATAGATTTGAAGAAATCCTCCAAGGCTCTGATACCATGAAAATGTCTATCAGAATTAGAGAATTTTCAACAAACACAATGATTTGAATGCAATGAATGTATTCAGTTTCCCTATAGAATGAAAGAAGGAGCAACCTTCTTTAATAGGAAAAACAACTTGATCAAGATCCACAAGATGTGGAGATCAAGATTAAGATCCACCCGAAGTGGAAAAGAGTGGAGTGCAAAACTCAACAATCAGGACAGCTAACTTGACAACTAACTAGACTTAAGTAAGCCAAGTGTGAATTAATGAGTACACCAACACTTTTGTAGTTCCATAAGTGTAGTTTTGAAAGAATATATATTTTAATATTTTAATTATTATTTATATTTTCACTAAAAGTAAGTTATAAGCACAAAATATTAGGTTGATTATGATGTGAGGAAAAATACTAAAAAATATTAAAAAGTTGAGAAAAACATGATGCAGTAGATAAAAGAATCTATATCAAGGTGATTTTTTTATTTTATTTTAGATAAATGTTTAATGTGAAAGTTGATGTCAAATGGAAACAATTGTGTTTTAATACATGCACATTTTATATTTATTTAAATATATATTTATCAACATTGAAAAAAATATATCCATGCACTAAAGTTTCAAGTTATAAATACACACAAAAAAATTGAAGAAAAAAATTACTATTAAAAGATTGACATCTCATGTAACTTCATTTTTTAGCATTTTGTTAGAAATTAAATTTTAGTGTCAATTTATAAAAAACTATTTAAAATAATTTTTTAATTTTTTCAAAAAAGTACAAACATAAAATAATACCAAAAATACACATTTATTAGTTTACATCACTTAAAAATTCAAAGTTACACATATGCCACTTTTTAGTGATTCAATTTTAAAATTTGGATGAGTGTTGGTTGTTTCCTTTATAAAAGTGTGACACAACTTTGTAATTTTACCTTGATGATTTGTTAGATATTGAAACATTTGAAATAAAACCAATCGAAATGAAGTAACAAGATCGAGCGAATCCTCATTTTCATCATACATTATTGACAAAAAAATTATAGAGCCATTGAAAGTTTACCCATATCTCTCACAAAGCTTCTGCCTCCATAATTTTTAAAAGTAAATACAAAAATACATAGAACAGACGTATTAACATTTAAGAAAGCAGTTATAAATGGGTCAAAAGCCCACTAAGGTCAAAAAAGGCATTACCTACTCTATTATGTTAAATCCTTAGGCAGTTCCAAACCCTAATACTTTTTTTTATGTCAAAAGACATATTTTTAGAGTCTCCATTGGTTGGTTGAATATTTTAGATCGTGTGTAAAGTGCAAGTCTACATGTAAGACATGCAAAACACCATTTCCCATTCTTGTTATGGACCTTTGTAGATGATAGAAAGTGTAAAGAATATGAGAATAAGAGTTGAGACCAACATTGATTACAAAACCTAAAGGGAACAAAGAATATTTAGCATAAATAGTGAAGGAAAACATATGAACAATGTAAAACCAAAATTTATAAACCTTACGTCACCCTCCATGAATGAAAATAGACACAATGAATTTTATCATTATGGACACATGGACGTGGAAGCATACTATGGTGGATGAAGCGACCTAGGGTTACGATGGATGAAGTGGCTTTAGATGGTGGTGGATGAAGTAGCCAACTAAATAATATGGTTAAGTTAGTAGTTTTTAGGGATGAGTTAATTAGGGTTAGGTTAGTATAATATTAGTAATATGCAAAAGTTTATTGAGTTATATTTAATTAGGAATAAGACATTATTTAAATAGTTTTAGGATATTTTGATAATGAGAGTAGTTTAAAACTATTCAATTAATAATATTATGTTGTGTAACTTAATAAATTATGTGTTCATAATAAGGAGTCTATGTTATAAATTTGAGTTTTTATGTCCATTATTTTTTTAAGAATATGTTTAATTATTGGTGCAATTGAAATTGACGATGGTGTGTGCTAATTACTATGATGGCTAAGGGGTTCAAAAAAAAATTTAGACAACTTTTATCACAACTTGTATTTGAGACATCAAAATTGATGGTGACAACTACAAACCTTAGGTTTAAGTAGTCAACTAGTTTATGAAGCCACTATAAATTTTTTAGAGTTGTTCAAAATTTACATATAAGATTTTGAAATGCAAGATGTTAGGGTGCACGACTAGTGGGTCCTCTCCTGTACTATAACTTCACCTAAAGATAATGCAATAAAATTTGACTATTTCATTTTTCACATTCATCTTATTTTTCCACCTCAACAAGATAACTTATCCATTCCCACCCACTATTTATTAAACAATGTTTGATAAGAAAGTTAGGAATGATTATAATAGAAAAAATGATTATATTTTGGATAGCTAGTCATAAGATACCACCTAGTCAAAATATGAAAAATAATATTTTATTTTGGATAGCTAGTCATAAGATACCACCTAGTCAAAACATGAAAAATAATATTTAACTAAACAATATCTATCATTTATTTTGTTCCAAGGTAAGAGTACAAAGTTGTGTCACAATTTCAACCAACTTATCAACACAAGTGAATTTAAGTATTTCTAACTAAAAATATATTTTGGTCAAACATATGATCTTGTAAGATTCATTCTAGCTAGGTTAGATATATCCACAACTTTTCCAATGAAAATTGTTGGCTAAATGCATATGTAGAACCACTTTGAGGCCAATTTATCAAAAAAAAGATTTATTTGAACAAATCAATGTTTTAACAATTTCTACTCATGTTGAAATCTCTGGGTTAGTTCCGGTTTTGTTTTTGTTGGTCTTTTGTTGTCCTTTTTATGGTTTTTTGATGCTGGCTGCTGGTCTTTTTTGTTTATATTTTTTTGCAGCCTTTCTTTTTTGGGATTTCCTTTTGGTCAATCTTTTCTTGTTATGTAAACTTTGTGGTTTTGGGTACCTGTAAAACCCGTTTTTTCCTGTTTCAAAAACATTTTAAAAAAATTATAAAAATACCCTTTTGTAGATCCATAAGTCCAGCTTTCAAAAATATATATTTTAATGTTTAAATTATTATTTATATTTTTCTTTTTATTTTTACTAAAAGTAGGTTATCAACACAAAATATTAGGTTGATTACCATGACAAGAAAAATAGTAAAACCAATTAAAAAATTTGAAAAAAATATGATGCACTGGATAGAAGAATCCATATCAAGAGGGTATAATTTTTTTTCTATTTTAGATAAATAGATAATATGAAAGTTGACGTCTGATGGAAACAACAATATTTTAATACACACATTTTAATATTTATTTAAAATATATATTTATCAAAATTTGAAAAAAAAAAATCCATGCACTAAAGTTTCAAGTTATATATACACAAAAAAAATTGAAGGAAAAAAAATAATTACTATATAAAGGTTGATGTCTCATGTGACTTCATTTTTCAGCATTTTTTCAACAACTAAATTATAGTGTCAATTTATAAAAAACCATTTTCAAATTTATCAAAAAAAAACAATACAAACATAAAATATAGTAAAAAAAAAATATTTCATTAGTTTACATCATTTCAAAATTCAAAACATATATGTCACTTTTTAGTGATTCAAGTTTAAAAGTTGGATCGGTTGTTTCCTTTAAAAAGTGTGAAACAAATTTGTGCTTTTAACCTCCATTATCTTTTCAAATTGAGTTTGAGTTATATCTCCACATGCAACAAGCTTCACCTATTTTTTAATATATTCATTATATTTTAAGGCATACTTAACATGAAGACATTGTTCCTTTTTTTCCATCTTATCATTGATTCTCCTCTCCATCTAATATTTTCTTCTCATGAAAGTTGTCATTTATTATTATAGCATCAAATTTTAACTGTAACTTCTTGTCCATACTATTTTTTAACTACAAATATTACACCTATATTTTATAGGAGGTTCATCTTTATTTTCATTCTCCACTAGTTCAATAAATAGGTCCTTTGCCATCCAATCAATTTGAAAATTTCTTGATAAATCCCACTCATACCCTATTTTTCATTTGGCTTTATTTTTCCCTTATATGTAGAATGTTCATTTTTTGGTCGCTTTTGTGGTGGGTTTTATAATAATATTATTACCTCTACCTTGAGAATCCTCTATAGAATTTCCATGTAACTTATTACAATATTCTTTTAAGATATCTCTTTCTTCATAAAAAAATGGTGTAATATTAATGTTGTAGGTTGATCTACTAGTGTTAAATCTCAAAAATTGTCAAAGTACAACATTATGTTTCTAAATTTTGATGAGTGCCCTTTATCAATTCCAAAAATCTGGTTATTACATCTTTCATGAATTGAAAATTGCAAAAAGACGAATTTTTAAGATCACTCTTAAAGACTCAACACTAATCGTTTTAGTATCATCTATACCAATGAAATTATATAAACAAAATCAACAAGAACAATCATAAATGATCCTTGAGGCTTATATATATGATTACTCAATGTTGATATCATATATGTAACAATATAAACCATTTAATAGATAAATAAACAAAATAATTTTCAGATTCATAGAATAATAAAGAAATTATTACTTGTTTCTTGTTGATTGCTAATCCCTATATTTGTCTATTTGAATTTTGTACCCCGTATCAAAATGAAAAAGGTAAAAGAAGGAAAAGATTGAAAAAATAATCTTTTAGAAAGTTAAGGTGAGGGAGTTGGAAAACATAATAAATGTGGACCCATTGGCCATGAGTCTCACTCAATATTGGTAGGTGGTTATTGAACATGATAAAAAATTGACATGACTCAAGTGACGAAGAAAAAATTTAATTAAAATTTCATCATTTAAGGTCATTGTTAAAGACTCAATAGTAATAGTTTTAGTATCATCTATAGCAACAAAACTCTATAAACAAAATCAACAAGAAGAATCATAGATAGTCGAGCCATCTGAATTGCTCCTTAGTACTTATTTTTGTTCTTCTACAATTGTTACTCTAATTTTTTTCTCTATTCCAAAAAGAAATAAATGATCCTTAACACATATATATCACTACTCAATGTTGATATGATATGTAACAACATAAACGAAATAGATAAACAAAAGAAATCTTATATTCATAAAATTAAAAAAATAAAAATTACTTGTTTCTTGTTGACTACTAACATGCCTATTATTATCTATTTGAATTCTACACGACATGTGAAAATTTAAAAAAAAAAAGATAAAAGAAAGGAAAAAATACAAAAAAAATATTTTAGAAAGTTGAGATGAGGGAGAAGAAAAAATTAACAAATGTGGACCCAGTGACTATGACTCTCACTCAATATTGGTAAGTTAATATTGATAGGTAGTTATTGAATGTTATACAAACTTGAAATGATTGGACGATTTTTATTATAATAAATTTCACTATTTAAAATCAATGTTAAAGACTCAACACTAACAATTTTAATATCATCTATAACAATGAAATTATATAAACAAAATCAATAACAAGTAATTTTTTTTGTTCTTCTACAATTTCTCCTTTATTTAAAAAAAAATGGTCACTAAAGTCTATATATCACTACTTAATGTAACCATAAAAATAAAATTGTTAATAAACAAAAAAAATAAAAAATTATCACTTGATTGCTCGCCAACCGCGAATGCCTATAATTGTCTATTTGAATTTGAATTTTCCGCCCAATGTGAAATTGAAAAAACAGTAAAATAAGAGAAATAAAATATGGAAAATGATATTTTATAAAGTTGAGGTGAGAGGGAGAAGAATAAATTATTAAAAGTGGCCCCGCTTGCCGCGACTCTCACTCAATATTGATCGGTGGTCATTGAACATTGACAAAATTCTTACATCACTCGACGATAAAAAGAAAACAAGTGGGTCGTTTGCCGTGACTTCAGAATTTACAGTTTAAAAGTAGATTGGCCTTCGAATCACAAAATTTCATAGTGGAAACAGCTGTTAGTGGTAAATCTATTGTATACACGTACAGCTCGAACTTGTTAAAGCTGTTAAGCAGACACGCTTTCCAATCTCTGGATTTGGCTGAGGGTTATCTCTTGTTCTGTTTCCTGTCTTCCATTGTTTTCAGTTGCCTTTCCTAAGATGGAAGAATACATGCCTCCCTCAAACAAAATTCCTTTCCAAAGCGGTAAGGAATATCACGTGTTTCTGAGTTTCAGGGGAGAAGATGTGAGAAAGACTTTGGTTGATCATCTCTATGAAGCTCTCACTGCTGCCAGACTTCATGTCTTCTTAGACACCCACAAATTGGAAAAGGGAGATCTGATTTGGTTGAGCTTGGAAAGAGCGATCGAGAGCAGTGCCATACGGACTCCTATATTTTCAGAAGGCTATGCAGAGTCTGCATGGTGTCTCAAGGAGGCCGCCGCCATGTTGAGAACCCCAGGCTTCATCATTCTTCTGTTTTATGATGTGGATCCAACTCACATTAGATATCCTCTGAAGGACTGTAGTAAGTACAGGCATGCATTTCTAAAACATTATGCCAGTTCAGTTCGATACCAAAGAGAAGAGATCGAGGGATGGAAGGATGCCCTTCTACAGATCTGTTCTCGCTCAGGGTGGTCCATGGATATAACTGGAGGGTAAGTAACGGACCTTCCTTCCACCCTCTCTGTTTGTTTTTCTATACTAGGTGAGATCTATGCTTCCATTCAGTCTAGCCATTATTTAATGATAGGGATTTATGCAGTGTTCTTTTTATAAAACAATTAAATTTGAAATTTTATAGATATAAGTATTTATAATAAGTGGAATATATGTTAATTAGTTCATAGGTTATATATAATGTGAGATTTGAGCTTGAACAAGTCTTATGTTTGCAAATTACTGTTGAGTTTCAGCTGCGGTTTAATTGTAAAAGCTTCCAAAATCTCATTTATTACATAAAAGCCAAATAAATATTGATTTGCTAACTTGATGGGAGCATCCTATTTCCATTTGCAGTGTTTTTTTGTCAATTTGATGGTAACTTTATTTTTTCAGTTGAATTGTTTTATGTTTTAAATTTGTATGCAAATATTTCAAAATCAGATAATACTTAATTTCTTAAGGAAAAAATCTAGATTTATTTAAGTTTATTTCAAATTCCATTATTTAACACTTATTATTAATTTTTTTATCTAGTCACACGCCACTAGAATTTGTAGTGCATCCATGCACAAACACATACTCTCCTTAGTTTTTGATCAGCATAATCCTTGAACCTCCTTTAGACGCAAGTGCTAGTTATATAGTTAAATTAGAATTTATTTTTAAGTTAAATATAAGTAAAAAAAAAACAGTTTGTTGAAACTAATTAAAATTGTTTAGTTAAATTGTCATTAACAAAGGAAAAGTTAAAGTTATTTAAGCATTTTTAGTTAAACTATTACGACAATGCAAACTAATTCTTAGAGTTAGTCCATATTAAAGCACATGAAAGTTGTGGGAATAGATAATTTAGAACTGCATTTTAAGCTACAAAATTAAATATGATGGAAGAGTTTACCAAGATCTAGAATTAGTGTAAGTGAGTGAATCTAACACACCACTAAAATAAACTTTTCTAGTATAAATGTGAAAGGACTCGCACCAAGCCAAAGGATGTTGTGACAATATGTAAAGGCACCAAAGGACCCATACCATGTGGAAAAGATATTGAATGTACAAAAAATTCTTAATGACTAACTATGTGATAAAAAGGTTTTGATTATGTAGAAGAAGAGACATAATCCATTTGGAAAGAGTGATGAGGATCTATGCAATCTTAAATTATGATCATAAATATCATAAGTGTATAAGTACAATTGTAAAATTATGAAAATAAATCAAAGATAATATATGATCTCCCTCTAATTGGTTGTATGCAAAGGATGTAAGGAAAAAATATAATCTTGTATTTAAAGCACACAAAAATATGATAAATGTTAGTAATAAAATCATGTGACAATCAAATAAGATGTATCGAGTGACAAGAAAGAGATAAACATGTGAGCATAAAATAATGGGCTATACTTGATGCTCTAATGGTGAGGCAAAACAAGCTATAACCTATAAAAATAACTCATATAAGCACAAAAATATGGCAAGTAAGATATGAACATGTTTGTACCAATAGTAAAAGCGCTATAGATAAACATATACACTAGTATACAAAGATGAAGGCATGTGAGACATCCAAGGGATAAGGTCACTTAGTGCAAAAGGGATGGAAATGAATAGTACATATAGGTGGAAAGAGAAATAGATAATGGGATAATGGGCTAAAGAGTTTAGATAGAGATACTAAAAATAATTCTAAATGTAATAATAACACTATACTTCTATAACAAGTAGTAATTAGGATCCATTGAAAGTGTGTGTCAATTAACCAAAAACATTTAGATTATGATTCTTTAATAGTAATAAAGGATAATTTCAAATAATCTAGACACACTATTAGTCTATAATTCTAAAATCTATTCAAAATAATTAAACATTGTTCTTTCCAAAAATATTATACTTTATTCTAAATAATTTGGGTTAACTCAAAATAAAGTACACTAATCTTATTATTTTAAATATGATAAACTTAAACTACTTATGCAGATATTAAAATTATGTGAAATGAAATTAATTCAATCCAAATAAACTAAATTAGTTTAAGATAAATTGAACTAATCATATTATTAAAAAATTAATTAAATTAGATTACATGTTTACATATGATATTAAAATAAACTATTTTAACATGAAATTAAATTAACTCAATGTGAATAAATTGAACTTAACTCAGATAAATTGGATCAATATTCTGATTTCAAATTAATTTATAAATTAATCTAAGACTCTTTAATAAAAAATAAAAATAAAATAACTTTTAAATAATTATTAAATAAATTACTTACTACTATATTTTTAGTTTATTATTATTTTTTAAAATAAATATATATAATATTTATTAATATGTGTAAAATGATTGATAATAATTAATAATGATAAATAGAAGACACAACCTGTAAAAAAATTACATAATTGAATTCTGATAATAATATCATAATTAGTATTTTTGAAATTTCTACTGACCTGTGTTGGTCGTTTGTGAACGTTAATTTGCATCTCTCTAATTGATTATTACTCAATCGGCCATGCGCAGTTTTGAAGCTCAGCTAGTGAAGAGGGTGGTGAATGACGTGATTAAGACATTGGACAAAGTACCATTAGAGGTTGCCAAGCACCCTGTGGGAATGGAAAGCGTCACCAAGGGTCTGATTCACAAATTTAAACTCAATTTAGGAGGAGGTGTGGTTAAAGCTGGATTATGGAGTATCGGTGGTATTGGCAAGACCACACTTGCCAAGGCCCTCTACAACCAAGCTTATACTCTTTTTGATGCTGCTTCCTTTCTATTTAATGTCCGCGCCACTGCTGCAGACAACTTTGGCCTTACAGATTTGCAGAAACAAATTCTTGAAGATTTAACCAACTATGATGGAAATGTGCGGAGTGTTGAGAAAAGCATATCTTTGTTCAGAGATCGTTTGGAACAAAAACGTGTGCTTATTTTAATAGATGTGGATGGCATGGAACAATCAAATGCTTTGGTTGGGGATTGGCTGGCCCCTGGTAGCAGAGTTATTATTACTTCTAGAGACAAGCACATTATTCATGTTGCGGGAGGATCATGTGAATACTTCCATGAGATGAGTGGATTGCAGATAAATGAAGGTCTCCAATTATTTAGTTGACACGCTTTTCTCTTAGCATCTCCAAGTACCACTCACCAGGATCTCTCCAAAAGAATAGTGGAAGCTTGTAAGGGGCATCCTCTTTCACTCGAAGTGATTGGAGCCTTTTTGTATGATAAGCACAATGAGAGAGGTTGCTGGAGGGAAGCTATTGACAACATTACTCTAAACCCAGACATTCATAAAACACTCTACATCAGTTATGGTGCTCTTATAAGTGAAAAGGAAAAAGAAAATACTGGACATCGCTTGCTTCTTCATCGGAGAACACAAAAAATATCCCATTGTTTTCTGGAAAGATTGACCACAAAGGTGTATTTGATATGCATGACCATTTGCGAGATATGGGGCGAACCATCGCTGAAAGGGAAAAAGAGGGATTCCAATAACATCAATTTCTCTCACTTTCGACTCAATGGAGTTAATTTGCAAAGGCTTGAAACGTTGTGCAGACCTGGTCTTCGATATCTTCACTTGAAGAATTTGCTCATTGACGGCATCACAGAAGGCACGCTAGGTATGCTTCCTTCAAGTTTGATATGGTTAAAGTTGGAAGAATGTAGCTTTGTAATACAGGAGCCATTTCAGTACTTCAGTCTTGTGGGCAACATTTTGCACCTGAAGATAATGGAAGTAGACGTAGATATTTCCAACTTTTGTCCAGTGTTCACTTTCTAATATTCTTGGCAACCTGTCACAACTGCAGCATTTAGACTTGAGCGGGTGGAGAAAATTAAATAACCTCCCTGATACCATTGGTAACCTATCACAGCTGCATCATTTACACTTTGGGATGGTGTAGAAAATTAAATAAGCTCTCTGATACTATTGGCAATCTTTCACAGCTGCATCATTTAGACTTGAGAGGACGTAAGAAATTAAATAACCTCCCTGATAATATTGGAAATTTATCACAGCTACAACATTTAAATTTGAGTGAGTGTACAAAATTAAATAGCCTCCCTGATATCATTGGTAATCTATCACACCTACAACATTTAGACTTGCAACGGTGTATAGAATTAAATAACCTGCCTGATACCATAGGCAACCTATTACAGCTGCAACATTTAAACTTAAGAAGGTGTACAAAATTAAATAACCTTCCTGAGGCCATTGGCAATCTATCACAGCTGCAACATTTAAACTTGAGAGGGTGTATAAAATTAAATAACCTCCCTCATACCATTGACAACCTATCACATCTGCAACATTTAAATTTGAGAGGATGTAAAAAATTAAATAACCTCCCTGATACCATTGGCAATCTGTCATTTAGATTTAAGGAGGTGTATAGAATTAAATAATCTCCCTCATACTATTGGCAATCTATCACAGTTGCGATTTGAGAAAATGTAAAAAATTAAATAACCTTCCCGAAACCATTGGCAACCTATCAAAGCTGCAACATTTAGATTTAAGAAAGTGTACAAAACTAAATAACATCTCTACTTTCATTGGCAACCTATCACAGCTGCAACATGTAAACATGGAAGCATTTACAAAATTAAATAACCTCCCTGGTACCCATCGCCTCCAAATAGTGTCAAAGAGAAATTGAAGGTGGGAAAGAGGACCCACAATGAATGAGAACAAGTCTTATTCTTCCCGGCAGTGATTGGAAAAAGAGATTGAGGTGAGGTCGGTGCATGACATATACGTGAGTTATGAGTAGTGTTGCTTTCTTCTTTAGAGTAAGAGAATTAATACACACTTCTTCTCCTTTGGATTTGACGCATTTGTGTTTGGTGATGAGTTTCAGAGATGCGCTCAAGTTTGGAGGTTAAAAGCGAGTACTTCTATGATGATCGATGGTAAGTTCTCTTTTCCATTATTTATTTCTATGGGAGAGTAAATGTTACTATTATTTTCTTTAAGTTTTTTAATTTCTTTTCAATTTATTTATTTGTTGTGTATCTTTATGATTTTAATATTTAAAATAATTTTATATTTCTCATACTTATATCAGTAATGTGGTGATTTTTGTTTTAAAGATAATAAACTTCTTGACATATAGAATGTTTAAAGATTTAAAAATATGTAATTGATGTAGTATAGATATCAAATCAACAAAATAGTTGGATAATAATGATACTAGTTTTAAGAGAGGAGATTGTAATAGGAGATTCTACAAAGTGGCTTTGGACTTGGAGGAGTCTTCATTGCTTACAAAAGGTGTAGTTTTTGTTAAAAATGTATGGGAGTGGCAAAGAGATCCTAAACAAAGTAATGCTTCTACAAATACTCTAAAAATATGTTATAATGAGAAAATTGTAAAAGCTTTGAATAATGAATACTTTAGTTCGATGAATGAGAGCATTTTCTTCTTTGTCATAGCAAAGAGAACTTACCATCTTGGATTTTTTAATTTTCTTATTGGTTGTTAATTGATTATTGTAAACATTTGGTTTGTATGTTAGTATGTGTAGAATGGTTCAAAAAGTAATTTATTTATTTTTCTTAAACTTGCCAATATGTGAAAAAAGAGTTTATTCTCAAAATGACTATATTGATAGGTCTAGTTTGTGTTTATGAATGTGCTCTAATCTACGTAGGGTTTCTTGGGTAATTCATGGTGATTTTGACATGTTTGAAGGTATTGAGGATAAACTAGGACCTGTTTAAAGTTTCTTTGGAAAGGAAATGGACTATCCTTTTAGTCTAATATGAAAAGGAAATTGAATTTGTTTGAACCGATGAGTGGGGGAAAAAGAGACAAATCTAATGTTTGATACTCTTGGTCAAATATGAAAAAGAGAAACATAAGAGTATTTTACATATGATAAATTTTATTTTGATAATAGATTCTTCAAGTTTTCTTCATCAAATGGAAATAATGTGGTGAATGTTTTCCTTAATCACTTTCTAACCATAGTCCTTTGGTCTATTTTTTTGGTTTTCGCTCATCATCTATTTAGTATAAATACCCTTTTGACGGAATTTGCACATTAATTGTTACTTGGTTAAGAGATAATTGTTGTAGTAAAGGTGTTTATAGTTTATGGTATATCTATCATGCTAATAGGGCTACACTATTTTTGTGTTTCCAATTTTTCCAGTTTTATTGATGCTATTTAGAATTTTCTTAGATCCTAAGGTAAATTGCAGGATAATAGGTGGAATGATTTAGAATGATTATGATTCAAGATAGATTGTTTGATGTTGAGTTAAGGCTTCAAAATGATCTTGTTAATGAGGAGATTTACATTGAGGTTGCTAATACAAAGCATTGGCATATATGTGAGAATGTATAGAAAGTTGAAAGGGAGTAAAATTAGATCTAAGGTGAATTGGTTAAAAATTGGTGATAATTGTTCTAATTTTTTCTTATATTACTAGAGGAATAAGTTTGTGAATGATTTTTTTTTGTATAAGTATTGATGGTGTTTTTTTTAAGATGAAGATAAAATTAGGAAAGGTTCTGAAGGTTTTTATAACTATATTTTCTTCTACTAATTCTAATTCTACCATTGATAGGATTAGAATTGTCATTTGGAATATTATTCCTAGGAAAGTAAAAATTGTGGATGATTTGAAACTCAAAAGGAACCATTATTTTTAGAGGAGATCAATTCTACCATATATAATTTTTCTAATGATAATGGTCCTAGGGCTAATGGGTTGTCCAATGACTTTTATAAGTTCAATAAATGTTTTTCTCATTTTTCATATCTTTATAATGAGGCTATTTTAAAGTTGTATCTTTGGGAAAGGAAATTAATAATCATTATAAAATTGTTACCCAAGGAGGTAGATCCTTCTCTCATTGAGAACTTGAGACCTTGTAACATTGTTAAATATGTCTTATATGATATATGATAAAATTTTAGCTACCAAAGTTAATGATATTCTCCTAAATATTATCTCTACTAGTCAAACTAATTTTCTTAAAGGGAGATACATTTTAGAGAGTTTCCTTACTATTTGGGAAGACATGAATTGGGCCAAAAAAATATAGATAAAGTGTGTGCATTACTTTAATAGAATTTGAACAATCTTCTGAAAAGATTAAGTGGTATTTATTATTAATGTCATGAGATATTTTGACTTCATTATAGGGTTTATAGATTTTTATTTTTATTTTTCAAGATTCTCTAGCTCAATTAACTATAAATTGGATCGTAGTATTTTCCTTTTGATTTGCAAAAATATATCAGAAAAATGCATTGTTTTGTACCTTCATTATTTTTCATTATTGTTGAGGCTTTAGATAATGTGTTAAGACATTATTTTCCTTGTCCTCATCTTAAAGCTCTTATTTTTTCATGACAATAAAATTCTCTTACAATTTCAATTTGATAATGATACAACTCAATTTCCTAATCTAGAGAATGATAACCGCAATAAATTTTGCAAGGTTAAATTTATATTGTATTTCTTCTAGATCTAAAAGTATAGTTCATAAGTCAATTATTTTATGTTGGAAAGAACAATCCTCTAATTGGGTTTATAGAGAAGGATGGGAGTGGGGCAGACCTTCTAAATATGTCATATATATGGGTATTCCTTTTGATATTTCACTTTCATTGAGAGTGATATGGTATTGGGTTATGAAAAAAGTGGCAACAAAAATGGGTAAATGAAATTCTAACAATATTTCTATAGATCACAAGTTTTGGAAGTATATTAATAAAAAATATCCATGCTCTATTTTATTATCCTCTACATGGTTTGATTTTTCCTCTCATTTATAAAATATAGAAAAAATATTAGGTCTATTGTTTGGTCTAATGGGAAGGATTGTAGGAGATGATGTGTTATCAATTGGTAGTAGTGTTGTAAACCTAAAGAACTTGGTGGTAGGAGTTTGAAAAATTTATATTCCTAAGGTTTTTTATTGGCTATAAAATTACTCTTGAGAGCTCTGGATGGGTGTGAGTTAAGCATCACATTCATAATGTAGATTTCTTGTATGTATATACTTGATTGGAAGAGAATTTGGGTTGTGGATTTTTCTTTCAGAAACTTTAAATGCCTTATTAGTGGTCTTGTAGTTTAAATTAATTTGGAAGGATTAAGAGTAGGTTCAGTGATTTATGTTGAAGGAAAGTTAATAAGATTAATTTAAATCATTTTATATATCTTTAGGTCCATTTAGTGGTTAGGTAATTCTACATTGAAGTGGTTTGATAAGGGAATCAAAATGTTGGAAAAATTAATATTCTAATTATGGTTTGATCTCTTGGGATTATATTAGGGATAAATATGGTCATAGTTCTCAAAAAAATATTTATTCTATCTTTTGTAGCTATTGGTAATTATTATCTGTAGTGTCGAAAAATGTCATTGGATACATTTTCAAACTGGTTTGGGCCCTCCTTGTGAATTTGAGCTTAATCTTGCCTTGATTTAGTGTTGTAATGTGGTTAACACATTCACATTGGGTCTTGGGCCCTTGTGAACTAATGGATTTAAATGGTACCTTGCTAAAGTGTTGTAAAGTTTTGTGACTCACTTTCACACTTTTCTAAGGTTTTCTTAATTCACTAAACTTAATAAACCTCTTTTTAATCAAAATAAACCTTAATATTACCTTATTTGGAGTGTTGTAACACACTTTTACACTTCTCTACCCTTTTCATTAATAATTGGGCTTTCTTATGCTTTAATTGGTCCTATTTTGCATCCACAAGCCTCATTTATTGCATCTTTTCGAGGATAATCCCGACACCAATCATTAGCCAATCATATTTTAGGTGTTTCTAAATTGTGTGGCCCAGATTTAGTGATTTGGGACTCATTTGATATCTTGGCTGAATGGGTCCCACCTGGATCTTTTGGCCTCAAACCGATTTTCACACATTTCTAACCACTCTTGATTTTTGGTCCCATATATTATGCCTAATGGTACTCATTCACCACCTTGGGTGAATGAGTCGCATGTGGCAAAAAATAAGAGTTAATTCAAATTTCTGGTAGGATTTAATTCTCCTAGATTTGATGTCAGCTTGTAGTGTTGTAGTTTAGAGAATTCTTGCATAATTGAGTATAAATACAAGGTTCTTTCACTCATATTTTCACCTAGAAATCTAAAAAATAATCAAGAGTTCCCAAGAGCATTCAAGGGCAGATTATCAAGCATTTAGAGCATTCTTCAAACACCAATCATCATGTCAAGGATTACATATATCATGTTTTTTATTGTGCTAACAATTGTGATGTAGGGTTTATGATTCAAGCAAGTGTTTCATTCAAGATCAACATCATTCAAGAAAGAGTCAAGAACCACATCTATTACAGCCATCTCATGCATATTTGTAGCACCTTATTGCAAGGGTTTGTGAGTTAGAACATTGTCATTTGTTCATTCATCATTCTCCATTCATATTTGATTTAATTTCAAGGATTGATTTCCAAAATGGGGTTTGACCAAGGAAAATCCCTATCCACTAACCCAACAACATTTTTACCTCTCCTTTGTGTGTGATTTGTAGGTTTAGGTTGCATATTTCTTCAGGCGCAAGATTGGAGAAAAGTTGCAAATCATTCAAAGTTTTCAAAGTTGTGATTAAGCTTTGGAGAACCTTGGAGAAGACCTATAGGTTGCAAATCAAAGATTTAGATCTAAAAACCAATCAGGAAGGACAAAGAAGATAGACAAGAGTAGGACCAACCTTTGAAGTTGTAAAAAAGCCCAACTAAACTGATTTTCCACTTTTGGCGAATGAGTCCCAATCAACAGAAAAAGAAAATTTTCCACTATTCCAAAGCCTCGTCCAACCTTCTCTAGATTCCTAGGTGCACACATTCTATTTTGTAGCTTTTTGTTTCATTTCATTCACTTTTTAGGTCATTTAGTGTTAGTTTGCATTCAATTAGGGTTTTGTATTTCATTGTCTTTTCCAAGTTTAGACTTGGTGGTGAACCCCTCATTAGATCATATTCAACCCCTAGGACAACCCTCTTGTAATATGTCTTTCTCTTTTGCTTTGAGATCTCAAGGGTTTGTTCTTGAGTGAAAGTTAGTGAAAATTTCCCCTTTTAGGCCCTAAACCCCTAAAGGCGGGATAGATCCAATTTTCCACCTTTCAATTACTAATCATGTTGATGTATATTATCACTTTATGCAAAGACTAGTTGATAGCGGTAAGGTTTTTTCATAGAAGGGATAATGTTGTAAATTTGTTTATGAATCCAACAACCACACATAAGTTCTCTTTAAGTAGGAAGGCCATAGGCCTTGAGTGTTGCAACTAATTTTATTTATTTTTCCAATGGATGTATTTGAAATGTATAACTTTAAGTGGTTGAATATGAGAATTAAGATGCAATTTATCTTGTAATCCTATATATTTTATGCATCTCCAAAAAATATTGGAAAGTGTTCTTGAAAACATAAGGTGTAATTGAAAAATATTTTTTTAACTAAGATTTTCTAAGAATCTTGGCATTAGTTTTCATGTGAATTCGTGAAGGAGGTAGAGCACAATGATGGTGGTTGCAATTGACATTGGAATAACTAATTACACTTTCATTATTATCAGTTATAGGATTAAGGAGTGGAGAATATTGTATAATGGATGTCACCCACATGATTTTTCCACTAATAAATAGAGCAATATGCTTGAGGATGTGAGCTGATAGGAGTTATGAAAGAAATTATTTTTTGCATTTACATTTATAATTTTGAGGTCCTATGCATTATGTCAATGTGGTATCCATGAAAAATCCTTTATCAATTTATAATTTTCATAGAAAATCTCTCCAATATTATCATAGAATTTTTGCATGATACAATAGTGTTGGTTTCTATTGTTTCCATAAACAATTCATATTTTTTTCCTCTCTCCATTCTTATATATTTAGGATACGTGATACCACTTTGATAAGATTGTTTCATAGGTAAATATGTGCTACTAAAGTGTCCTAAGAGTGTATAGAGTTTTAGTGTGGAGGATGTATCTCATTCTTGAAGATTAATAAATGCTTGTCCTCTTTCTCACGTGTTTTTTTTCCTAAAAGGGTTTCTCCAAATAAATCCTATGTTGATATGGTTTGTTGATTTTATTCTTATTTTTATTTTATGCAATCATTTATAACTCATATGGTAATTTGTGTCTATATATTTTTTATTCTTTTTGGATTTTCATACGTACTTGTAGAAGAATTTACTATAATATTTTTTCCTTGTTTCTCAACACTCAAATCCCATGCTTAAATTCTAATTCTCAATTATTAATAGGTCAACATTGCCAAAATAGAATGAGTCTCCTTATTTTATGACCACATACCAAAATACATTGCTCTATTTGAACTTATTTCCACCTTTAGCAAAATGCTCTTATGCAACATAAGTTGTTCAAACATCATTTATAACCTTTTCAATCTTCTTTGTAAGTCCCACTACAAGCTCATGCACATCTTACATCATAGATGCTTTTACAACACATTATATGCAATAAACAATTCCACATCAAGTGAGACACCTATCTTTCATGAGGGTACATTAAAATACATAATAAATAATAAATACAAATATTAAGAATTCAAAGTTATATAGCACATATTTCTAACATTAAGCTCTATTCAAGACCAATAAGTCCAACTTAACTCCTACTTGAACAATCTTCAAGGAATTCTAAGAATATAGACACTAAGAGTTAGCTTGAGTGCGTTTATAATGAAATCAAATTGTCACAAATTCTAAAACATAATATTTTCAACTCTCATCTCACCTCTACACAAAATTCTACATTTCAATTATTCTATTTAAGATTCACATCATGCATTAATGTTCCATAAAATTAATATAAAAAAATATTCATCAAAATCATTTAGTACCCTTCACACCTAACATTGAACTCTCACAAATAAAATTTGTATAATAATAGAATATGTATAAAATTATTTGAAACGTTGAATGATTATTAAAGACTATCTAGGGCTAAAAGGAAACCCAACCTGAATTCCTTTTTGTAGAGGGAGAGGGAATTTTGGTCCAGGTTTACAAGCGTTTGAGGAACAAGAGTCGACTTGAGTCAAGTCAAAAGGCAACTTGACTTGAGCTTGAGAATCTCAAGTCAATTTGGCCACATTCATGGTCCAGTCAACTCATTGTTGGCGAGCAACACCTACAATACTTTCAATTAAAATGAAGCGACCGTAGTGTATTTGTTTAGATGATTTTTACTGTTCTGTAGGCGGTTTTCTTAAAAGCTTGGACCGTTTCACACTTGAATTGCGTTGGTATTCACTTGGGTTTTACGTTCTTTAGTGGTTACACGTTTCCAATATGGCATCTGTGACTACGCCATCTTTTTCTGTTGTTAGTGGGATTTAACATGCAGTCTTCAGAATGTAGAAAAAACACTCAAAAGAAAATAGCTCAAGAAGAAGCAGAAATCACACGTAAGGGTGGGTGAAGATGAGTCGAATAATGAGGAGCAACACATGGACTATGTGTATGCGAAGATTCACTACTACCCATCTAAGGGTTTGGAGTGATGCTACTGTTTTCCACAACAGATTTGCACATACATTTTCAAAGGGAGACAAAGAAGTTACTCAGAGCTCAGATTCGGGTATTTTATAGTCATGTAGATACAATTGATTATCTTATTTTATAATGTTGTTTATTTTCTTTTCTAAGGCCACTCATTTGATTTTATCTGCAACCTCTCAGAAGATGTCAACCTGCTGGAGAAAGCAAAAAAAGAGTTTCAGAAGAGATCAAATGGAGCTGTCATCAGAGGAGAAGGCCAAATCTTTTCAATTGTAAATATTGATGCCCTGATATAATATGTCATGCTGTAGTGGTCTCTTGATCCAGTTATTGTATTGTAGAATCAGGCCTTTGTTAATGATTATTGGAGCCAATGGTTTAAGTTAATATTTTTCAATTTTAAAATGTTGAATATGTATTCTAAATCTTTGGGTCGGTGTTTGTGATTCAGGGTGCTGTTAAAGCTGGAAAACCTCCAGGCAGTACAGGCCCAAATAAAGGAAGTGGTCCAAAGCATAATCAGTAACCGCATTTTGGTATACAAGAGGAGCATAAAGCAAAGAGGAGATGTATGAAAAATTTATCCATAGATTAGGGTAGTGAAAGTATTGTGTTTTGATTGCCCTTGTATTGGCACTTAGCTAATGGAAAACAAACTTGTATTCATTGCTTTCTTCATTTGTGTGACATGTTTTTCATTACCATATGTGGTAAAAGACCAAGATATTAATATGAAAATATTGCCACAATATGTTTTGAAGTCTAGGACAAGAGAACAGAACTATTATTGTTGTACATTATAAGCTAAATGCTTGTGAAAAGGGCTTCCATTCTCTTAGGAAGCAGATAATCCTATCATAAAATGAAGTATATCAGTCCTGTAGTATTTCATTAAATATTTTTATAGTGACAAAAAAACATTGAGGTTAATTTATGATTTTTGTTTTCAAATGGATTTTTGGTACATTTTTATTTAAATATTATTTAAAAATTATTATTTACATTAAAAAATATTTTTAAATTGGTTTTACTGTTAATAATAAAAAATAATATGTAATTTATGAAATAAATTCATTTGATAGAATAAATAAATTACTTTAGTTTATCATTAGAACATATTTTATTGATATCCTAATTGTCAAATGATGTGGAGACTGTTTACTAAGTGTTGAAGCTTAATGTTTTAACTTCAATTGTATGGTAGAAAGATAGATAAATCCATTTACTCTACCATGGGTATCAATGGATTTATTAAAAAATATAAACTATAAAAAGGTAGTTTCGATATATTTAAAACTTTTAAAAGCAATAAAATGTGTTATCGGATGATTCATAAACTATACAAATAATTCATAGACCAAACACTACATATTAATGTTTTGTTTTTCAAATTCATTTCATGTAGTGCTTGGATGATTGGATTAGTTGTATATGTGCCCTTTCTTTACCATGGATATCAATGGATTTATTCAAAAACATAAACTATAAAAGGTAGTTTTCGTATATTTTAATACTTGTAAAAGCAATAAAATGTGTTATTGGATGATTCATAGGCACATATACAAATAATGCAAACCAAACACTGCACACTAATATTTTATTTTTTAAATTCATTTAATGTAGTGTTTGGATGATTGGATTATTTATATATGTGCCTATTAACTATTAAATAACATATGTAGTTGCTTTTACTAGTTTATAACAATCTCATGAGTTTAATAATTTAAAAAAATTTGATGAATATTTTTTACAAAAGTGACTTTTAATGTATTGTAATTTATCAGTATCAATAATCAGCATAAAAATATTAAATAAATATATTTAGAAAATGTCAAGAGATATCAATTTGGAGCTCTTTTATTTTAGTTTGAAACTATCTTATTTATGTTAATACATTTTTTATTTTGGAAATATTAAATGTTTTTGATAAAGGAAAAATAGGTTTTAAGAGGGACCTTGAAACCCTTTACATCGAAATTGGGCTACAATAGATAACACAAAGACAACAAGCAACCCCCAAAAAACCAATTTAGCTGTTAAAGATATTACAATGACAAACAAACAACTAAACCATCAACAAAAACACAACCAAAACAAACCATAGCTAACAAGCTATTGTAAATTATCTAAGATATTGACAGCCTCTAAATTCTTAGAGATCACATTCTCATGCATCCCCACCACTTTTTCAAGATCTTGGATAGGAATAGAAACCCTCTTCTTGGTCTTACTTCCGGTACACACACATGACCCCTCATCCATGCATTTTTCCATCAAAGTATTCTACCCTTTACCAATGAGCTCCTACACATTCTCACCGAGATCCAAAGGTTTTCCCAATAACTTGCAAGATTTTTCATTCGATAAGGTAAGGCCCTGAGCACTAGAATGGAGTGACTGATTACTAACTTCTATAACCTTACTCAAATCATCATAGATTTTGTTAACTTTTTCCTCCATAGAAACCAACATGTCCTCATGATCCCTATCCAATTTAGCAACATCAATCTCCACCTTATCGAGGACATTGTTCATTATTTTAACCTTGCTCCAAATATCCCACTCCCTGTTGTTAAAATTAACTAGAATAACATTGAGATTATGCATTTCATTCATCTTTATGTTAAATTCTTTTACCTTTGAGAGAATCCATTTGAATAGAGAGGAAATTATTCATTCCATCCCCGACCATTCTCATCACAACATCAAAATTAATCTTTTCCCAACTTAGAGGCTCTTTAGTCAGGTTAGCTAAACATTTAGGTTGGTCTATTGACACGTTGTCTTTACCCTTTGAAGCTCTAGTGTCAGGAAAATCCTCCAAATCAACCACTTCCACATCCACCTGTTTCTTCTTATAATCTTCAATGGGTTTAGCCAACAACTCCAACTTACCTTTCCTATCATGGGCACCATCCTGATCATTACCCCAACCAATAGGGATAGTAGACTCTGAATTGTTAGGGGAAATCTCCTCCACACATCATCACCTTCCCCTACCTTACCTTTGACCTTCCCACACAACATCTTACCCTCCTTTGGATTCCCCGTCTTCCCTTTAGCCACAATTTTAATAGCCTCCTTCATGTCAACATCCATGTTTAACCCATCGAACCTTGAATGTTCCACCTCAGACTTTTGAATATTCTTCTCATTCTTTCCACTAGAACTAGTCCCAATCTGATTGGGGGAATTAACCTTAACACCTTTATCACCATCCCCCAAATTTCTTTTACCTTTCCCACTTTCAAGCTTGGCCTCCTTTAGAATTCCTTTCTTCCCCTTAGCAACATTATTTACACTAGAAGAAACAACTTCCTTCACCACAACATCTATATTATACCCATTCGAGCACGAGAGGGAAGCCTCATGCTTAGTGTCCTTCTCAAGCTTCATATCTCCATCTTTCGAAGACTCAATTTCCTTAGAATCATCCACTTTATGATCCCCATCTCATTCCTTAGCAAAATTTCCCATGTCATAACCAGGGAAGAACCTCTTACCTTTCCCACCATTGTAAATGTTAGAAATTTCTGGAATAAATTTAGCTTTCACATGTTCCATGATAAGGAGCATAAGCCTCTCATATAAAATAGCTTTATTTGGGTTTGTTCTATTATCCTCAATAAGGGTTTCCATCAAAATAAGAAAATAGTAGGGAAAATAAACCAACCTATTGTGCCTAAAGTGATTCAACAACATGAGATGATACCCATAGATGGTAGAAAACCTACCATCTAGGGTAAAATAATTAAAAAATTATGATATTAAGGGTATGATCCTTTGGTTGTTGGCTCTATAAGAAAGAAGCCCCACCATTTCACCAAAGGGTCTCCCCTTAACACGAAGGAAATCAGTCTCAATTGTTGACGCAGTAGGAAAAGAACCTATGGGGTTTAAACCTTGGTTGTCGGCCCTACAGGAAAGAAGCCCCACCACTTCACCAAAGGGTATCCCCGATTTGGAAATATTAAATGTTAATATTGTTGAAAATTGGAATAAAAATTTATAGTGAAAATATGTAGATAATTTTATGCATCCAAATAAATAAATAGCAATAAATCATAGATGAAAATAGATTACAATATAAATGAAAACCATAACTCAATAATTATGTGGAGGAACCCTTATGGGAAAATATTCACACCCAAAGAGATCGAAGACTTGTATTAATCCTTCAAATGAGTTACATCAATATAACTTCTCTCTCTAAATCACTACAACACTTCATGGCTTCAACAACCTACAAATTAACTTGTTTTCCATTCAAATAAAACACTAAATATATAGGCATGAGAGGAAACACGAATCAAGAATGGTTTCTAAAACCATTTAGGCATAAATCACAAAAATAAGAAATTTCCTCTTCCTACTTGCACGATTTTATCCATTTTTAGCAATGTTCTCATGCAAACTAATTTTTTTTCCTTATCTTCTTCAAGTTCACATGCAACTTCCCCCTTTTTCACTCTTTCTAATTTGACAATTAAAAAACACTTTGCAAGTTATCATGATTGCATTTAGCAACTTTTATGACACCTTAAAGATAATTAAATTCTTTCAATTAATAAATAAAAAACAAAGAAAGGTTGAGATATTTTCTGAACATTCCCCCACCTGTCAAACATCTTGCAAAAAGAATAAAGGAAAACTGAACATATCATGCTTTAGAAGAAGTAAGGCCCATGGCCTCTCTACACCAACTAATTTTTTTTGTTCTCACTAGTTTAGTAATCTAGAATGTGCAACATTCTCTAAAGTGTCTACTTTCTATAACATGACTTTACCACTCTCAATCATTTCCTAAACAAAGTGATATTGAATATATATTTGCTTCATATGGGCATGATACATTGGGGTTTTAGCCAAATAAATAACACTTTGATTATCACATCTAATTCTTACTTGTTTACATTGAAAGCCAATACCTAAAAATAATCTTTCTAACCACATTGTCTCATCACAAGCACGTGTCACAACCATGCAATCTACTTCTATGGCGGACAATGCAATTATAATTTATCTTTTCCTCATTCAACTATCTTCTCCTCCAAATAAACTAAACACATAGCCACTTGTGGACCTTCTGCAATCTAGATCACTTGTAAATTTTGAATCAACAAAGTCATTCAAATAAATCACCCTAATCATATCATAAGATCCATGATAAAAATGCAATAGTGATAAGTCCAACATAAATATCTAAAAACCATTTTCATATAGGCCCAATTCTCTTTACTAGGATTTTCCATAAATCTACTAAGAACTCTCATTGCTTGGTCAATATCAGGCTTATACAAATCATATCATACATAAGGCTTCCTAAAACACTATCATATGGAAATTTATACATCTCTTCAAGTTCATCATCTATTTTAGGAAATTTTTCTAGAGATAGCCTAGTTCCAACTAGAAAAGGAATATTAACTAGTTTATAATCATGCATGTCAAAGCAGTAAAAAATAGTGTTAATATAATTCTTTTGATTTAATCATAATTTTTGTTAACTTGGTCCCTGTTGATTTATATACCCAAGATATATTATACAGCCCCTAAATCTTTCATATCAAATGTATTAGATAACTGACTCATAAAAAATCCCTAATCGGGTATGTGCAGGATCATCATGGAAAAAACAGGTCCTTATGTGGCAATAAAACTCAGAAAATCAGAGTTAGGCAACTTGACGTAAAAAATTGAATAAGTTATCTATATTATTTCAAAAACATGTAAAAATAGAATCTGTAGCAAATTGAATGTAGTTTCTAAACTACTAGACCTTTATTTAAAAAAAAACCTTCTATTTGGTCAAAATTTGAAATTTCAATGCAATAGTACTTAAATTTCAAGGTAAAAATAAGAAGTAGGTGTCTGTTTGACCACCCTAACCACAATAAAATGATAATATATTTTTATAATATTTTAGATATAAGTAGAGGGCTCATGTCCTGAAGTGATGCATATTTTTTTATAATTTGTTTCCAAGTAAATAATTAATTATGATTTTTTTATTACAACTTTTGAAAAATATAGAAACTCATCTGTCTAACCACCTTAACTTGGTCAAAAATTCATGAAATTCAATTTTTTTTTATAATCCAATACTATGTGAAGCATAGAATGCGACACATGTTTTTGATTCAAAAAATGTGATACCATTTGAAAGTTATAGATTTTTTTCAATCAGCCTATCAATCGGGACTTTTTTCGTAATTCAAATAGAAAATGAATAATAATTATTTATTAAATTCAAAGTAAAGCATAATTTATATGGGTGGAAAGATGATAATCTCCTTTAAAAACCCTTTTCGTTTCATCAATTTTGGGTTTAAAAAAAGTCATCAGCCACATGGGTCATCATATCACTTACATATCGCCACTTTTTGGCCCATCATGATCCTACACATACCCAATCATTCCCTTATCATTTCTAATAAATAACATATCATCAATATATAGGCAATGAATAGTAATCAATCATCAATTAATTTAAAATAAACAAAATGATCTTTTCACTTCTAGTAAATTCATAATTCAATGCAAAATCATTAAATTCAAGATATGAAATTCTTGGTGACCGCTTCAAACTGTGCCAATATATCTTTAACCTACAAAATAAGTGTTCTTGTCCCTTCACAATAAAATTATCAGATTGTTTCAATAATATTTCTTCATGAAGGTCCCCATGTAAGAAAGTTGTTTTATCATCTATTTACTCTACTTAGATGAATCAAAAGTAGCAACAATAGATAAAAGGAATCTAATGGAGGTTAGTTTAGTTATAGGAGAAAAAATATCACCAAAATCCTCTCCCTCAACTTGGGAGTAACCTTTTTCAACTAATTGGGCCTTTTATCATTCCAACTTACCATCTGCTTTAAATTTATTTTTAAATACCCATTTGTATCTATATATGAGCGAATTTGCACCCCTAATGAAAATTCCCCTTTCACCCCTCTCCACTTTAAAAACCAAAGGCGGAGGCTTAATTCCACATAAGCCCATTGTTCCCATTCCACTTGGTGCCCATTTTGAGTGTTGATAGAGGTGTTTCTGTTGGGGACACCCGTGCTGTGCACAGATGTCTATGTGACGTGCTTACATCCCTATAAGATTCATGCGGTTGGAGTCTGGAGAGACATAACACTTCCTATTGGAAGTCTAATTGTAACACCTCTTTTTGGCTGACCGACCTAAATATGGTTGTTTCTTCATCTCCCTTCTTCATATTCTTCATTCCTTCATCCATTTTCATCTCTAGATCTCTAGATGAAGCTTACACAATCTCTTCACCATTCATTCACTCATCCTCAAGCATTACAACAACATTTTACACTCCATAGCAGCAATCTCTTCACTCCATCACTTCAATAAAGCAAGTGTAGGAAAACTCCATTGCAGCAGAGGCTTGAGTTCCTCTCATTTTCTCCCCCACTAGCCTTGAGAACTTTGGGCAGAGGTGGTAAGCTCCTCGCTCATCTTCTCTATTACTTGGTCGAGTTAGCACATTACTATTTTGTAGTGTTTTGTGTAATTTGCTTGTATTTCCTTCTTTATCGCTTTATTTCTATATCGTGGAAAACTTGGCTATATGTGGAGGTGGAAACACTAAAATAGGGTCTGATTAAGTCAGGCCCCTAAACAACCCCAAAAATTTTCCCTCTTCTGTGTGTAGGTGGAGATAGCTTGGAGCGAGTTGGCGAACAGGTTATTGTGTGAGATCATCTACGTCACCCTTGCGGTAATATACTTCCTTTATCACATTTGTCTCTATGTTTTGTATTTCATAGTGTCATTCTGCACCTTTAGAAACTCTTAACTAGGTTGTTTCGTAGTGGTCACACCTTGTCTCCTTGGTTTTCTGGCCGTATGGACGCTAGCGCACCTGAGAGATGCCAGCAGCCCACGCTGTCATCCCAGAACCATGCTTCTATCTTTTGATAGAGAGCTATCCGAGATAGAGAGTCGACCTTAAAAACTGACTCACCTAGTGTCTTTTCAACTCTCGAGTTTGCAGAGTGGTTGAAGGACCCCACAGTCATCATCATTCTCATCTTACCTATCCTAACATTCCTTTAAATTGAGGTAAGTTAGGGTATCCATACTGATCTCGGCCTTTCATGACCTAGGGCCTTGCAGTGGTTGGTATACCTCTCTTACATTTTTGGTCAATCCAATGTAAACAAATGTCTACTCATTTGTCAGTGTTTTGAGCTTCTCCTCTTATACCCTTTGATCGATTGTACTCCTAAGTGTTGTGAATGTTTATGAGCATCACAACCCAGTCCACAACCTCTGGGTATATTGTTAGGAGAATTCTATGACACCTTCCGATGGAAAAGATGAAGGTATCTTCTAGGTACACTACAGGCCTTTTCGCTAGTTCTACGGTTGGTGTTTCTACGCATGAGCAGGTGACATGAGGTGATTCTAGATTCTTCAATGAAACTGATCACATCCCTACCCCTCCTATGTCACCTACATCATATTCCATAGATGATCATGAAGCTATCCACATCCCTTCCGAATATGTCGCTAGTCTAAGCAAGGGGTTGGGTGCCTTGGAAAATCACCTAGAGAAAAACTTGAAGTTGGCTAGGGCTCCTAAAGTTATTAGCAAGATAAGATACATGGGATGATAAGATCGAATAGGTATAGAACTTTTGGCTAGTCTCAATGGTCTGGTTAAAGCATGTGCCCCCTCAAACCATAGTAACATGATGCGAGGTGGCCCCTTCAAAGAACACAAGAGATAGCTGGAACTATCGATGCCTCCCACATCTGTGTACATGGCCAACATGGTCCCTTAAGTTATTGTGCCCATTACTCCTGAAAGTTCTGAAACTATTAGAGTAAACAAAAACCCTTTGGTTTTTCACTTCACCCCTTCTCTCACCTCCAGAGGTGGAGGATTTGGTGAGATGATTGGTGGAGACTTTGGTAGTGGAGGAGGCACTGGCAAGAATGGTTCTGGCAGAGGTCATGGTGGTGGCTTTGGAAATGGCAGTGGCTCTAGTGGAGGTCACATCAGTGGTGGTGGCATCGGTAGCGGCTCCAGCGGTAGTCACAATGATAGTTTTGGCCGTGGCTCTAGTAGCGGTTCCACTAGTTCTATATCTTCTAATGAACCTATTCTGAACACCCTTCTTCAGAATATGGAAAACTGTAGAACTAGCTAGCAAACCTTTTCCAAGCTTCTGCCTAGCCTGTCTTCCAGCACTTCTTCCAACATAGCCCATTTGTGGTAGCAATTCTAAACACTCCTTTCATGGAAGGGATGGAGATTCCTAAATTTGAGAAATACGATGGCAAAAGGGACCAAAAAACATATGTGTCCATATTTAACTCCTTATGTATAGACTTCTTCCATCATGATGTGTTGATGGCAAAAATGTTCCCTCGATCCCTCAAAGATACAATACTCGAATGGTACTATTGCTTGCCTGACAATTCCATCTTTACATTCGATCAACTTGTGAACCAGTTCCTACGACAATTCCAAGCCAACATTAGACCTAAGTTTACCTTCTTTGACCTTGTTCGATGTAAACAAGGGGATAATGAGAACATTATCTACTTTATAGCATGATATCAAACGCTCTTTTCACAAATCTCATACCCATTACCTGACTCCTGTGCCTAGAAGGTGTTCATACGGAACTTACAAAGGCCTTGGCAAGAGAAGTTCACCCTTATGAAATAACCTTCTTTCACACATTTGTGTGTGGCCTTACGGGAGTATCAAAAAATAGTGGTTCAGTTTGGGGGACCTTCCTCATGCTCCTGTCCTGAAGGGAAGTCCATTTTATAAATCTCTAGAAATCGAAAGGCTGTTGTGAATTTAGTATCTGCTAAGGATAAAAATGGCCTCAAACATGATCAAAATTTTACAAAGTTATCAGAATCTTATTCCTCCATCTTACACAAGCTATTGAAGGATAAGATCATTAACTTACCAACTCTAAAACTAGTTAGGGAACCATATCCTAGTTGGTATGAAGAAAATACCTATTGTCAATACCATCGAGTTAATGGACATGATACTGAATGTTGCATGCACCCGTGTCATGAGATATAGGATCACATCAAGAATGGTACTTTCATCTTGATGGAAGTAAATAAATTACGAACAAATCAGTGGTGAAAGCTAATAGTGAATTGCAAATATACATGGACCTGTTCCCATCACACTTTGCTAACATGATTATTGATCCCTCTGATTGTGTTTCCCAGCCTGAAGCCTACGTTAACATGGTTACTATTACTCCCCCTCCTCATCTTGTGACCAGTATGCCTGATATAAAATTCACTTCGCAAGATGTACCAACAAATGACAAACCTTCTCTGCTCTTCATTCTCGCTCACCTCAATGGAAACATTGTGATAGGGGTCTTAGTCAACCCCATGAGTAGAGTGAATTTCATCACAAAACAGACTCTATTATTGAACCCCCTACAAAAATAGGAATATAAAAAATAAGGCCCATCATCTGTATGCATGATGATCTTGCCCTTAAACCCTATGGGTCAATAATGCTATCCATCTTTGTTGGACCTAGTAACGTAGATACGATTTTCAATGTTATTCCTGAGTCAAACCTATTCAGAGTGAAGTTAGGTATACCTTGGTTAAGTACCATGAATGGGATCACCTCTATAATTCATGTGTTAATTTTTCCCATGAGGGTGTCATGCACGTGGTATATGACATTGGATACCAACTTGTGGTATCTCATGGGGGATATTCATTGGATCACTTTTGGCCCACCCTGGTCAGTTTACTCCCTTCGAGAACGAACCTAATTTATAAGAACTACGTGAAGTATAAGACTAGGGGCAAGGGAAAGCCGAAGTTGACTCTTCCTATAGTAGAGAATCCAACTACCTCCTCCTCTCGAGAGGGAAAGGAGAAGCTCACTCCTTCTTGAGCTAACTCGTCTACTCCCCTTTCTTGGGAGGAGTATTGGATGAATAAGCCTAGACTTCACCCTCTGAGTTCGATGATGTCTACTTGGTGTAGACCCAAGATTAGGATGTCAGATCTCCCTAACGGATCCATTGGACCTTGGTACTATTTATATGGTAGAAAAAAAGGCTCACGAAGAGAATTTTCTCTGCGGCCTCCTACCATCCTTGCTCCTTAAGAAGTGAACATGAAATGGCCCTTCATAGAGGCTCTAGAATCGATTCCCCCTGCCATTTTTGAACCTGCTCTTCCTACTCCCATCTAGGAGTTTGTCCCTCTGCTAGAAATAGCTGTGGAGGACACTCCCATGGCTGAGCAGGAGCCCTCCATTCCTTCACAACCTCCAGCTTTTAGTTCAAAGATTCATAGAAACTGCTTTGCATGCGAGCGCAAGCGTCGATGAAAGGCTCTTCTGGCTGAGCAAGTTGCCTTACATAAGAAAGAAGAAGAGACAACCAATCCTATATCAGGACCTCCTATCGTGTATTCCTCTATGTTCCCTTTTGTGTCTATCTAACATCTTTGTATCGCTTTTGGCTTTCGCTGCAAGAGCACATGCACCTGGAAATGTGCAGGTCTTCATCGCTACTTTAGTAGAGCCACCTTTGTTGGAATCTGTTCCAGATGTCTTGCCTTTCCCAAAGCCCATAGATATGATTAATACTTTAGTTTTATCTATTATGGTTCTTTCCTCCTCTCTCATCACCGCTCTTCAATCTCTCGGTGAGCTTAGCGGTGAACCATGGGAACAAACCCCTCCGTCCATTGAGGTGAAACATGGCACTCCCGTTAAGTGCAAGTTTAACTTGGTGGATGAATTTTTGACCTTTTCAGTGATCTTCACAAATTCATTGACTCTGGACCCATAAGATTTGTGCGACGAAGACCTCACAGGTCCTTCCTCCTTAGCCCTTGTTGCGAGAGGGTTGAAAGCTCCTCCCCTTAACATTACACCATTGTTGGCTCATCATCGTTCCCCCTACGATGATCTAGAGTGGGAAGATTATGACCTCTTGGTTGACCAATATTAGGAGGAGACCCTCTTCTTGATCTTTAGATTAGATGTGTGTGTGTTGCGATGTGCTTCCCCTGTGATCATGATGTGTGTGCTTGAATGACCCTCGTTACCCCTATTGGTGCTTGGATACAGGTGTGGAATTTGTGTTGTAAACTTTCTTCTATTTGTATCATCATTCTTCCATGTTTGTGATTGAATTTTAGTAAATTGGGGATGATGCAAAGCATTGGGGGCATTTAGGCTTCCTTCCATGTTGACCCAAATTTTTATTTTTACTTTATCTTCCATGCATTCTTCCTAATCTAGTTGGGGATTGATGATCTTTCACCTCGCACCATGGTTACCTACTATATATAAACAAAGGTAGATCTGACCTCGTGAAACTAGATACCCTTGTGCCCTTTGTTTGTGCTCTCTTCCCTTTTGCTTTCTCTTTATCTTTTTTGCTTCTTTACTTGAGTTGTACCTCTTATGTGTGACAACACAACTTCTACATTACTTTGTCTTTATAAAATGCATTTGTTGACAACAAATCTTTCCTCAAAGACCCTTCACACACTTCTTTGTTAGAATTGCATTCTTGATTTGAAATCCTAATGAAACATGTTTCCTTCATCATGGGTTTGCAAAGAAAGGACTCAAAAACCTTCCTCCGAATTAGGAACAACTTTGATCTTCCCCTTGCATGGGGGCATATTCTTCCTTTCGAATTCCTTGATGAAGTGAAATCTTTCAAAAGGATTCCTTGATGATGGATCTATTTGAAAAAAAACACACCAACTTTCGAACAACGCATCCCTTGAGTGGACCCTTTCTTTTTCACATTGGGTTCCCAAGGGACCCCTTCAAAATTCTTTGCATCTTTGCATCTACCTCGGGGGCAACCTGACTAGACTTCACATCCTTGCATCTAGCTTGGGGGCAGCTTGACTAGACTTCACTTATCAAATAGTGCATCCCTTGAGTGGACCTCGCTTCCTTTTGAAGGGTTCCTGAGCGACCTCTTTGAAAGTCTTCCAACTTGGTGATGGTCTACGTGACTATCTATTCATTGGCTTGCATGACTACTTCCTAACATGTTCTATATGTGGGTAAACATGTCACCATTTCTGACTCTACGAAGTCCCCTTTTCTCAGTCTCCCTCATGTGAGAGTTCTTGAGGGATACCTTTCCTTGCAGGTCTGTCGGTCGGTAAGGTACTCTTTCTGGTTTCCTTCAAGTGAGAGTTCTTGAAGGATACCTCCCTTGTAGGTCTATGAGCCTATAAGGCACTTTTGTTCTTCAGCTTCATAGTTCTGCAAAGCTATGAAGTCCCTTCCCATTGTACACTTTTGCGTTTACCACATCGTGATCTACTTCCTCGACGGTTCAGGTATACATATATAATCCTATTACTTCTTTGATGTACTTTACCGAGGGCGCTCACTAGTATTCGTGCTCACTAAAGTGGGGGAAAAATGTATAGGAGGGAATTTTCACCCCTAACGCAAATTCCCCTTTCACCCCTCTCCACTTTAGAAAACCAAAGGTGGAGGCTTAATTCCACATAAGCCTGTTGTCCCCATTCCACTTAGCATCCATTTTGAGTGTTTGTAGAGGTGTTTCTATCGAGGACACTCGAATGGTGTGCAAATGTTTGCATGACATGCTTACGTCCCTGGAAGATTCTTATGGCTGGAGTCTATAGAGACATGACACTTCCTATTGGAAGTTGAATTGTAACACCTCCCTTCGGCTAGTCGACCCAGATATGGTCGTTTCTTCATCTCCCTTCTTCATATTCTTCATTCCTTCATCCATTTTCATCTCTATACCTCTAGACCAAGTTTACACAAGCTCTTCACCATTCATTCACTCATCCTCAAGCATTACAACAACATTTTTCACTCCATAGTAGCAATCTCTTCACTCCATCACTTCAATAGAGAAAGTGTAAGACAACTCCATTGCAACAGAGGCTTGAGTTCCTCTCATTTTCTTCTCCACTAGCCTTGAGCGCTTTGGATGGAGGTGGTAAGCTCCTCACTCATCTTCTCTATTACTTGGTTGAGTTAGCACATTAATGTTTTGTAGTGTTTTGTGTACTTTTCTTGTATTTCGTTCTTTATCGCTTTATTTATATATCGTGGTAAACTTGTTAATTTGTGGAGGTGGAAACACAAAAATGGGGGTTTGACTGAGGCAGACCCCTAAATAGCCCCCAAACATTTTCCCTCTCTTCTGTGTGTAGGTGGAGATATCTTGGAGTGAGCTGGAAAACAATTTATTATGTGAGATCATCTACGTCACCCTTGCAATATGATACTTCCTTTATTACATTCGTCTTTATGTTTCATATTTCATAGTGTCATTCTGCACCTTTAGAAAATCTTAACTAGGCTATTAGTTTGTTTCATAGTGGTCATACCTTGTCTCCCTAGTTTTCTAGCCGTATTGACGCCAACACACCTGATAGACGTCAACGTGCCCCGCTGTCATCCCAAAACCGTGATTCTGTCCTCTTACAAAGAACTATTCGAGATACAAAGTCAACCCTAAAAACCAATTTGCCTAGTCTCCTTTCAACTCTTGGGTTTGCAGAGTGGTCGAAAGACCCCACAATCCTCATCATTCTCATCCTACCTATCCTAACATTCCTTTAAATTGAGGTAAGTTAGGGTAGCCATACTGCTCTTGGTCTTTCATGACTTGGGGCCTTGCAGTGGTTGGTCCCCCTCTCTTATAGTATCCAATGGATTTCCTCCCCTTAGGTAGCTCAACTAGATTCCATGTGTCACATTTATCCATGACCTTTATTGCATCTTTCATTTCCTCTAACCAAGAATCATTCTAATCTTAAGATAAATCCTTCTTCATGGTGGTACCCTACAAATTTTTTCTTGATTTAGTCTAGGTGGTCCTAGGTTTTGTAAATGTTGCCAAGGGGTTAGGGTTTTATGCTAAAATATTTGGTTTTATTAAACACCTTGCCCATTTTCTTTGATCCTTTCTCCTTGGTTCTAATTATTTTTTGACTTGCTATCATCGATTATTGATTACATTAGTTTCCTCTTGAGTTACTGAGTTCAGGTGATAATCAACCCCTTGTGTCTAAGGTTACTGTTTGTCCCATCACATGAAATTTTCCTTCATTCTGGTCCATGGAGTTGTTTTATAAGTTGGGGTAATGCAAATATTTTTCTTTTATCCTAAGTTGAACCTACACCTCGGGTTCTCTTTAAGTCCTTATTCCCCATGTTTCCTAGGTGATCCCCTTTCAAAACAACTTTTAAGCATGTGTTGAATTCAAATAACTGAAATATTTTTCTATCACATAGTTCATTTCTTGCCACATTTGTCTCTAAACCATTGGTTGCAAAGTAGCAATGAGTGATGGCTTGTATTTCCTTTGCATCACTTGCTTCCTTCACATCTCGAATATGTTGTCACTGGTAATTTCATAATAGTGATGAGTGACGACCAAATTTTTTAATGCATCGCTTATAAATGGGTATGTGCAGGATCATCATGGAAAAAACAGGCCCTTAAGTGGTAATAAAAATTCAGAAAATCAGAGCTAGACAACTTGATGTAAAAATTTGAATAATTTATCTATATTATTTCAAAAATATTTAAGAATAGAATCTATAGAAATTTGAATTTAGTTTCTAAAATACTAGGTTTATTTAAAAAAAATTAAAATCTATTTGGTGAAAATTTGAAATTTCAATGCAGTAGTACTTAAATTTCAGGGAAAAAATAAGTACATGTCTGTCTGACCACTGTAACCACAATAAAATTATAAGATTTTTCTATAAAATTTTAGATATCGGATATGACTCATGTCTTGATGTGATGCATAATTTTTTGTATTTTGTTTCCAAGTAAATAATTAGTTATGAATTTTTTATTACAACTTTTAATTTAAAATATAAAAACTCGTATGTCTGACCACCTTAACTTGGTCAAAACTTCATTAAATTCAATTCTATTTTATTTAATCCTATAGTATGCGAAGCATAGAATGTGACAGATGTTTTAGATTTAGAAAATGTGATACCATTTGAAAAGTATAGATGTTTTTCAATCAGCCTATCAATCAGGACTTTAGTCATAATTCAAATAGAAAATGAATAATAATTATTTATTAAATTGAAAGTAAAGCATAATTTATATTGGTGGAAAGCTGAGAATATCCTTTAATAACCCTTTTCATTTTATCAAATTTGGGTAAAAAAAAAGTCATCAACCACATAGGCCATCATATCACTTACATATCACCACTTTTTGGCCCATCATGATCCTGGACATACCCAAATCCTTATCGCTAGTTTCTTATCGTTCGTTGTTGGTGTAACAATTATGATGTATCTGCTAGCCTTTTATCACTCATAACATTTTGTTTACTATTGGCTCATTTTAAAAGAGTGATATGCAATGAGCTATTCTGATCTTGCCAAATGTTTGAATCGTATGTCATCACCTCGTCTCAATACATTGCTATTGCACCTTCATTGCTTAAGTTCTAATCAACGATGAGAAATGGATGAGTTTAAAAGGTAAATGAATATACTCAAAGGATGATGAGTACCTATCAATATATCATTCCATTCTCTTGTATTGTGTTTTCATATTAGAGTTTCATATCATTTGAATGATGAGTGATGTGCCTCTCTGAAGTAAAGGGGGGGATATGCTAGAGGATATTCCCTTGATCATGTGTCAACACATAGAAGAATCACATACATTCTATGTATCTCACTTTTTATTTCTCAAGAGGCAAAGAAATAATATTGAGTGATGGGTTCATACGAATATTCTCTTGAGTATTCTCCCCCATCACTAGGTTTTAGCTCATCGCAAATTTAGAAGGGTAGTTTATGAACACAATGGCGATGAGTGATAGCTTTGTAAATAAAGTAGTAGCTGTTTTAAAGATTTATACGTGGTAGTTTCTCAAGGCATCGGTTCGGGTGACCTCATCATTGATATAAATGAACCACTAAAAGAAAAAGGGAAAATTGTGAAGGTAACAAACAACCATTGATCATGTTTTAAAGAAAGTAGATCAACAACTGAATTTCAAACATGAATGGCAAACTACCATAAGACTTCAATTCGCTCATGCGAGACGTGTTTCACTATTAATGGTGAATTTTCTCTGCCTTGAGATCATAAAGGAGGCGAATTACTTAGTTTTTCACTATCTTTGCAAGTGTCCGAGAGTATAAGGGTGAATAGAAGTTTTAGATGTGTAGGGTTTGCAAAACGAAGCACTTGGTTTTCCCGGGTAAGTAAAATTCAAACTCCTCTATGAAATTTTTTCAAAGGAACAAAATTAGTGAGGTGAATGGGGTCTGGAGAAAGGGTTTATGAAATTAGGGTTATACACATTTCTCTATCTCGTAAGGGAAATATCGTACTTTTTGATTTAGTTCAAAATATATGTAAAGGGGATTTTATTTGTATACATTAGTTTGAAAATTTTGCAAATTTGTAAGCCAAAGCTCTAGTTTCAATTTGAATTAGAAACCGTATTTTTGTAATACCTTTCCAAAATGTGTTAAGCTGGAGAACCCTCTAAGCCAAATGTCAAACCAAAGATGATTAAGGCTAAGGTTGCAAAAATCTAAGCCAGAGGCATCAAAAGCTTCTGAGAGAAAGAAGGGTTAGAAAAGAGATTACACATATTTCATGAAGCGTGAATTTAAGTTACCAGATGCCAAACTTGTTGGGAGATGGCTAATAGGAGAAGGCATTCTCACAACACGTTTGTAGGATTTGGAGGCAAGAATTGGGGAGACTATTGTTCCTCAAAGATGATGGGAAATATTTTTATATTCTTACAACAGAAGGTTCGCCAGGTGCCCAAATTTCCATCTATGGAATTGTGACACTAAAAAATTAGTTGTGCCAAATGTTTTTGTGGAGGTGGAACTATTATTGGAATTGGATAAATGTTATGATCCTTAGGATAGGATCATCAAGGATACACAGGGGTGTAGGAAATCTTCAAACTCAATCCCTCTGCAACATTCCCCATAAATTTTTTTGACCTATTTCAAGAATACGAGAATGATAAATATGGATATAGGAGACATGTGCTGCCAAAACACAAAAGGGAAGATCAAGGAAAGAAATACATATGGTTTGGTCCTAAGGATGTAGAGCCATTTGATTGCGATGAATTTGAAGATTATTTTAAGAAAAATAATTACAATTTATGTCAAGTTCTTGGCAGAAATAATGATACCTGAATGAATGTTCCTTTAATGGTGATGGTAATGGACATTCAACACAAGTACCAGAATAGAGGATTTGACTATGCAGGCTATATTACTAAAGAAATGCATAAGGAGTTTGTTGGATTGAAAGATGGAAAATCTCCACTTTGTTTTAGACATTATTCCTTGTTGATGCATATGCTCCTATGGGCGGGTAAGAAGATTTTTCAAAATTTTATGATTTTAAGAGAAAAGGATAAGATGGACAATGAATTTCTTGTGTAGATGTGGACACATATCTAGGACTAGAATTGCCCAGACTCAAATTATGTTGGTTTTTGCAATGGTTTCAAATTTTCTATTTTGGAGTAGTTTGGGATGAAGTTTGTACATAGAATTTCCAAAAGCATTAAGGAAATTTTATGGCCCCTAGAATTCAAGGAGGGAACATAGTTTAACCATAACTAGGGTGATTGGAATTTGCATCCCCATTGCACTATTTTTAGGGTTTATGGAACTAGAGTGTAGCCCCATTGCTTTCCAATACATGTGTCTGACAAGTTGTCTATCATGGAGATCATGTGATAGATGGATACCATGGATAAGGAGCACTTCAGAAGTGCTAGAAAAGCTTCCATAATTGCTGCATAATTTTATTTTGCTTATTTTTTTGTGTCTTCAAAGGAAGGCTATGATAAATTTGGTGTCATGTTGGATAATCTCAAGATGAAAGTGGATGTGCTGAGAGATTGTTACCTTGAGGGGTTTGTTGAAAAGAAAGAAAAGATAAAGGAAGGTCTGGTTTTTCTCATGTGTTTTTATATAGTGAGGATTCCATAAGGAATTTTCCTTCTGATTCTTCTATGGAAGAGAGAAAGAAAGAATGAAAGATGATCTGTAGAATTGAAGACAAAGCATTAAAAAATAATCCATTTTATGTCAACCCATATAAAGAAATTAACGATTTATACAAAAGGGAAATGATTGTGTTGAAAGAATTTAATGATGAAATTTTCTTTGAGAAAGTCAAAGAGGCAGAGGATAAGGCCAAACTCCTTAAGGATGAACATGAAGCAAAGAAAAGGAGCCAACTAGCTCAGTTTTCTACCCATAGTGCACAAATTGAACCTATAGAAATTGGCGATAAGCCAATTACACACCCTCTACTTGAATATGTTGACATAGAATAGGGGGAGGGAGATGAAATGTAGATGCAATCAACAAAGTATGCTCCCATAGAACAGGAAGTTGAGCAAAGGTTTCCCTCTCCGGTAATTGGTGATGCATTAGACTCCTATGTTCCTAGTGATAGAATTGTGCCTTGGGAGTACAATGAGAATGAAGAAGGTGATTTGAGGGTAAAATCATGTAGAGAATTCATGGATGATGATTCATTCATCCAAACAAAATAATTCAAAGAATTTTTTATTAAAACGAAGGGAAATGAAATAAAGGAGAAAATTGAAAAGGCCAAAGCAAAGGTGGACCCTTCATACCATGAAGAGGCTGAGAAAAAGGTAGAAGAAGAGTCAATGAAAGAAATTATTGCAGTTACACCCTCAAATGCAAGGATACTTGTGAAAGCTAGTGGTATCATGATATCGCCTGAGTGGGATCTCACCTTGGCCATCGCTCTAGATGTTGTGAGAAATGATTCTAAGGCTTCACTCTTTGAGAAATAGTTTGATAATAGGGTTTTTGGTTATGGTTTCAGCCCTAACCTACATACTCTTGCAATTTGGTCTATAACACCAAATTATGGGAAACCAAGATTATTTAAATCCATTGGTGAGATCACTAGTGAGGTAATAATTGGAAGAGCTACTAAAATGACTCTAGTCCAAGCAACCAAGCTAACAGTTCATGCTCTATATTTATTATTTTTCATATTTATTTATCATTTTTTCCTCACAAGAGAAGTGGGGTGTTCCCCTTTGAGGTAGCACTCTTTGCCACTCGATAACCATCTTGAAATGTGTAAAAGCATCATATGATAGTATAATATATTGAAGTTACCTATGAATGATTCTATGATACATAAGGACATGTAAGCTAAGTAATAACATTGGAATCTTGACCAAAATTATCATATCCTTATTACATATGTGATAAATCATATTTAGATGGAGGAAAATGATAAATTGATGTGTGAAAGCTAAAATGTTGACTTTGATAGGACAAGTTATAATAGTTGTAAGTAATATTCTAAATATAGCATTTGAATTCAAACTTGGTATGAGGCATTATAATTTGGGCACCATGTCTCTTGGATGTTCGTTCATGGTTTTCCAAAGCCATTGGATGCTTTCTTGTTTATGTCTCTTCTATTAATTGAGGTCCTCAGAGAAAGAGGTGATCTTTAATCATTAGCTTTTGAAGTCAATCCAATAGCATAACCCACTACAAATACAAGTGCATCTTTTATGAACCAACACCTTGTGCATCCAATATACAAACAAGTCCAAGCCTAGAAACAATAAATATTTCTAATTTCATAAGCAAATACTATGGGTAGAAGTGGTGACCAAATACCATGCCTAATACCAATGATCAAGTCTTGATAGGGCAACATTTCCAATGTGGAATGTAACTCCTCATTTTATCACCACATAACAAAATTGACTTATTCATCCTTTAGCAAATTCTCATATACACCATAAGTTGGTCAAAAAAATCCATAAATTTTTAGTCTACTTTATAAGTCCCACTTACAAGCTCTTACAAATCATATGGTCCATTACCTTTCTTACAATGTCATAAATGCTCTTAAACTTTTACATGATAGATTATTTTACAACACATTATAATAAAAATTAATTGTAGCAAAGAATTTCAGATCAAGTAAAATTCTTATTTTCCATGTGACTACATTAAAATAGAAATCAAATAGTAAATACAAATATTAAGAACTTGGGGGAAACTCTATGGTTAAGCACGCTTGAGCTGGAGCAGTACTGGGATGGGTGACCTCCTGGGATGGACCAATGCTTCACCTCTGTGAGCATCACCTAGATGCAATGAGTGCTAAATGGATCATTCATTATCATGAGAGATGGGTTCTTGTGAACCACTACTCATGAATCATGGGTCAATGAGTTTGAATCGAAAACTATACGGTTGAATCTTGATAGAAATATCATAATTTGACACGCTGTAGAAGAAACCTCCTACTTATCAATTGATGAGCTATAGGGGCTCTATAATGAATGGTTCATAAGGCATAACACTTGATGAAGGTTTTGCAAATGGGGTAGCAAGCTAAGTGGGCTTAACCTTGGGGGAAACTCTGTGGTTAAGCGCGCTTGAGCTGGAGCAGTATTGGGATGGGTGACCTCCCGAGATGGACCAATGCTTCACCTCTATGAGCATCACCTAGATGCAATGAGTGCTAAATGGATCATTCATTATCATGAGAGATGGGTTCTTGTGAACCACTACTCATGAATCATGGGTCAATGAGTTTGACTCGAAAACTACATGGTTGAATCCTGATAGCAATATCATAATTTGAAGGTTTATTAATCCTAATCCTAACATTAAACACAATTTGAAAGAAAGGAGCCAACCCAACTTCTTTTAATCTAATGATTTAGGGGGAATTCAATGACTATAAGCACTGAGAGTTAAGGCTTAACTTGAGTATATTTATGATCAAACCGAATCATTATAGATAGTGAAATTAATATTTTTAACTTGGATCTCACCTCTATACATAATTCTACATTTATGTTTTTGATATAATAAGCAAAATTTATAGGGCATTGTACCCTTTACACGATGATCCTCAAGGGCCAAAAAAGATCAAGACCAACTTGGATAATGTACAAAAAAACCAAAATAGAACTAGACACATCAGACTAATAGCTGACCAAAACACCCAACAAACGAAGCAACGACAAACTAGCTAGTATTATTCCAATTCTGAGAGAGGAGGTTGACAACATCCTCCCAAGCCCAGTAGGGACCATCCTCTTTAGCCTTCTTATCCACTTCGTCCTTAAGCACAGTAGAGAGGGTGTCAGCCGCATAGTGGATCAACTTGAAAATGAGCCTAGATAAACCGTTGAGTTTCTTCTCAAGCTTTTCCACGTATTCTAGAAGCCTATGCCGATCCTCCCCTTTCTCCACAGTCTTCATAATGTCGACATTTTCCAACCCCTGAGGGTCAGAGGACTGGAAGTCAAATTCTCTTTCAACATTTTGTTGAGGTCCGAGAAGTGACTAGGCCCTTCAACAAACTCCTCCTCCTCTTCCTCAGTATCATTCTCCTTCCTATCCCTTTTGTTGTCAGACCACTCCTCATCAGTAGAAATTTCACTAATTTTCACTTTCTTGTTATTTTTAGGCAGCCTACCAAATCTCCTAATGCTAATATTTTTGACCCTAATCTCCACAGTAGCAGCAACCATAGTATCCCCCTTGGAGTCTTTCCCCACCCTATTCTTTCAAATGGTGTCAATGGTCGGTTGCTCCAGAAAATCCTTCCCCTCATCCTTCACATTCCTCTTAGCAGTAGGCTTGCTATCAGTCTTGGCCAGGACAGATTCAAGCTTGCAGAGGCTAGCCATAGTGTGAGATTGGGATATCTCCACGATCCCCTTTTTCTTTTTGGCAACCAGTTTGGGTTTAGGGGTTTGAGCGACTGCTAGAGGATTTTTTCTTTTGGGACCCTTGGACTCAGCCGAACAAATATTGGTTTGAACTGGGGGTTCAATTTCCTCAATATGGACAACACAGATGGGTTTGCGCGAGTAGAGGGTGAGGTGAAAGTGATAGAGCCTCAAAATGAGGCCTTGATGTAGTGGCAGGGGAATGGGTTCCTCAGGGTTATTGGCAGCAGATTCAAGGAACTTCTCAACAAAGCTTTCCAAATTATTGAGTAAAAAGAATGGGAAACTCAGTAGAATTTTATGACGAAGGTGTTTTAAGAGAGAAAAATGATAAAAATAAAAAGTTTTATATCTACCCTCTAACGTGACATACTTCATGAGAGCGAGACAGACCTAGTCCCACAAATGTGGGAGAGCTTCTCTTTCAATGCCAGATTGAGAATGAACAAGTTTTTCGTTACCCACAAAGAAGGCATTCAGGCTTTCATTGTCTTGAGCCTTGGTGTGCTTAGGGTACTTCTTCCCGGTGCATGACAACCCCGTGGCCTTGGAAATTACCTCCTCATTCACCTCGAAGGAAATACCAACCATGGAAACCATTCGTTCCTTTTAGGAACTCACAAATTCCGTAGACATCTTTGGATCATGGCCAACCAAGCTTTCCATCAAGGGCACCAGACCACCTTCAACACAGATGTGCCAAACTAGTGAGTCCTTGTGAAATTCCCCACAATTATCGGGCTTCATCCTTATCCTATCACCACCTATATCACCATTTTGCACATTGGAAAACCAAGAAACTTGTCAGGGTAAAATGTTAGAATTTTTGACAAATTGAAATGTCAGCCAAACTCTTCTGAATTTAAGCCAAATGAGACTACTTTGGGCAATCAAGATGGTGTGTTGGACAAATGCTTGAAGAGTTAAATCCCAAAAGGCAATCACTACATTCTCATTAATGAAAATCTTGAGACACCTATGGCTAGGTTTGCAAAAAATTATGATATTGAAAGGATTTCCTTCCATGTTTCCTTTGCACAAGAACCAAAATTTTTTAGCCATGGGGCCAAATTTAGAATCCTCCAAAACCCAACCATCTATCATTAGCAAATTTTTAGCAGAGTTGATAGGATAAGGCACGAGCTTCATGTCATAATTATTAGTCACATCAATTTTGAATTTAAAAATCTGCATGCATATGCGAAGGCTGAGACAAGACCTTAAATAAATATTGTGTAATGTCCATCCCAACTTGGCCGTTATCATGTTGCACTCCCCACTCCTCCTCATAATTAGCTCTTTATAATCGAACTCCACCCCTTTATTCAAATTATGCCACGGGTTTAACACCTAAGCATTCAACTCCATCCACATCACCCAATAGACAAGTATGTGGACCCCCCAAAAGGTTAAAGCTAACACATAATTACGTATCATCATGAACAATACATGTGCCTTGCTCCTTAAGGATTAGACCTTGATTTCCCGACGGTAGATTCCCCATATTCCTCCAACACTTAGAATCTCTCCAATGAGAGCCCAGATTAGCCATAACATCCACGGCATGAACAATTCTACATTTAAGTTTTTCTACCTAAAATAAATAACTAAATAACATTCCATAAATTTTCTTATAATATAATATTCATCAAAATTATTTATTAATTTTCACACTTAGAATAAACATTAAATACTATTTGAGTGAAAAAGATCTCTAACCTGAATTTATTTTTATAGAGATAGAAGTAACTTTTGTACACGTTTGCAGGCGTTTGAGAGAGAAGAGTCGACTTCAGTTTGAGAGTCAAAGTCAACTTGACTTGAGCTTGAGATTCGAGAGTGAAATTGGCACATTCATGGCCCAGTCAACTCAATGTGGGCGACTAATACCTATAATTCTATTATTTAAAAGGCAGTCAATTTATTTATATTACTTTTACTGTTTAGTAGGCGGCTTTCTCAATGGATTAGACCACTTTCACACTTAGCTTCTTTTCCAATAAGGAATCTCTGACTTCTTTATCCTTTTCTGTTGGTGGGATTTAGCATGCATAGTCTTGAGAATGTAGAAAGGAATCTTAGAAGAAAATGCATATAATGAGCTAAAGAAGAAGCAGAAATCACACATAGGGGTGGGTGAAGATGAGCCGAATAATGAGCAGCAACACATGGACTCTGTGTATGTGAAGGTTCACTAACACCCATCTAAGGGCTTGGAGTAATGCTACTATTTTTCAGAACAGATTTGCACATACATTTTCAAAGGGAGACAATGCTAAAGTTATCCAGAGTTCAGGTTTGGGTATTTTACAGTCATTTGGATACAACGGATTTGAAAGATTTGAAAGACATGAAACATTATATTAACTGAATAAAGATTACAACTATTGAGCTTCAGCTCATACTCTTAAAGCTTACTCTTACAGCTCTTCAGAGCTGGACTCATCGGAGAGTATTTAGCCACTAGAAACCCATTCAATTTATAATCATATTGACGGGAGAAGCATTGATGTCATGGTCTACACGGTGGTTGTGAAGATAAGGCAGAGAAATATCTAGAAACCACATTCAATGAAGGTCGGTGGAGGAAACTTCTCGATGATGGACTAAATGCAGTCGGTGAGAAACTTCTATCTTAAATGCTCAACATACAAAACTGGGGTTGTTGGGATTATAATCTCCAACAGGATTATCTTGTTTTGTAATGCTGTTTATTTGCTTTTTCTGAGGCCATGCATTTGATTTTCTCTGCAACCCCTCAGAAGATGTCAACGTGGTGGAGAAGAGATCAAATGGAGCTACCATGAGAGGAGATAGCCAAATCTTTTCAACTGTAAGTATTGTTCTCTTGCTGCAGTTCTTGAAGTCTAGAATCAGGCCTTTGCTAATGATTACTTTTTATAGGGAGGTAAAAGAAAGGTTCTGGAAAGAGTCACAATTTTTTTATAAAGAGATAAAAACGATTTCAAGTGAATGATTATTAGAGTCAATAGTTGAAGTGATATCGTTTTTATATGTAAATAAGGGTAATACTTATCATTTCTGCATGTAAAACGTGTATTAGTAAACAACATTTCTTGAAAACAGTAGGTTTTAGAAGGTATTTTTTGAAAATACCTTCTATTTATCAATTGATGAGCTAAAGGGGCTCTATAATGAATGGTTCATAAGGCACAACACTTGTTGAAGGTTTTGTAAATGGGGTTGCAAGCTAAGTGGGCTTAACCTTGGGGCAAACTCCATGATTACTCACACTTGAGCTGGAGTAGTACTGGGATGGGTGACCTCCTGGGAAGCTTCAGTGCTTCACCTCTGTGAGCATCACCTAGATGCAATGAGGGTTAAGTGGATAATTCATTATCATGAGAGATGGGTTCTTATGAGCCACTACTCATGAAACATGGGTCAATGAGTTTGACTCTTCAACTACACGGTTGAATCTTGATAGTAATATCACAATTTGACACGCTGTAGAAAATACCTCCTACTTATCAGTAGGTTTTAGATTTTAATTATTAATATTTATTAATTTGAAAGAAAATAAATCGTTTGATCATTATCATTGTTTTTCATTATATATAATTTTGAATAATGTCGTCTGGTGAAATCAACATTATGATATTGTTTCGATGATACAGATGCTATTAATCTAAGTCTTTGGTTCTGTGTTTGTGGTTCAGGCTGCTGTTAAAAGTAAGAAACCTCCACACAGTCCAGGCGCGAATACAGGAGGTGATCCACAGAATAATTAGTGACCACATTTTGGTGTACAAGAGGAGCATAAAGCAAATGGGAGTAGTATGGTATTTTTATGCATAGATTAGGTTAGTTAAAGTTTTGTGTTTGAATTGTCCTGATGTTGGCAGTTGGCTGATGGAAAATAAAAGTTGTAAACTTGTATTTATGGCTTGCTTCACTTGTATCTCATCTGTGGTAACAGACCAATGTATTAATAAGAAAATATGGCCAGATTATGTTTTGAAGTCGATGACAAACGAACACAAATATAATTGCCATGCATTAATTGGTTGCAAAAATGGTTCTATACTATTAGAAAGTGGTTAATTGTAGCAGTACTCTAGCGGATGAAGTTTCTTTATATATTTTCCTATTGACTGAAGATTTCGAGCTAAACTTGCCTGAGTCTAGAATGTTATACAGATGTTATTTTTTGATCTTGGAAGAATTTTTGATATAATTTTATTTTAATATTACTCAAAATCTCAAGATGTCAAAACCACATGACCTGCTCGCTCTCCTCCTAACACCCTCCTAAAATTTGTACCTATCAACAAATCAATAACACCTCTAAATATTTTTTCAGTTTAAATATATGTGACATAAAAGCTAACACTTATAAAATGACTTTTGCTTCATTTTAATTGAACTTTTTGTTCAACTCAAATCAACTTAAAGAACACATTGTAATTTTTGTAAGTAGTGAGCTTCATATATTGTGAGTTAACTATTATCATGGTTTTTCCTTCATTGGATTTTTCGAGTAAAAATCTTGATGTCTTTGTGTGGTGCATGTTTCATTCTTCTCTTCTTTCAATTAATGTGATTTGACGTTTAATCTATAAAATGAAATTATTTAAGTTTTAGTATATGCTGATTCACCACCCTCAGAGCATTTTAGTATTTTCAAAAGTTGGTATTAAAGCCAAGTGCCTTTGAGAAGCCTAATAACTCAGATAGATCCTACACTTGAACACATGGGGTCTATAATAAATATCAATGATATGTTCATTCTAGAACTAGATCTAGAGTCATTGGGACCTAAAGGTCGGGACATCAATCCAAAAGAATGTGATGTAGATTTTGAAGAACTCCAATTTGCCTTTGAACATCTGGATAAAGAAAGAACACTAAACATCAAATACGAGTGCATGCTTGAAAAGTAAAAGGAGACAATTGTCCAATTAAAGGCACAAGCTAAAGAATCAAAATGTTTCAATTACATTTAAAAATATTGAAAATTATATTATTTTTATTATTATTAAGTTATAATTTATATTTAGAACTAATCATATTATAAAAGTGAGTAATGTACAACTATAATATATAAGGTTAATATTTTCATTGCTGTGTGGGATTATGTGTTAATGTAGAGGCTTAATTCCTTAAATTATCTTTCAAATTCATTTTATCTAGTGGTTGGTCAATACGACATCAACCATCAAATATCAACATTAGGTGAGTTTACTAATTTATAACAATCTCATATATTTAGCAAATTTATGAATCTTCAAGAATATATAGAAATGAAGTGAGTTTTTAATGTATCATAAGTATCAATATCAATAATTATTTAAAGAAACATCAAGAATAGTTATTAAAACGTAAAAAATAATTTATTCAATTTTATATGAAGTAATGTATCTTTATATAAGACTACAATTATTTCAAAACAATAGATTTACTAATTTTATATTCTACAATATACAATTACAATATCTTGTGTATAATAAAAACATATGTTACAAAATAGTGAGCAAGACATTTAGAAAACTAACAACATCAAATACATAGATGTCATAATTGTGTACACAAAAGAATACAACTAATATATATAATAAAACTAAAGCTATAAATCTTAATATAAAAAAAATAATAATAACTCTTAAGAAAATAATATCTAAATAAAATAAAATAACTCTTAGGGGAAGGGGCCTAGTAGCCATCATAGCTAACTTTCTGCAACCTAAGGTCCTAAACGGTACATCAGATTGACTTAAATTTTTGGGTTTTATTTGAATGCGAGTTAATAGCTTATAACTATTTTTTTGGCTTATGGGATTTTTGATGACTGCAAAAGGGTTCACTAAGTGTGGGCGAGTCAGAAAGTGACTATTTAGACTTGACATCCAAAATGTGACCTATAATGACCTTATGACCATTCACTTCACCATCAATAAATTAAAAAATAAAAATAACTGATAATAATAGGGTGTAGTTACGTTTACATATTTTAATTAACTGCTAACTTTTCAACATATAAAAAGCACATTATAATGTTTGAAGTTCACTTAAGTAGTCTTGTCTGTCCACAATGCCACATGCAACACCTACAATCAAGGCTGAACCCCAACCATATTTTAACCTAATTAACATCTACATCAGGTGCACCTATGTTTTATTTTTCCTAGCTTTTTTCATTTTACCACACTCCATTTCGAGGAAGGTATTTAGCGTGGTCTACACATTCATTATAGGCGTAGAAAAATCCTCAACGAGTGATACAAGGACTGCTCACCATGGTTTTAGGTAACATCAAACTTTCATTTCTCCTTTCATAATGCAAACAATGGGTACTCATGAGTTGAATTTATTGGGCATTTTTTTGGAACCATGAAAGGTTTCTTGGCCAATTGATTATGTGCTATTATGAAACACTTTTTTGATTGATTTCATCATTTCTTATCATGTTGTCTCCATTATGTGATACTATCCATGATTTGAGGTAACATCAATCTATCATTTCTCCTTTCATTTTACAAAAATTGGTACTCATGAATATATTTGCCTGAGTACTCCTATCTTTGTCACATAATTGTGTAAACAGTCTAGGGCTACATTATCATGAACCCATTGACTTAATTCAGTGAAATACTCTACTAGTCTGTATGTATAATCTACATGCATTCAAATTTTTGGGTTGTATTTAAATTCCCTTGTTTTTAATCATGATTTTTCCTAATTAAAGGATTATTTTAGATAGGATTTTGACCCCACATCTACAAAAATTCATGTATTTGTCTAATTAAGGAATTACTATCATGAAACCATAAACTTGTATGAGATTTTTTCATTAAAAACCTTTCTTTTTTTGATATATATCTAAAAAGCCATATCTGTGTTTGTTTAATTAAGAAATTATTATCATGAAACCCTAAAATTTTATGAATTTTTTCTAAAATTCTCCTACTTTTTTTATCATAAATTTGAAAACCCATGTCTATTTTTGACATATATCTGGAAACTTGACATGTCTATAATATTCATATATATATATATATATATATATACATATATATGTATATGTATAAATATATATACCTACTTTTGTGCGGTTCGAGCATGAGTGATCTTCAGCAGCTAAGCCCTAGAAGGGAAAAGGAGAATGGAGGAAATGAGGTTTGGGGGGAGGCAGATAAGAATTCAATTCCCATGATTGTCAAGAATGTTATCGTGGATATGTCTGAGGAGATCCTGGTTCTACAAATCCCGTGTGAGTTCCTCAATTGGAAGATAGAAAGATTGCGTAAGAATTTCGTTATTGCAAAATTCATAGGGATTTGGCTTTCACTGGACAAAACTAAGAATTGGATTGGGCACAACTAATTTAGTTTCAAGCTAGAGGTCTAGTTTTCATCATTAGGGTTTCTCTAGGTAATTTTTTATTCGAAAATGGATAGGGAAAAGGTGCTTAAGGGTGGCCCCTAGTTCATGGGCAATGCCAAGGTGAATCTCAAAGAATGGAGTCTGGGTTTTGATCCTTTCTTTGAATAGATAGAGGTTGTTCCTTTGTGGATTCAAATGGATTTATAAGATGAAATTGAATGCAAATGGAGAAGTGCAAAAACACAAAGCAAGACTATTTGTAAAAGGTTATGCACAACAACCTATAATTGATTATACAAAAACTTTTGCACCTGTAGCTCGTCTTGATATAGTCAGAATGATACTGGCTATAGCAACACAAAACAGATGGTTAGTTCACCAAATAGATGTTAAATAAACATTTCTTAATGGCTATCTTGAAGAGGATGTCTATGTTGAACAACCACCTAGATATGAGATATTGGGTCAAGAAGATAAAGTTTACAAGTTAGAAAAGGCATTGTATGGTCTGAAACAAGCCCTAAGAGCTTGGTATAGCAGAATAGACAATTATTTCACACATAATGGATTTCTTAGATGCAGTAGTGAACCAACACTGTACACCAAAATGAATGAAAAAGGTGAAATCTTGATTATTTGCCTATATGTAGATGATTTAATCTTCACTTGAGATCTATCAGTTGATTTGTATTAAGGAGCAATGATGAAAGAGTTTGAAATGATAGACTTGGGTCTAATGAGATATTTTTTGGGTATTGAGGTAAATCAAGATGAAAAAGGTATCTTTATTTCCTAGGCTAAGTATGCTAATGATGTTCTGAAAAGATTTCATATGATGAATTGCAAATTCGCTCCTACTCCAATGGTGACTGGTTTGAAGCTAAGGAAAGAAGATACAAGTTCAGATGTGAATTCAACTTTGTACAAAAAACTTGTTGGGAGTTTAATGTATTTGACAACTACTAGACCAAACATAATGTATTCAGTAAGTTTAATTTCCAAATTTATGGAAACACCTAAGGAGACACACTGGAAGGCTGGAAAAAGAATTCTGAGATACATCAGTGGTTGAAAAAACTATGGCATCCAGTATACAAAATTAGATGAATTCAAATTAACTGGTTACGCAGACAGTGACTGTGCTAGGAGCATAGATGACAGGAAAAGCATGTCAGGCTATGCATTTCACTTTGGGATTGGAATTGTTTCATGGGCTTTGAAAAAGCAACCAATAGTCACTTTGTCATCAGCAAAAGCTGAATATGTAGCTGCTACAAGTGCATTGTGTCATGTAGTTTGGATGAGGAGAGTTTTGAAAGAGATTCAACATGAACAAGTAAAAGCAACAAAAATATTTTGTGATAATAATTCTGCCATTGCACTCTCAAGGAATCCAATCTTTCACAAATGGAGCCAACATATAAACACTCGTTATCACTTCATCCGAGAGCTGATCAATGTTGGAGAGATTATTTTGGAATTCTGCAGGTTGGATGAGTAGCAAGCAGACATCTTCACAAAGGCTCTGGCAAAATAGTCATTTATTTTTCAAAGGGAGCGATTGGGCGTTCAAATTGGTGGAAGTTGTGTTCAAGGGGGAGTGTTGGAAATTCACCCAACTCCCACACATCTGTCTGGGCTTTATCGCGCAACCATGCTATCATTTCCTTCAACTCTCATGGTCTTCACCACCTCTCACCGCTTTACCGCACCCTCAACTTTCTCTGCTAGCGGTACCACAGTGTACCCGATGATACTGCGGCCTCACTGTTTGATGTTTGCTGTTGAGCGGGATAACCGCTTGAGCGGTGTTACCGCTGTCCCGCGGCTTCGTCTTTGACCGCCTGCGGTGGTGCGGTGTCCACCGCCACACTGTGGCCTGCCTATTTTCCGACCACAGTAGCGTGGTTAACTATGGCCCCACAGTCTCCTTCGTTCCCCCTCACGGTTGCGCGGTATCCCCGTGATACCGTTGGGCTCTCTTTTTGCATCCGCGGTTATGCGGTTTTTGGCTTGTTTGGCGGCGGTAGTTAGTGGAGTTTGAGCTGGCCGTATTATTTCAATAGGACTTGTTTTTAATGCGATTGGACATTGACAACATGGCATAATTTATTTGCCTTTAACATTGTATTAATTGTTTTTGGCCGTGGACTTAAGTTATATAGATGTCATGTTGTAAATTTTGGATAGTGTGGAAAAATGAAAAATATTGCTCTACAGAAGCAAAAAAATATTATGTGTCTGTTCTAAGAAATTTTTCATAAATAGAATATTATTATTTCTGGGTGTAAAATTTTTCTAAGTCTTTTGTCATTTTAATCTTTGCCTCTATCCTTCATATCTTTGTTCAAAAATCGTTTTGGACGAAAACGTGTGCTCTCATTTTAGATGATGTGGATGCTAAGGAGCAATTAGATGCTTTGATTGGGGATTGGCTGGCCCCTGGTAGCAGAGTTATTATAACTTCTAGAGACAAGCACATTCTTCATGTTGCAGCGGTCTCATGTGAATGCATCGACGAGATGAGTGGATTGCAGATAAATGAAGGTCTCCAGTTATTTAGTTGGCATGCTTTTCTCAGAGCATCTCAAAACCGCACTCATGAGGATCTCTCCCAAAGAATAGTGGAAGCTTGTAACAGGCATCCTCTTTCATTGGAAGTGATTGGAGCCTTTTTGTATGATAAATACAATGACAAAGGTTGCTGGAGGGAAGCTATTGACAACATTACTCTAAACCCGGGCATTCATTAAAAACTCTACATCAGTTATAGTGCTCTTAGTGAAGAGGAAAAATAAATATTTCTGGACATCGCTTGCTTCTTCATAGGAGAGAACAAAAAAATACCCCATTGTTTTCTGGAAATCTTTGTACAGGATGGCTATATCTAATCTTTCCCTAAAATTGCTGATAAAGATTGACCATAAAGGTGTATTTGATATGCATGACCATTTGCGAGATATGGGGCGAACCATCGCTGAAAAGGAAAAAGAGGGTACCCGATTATGGGAGGGAGCTCATTTAAGCACCGTATCCAATACCATCAATTTCTCTCGCCTTCGACTCAATGGAGTTAATTTGAAAAGACTTGAAACCTTGTGCAGACCTGGTCTTCGATATGTTCATTTGAAGAATTTGGTCATTGACGACATCACAGAAGATAATGGAAGTAGACGTAGATATTTCCAACTTTTTCCAGAATTCACTTTCTAATATTCTTGGCAACCTGTCACAGCTGCAGCATTTAGACTTGAGAGGGTGTAGAAAATTAAATAAGCTCCCTGTTACCATTGGTGGCAACCTGTCACAGCTGCAGCATTTAGACTTGAGAGGGTGTAGAAAATTAAATAAGCTCCTGTTACCATTGGCAACCTATCACAGTTGCATCATTTACATTTGGGATGGTGTAGAAAATTAAATGAGCTCTCTGATACTATTGGCAATTTTTCACAGCTGCATCATTTAGACTTGAGAGGATGTAAAAAATTAAATAACCTCCCTGATACTATTGGCAATTTATTACATCTACACCATTTCACTGATATCATTGGTAACCTAGTACACATACAACATTTAGACTTGCAACGGTGTATAGAATTAAATAACCTTACCTATCTCAGCTGCAACATTTAAATTTAAGAAGGTGTACAAAATTAAATAACCTCCCTGAGGCCATTGGCAACTTATCACAGCTGCAGCATTTCGACTTGAGAGGGTATACAAAATTAAATAACCTCCCTAATAATGTTGGCAACCTATCACAGCTGCAACATTTAGACTTGGAATGGAATATAGAATTAAACAACCTCCCTGATACCATTGGGAACCTATCACAGCTGTAACATTTATACTTGGGATGGTGTAGAAAATTAAATAACCTACCTTATGTCATTGGCAGCTTATCACAGTTGCAGCATTTAGATTTGAGAGGATGTAGAAAATTAAATCACCTCACTGATACCATTGGCAACCTATCACAGTTACAACATTTAAATTTGAGAGGAAATGAAATAACCTTCCTGATACCATTGGCAATCTATTCAAGCTGCAACATTTAGATTTAAGAGGGTATATAAAATTAAATATCCTCCCTGATACTATTGGCAACCTATCACAATTGCAACATTTAGACTTAAAAGGATGTAAAAAATATACCATTGGTAACCTATCACAGCTGCAACGTTTAGACTTAAGGAAGTGCACAGAATTAAATAACCTCCCTGATACCATTGGCAACCTATCACAGCTGCAGCATGTAAACTCGAAAGGATTTACAAAATTAAATAACCTCCCCGATACCCAACGCCTCCAAATAGTGTCAAAGAAGGTCCACAATGAATGAAAACGAGTCTTATTCCTCCTGGCAGTGATGGGAAAAAGAGATTGAAGGTGAGTTAAGTGCATGACAAATACGTGAGTTATGAGTAGTGTTAATTTCTTGTTTAGAGCAAGATAATTAATACACTTTTTATCTCTTTTGAATTTGACGCATTTGTGTTTGGTGATGAGTTTCCATAGGTGCGCACAAGTTTGGAATTTTGGAGGTTTTACGTCGCCATAGAAAACTTCTATGATGGTAAGCTCTCTTTTCCATTAATTTATTTTTATGGGAGAGCAAATGTTAGTAGCGCAAATTTATATTTAAGTTATTTTTGGTTATTTTTTTTACATTTATAATAATAAAATTATGGGTTTATTTATTTATTTTTATCTTTCAGATTTTAATTTTTAATTTTTAATTTTTGTACTTTTCATACTTATATTAGTAATATAGTTTTTATTTTTGTTTTTTAAAATAATAAATATTTGATATATAGAATGTTAAAGATTTAAAAATCTGTAAATGAGTTGAGTTTTACATATATTTAGTATAGATAGACTGTGTTTCATATTCAGTTGGTTTTATAAATATGTCAAATCAACAAAATAGTTGGATAATAATGATTCTAGTTTTAAGAGAAGAGGTTGTAATAGGAGATTCTACAAAGTGGCTTTGGGCTTGGAGGACTCTTCAATGCTTCCAAAAGGTGTATTTTTTGTTAAAAATGTATAGGAGTAGCAAATACGTCCTAATCAAGGTAATGCTCCTAAAAAGACTCTGAAACTATGTCCTAATGAGGAAATGTTAAAAGCTTTGAATAATGAATAATGTAAGTTGAAAAATTAGGGAATTTTCTTCTTTGTCTTAGCAAAGAGAGCTTACCATCTAGGAATATTTTTTATGTTGGCATGTGTAGAGTGGTTCTAAAACTTTAGACTAACCAAATTTCAAAAATACTTCACTAAAAGGGAGTAGATGGGGCTAGGAGGTGAGAATCAAGGTATGGAGGTCCCAATTGTTTGTCTGAAAGAGATCTATGGAAAAAAATACTACCCATAAGAGGTCCCTTAACAATTGAAGCACCATTCTTTATGGTATTACAAACAATAGAACATTTCCTAATCAAAGATATTCAATAAACCTCATCAACATCAACACCATATAGGTATTTGTAGCTAATAAGTTAGACAAAAGGATGATCCTACTACTTGCATCATCTCCAATATAGTTTAGCAGCTAATGGTTGGCTCTTGAACTAAAAATTTATAAGATCAAGATCACAATTTTTCTTATGCCTATAAATATGGTCCCAACTCATTACACTCCGTTTTCGGGAGCCTAGATGGAATGTACTTTATTTTAATAGCGAGATGATGATCAAGAAACTCAAAACCTAGACTTATAGAGAATTTCATATGAATTTGTTAGAGCATACAAATCACATTCTTGGGATATAAATTAGTGGTAATCGGTAACACAAAAAACGTTGATTGAGATATTAACTATATGAGTACCATTTTGCAACGATTTAGTATATACATGATTATAAACTACTGAATATTCCTTTTCCTTTTGGTACCAAGTTTTCTTTAGAAATGTTCTATATTTGATGATGATTTTTATTAGTTTCTAACATGCCTTATTCTAGTACTATTTTAGTTTGATGCATGCAATTATTTGCACTAGACCAATATTACCCATGTAATGGGAGTTTTGATTTATTTTTTGTTTAACCATGGTAGTGAGAATTAGACGATAAATAAGATGGTACTTAGATATTTAAGTGTATCTTATTATTATTATTATTATTATTTCTCTAAATATGTATACAAGTCATTAGTTATACAGAGATTTGTTGATGCAAACTAGGAAGGTGATTTGGATAGTTGAAGGTCCACAAATGGCTATTTGTTTTCTTTGTTTGGAGGTATAGTGACTAGATGAGTACAACGAATTTAAAACTTTATTTTTCCAACATATAAGTAGAGTGTATTGATATTACACATGCCTCTAAGGAAGTGGTTTGATTACAACATGAATTGGTTTCAATTACAAGATTGATAGAATTGGATGTGATAGTTATAATGCTATTTTTTTGTTATAATTTCCATGTTGCATGCTATTATTAATCATTTTGACGTCTAGCACCATTTTGTATAAAAAATGGTTGAGAGTAGTAAGGTATTGTCATGGAAGGTTAACACTCTATATAGTTTTGTAGATTTTTTTATGAAGCCAATGACCACACATAAGCTTGTTTGGGGTAGGAAGGTAATGCACCTTGATTCTTGTAATTAACTATATTTATTTTTTTATTAATGTATTTGAAATGAATAATCTCAAGTGGTATAATATGAGGATTAAGATTCCATTTACCTAGCAATCCTATGTATATTTTATGTATATCCAAAAATATTGGAAAGTGTTGGCCACATAGGGTGAAATTGAAAATAATTTATAATTATGATTTCCTAAGAACCTTGTCATTAGTTTTCATATGCCTACATGAACGAGGTAGAACACAATGATGATAGTTATTATTGATATTAGACTCATTAATTGCACTTTCATAATTACAGGTGCTAGGATTAATGAGTGGAGAATCTTGTATGATGGATGATACCCACATGATTTTTGCACTAAAAAAGAGATTGATATGCTTGATGATGTGAGCTATTTGAAGTTATAAAAGAAAGAATTTCATTGCATTTATATTTACTATTTTAGGCTTATTGATCACGCCCATGTGATGTCCATGTGAAGTCCTTTATCAATTTATAGTTCTCAAAACATGCTCTCTAAAATGGGCATGTGATTTTTGTATGATACCATAGTGTCGGTATCAATTATTTTGGCAAATCATTCATAGTTTTTTCTACTCTTTGTCCTTATATATTTAGGGTATGAGATAGAACTTCCATAAGATTTATTTATAGGTAAATAAGTGCTACCAAAGTGTTGTGAAAGTGTATAGAGTGTTAGTGTGTTGGATGTATCTCATTCTTGAATATTAATAAATGCCCCCCCTCTTTCTCATGTCAATTTTTCCTAAAAGGTTTTCTCCACATAAATCTTGTGTCAATATTGTTTGTCAAGATTTTAATCTTATTTTTATTTTATGCAATCACTTAAATATCATATGGTAATCCTCGTGTAGAGAAAAAGATTTTGGATTTTCATACACTTGTAGAAGAATTGACTATAGTAATTTCACCTTATTTTTCAAAACTCAAATTCCATGCTTAAATTCCAATTCTCAAGTATTTATAAATCAACATTGCAAACATAGTATGAATCTCCTTATTTTATGACTACATGCCAAAATAGGCTGCTCTATTTTGAACTTATTTTGCCCATCAAAAAAATGCTCTTATGCATCATAAGTTGGTTAGTAGTCATCCATAACATTTTCGGTCTACTTTGTAAGTCCCACTACAAGCCCTTAGACATCATATGATCCATAAGATATCTTACAATGCCATGATTTCTCTTACACATCTTACATGATAGATGCTTTTACAACACACTATATGTAGTAAACATTTCCACATCAAGTGAGATGCCTATCTTTCATGGGGGTACATTAAAGAAATTATTGAATTATAAATACAAATATTAAGAGTTTGAAGTTGTATAACACATTTCTAACATTAAACTCTATTTGAGGTAAAGAAGCCCAACCTAATTCCTTCTACTTGAACAATCTCGAGGGAATTCTACAATTATAGACATTGAAAGTTAGCTTGAATACATTTATAATGAAATCAAATCATCATGAAAAATGAGACATAATATTTTCAACTCTCATTTCACCTCTATAAAAAATTCTACATTTAAATTATTCTATTTGAAATTCACATCACACATTAATGCTCCATACAATTTCTTAAAAAAATATTCATCAAAATTATTTAGTATTATTCACACACCCAACTTTCAACTCTCAAATAAAATTTGTATATCAATAGATAAATATTCAATACATATAATATTATTTGACATGTTGAATGATCATTAAAGACTATTTAAGGCTAAAAAGAGGCCCAACCTGAATTCTTTTTTGTAGAGGCAGATGGAATTTTGGTTCAGGTCTACAAGCGTTCGAGGGGCAAGAGTCGACTTGAGTTAGAGTCATAAGTCAACTTGACGTGAGCTTGAGAATCTCTAGTCAATTTGGCCGCATTCATGGTCCAGTCAACTCATTGTTGGCGAGCAACACCTATCATACTTTCAATTAAAATGAAGTGACCGTAGTGTATTTGTTTAGATGATTTTTACTGTTCTGTAGGCGGTTTTCTTAATAGCTTGGACCGTTTTCACACTTGAATTGCGTTGGTATTCACTTGGGTTTTATGTTCTTTAGTGGTTACACGTTTCCAATATGGCATCTGCGACAACTCCATCTTTTTCTGTTGTTGGTGGGATTTAACGTGCAGTCTTCAGAGTGTAGAAAAAAAACTCAGAAGAAAATGTATATAATGAGCTGAAGAAGAAGCAGAAATCACACATAAGGGTGGGTAAAGATGAGTCGAATAATGAGGAGCAAGACATGGACTATGGGTATGCGAAGATTCACTACTACCCATCTAAGGGTTTGGAGTAATGCTACTGTTTTCCAGAACAGATTTGCACATGGATTTTCGAAGAGAGACAAAGAAGTTACTCAGAGCTCAGATTTGGGTATTTTATAGTCATGCAGATACAATTGATTATATTATTTTATAGTGTTGTTTATTTTCTTTTCTAAGGCCACTCATTTGATTTTATCTGCAACCTCTCAGAAGATGTCAACCTGCTGGAGAAAGCAAAAACTGAGTTTCAGAAGAGATCAAATGGAGCTGTCATCAGAGGAGAAGGCCAAATCTTTTCAATTGTAAATATTGATGCCCTGATATAATATGTCATGCTGTAGTGTTCTTTTGCCGCAGTTATTGTATTGTAGAATCAGGCCTTTGCTAATGATTATTGGAGCCAACGGTTTAAGTTAATATTTTTCAATTTTAAAATGGTGAAAATGTATTCTAAATCTTTGGGTTGGTATTTGTGGTTCAGGCTGCTGTTAAAGCTAGGAAACCTCCAGACAGTCCAGGCCCAAATAAAGGAAGTGGTCCACAGCATAATTAGTAACTACATTTTGGTATACAAGAGGAGCATAAAGCAAAGAGAAGATGTATGGAAAATTTATCCATAGATTAGGGTAGTGAAAGTATTGTGTTTTGATTGCCCTTGTATTGGCACTTAGCTAATGGAGAATAAACTTGTATTCATTTGCTTTCTTTATTTGTGTGACATGTTTTTCATTACCATATGTGGTAAAAGACCAAGACATTAATATGAAAATATTGCCACAATATGTTTTGAAGTCTAGGACAAGAGAACAGAACTATTATTGTTGTACATTATAAGCTAAATGCTCGTGAGAAGGTCTTCCATTCTCTTAGAAAGCAGATAATCCTATCATAAAATGAAGTATATCAGTCATGTAGTATTTCATTATTTTGTTCTCAAATGGACTTTTTATAATTATTAATGTAAATATTATTTAATTTAATAGTTTTTAAAAAAATATCATTTGTATTAAAAATATTTTTAAAATGATTTTACTTTTAATAATAAAAGACAATCTGTAATTTATGAAATAAATTCATGTGATAGAATTTTTAAATTATAATAGTTTATCATTAGAACATATTTTATTGATATTCTAATTGTCAAATGATGTGGAGATTGTTTACTAAGTGTTGAGGCTTAATGTTTTAACTTAAATTGTATGGTAGAAAGATAGATAAATCTGTTGACTCTACCATGGGTATTAATGGATTTATTAAAAAATATAAACTATAAAAAGGTAGTTTTGATATTTTTTAAAGCTTGTAAAAGCAATAAAATGTGTTATTGGATGATTCATAGACTATACAAATAATTCATAGACCAAAAACCACATATTGATGTTTTATTTTTCAAATTCATTTCATGTAGTGTTTGGATGATTGGATTATTTGTATATGTGTCCTTCACTCTACCATGGGTATCAATGGATTTATTAAAAAACATAAACTATAAAAGGTAGTTTTGATATATTTTAATACTTGTAAAAGCAATAAAATGTGTTATTGGATGATTCAAAGACACATATACAAATAATGTATAGACCAAACACTACATATTAATGTTTTATTTTTCAAATTCATTTCATTTAGCGTTTGGATGATTGGATTATTTATATATGTGCCTATCAACCATTAAATAACACTTGCAGTTACTTTTATTAGTTTATAACAATCTCATGGGTTTAATAATTTAAAATATTTTGATGGACGCTTTAAAAAAAAGTGACTTTTAATGTATTGTAATTTATCAATATCAATAACTAACATACATATATTAAATAATTATATTTAGAAAATGTCAAGATATATCAATTTGAAGCTCTTTTATTTTAGTTTGAAACTATCTTATTTATGTTAATACATTTTTTATTTTGGAAATATTAAATGTCTTTAATAAAGGAAAAATAGGTTTTAAGAGGGACCTTGAAACCCTTTACATCGAAATTGGGCTGCAATAGATAGCAAAAAGAAAACAAGCAACCCCAAAAAACCAACTTACCTATTAAAGATATTACAATGACAAACAAACAACTAAACCATCAACAAAAACACAGCCAAAACAACCCACAAACAACAAGCTACTGTAAATCATCTAAGATATTGGTAGCCTCTAAATTCTTGGAGATCACATTCTCGTGTGTCTCCACCACTTCGTCGAGCTCCTGGATAGGAATAGAAAACCTCTTCTTGGTCTTACTTCTAGTATGCACACATGACCCCTCATCCATTCTTTTTTCCATCAGACTATTCTACCCTTTACAAGAAAGCTCCTGCACATTCTCACCAAGATCCAAAGGTTTTCCCAAAAAAATGTAAGATTTATCATTCAGTAAGGTAAGGCACTGAGCACTAGAATGGAATGACTAATTACTAACTTGCACAACTTTACTCAAATCATCATAGATTTTGTTAGCTTTGTGCTCCAAAGAAAGCAACTTTTCCTCATGATCCCTACCCAATTTAGCAGCATCAATTGCCACCTTATCCAGGACATTGTTCACTATTTTAACCTTAATCCACACATCCCTTTCCTTTTTGTTAAAATTAACCAGAATAATATTGAGATTATGCATTTCATTCATCTTGATGTTAAATCCTTTTACCTCTGAGAGAATCCATTTGAATAGAGAGGAAATTATTTGTTCCATTCTCATCACAACATCCAAATTAATCTTTTCTTGACTCAGAGGCTCTTTAGTCAGGTTAGCTAAACATTCAGGTTGGTCCATCGACACCTTGTCTTTACCCTTTGAAGCTCTAGTGCTAGGAAAATCCTCCAAATCAATCACTTCCACATCCACCTACTTCTTCTTAGAGTCTTCAATGGTTTTAGCCAACGGCTGCAACTTACCTTTCCTATCATGGGCATCATCTTGATCATTACCTCGGCCAACAGGGACAACAAACTCTGATTTGTTAGGGGAAATCTCCTCGACAACATCATCAACTTCCCTTGCCTTACCTTTGACCTTCCCACACAACATCTTACCTTCCTTTGGATTCCCCTTCTTCCCTTCAACCACACTTTTAACAACATCCTTCATGTCAACATCCATGTTTAAATCATCCAACCTTGAATGTTCCACCTCAGACTTCTAAAGATTCTTGACATTCTTTCCACCAGAACTAATCCCAATCTGATTGGGGGAATTAACCTTAACACCTTTACCACCATCCCCCACTTGCTTTTACCTTCCTACTTTCAAGCTTGGCCTCCTTTAGACTTACTTTATTCTCCTTAGCAAAATTATTTACACCAAAAGAAACAACTTCCTTCACCACAACATCTATATTATACCCATTAGACTGTGAGAGGTAAGCCTCAGGCTTAGTGTCCTTCTCGAGCTTCATATCTCCATCTTTTGAAGACATAATTTCCTTAGAATCGTCCACTTCATGATCCCCATCTCATTCTTCAGAAGAATCTCCATGTCATAATTAGGGAGGTAGCTCTTACCTTTACCACCATTGGAAATCTTAGAAATTTACAGAATAAATTTAGCTTTCACATGTTCCATGATAAGGAGCACAAGCCCTCATGTAAACTAGCTTTATTGGGGTTTCTTCTATTATCCTCAATAATGGTTTCCATCAAAATAAGAAAATAGTAGAGAAAAAAAACCAAACTATTGTGCCTAAAGTGATTCAACAACATGAAATGATACCCATAGATGACATAAACCCTGCCATCTATGTTAAAATACTTAAAAAATGAATGATATTAAGGGTATGAGTTTTTGGCTATTGGCTCTATGGGCAAGAAGCCCCACCATTTCACCAAAGGGTCTCCCCTTAACACCAAGGAAAATCAGTCTCAATTGTTGACATGGTAGGGAAAGATCCCGTGGGGTTTGAACCTTGGTTGATGGCCCTACAAGAAGGAAGCCCCACCACTTCACCAAAGGCTATCCCCCATTTGGAAATATTATATGTTAATATTGCTGAAAATTGGGATAAAAATTTAGAGTGAAAATATGTAGATAATTTTGTGCATCCAAATAAATAAATATCAATCAATCATATATGAAAATAGATTACAATATAAATACAAACCATAACTCAATAATTATGTGGAGAAACCCTTATGAGAAAAAAATCACACCCAAAGAGATCTAAGACTTGTGTTAATCCTTCAAATGAGTTACATCAATACAACTTCTCTCTCTAAATCACTACAATATTTCATAGCTTCAACAACCTACAAATTAACTTGTTTTCCATTCAAATAAAACACTAAATATATAGGCATGAGAGGAAACAAAAATCAAGAATGGTTGTTAAAACCATTTAGGCATTCTGGATGCTAAAATCTGCAAACAAAAATTGTCTCAAACAATTTTATGTTGTTAGCAAGAAAGTTAGTTTAAAATAGCAAATTTAACATCCCTATGAGATACTTAATCATGTCTAAATATGCAACTAATGAGCATAAAAACAAGTTAAACAGAAGCATATAAAAGCATGATTAAACCTTCATCTCATAGTGGATTGGTGCCACCATTGTTGTATAGTAAGCAGCCCTTTCCCAATCCTATTGTAAGCTTGATGATAGTATGAGTAAGATTAATTCTCGAATGAAGAGAATAACCTTGCATGAAGATGTGGAATGTTGAGATGAATTTGAATATATTGAGTATACTTAAAACTGTTTGTGGATAAAATGAAGTATAGTATACTTGCTTGAATTGTGGATGGACGAATTTTGAGTATAATAAGTTTACTCAAAATTGTGGATTGATAATGAGGAGAGAAGCCTCCAATTTATAGATTTCTAAACTGGAAAAGAGAGTAAAATAGAGCAATGTGGGATCATTCAACATCCAATGGCCAAGTGCCACTTGTCAAGATGTGAATGGCTAAAGGTTGTGCACATTTTGGCCAAAGTGCCAATAAATGCAATTAGTTGGCATTTCAAATTTGAGAAATGACATGTGAGAGGGAAAAATGAATGAAATAAATGCCACTTGGCTCAATGCACAAGGACATATAAGAGGAATAAATGCCTTGTTGGAAGGACCAAGTCCACTTGACCTTTTTGAATTCAAATTGAGGGAATATTCCCTTTTGATGCTTTGTGAGGAAAAGTAGGAGAATTAATAAATCAAAGTAATTGATTTATTGTGCAAGTTGCATTCTCTAGAGAATTTTAGTGATAGGGATTAACTTAATCAAGGATTTGATTAATTTAATGAGGAATTAGGAGATGTGACAATTTAGACTTAAATTTATGAATTGATTTAAATCAAATTGAGAGGAAATGATTTGATTTATTTAATAAAGAAGGAATGTGTTAGATTAAATCAAATAAGGTTTAATTTATTTAATTTAATGAGGAGACTTTAGAGATTTTAATCAAATAAAATGATTTATTTAATTAAAGAACAATGTAAGGTTAATTAAATTAAACTAATTAATTTAATCAAATGAGGTGATAGACTTAATCAGATAAATGACGATTCTTTAGATTAAGGGATAGAATTACGATGAAATGTTGAGGATTTGATCTGAGAGGAAACGTTGTCAGTAATCGAGATCAGGTGTGCCAAAACGAACTTGTACATTTTCCATGTCTAAATTTTTCCCCTCTTTGAAGCAATATACTTGTTGCATTGATTGAAAGAATAACCGTTGAAATCAAAGATCAAAATTTCATCGATTTCCAGATGCCCCACTATTGCCCCAGCGAAAGGATTATGCTGGTATACTACCCCCTCGAGAGATTGAGCGAAAACATACGATTTTCCGATCGAGATCGCGATAAAATGCGAGAGGAGTGGTTTTATTGCTTAGAGGACGTAAGATAATTCTTTGATGTAGACAATTCTGATGATGTATAGACAGTCATCGGCCATGGGTAGCCTCGTGTATATTTTGATATGACACACTGATTTTAGATAGAAATGTTAGTAGAAATAGAAGAATAAGAAGAATAAGATGGATGGAAGAAGGATCCACACAAGTTCACATTATTACCGATGGTGATGATGATATTGCTTACCAGGAGTTGGGATTTTCAAAGGGCCAATTACTTTATGTTTGATAACGCACATAGGTACGATGCAACAAGGTATAAAGGACCAGGATGGCGTTGTACCTAGTGTGATGGACTTTGACTTGACAATTAGGTAGGAGTATTCTTGTTCACACTTGACAAACATAACCTTATTCATAATGTAGTTCAGATATTCTAAACATCTCAGGCCAAAACATAAGAAGGAAAGCCTTCTTATGTGGTCAACAAGACACTTAAAAAATCTTTCCTACAATCAAAACAAAGTACGCATGACGAAGTTATTTTACAAGAATATCCAACAAGCACAACAGATAAAAAGATAATGATCATGGCCCCATTCCTTTCTCTCTAAACTTGTTTTGTTTAGGCATCATCGAGAGGTCCTTGGAATGAGCGCAATATAAGATAAGTCTAAACAAGACCAAGATAAAGTAAACAAACAAGCCAATGTTCTTCGTACCGCTAGCCAAGACTAACTACTGTGGGGTATCTAATGCTTATGTCCATCATGGGAAAGCTTCATCCTAAGACATGTAGTGATCAGGGTTTTGATGGGACTGATTTGGGTGATAAGCTATTGATACTCCGAGTTGACCAACTTACTTGCTTACTGCTTTAGACTTGAGACTTTGACGATTAGGTGCTCACTTTGGAACCTGCTAGACTTGCTTCTGACTAACTCACCAAAGGGTGAAGGCGACGAATGACTTTATTATGAGTGAGACGCTCATGGGTGAAAGCGAAATGAAATGGATGCACCATTTTGGATTTTCAGATATTTTGAGGCTATTTTTGGTATTTTCACATTTTTCAATGTTTTTGGATTTTCAAGATCTACGACGAACAAACTAACCTAAAGACCTATCCTAGGGGTCTCGGGAGTTGATCCGTTGATGAGCCTTGCCTATGTTATACATGCAGAGACCACATAGTTCGATTGATGATAAATTCGACTCGATGAAAAGATAGATGGGCAAATGGATTGCCAATGCGACAGAAGCCTAAGGATTGACCTAGATGTCTCGGGGGATGATCAAAGATCAACCTTGCCTACGTTCAAGCTCAGAGACAACATAGTTCGACAAGGTGACAAATTGACAAGACTCAATGATGAAATTTTTTGAAGATTTTCTGATATTTGGATGTTTTTGGATTTTTGATGATTTGGATGTTTTTGATTTTTTAATTTTTTGAATGTTTTTGAGTTTTTTGATGAATTTGAAGAAGATCACGAGAATATACATGAATCCGATCTGATGTTGATACAGGAACATGCCCCCAGCGTGGTGTGATAGACTACTTCGATAAAGGCAGGATAGACTGACCTTAGGAATACACCAAGTAGTACTATGATGGACTATGATATGGACACCTGCTCAGGCTATGGTACGGATGCGAGCGAATGAGTGGAAAGTGATGGAATGAATGAGTTGTGCAGATCCTGGTAGATGGGGAAGGTGCTTTATTTACACTTGGCACCTGTTTGCTAGGTTTTCACCAAGGTACTTTCCCAAAGCGCCACCGAAGTGGTTTTCACCAGAGGACGATTTTTTTCTTTCTACTATTTTCAATAATTTTTTGATTTTTTTGTTGTCACCAAGATGCCTGTTTGCCAGGTTTTCATCAAGGTAACCATTTTTTAGGACTTTTTCTGATTATTTTTGTATTTTCTAGCTCTATACCTTGCAAGATTTAGGCATAAAACTTTTTGAGGTGTGAACTGTTCATGGGCTCTTGCAAGGGCTCGCCTTCTGGTGTCGATAACTGATATGCCCCCGATTTGTAGCTTGCAGTGATGATAAAGGGTCCCAACCAGTTGGGCTCAAACTTTCCCTTTGTATTCAGATTTGGCACGTTCTTTTGGTTTTCTTTTAGCACAAGGTCACCAACTTGGAAAGTGCGCTGTCTAATCTTCTTGTTGAAGCTCCTTTTAAGGCAATTTTGGTACACTTGTAGATGATTAAGGGCATCCATGTGCCTTTCATCTAGTAATTCCAGCTCATTGAGTCTTGTGACCCTGTATTCCTCATATCTTATGAGGTTTTGCAGTGATATCCCCAGTGACAGGAGCTCGATCTCAATGGGGAGGATGGCTTCTGACCCATAGACCAGGGAGAATGGGGTGGTGCCTGTTGGCATGCAGATGCTAGTGCGCTAGGCCCATAAGGTGGGATTTAGCTGTAGATGCCAATCATGACCAGAGTTATTGACTATTTTCTTAAGGATTTTCAAAATGGTTTTATTTGTAGCTTCTGCTTGGCCATTGCCTTGTGGGTAATATGGAGTGGAAAAATGGTGTTGGATTTTGATTTTTTCACACAAGTCACGGACATCCTGATTTTTGAAGGGCGTCCCATTATCAGAGATAATGGATTGGGGAACACCGTATCAGCAAATGAGGTAATTCGGGATGAACTTGGATATTTGTTTTCCCGTGATATAGGTCATGGGAATTGCTTCGACCCACTTTGTGAAATATTTAGTGGCAGTGATTATGAACTTATGGCCATTGGATGAGGTGGGTGATATTTTACCAATGAGATCGAGCCCCCATTGTGAAAAGGGCCAAGGTGTAACAATGGGATGTAGTTCTTGAGTTGGTGCATGAATAAGGTCTCCATGCTGTTGACATTGTAGGCATTTCCTGACAAAGTTGTGTGCCTCTCTTTCCATCGTCAGCTAGTAGTACCCTGTTCTCAGCAACTTTTTAGACAAGGTCATACCACTTGAGTGTGACCTGCATGCGCCATTGTGTACCTTAGTTAGAGCAGTCAAGGCTTCCTCGGGTTTTAAACAACGTAGCAAGGTTCCATCAATACTCCTATGGAAGAGGGTCTCTCCTAGGATGACGAATCGTGAAGTTCTTTTGATAAAAGTGCGTTTTAGGTTCGGAATGATGTCAGTGGGGAGGATTCCTAACTTTAGGTAGGTGTATACATCATGATACCAAAGATAGCCGGGACCAACGAGTTCACACGCGTATTTTGACTCTGGTACCTCGAATGTAGGTACGAGAAGCTGCTCTATGAGGAATTCATGTTTTGAGATGTTACGAGGGATGTCTAGTAAGGATCCAATTGTTACCATTGCATCGGCTGCTCTGTTGTTTGTCCTTGGTATCTGCTCAAAGGTAATGTTGATGAAAGATTCCTTGAGGCTTTCTACGACCTTCTTGTATGGTGTGAGCTTATCATCCTTCATTTGGTATTCACCGTTGACTTGGTTGATGATAAGTTACGAGTCCCCATAAACTTTTAGTGCCATGATTCACCACTGTGCTGCAATCTTGAGGCCTATGGTCAAAGCCTCGTATTCTGCTATATTGTTAGTACAAGGGAATGCTAGCTTGTATGATCTAGGTATGCAGTCTCCTTGTGGTGTGATGAAGAACACACCAACTCCTAATCCATGTTGTGTGTGAGAGCCATCAAAGTATAACTTCCAGTGGTCTGCTGCACCAAGGTTAAAAAGGGACTCATCTAGGAATTCTGATATGAGTGGGTTATCTATGTAGAGGGGAGCTTTTGCCAGCTGATCCGCAATGACTTGTCCTTTTATGGCTTTTCATTCTACATACTCGATATCATGTTTAGATAATATCATTACCCACTTAGCCATTCTACCTGTAAGCGTTGCTTTTGACAATAGGTATTTTAGAGGGTCTATTTTGGCAATCAATTTGATTTGGTGCGCTAGCATGTAGTGTCTGAATTTCTGAGCCACAAATACTAGTGCTAGGCAAGCTTTTTCTATTGATGTGTAATTGAGCTCATTTCCCACCATTGTTCTGCTGATGTAGTAGATAGCCCGCTCGGTTCCCTTTTCATCATGTTGGGCTAAAAGGCCCCCCAGGGCAGCTATTGTTGTAGAGATATATAGGATTAATGATTTCCCCACAACTAGTGGCATCAACATAGGTGGTGTAAGTAGATATTCTTTTATTTTGCTGAATGCTTGCTCGCATTTGTCATCCCATCTGAAAGCTACTCCCTTGTGAAGTAGGTGTGAATAGGCAATCTGTTTATCTGTCAATTGTGCTATGAATCTCCGAATGGATTGGAGTGTGCCTTGCAATCCTCTTAGTTGTTTTAATGTTCTTGGTGCTTCCATTTCAAGGATTGCTTTTACCTTTGCAGGGTCCACCTCTATTCCTCTCATTGAAACTATGTATCCTAGTAGCTTTCCTGATTGTACCCCAAAGACACACTTCTTCGAGTTGAGTCTAACCTTATAATGTTTGAGCTTGTCAAAGATAGCACTCAGAGTTGCTATATGGTCTTGTCTCTTCTTTGATTTAGCCAGTATGTCATCTACATAATCTTTGACTGTTTTATGGATCATGTCATGGAAGATTAATGTCATGGCTCTTTGGTACGTAGATCCTACATTTTTCAACCCAAATGGAATTACGTTCCAGTAGTAGGTGCCCCAAGGACATGTGAATGCTGTCTTGTGTTGGTCTTCTTTTGTGATCATTATCTGATTGTACCCCGAGAAGCCATCCATTAGGGAGAGCATCTCATGTCCGGCCTTCATATCCACTATTAGGTCAATGTTGGGTAGTGGAAAGTCATCCTTGGGACATGCTTTGTTTAGATCTCTGAAATCAGTGCAGATGCGGATGCCCCCTTTTGGTTTTGAGACTAGTACGAGATTTGATACCCATTCTGGATAGTCGATTGGGCATATGAAGCCAACATCCAGAAGTTTCTGCAGCTCAATCTTTACAAGCAAGGCTATTTGTGGGTGCATCTTCCTTAGCTTTTGTCTGACTGGTTTTGCTATGGGGTAAACAACCAAATGATGAACTACTACTTCAGGGTGCAAGCCTGGCATGTCTGCATAGATCCATGCAAAATTCACCTTTCTTTCCTTTAGGAATGCTGCCAATAGTTTTTGTTCTTCTTCTAGGAGGGATTCTGCATAGAAGGTGATTTGTAGCTCTGTTTTTGTTCCTAAGTTGACCGGGTTGCACTATTCTGCCAATACTGCTGACTTCTCTTGGTGTAGAGCAGTAGGGGGAGATTGAATCTTTCATCCTCTGGCACCTCGGGGAGGTTTTCACCATCGGATGCGTCCTTTATTTTTACCGTTTTATGGTTAGAGAGTGCCATAGTGTGGTTTTCACTCAATAACTTTGAGCTTATTCTTGATCTTTTTCTTTTGCGATTGAAGGACGCAATCGTCTCCCCATAGTATGCTTGTGTGTCTAGAGTGATATCAAATCTTGTTTTGTGATCTCCACATGGAACAATATCCCTTAGTTCCATGAATTCTGAGAGAGCCTCATCATTTTCGAATGAGTCTAGAATTGGAGGTCCCCGTTGGTCGTGATCGATGAGTTGGGGGTACACTTAGTGGATTTGGTGGGTTCATTGGATTGGCTCAGTGGGTGAGACACTAATCATCAGTAGGGTGGAATCTTCGAAAAGCACAGGGAGACTCGCTATGGTATCCTCGTCATCACTACTAGCACATACATTGGTAATGTCAAAGGTGTAATTGTCGATTGGGATCCCTAAGCAAACAGGTGGTCTAGGGATTGTTGTTGTTACCTGAGGAGAGGACCGAACTGCTCTTCTGTGCTTACCTCTGCCATGAACGGTTATACTCAGAGGAGTATAGCCGAGGCCAATGTTTCGCATCCTTCTTTCCACCATGATGGGCTCCAACCATCCATCATTGTTTCTTCCTAGGCTTTCATTCCTGTTATAGCCCATGCCGAAAATCATTTGTAACCTTCTGTTTGTTTCCTCCATGGGTAGGGTGGGAGTGGGTCTTTCATCTTGGTACAGGGTGTTTGTGATGTCCTCCTCATCCACATTCTCCTGACTGAGATCCCCCCAACTATGAAATCCAGAGGGTTCTGTTTTAGTGCGGTTAGGTGTTTGAATCAATTGTGGTTGCCCATGTGACCTAGGAGATTGTGGTAACTCTCCTACAACAAAAGCATTTCTCTTCATTCTATAATCACCGCATCCATTGTCTTGTATCATGTTTTTGATCTCAGATATGTCGGGGATGGCGGGTGTCTCTGTCACAGAAGTGGAGGAGAGATTAGCTGGGTCTATGTATGAAGTGGATGGTCCTTCGTCATTTTTAGGTACTTGAGGGATCTTGTAAAACTTGGCTTCCAAGTTTTTGCAATAGGCGAAAGGTTCGGGATCTCCATGTATAGTAACCTCTTCATTTTGATACAAGAATTTAATGCACTGGTGATAGGTTGAGGCCACTGCCTTCATTCTGTGTATCCATGGGCATCCCAAGAGGATGTTGTATGGCAAATCAAGGTCAAGAACTTGACAGGTTGTTTCCATGGTTGTTGGCCCCACTTGGATGGGGATCTTGATAGTGCCCTGAGACACTCTTTCCTGGTCATCGTATGCTCTTATCATGATGCTTTGTTCTTATTGATGGAATCCTCGGCGAATCCCAATTTTTTTATGAGTTTTAGCAAACAAATATAAAGCACCTTCCCCATCTACTAGGATTTGCACAACTCATTCATTCCGTCACTTTCCACTCATCCGATCGCATCCATACCATAGCCTGAGCTAGTGTCCATATCATAGTCCATCATAGTACTATTTGGCGTATTCCTAAGGTCAGTCTGTCCTTCCTTTATCGAAGTAGTCTATCACACCATACTAGAGGCATGTTCCTATATCAGCATCGGATCAGATTCATGTATATTCTCGTGATCTTCTTCAAATTCATCAAAAAGCTCAAAAACATTCAAAAAATTAAAAAATCAAAAACATCCAAATCATCAAAAATCCAAAAACATCCAAATATCAAAAAACCTTCAAAAAATTTCATCATTGAGTCTTGTTAGTTGTCACCTTGTCAGACTACGTCGTCTTTGAGCTTGAACATAGGCAAGGTTGATCTTTGATCATCCCCCAAGACATCTAGGTCAGTCCTTAGGTGTCTGTCACATTGGCAATCCATTTGCCCATCTATCTTTTCATCAAGTCAAATTTATCATCAGTTGAACTACGTGGTCTCTACATGTATAATGTAGGCAAGGCTCATCTATGGATCAGCTCCTGAGACCCCTAGGATAGGTCTTTAGGTTAGTTTGTTCGTCGTAGATCTTGAAAATCCAAAAACAGCCTCAAAATATCTGAAAATCCAAAATGGTGCATCCATTTCATTTTGCTTTCACCCGTGAGTGTCTCACTCATAATAAAGTTAGTCGTTGCCTTCACCCTTTGGTGAGTCAGTCAGAAGCAAGTCTAGCAGGTTCCAAAGTGAGCACCTACTCGTCAAAGTCTCAAGTCTAGAGCAGTAAGCAAGCAAGTTGGTCAACTCAGAGTATCAATAGCTTATCACCCAAATCAGTCCCATCAAAACCCTGATCACTACATGTCTTGGGATGAAGCTTTCCCACGATGGACATAAGCATCAGGTACCCCACAGTAGTTAGTCTTGGCTAGCGGTACGAAGAACATTGGCTTGTTTGTTTACTTTATCTTGGTCTTGTTTAGACTTATCTTATATTGCACTCATTCCAAGGACCTCTCGATGATGCCTAAACAAAACAGGTTTAGAGAGAAAGGAACGGGGCCATGATCATTATCTTTTTATCTGCTGCGCTTGTTGGATATTCTTGTAAAATAACTTCGTCATGCGTACTTTGTTTTGATTGTAGGAAAGATGTTTTAAGTGTCTTGTTGACCACATAAGAAGGCTTGCCTTCTTATGTTTTGGCCCAAGATTTTTAGAATATCCGAACTACATTCTGAATAAGGTTATGTTTGTCAAGTGTGAACAAGAATACTCCTATCTAATTTTCAAGTCAAAGTCCATCACACTAGGTACAACGCCATCTCAGTCCTTTATACCTTGATGAATTGTACCTATGTGCGTTATCAAACATAAAGTAATTGGCTCTTTGAAAATCCCAACTCCTGGTAAGCAATATCATCATCACCATCAGTAATAATGTGAACTTGTGTGGATCCTTGTTCCATCCATCTTATTCTTCTTATTCTTCTATTTCTACTAACATTTCTATCTAAAATCAGTGTGTCATATCAAAATATACACGAGGCTACCCATGGCCGATGACTATCTATACATCATTAGAATTGTCTACATCAAAGAATTATCTTACGTCCTCTAAGCAATAGAACCACTCCTCTCGCATTTTATCGCGATCTCGATCAGAAAATCGTACATTTCCGCTCGATCTCTTGACGGGGTAGTATACCAGTGTAATCCTTCCACTGGGGCAGTAGTGGGGCATCTGAAAATCGATGAAATTTTGAGCTTTGATTACAACAGTTATTCTTTCAATCAATGCAACAAGTACATTGCTTGAAAGAGGGGCAAAATGTAGACATGGAAAATGTACAAGTTCGTTTTAGCACACCTGATCCTGGTTACTGACAACGTTTCCTCTCAGATCAAATCCTCAACATTTCATCGTAATTCTATCCCTTAATCTAATGAATCATCATTTATCTGATTAAGTCTATCACCTCATTTGATTAAATTAATCAGTTTAATTTAATTAACCTTACATTGCTGTTTAATTAAATAAATCATTTTATTTGACTAAAATATCTAAAGTCTCCTCATTAAATTAAATAAATTAAACCTTATTTGATTTAATCTAACACATTCCTTCTTTATTAAATAAATCAAATCATTTATTTAATTAAATCATTTCCTCTCAATTTGATTTAAATCAATTCATAAATTTAAGTCTAAATTGTCACATCTCCTAATTCCTCATTAAATTAATCAAATCCTTGATTAACTTAATCCCTATCACTAAAATTCTTTAGAGAATGCAACTTGCACAATAAATCAATTACTTTGATTTATTAATTCTTCTATTTTTTCTCACAAAGCATCAAAAGGGAATATTCTCTCAATTTGAATTCAAAAAGGTGAAGTGGACTTGGTCCTTCCTACAAGGCATTTATTCCTCTTACATGTCCTTGTGCATTGAGCCAAGTGGCATTTATTTCATTCCTTTTTCCCTCTCACATGTCATTTCTCAAATTTGAAATGCCACCTGATTGCATTTATTGGCACTTTGGCCAAAATGTGCACAACCTTTAGCCATTCACATCTTGACAAGTGGCACTTGGCCATTGGATGTTGAATGATCCCACATTGCTCTATTTTACTCTCTTTTCCAGTTTAGAAATCTATAAATTGGAGGCTTCTCTCCTCATTATCAATCCACAATTTTGAGTAAACTTATTATACTCAAAATTCGTCCATCCACAATTCAAGCAAGTATACTATACTTCATTTTATCCACAAACAGTTTTAAGTATACTCAATATATTCAAATTCATCTCAACATTCCACATCTTCATGCAAGGTTATTCTCTTCATTGGAGAATTAATCTTACTCATACTATCATCAAGCTTACAACAGGATTGGGAAAGGGTTGCTTACTACACAACAATGGTGGCACCAATCCACTATGGGATGAAGGTTTAATCATGCTTTTATATGCTTCTGTTTAACCTGTTTTTATGCTCATTAGTTGCATATTTAGACATGATTAAGTATCTCATAGGGATGTTGAATTTGTTGTTTTAAACTAACTTTCTTGCTAACAACATGAAATTGTTTGAGATGATTTTCGTTTGCAGATTTTAGCATCCACAGGCATTAATCACAAAAATAAGAAATTTCCTTTTCCTACTTGTGATTTTATCCATTTTTAGCAATGTGCTCATGCAACCTAATTTTTTTCCTTATCTTCTTCAAGTTCACATACATTAACTTCCTCTTTTTCATGCTCTTTCTAATTTGACAATTAAAAAACACTTTGCAATTTGTCATGATTGCATTTAGCAAATTTCATGACAACTTAAAGATAATTACAAATTTCCAATTAATAACTAAAAAACAAAGAAAGGTTGAGACATTTTTTGAACATTACCCCATCTGTCGAACACCTTACAAAAAGAATAAAGGGAAAATGAATAAATAAAGCTTTAGAAGAAGTAAGGCCCCAACCTTTCTCTACACCAACTAATTTTTCTTGTGTTCTCTAGTTTAGTAAGAGAATCTGCAACATTCTCTAAAGTGTCTACTTTCTGTAACATGACTTTACCACTCTCAATCATTTCCCAAACAAAGTGATATTGAATACATATGTGCGTCATATGGGCATGATACATTGGGGTTCTAGCCAAATAAATAACACTTTGATTATCACATCTAATTCTTACTTGTTTACATTGAAAGCTAAAACCTAAACACAATCTCTCTAACCACATTGCCTCCTTACAAGCATGTGTCACAACCATGTAATCTACTTCTATAGTGGACAATGCAACTGTACAAGTTTATCTTTTGCTCATTCAACTAACTACTCCTCTAAATATACTAAATACATAGCCACTTGTGGACCTTTTGCAATTTAGATCACTTATAAAATTGGAATCAACAAAGCCATTCAAATAAATCACCCTACTAATATCATAAGATCCAATGTGATAAAAAATGCAATAATGGTAAGTCCCAGATAAATATCTAAAAACCCTTTTCATAAGGCCCAATTGTCTTTACTAGGATTTTCACTAAATCTACTAAGAGCTCTCATTGCTTGGTCAATATCAGGTTTTATACAAATCATATCATACATAAGGCTTCCTAAAACACTAGCATATAAAACTTTATACATCTCTTCAAGTTCATCATCTATTTTAGGACATTGTTCTAGAGATAGCCTAGTGGCCTAGTGTCAATTGGAAAAGGAATATTAACTAGTTTATAATCATGCATGTCAAAGCACTACAAAATAGTATTAATATACTTCTTTTTATTTAACCATAGTTTTTTTTAACTTGGTCCGAGTTGATTTCCATACCCAAGATAAATATTTCATATCAAATGTATTGGATAACTAACTCTTAAAAACTCCCTAATAATTGCCTTATCATTTCTAATAAATAACATATCATCATACATAGGACAATGAATAGTAATCAATCATCAATTAATTTAAAATAAACAAAATGATCTTTTCACTTCTAGTAAATTCATAATTCAATGGAAAATCATCAAATTCAAGATATGACATTCTTGGTGACCACTTCAAACTCTACCAAGATATCTTTAACCTACAAACTAAGTGTTCTTGTCCCTTCACAATAAAAATATCAGATTATTTCAAAAATATTTCCTCATCAAGATCCCGATGTAAGAGAGTTGTTGTATCATCTATTTACTCTACTTCTAAATCAAAAGCAACAACAGTAGATAAAAGGAATCTAATGGAGGCCAGTTTAGCTATAGGAGAAAAAATATCACCAAAATCCTCCCCCTCAACTTGGGACTAACCTTTTTCCACTAATCATGCCTTGTATCATTCCAACTTACCATCTGCTTTAAATTTATTTTTAAATACCCATTTCCATCCAATGGCTTTCCTCCCCTTAAGAAGCTCAACTAGATTCCATGTGTCACATTTATCCATGGCCTTTATTGCATATTTTATTTCCTCTAACCAAGAATCATTCTCATATGAAGATAAAGCCTCCTTCATGGCAGTACCCTACAAATGTATTCTTGATTTGGTCTAGGTTGTCCTAGGTTTTGTAAATGTTGTCAAGGGGTTAGGGTTTTATTAAATATCTTGCCCATTTTCTTTGATCCTTGTTCCTTGGTTCAAATTTTTTGTTGACCTGCTATCGTCGGTTATCAGTCACTTTAGTTGCCTCTTGAGTTATTGAGTTCATGTGATAAACGACCCCTTGTGTTTAAGGTTACTGTTTATCCCATCACATGAAATTTTCCTTCATTCTGGTCCATAAAGTTGTTTTATAAATTGAAGTAATGCAAATATTTGTCTTTTATCCTCAGTTGAATCTACACCTTGGGTTCTTTTAAGTCCTTATTCCCCATGTTGCCTAGGCAGCCCCCTTTCAAAATAACTTTTAAGAATGTGTTGAATTCAAATAACTAAAAGCTTTGTCTATCACACGATTCATCGCTTGTCACATTTATCTCTAAACCGCTGGCTGCGAAGTAGCGATGAGTGATAGCTTGTATTTCCTTTGCATCACTTGTCACATCTCAAATATGTTAGCGCTGCTAATTTCATAATAGTGATGAGTGACGGCCAAAATTTTTAACGCATCGCTTATAAATCCTTATCTCAAAGAAACAACAATGAGCGATGGGTTCATACGAATATTCTCTCAAGTATTCTCCCTTCCCATCACTAGGTTTTAGCTCATTGCGAATTCAGAAGGGTAGTTCATGAACACAGTGACGATGAGTGATAGCTTTGCAAATAAAGCAGTAGCGGTTTTAAAGATGCATACAAGGTAGTTTCTCAAGGCATGACTCTTGGTGACCTCATCGCTGATTTAAATGAATCACTAAAAGGAAAAAGGCAATTTACGAAGGTAACAAACAACCATCGATCGTGTTTTAAAGCGAGTAGATCAATGGATGGATTTCAGACATGAATGGATAACTATTAGAAGACTTCAGTTCGCTCATGCGAGATGTGTTTCACTATTTATATATGGTGAATCTGCTCTGCCTTAAGATCATAAAGGAGGTGAATTACTCATTTTTTCGCTATCTTTGCAAGTGTCTGAGAGCAGAAGGGTGAATAGATGTTTCAAACGAGCAAGGTTTGCAAAATGAAGCACTTGGTTTTCCCGGGTAAGTAAAATTCAAACTCCTCTATGCAAATTTTTTAAAGGAACAAAATTAGTGAGGTGATTGGGGTATGGAGAAAGGGTTTATGAAAATATGGTTATACACATTTCTTTGTCTCATAAGGGAAATCTTGTACGCTTTGATTTAGTTCAAAAAAGATATAATGGGGGTTTTATTTGTCTAATTTAGTTTGAAAATTCTACAAATTTGTAAGTCAAAGCTCTAGTTTCAATTTGAATTAGACACCTTAGTTTTGTAATACCTTTCCAAAATGTGTCAAGCTAGTGAACCCTCTAAGCCAAATGTCAAACCAATGTAGAAAAAGGCAAAGGTTGCAAAATCTAATCCAAAGGCATGAGAAGTTTCTGAGAGAAAGAAGGGTCAGAAAAGAGTTTACACATGTTTCATGAAGGGTGAATTTAAGCTACCAGATGCCAAACTTGTTGGGAAATGGCCAACAAGAGAAGGTGTTCTCAGAACACGTTTATAGGATTTGGCAGCAAGAATTTGGGAGACTATTGTTCCTCAAAGTGGATGGGAATTGTTTCTATATTCTTACAATAGAAGGTTTGTCAGGTGCCCAAATTTCCATCTATGGAAATGCGATGTTGGAAAATTAGTTGTGCCAAATGTTTTTGTGGAGGTGGATCTATTATTGGAATTGGCTAAATGTTATGATCCTTAGGATAGGATCATCAAGGATACACAGGGGTGTAGGATGTTAGAAATTTTTATGAGTAAGATTTTGGAAATCTTCAAACTCAATCCCTCTGCAGCATTCTCCATAAATTTTGCTGACCTGTTTTAATAATATGAGAAGGATAAATATGGATACAAGAGACATGTGTTGCCAAAAACAGAAGGGGAGATAAAGGAAAGAAAGACATATGGTTTGGTCCTAAGGATGTAGAGCCATTTGATTGCGATGAATTTGAAGATTGTTTTAAGAACACCAATTACTATTTATGTCAAGTTCTTGGTAGAAAATACGATATCAGAATGAATGTTCCTTTAATGGTGATGGTAATGGACATTCAACACAAGTATGGGAATAGAGGATTTGACTATGCTAGCTATATAACTAAAGAAATGCATAAGGATTTTGTTGGATTGAAAGATGGAAAATCTCCAGTTTGTTTCAGACATTATTCCTTGTTGATGCATATGCTCCTATGGGTGGGTAAGAAGATTTTTCAGAATTTTATGATTTTAAGAGAAAAGGATAAGATGGACAATGAATTTCCTATCCAGATGTGGACACATGTCTGGGACCAAAATTGTCTAGACTCAAATTATGTTGGTTTTTGCAATGGTTTGAAATTTGCTATTTCAGAGTAGTTTGAGATGAAGCATGTACATAGAATTTCCAAAAGAATTAAGGAAATTCTATGGCCCCTAGAATTCAAGGAGGGAACATAGTTTAACCATAACTAGGGTGAATTGTATTGACATCCCCATTACACTATTTTCAAGGTTTAAAGAACTAGAGTGTAGCCTCATTGCTTGCCAATGCACGTGTGTGACAGGTTGGCTATCATGGAGATCATGTGGCAGATGGATACCATGGATAAGGATCACTTTAGAAGTGCTAGAAAATCTTCCATAATTTCTACACAATTTTCTTTCGCTTATTTTGTTGTGTCTTCAAAGGAAGGCTATGATAAATTTTTTGTCATGTTGGATAATCTTAGGATGAAAGTGGATGTGCTGAGAGATTGTGACCTTGAGGGGTTTGTTGGCAAAGAAAGAAAAGATAAAGGAATGCTTGGCTTTTCTCATGTGTTTTTATATAGTGAGGATAACATAAGGAATTTTCCTTCTGATTCTGGTATGGCAGAGAGAAAGAAAGAATGGATGATGATCTATAGAATTGAAAGCAAAGCATTAGAAAAGAATCCATTTTATGTCAAACCATATAAAGAAATTAAGGATTTATACAAAAGGGAAATGACTATATTGAAAGCATTTAAGAATAGAAATTTCTTTGAGAAAGTCAAAGAGGTAAAGGATAAGGCCAAACTTGTTAAGGATGAAAATGAAGCAAAGAAAAGGAGCCAACCAGCTCAGTCCTCTAACCATAGTGCACAAATGCAGCCTATAGAAATTGGTGATGAGCCAATTACACACCCTCTAGTTGAATATGCTGACATAGAATAGGGGGAGGGAGATGTAATGCAGGAGAAATCAACAAAGTATGCTCCCATAGAATAAGAAGTTGAGTAGAGGTTTCCCTCTCCAGTAATTGGTGATGCATTAGACTCCTATGTTCTTAATGATAGAATTGTTCCTCGGGAGTACAATGAGAATGAAGACGATGATGTGAGGGTAAAAGCATATAGAGAATTCATGGATGATGATTCATTCATCCAAACAAAAGAATTCAAAGATTTTGTTATTGAAATGAAAGGAAATGAAATAAAAGAGAAAATTGAAAAGGCCAAAGTAGAGGTGAACCCTTCATAGCATGAAGAGGTTGAGAAAAGGGTAGAATAAGAGTCAATGAAAGAAATTGTTGCAATGACACCCTCAAATACAAGGAGACTTGTGAAAGATAGTGGTATCATGATATTGCCTAGGTGGGATCTCACCTCTGCCATTGCTGTAGAATGCTATGAGAAATGATCCAGAGGCTTCACTCTTTGAGGAATAGTTTGATAATAGGGTTTTTGGTTATGGTTTCAGCCCCAACCTGCATACTCTTGCAATTTGGTCTATAGCACCAAATTATGGGAAACCAAGATTGATGAAATCCATTGGTGAGATCACTGGTGAGGTGATAATTGGAAGAGCTATTGAAATGACTCTAGTCCAAGTAGCCAAGCTAATAGTGCATGCTCTATATTTATTATTTTTCATATTTATTTATCATTTTTTCCTCACAAGTGAAGTGGGGTGTTCCCCTTTGAGGTAGCACTCTTTGCCACTTGGTAACCATCTTGAAATGTGTAATTTTTTTTAAAATCATATAATTCCATTATGATGTGTAAGAACATCACATGATAGTGTAATATATTGAAGTTACTTACATATGAATGATTCTATGATACATAAGGACATGTATGAGAAGTAATAACATTGGAATCTTGACCAAAATTATGATATCCTTATTACGTATGTGATAAAGCATATTTAGGTGGAGGAAAATGACAAATTGATGTGTGAAAGCTAAAATGTTGACATTGATAGGACAAGTTATAATAGTTGTAAGTAATATTTTAAATATAGCATTGGAATCCAAACTTGGTATGAGGCATAGTAATTTGGGCACCATGCCTCTTGGATATTCGTTCATGGTTTTCCAAAACCATTGGATGCTTTTTTGTTTATGTCTCTTCTATTAATTGAGGTCCTTAGAGAAAGAGGTGATCTTTAATCATTAGCTTTTCGAGTCAATCCAATAGCATAACCCACTACAAATACAAGTGCATCTTTTATGAACCAACACCTTGTGCATCCAATATGCAAACAAGTCCAAGCCTAGAAACCATAAATAGTTCTAATGTCATTAAGCAAATACTATGGGTAGAAGTGGTGCCCAAATCCCATGCCTAATTCTAGTGCTCAAATCTTGATAGGCCAACATTGCCAATGTGGAATGTAACTCCTCATTTTATCACCACATAACAAAACTAACTTATTCCTCCTTTAGCAGAATTCTCCTATACACCATAAGTTTGTCAGAAATCATCCATAAATTTTTAGTTTACTTTATAAGTCCCACTTACAAGCTCTTACAAATCATATGGTCCATTACCTATGTTACAATGTCATAAATGCTCTTACACTTTTTACATGATAGATTCTTTTACAACACATTATAATAAAAATTAGTTGTAGCAAAGAATTTCACATCAAGTGAAATTCTTCTTTCCCATGCGAGTACATTAAAATACAAATCAAATAGTGAATACAAATATTAAGAATTCGAAGGTTTATTAATCCTAATCCTAACATTAAACACAATTTGATAGAAAGGAGCCAACCCAACTTCTTTATCTAATGATTTAGGGGGAATCCAATGACTATAAGCATTGAGAGTGGAGGCTTAACTTGAGTACATTGATGATCAAAATGAATTGTTATAGATAGTGAAATTAATAGTGAATCTCACCTCTATACAAAATTTCACATTTAAATTATTCTACCTCAAAAATTAAAAAAATTAACATTACCAATTTATGTTCCATAAAATTTCTTATAAAATAATATTCATCAAAATTATTTATTATTTTTCACCTAAACTTCTACTACCATTAATAAAATTTGAATATTAATAGATATATATTAATTACATATAAAATTAAGTAACACTTAGAATGAACACTAAAGACTATTTGAGTGAAAAAGATCTCCAACCTGAATTTCTTTCTGTATAGAAAAAGAGGTAACTTTTGTACACGTTTGCAAGCGTTTGAGAGAGAAGAGTCGACTTCAGTTTGAGAGTCAAAGTCAACTTGACTTGAGCTTGAGATTCGAGAGTGAAATTGGCACATTCATGGCCCAGTCAACTCAATGTGGGCGACTAATACCTATAATTCTATTATTTAAAAGGCAGTCAATTTATTTATATTACTTTTACTGTTTACTAGGCGGCTTTCTCAATGGCTTGAACCACTTACACACTTGAATTGCCTTGGTATTCAGACTTATGAGTCCGTCACTTGTGTTAGATCTTGTCCTATAGTGGTTACATCTTAGGCTTCTTTCCCAATAAGGAATCTGTGACTTCTTTATCCTTTTCTGTTGTGGGTGGGATTTAGCATGCAGAGTCTTGAGAATGTAGAAAGGAATCTTAGAAGAAAATGCATATAATGAGCTGAAGAAGAAGCATAAATCACACAAAGGGGTGGGTGAAGATGAGCCGAATAATGAGCAGCAACACATGGACTCTGTTTCTCAGAACAGATTTGCACTAACACCCATCTAGGGGCTTGAAGTAATGCTACTGTTTCTCAGAACAGATTTGCACATACATTTTCAAGGGAGATAATGATAAAGTTATCCAAAGTTCAGGTTTGGCTTTTTTACAGTCATATGGATACAATGGATTATCTTGTTTTGTAGTGCTGTTTATTTGCTTTTTCTGAGGCCATGTATTTGATTTTCTCTGCAACCTCTCAGAAGATGTCAATGTGGTGGAGAAGAGATCAAATGGAGGTACCATGAGAGGAGATAGCCAAATCTTTTCAACTGTAAGTATTGTTCGCTTGCTGCAGTTCTTGTAGTCTAGAATCAGAACTTTGTTAATGATTAGTTTTTAGAGGGAGGTAAAAGAAAGGTTTTGGAAAGACCCCCAATTTTTTTATAAGGAGATAAAAATGATTTCAAGTGAATGATTATTAGAGTCAATAGTTGAAGTTATATCGTTCTTATATGTAAATAAGGGTAATATTCATCATTTTTGCATGTAAAACGTGTACTAGTAAACAGTAGGTTTTAGATTTTAGTTCTTAATATTTGTTAATTTCAAAGAAAATAAATTGTTTGATCATTATCATTGTTTTTCATTATACATAATCTTGTATAATGTCGTCTGGTGAAATCAACATTATCAAATTGTTTTGATGATACATATGCTATCAATCTAAATCTTTGGTTCTGTGTTTGTGGTTCAGGCTGCTGTTAAAAGTAGGAAACCTCCACCCATTCCAGACCCAAATAAAGGGCGTGATCCACAGAATAATTAGTGACCACATTTTGGTGTACAAGAGGAGCATAAAGCAAATAGGAGTAGTATGGTATTTTCATGCATATATTAGGTTAGTGAAAGCTTTGTGTTTCAATTGCCCTGATGTTGGCACTTAACTGATGGAAAATAAAAGTTGTAAACTTATATTCATGGCTTGCTTCACTTGTATCACATGTTTTTCCTTACCATCTGTGGTAACAGACCAATATATTAATAAGAAAGTGGTTAATCGTAGTAGTACTCTATCAGATGAAGTTTCTTTATTTATTTTCATATAGACTGAAGATTTCGAGCTAATGTTATAAAGAGGATATTTTTGTTCTCAGAAGAATTTTTGATATAATTTTATTTTAATATTATTTAATTCAATAATTTAATAGTCAAAATTAATTTTATATTTCAATTACATTTAAAAATATAGAAAAATGTATTATTTTTGTGATAATCAAGTTATAATTTATATTTAGAACTAATCGTATTATAAAAGTCTATAATAGAGTAATTTATCGCTATAATACATTCATTGATGTGTGGGATTGTGTGTTAATGTAGAAGCTTAATTCCTTAACTTCTCTATCAAATTCATTTTATCTAGTGGTTGGTCAATATGACACCAGCCATCAAATATCACCTTTAGGTGAGTTTACTAGTTTATAGCAATCTCATACATTTAACAATTTTAGAGATTTTGATGAATATATTAAAACAAAGTGAGTTTTAATGTATCATAAGTATTGATATGAATAATTATTTAAAGGAACATTAAGAATAGTTAATGAGAACCAGAAAAAGATAGTTTATTCAATTTTATATGAAGTAATGTATCTTTATATAAGACTACAATTATTTCAAAATAATAGATTTACTAATTTTATATCCTAAAATATACAATTACAATATCTTGTGTATAATACAAACATATGTTACAAAATAGTGAGCAAGACATTTAGAAAATTAGCAACATTAAATACATAGATGTCAATAATAACCATATTAAATTATATTATGTAATTACTGACAAACCTCTATTTAGAAAAGTCTATATAAAAGAGGCACACAGATATCATTCTCAAGGCATCTCTTATCTTATTTTACATAATTTTTTTAAGGATTGACATACTAGTTAATAATTATACTGAGATAATTTTATAATAGTACAAATGGAAAGTCATAATTGTGTACATACAAAAAAATACAACTAATATATATAAGAAAACTAAAACTATAGAATATATCTTAATTTAATTAAAAAATATAATGAAAGTCATAATTGTGTACATACAAAAAAATACAACTAATATATATAAGAAAACTAAAACTATAGAATATATCTTAATTTAATTAAAAAATATAATAAATCTTAGGAAAGTAATATTTAAATAAAATAAGGGTGGGGGCCTTAGCTCAGTTGGCTAAACCTTTCCTGTTGTAGGAGGTTGGTCATGAGGTCTAGTCTCCCCCCACCCCTGTGGTACCAGAGGGCATGTCATGCCAATGCTACTGGTCACATTAAAAAGTTTACCAAGCACACTACAGTTTATAGGGGGTCATGCTACTTGATTCCTGTAGTCTCTCTATATATATACATTAAATAAAATAACTCTTAGGGGAAGGGTCCTAGTAGCTATTATAGCCAACTTCACACAACTTAAGCTCCTAAACGGTCCATCAAATTGACTTGATTTTTTTGTTTTCATTTGAATACGAGTTAATAGCTTATAACTATTCTTTTGGCTTATGGGGGTTTTTAATGAATGCAGGAGGGTTCACTAAGTGCTAGAGGGTCAAAAAGTGACTATTTAGACTTGACATTCAAAATGTGCCCTATAATGACCCTATGACTATTCACTTTCACCACCAATAAATTTTAAAAAAAACCCTATAAATGATAATAATAGGACCGTGCAATTACATTTAAATTTTTTAATTAACCACTAACTTTTCAACATATAAAAATCACATTATAATGTTTGATGTTCAGTTAAGTTAGTCTTGTTTGTTGAGAATGCCACATGCACCACCTACAACCAACTCTGAACTCCCACTATGCTTTAACCTGATTAACATCTACATCAAGTTTGCCTATGTTTTATTTTTCCTAGCTTCTTTCATTTTACAACACTCTATTTTGAAGAAGGTATTTAGCATGGTCTCTATGTTCAATACAGGAATAGAAAAACCCTCAACAGGTGATAAAAGGATTGCCTGCCATAATTTTAGGTAACATCAAACTATGATAATTTCTCCTTTCATAAAGCAGACAATGGTACTCCCAAGTCCATTGTATTGGGCATTTTTTTGGAACTATGAAAGGTTTCTTAGATATTTGATTATGTGCTATTTGAAACACCTTTTTGACTGAATTCATCATTTCTTATCATGTTGTCTCTGTCATGTTATACTATCCATGGTTTGAGGTAACATCAATCTATCATTTCTCCTTTCATTTTGCACAAATTGGTATTCGTGAATATATTATGCCTGAGTACTCCTATCTTTGTCACATAATTGTGTAAATAGTCCAGGGCTACATTATCATGAACCCATTGACATGATTTGGTGAAATATTCTACTAGTTTGTATAATCTGCATACATTCAACATTTTTGGTTGTATTTAAATACCCTTGTCTGTAATCATGATTTTTCCTAATTAAAGGATTATTTCAGACGAGATTTTGACCCCACATCTACAAAAATCATGTATTTGTCTGATTAAGGAATTATTATCATGAAACCATAAAATTGTATAGGATTTTTTCATAAAAACCCTTTCTTTTTCGAGTACATATCTAAAAACCCATGTTTGTATTCATTTGATTAAGGAATTATTATCATGAAACCCTAAACTCCTATGGGCTTTTTTCTTAAAAACCCTATCTTTTTTGGGCATATATATGAAAACCCATGTGTAGAGTCTAAAATAAAGTATTGTAAACTTGGTAGAACCTACACAATTCAGAGGTTTATCTGACTAAATAGTCCACTCAACATTGCAAAGCCTACATTAAAATGTCAACCCAAGGTTGGTAAACTTGTGATGGTGCGACATTGTATATGCCTTCAAAGACTCAAAACTACCTAAGCTATTCTATTTAAGTGATTCTAATTGCAGGAGATTCATTGAATTACAAAATAGTAAAAGACATAAATCAAAACTAGTGGCTATGAGTACCTACAACTTAGACTGTAACTCAACTATTACTAATAAGACATTATTGTATCAACTCAAAACTGATAAAAACTAATGAATCAACTAATTTAACCTCCAGAGTGCTATTGGTTAACCATTATATGCGTGTTTATGAAAATTTATTAACAATAAGCAAAGCATGAGATTCTAGTTTAACTTGCAAATAATTCATGAAACATGAAACAACCATTAAAAAAATAAATAACTAGAAAATGAAGTGAAGAACAATTACCTTGAGTGTCTTGTTCAAGTGGTTGTTCTCACTTTAATTGAAACCAAATCTAACTAACAGATTCTACGCATCCAATGAAATTGAATTCATTCATTGCATATCATGAAATATTTACACAACATCTTCTCATAGATTGTATTCAATCATTTTGAATATCCATAATTTCTTGAAACTAAAAAATAACTGATAATAATGTTTTTGAAAAACCAACTAACCTAGGGACTCAGCCATCAGCTATATACAAGCTCAAGGAAGTCTTATTCAAAGCAACAAATAATCACAATGATCAACCTCCACTCATAAATATCCGAGTGTATAGTTAAGACTAAATTGTTCAACCCATAATTGAAAAGAAAGAAGAATCCTAATAGGACTAAAACTCTATAAAATAGAATTGCATGTAAACACACAAACATTTGTCAAAATCTTATCAATAAAGGAATCCTTCTACTTGAATACTTATTAACTGGTCATAAATATGCATGTTTAACCTCCATTAGGTGTCTTTAATCAACAATCATCACATTCAACTTAATATAGAACTCCCCTATTTTGGTTTCCTAATCTTCCTTTTGTTACGGGCTCATCTTGCAACTGCTACATGCTAGAATTTCTCTTTGGTTGCGAAATGGCTAATCTACATTTCACGCATATCTACATATAAAACATGCAATACTATTATTTCATAAAAATATTTCCATCATTGTATTTAAGGTCCAAGTCTAGATAATAAGTATGAAAGGTAGTTTAATATAGGATTCTTAGCTAAGAAATATGTCTTAAAATGTCTAAAAGTATGTATGAAAACAATAGAAAATGAGCTAATATATTGACCCATCACTCCCCCCAACTAGCCTTTTGCTTGTCCCCAAGAAAAGCACTAGGGGTATTGATTGTACTGTAAGGAAATCTGCCTCAAGTCCATAACAACATTAAATCCTTGGATCTATTTTAAATAAAAACCTATGTACTCTGAAAGCTGACTAATTCTTATATGCCCAACTCTCTCACATTCTTCACCCTTCTTCCTAGTCTAGTGTGGAACTAGATAGAGCAACATAGGTGAGTGAAATGTGAGTGGCACCTAGTAGATTCCTCTGTCAATACCAATCACCATGTACCTTTTTACCCTTTGAAGCATGGCTATAAATTATACATTGAGTGAGGTTCCTTCTTTTGTAATGTAGGAGTTAGGTTGTTCCATATTCTTTGTATGTAACCGTAGAATTGTTGTCAAAGATCCATAGCTAGTTTTTGTATTCTTTCATAATCTTCCTTCCCGAGTTTCATGATTTTCTTACCCACGCCCTTATGATCAATGAGTTCTAGCCACTCATCAATAACTATATTAGGGTTTTTAGCTTCTTTCCTTATAGGGAGAGAAATTGGTTTCTCCTTTTCCTCATATTCCTCCATTATTTCACCCTTGATTTGTTCATTTCTATAATATGATACAAGTTCTCTTACATGAAGATCCCCTACCAACATTAGAGGATTCCATTCTGTCTCATTTGGTACTACATAGTTGTGTAATTAATATTCACACAATTGATCGTGATCCTTAGGTTTTGGAATCAACAAAAGCATTAATGAATTCAAATTTCCTATTTATACCAACAAACTGTTTACTAATTAACCTCATAAACTAGAAACATAGGAATATTTCTTGTAAAAACAATGCATATTTCCCTGGTGGAGGTCTACATTTGATTATATGTGTAGCTTTATTTGATATTTCCTCCAACCCTACTTCTGATCTGCTTAGTTCCATGTCTCTCTTTTCCAGTTCTTTAATCAAGTTTCCTTTTCATGTGCAAGCTCAACAGTCACTCTCCAGAGATGATTTCCAAGTGGCAAGGTAGTACGGTAATTGGGAGTTTTGATGGAAGGAGGTTTGTGATCTGGTACTACCAATTCTTTATTGCTAGTCTTAGTTATGGCCAGTTGTGCCCACAAATCAATTTTATTGTCATGGCCATACAAATATAATTTCTCCTCCATTTCCTAGATTTTTTCTTCTCTCTCCTTGTCCTTTTGTTCATAGCTTTGTACTAAGTCCTCCAAGTGTTTGATCCTATCTCAAGCCTCTTGGAGTTCTTTCCTTACATCTCTTTCTTCTATGTACATCTCCTTTATATCCATGAATTATTCATTACCTCCCTCTTCATAATCTCCATGAATGGGACTATCTAGGTTTTTTATCCATAATTTCTTAGTAGTAAGCAAATCATCTAGTTCTGAATCAGAGGTAGTTGACACATACCTTCCCCTTTTAAAGATATATTTTAATTGCTAGGGGCATGATTCCCTTTTACTTCAAAGTCTGTTTCAATTAATGTGACATCTTCCTACTATTTTTTTCTTCTTTAGGTTTTTCCATATTTTCTCTCATGGCACCTTGTGTCTTCAATCTCCATGATTGCCTAGGTGTGAGTATTTATTTCTCAACTTTCTTATTTTCCTTTTGAACACCCTTCTTCTTCTTTGGAACATCCTCTTTCTTCTTCTAAGTATCCCTCTTTTTCTTTGGATTATCCTTCCTTATTTTTGGTTTAGAGGGTGTACGAGAGGTGGATGTACTACCTCTCCTACTCTTGGATCTTTGTGATCTTGAAGAAGATGAAATTTCCTCAGTTGTAGGTAACCTAGACTCTAGTTCATTAGGTTCCTCATGCTCACCTCAAATATGGGTAGGTGAAGCCATAAGTGAGAGATGAGGGTTTTCTCCTTCAAGTTCATTTTGGGGTTCTACATTCTCAAGTACGACAGGTGCATCCAACAAACTGTTAATATTTCTACACTCCTTAAAATCCTCCCAATTCGCTTGTGGTTGAAATGAATAAAATAGTGTTTCACCTTTTGAGAGATGGAACTAAAGGGTAATTAGGATTCCTCCACCTATTTCACTTATGTTTCATTAAAGGAAACCAATATCCCTCAACCAATTGGCTTGATTGAGGGAAGGGTTGGATGGTTTAGTATGGTTACCTTGTGTTTGATTAAAGACAAAAAGGGGGTTCACGACTAAGAAATTGCATAGAATGAAAGAGATGCAAGTACCATGCAAATCTAACTAAATGACCTAGAAAATGGAACATGAATAAAAATAACTAAACAAAAAGATACAAAAGGGTACCTGGAAGGAAGATGTACTCAAAACAAGATCTAAAACCCTAAAAATCTACTATTTGAAGCTCATTGGGACTCATATGCCAGACTGGGCAATTTAGTCCCAACCTTGTGACAACTTGAGAACTTTCCTCAATCTTGCAACTTAGTCTACAAAGGATCTTCAAGCTCCAAAACACCTATATTTTCAATTACACATGTAGATAGAGAGAATTTGTTTTATATTGTTAGGGAATAGGGGTTTTCCTTGGTAAAACCTTGTTTAGGTAATTAAACCTTATGATGAAACAATGGAACATGAGCATGAAATATGAAACATGAACAATGACACCTTGAATGATTTTTTGAAATGTAAATCTACAATCTAACATGAAATGGCCATGAAGAATGTAGATCTTGCTCTTGAATTAGATTTAGAACAATGCTTAACTTGGATCTCGAATGGTACATCACAACACTAGCTCAACAACATGCTTGATGGATTATGCCTTTGACATGATGATGAATCTTGAGTTTTTATAATTATCTTCTACTAATCTTCCCTTGAATACTATACAACGCTCTTGTGAAGTGGTAGGATGCTCGATTATTGATTTTTAGGTTAAATAATGATTTGAAACCTTGATTATATAGGCACTTCAATTAATTTACCATTCATTAGATCTGAAATGTTGACATTCATAAAATTTGAATTTAAAACCCTAATTTCCCACTCAAAACCCTAAAAAGGGGCCAAATGGGACTCATACACCGAAGATGGCATATGGGTCCGACCTAGGGGGGACTCATATGCCCAAGGTGGTGTATGGGTCCCACCATGGCTTTTCGGGCTAAGGAAATATCGGGGGCTAGAATATTAAGTTTATTTATTGACCATGTTAGGATTTTGATTGAAATAATCCTTGGGATGCATAATAAAGGGTCCTAAGGGCCTATTAACTATGATGTGATGGTCATAAATACAAGAGGGCCCAAAACTTAGTGTGAAGGTGTAAATAAATACACTTTACAACACTAAATTAAGGAAAAAATAGATCTATTTAGCTTAAAGGAGGCCCTAGACGTAATGTGAATGTGTAAAACACATTACAACACTAGATCAAGGAAAAATTAGGCTCATTTTAATGAACTAATCATTTCCAAACTAAGTGTGAATAATGGATACTTTTTCATACACTACATTTAGCCCCCACTTTATTGAGAGGAGCAACTTGCTTCAAACACACTAAAGTAGACATTCAAGAGAGGTCCAAGCATACCAGTGTGGATGGTTTAGGATAAAAAATATCAAAGGAGGTGGCCAAGCCCCTAGGATCCAAGATCCTATGTCAAACCAACATAAGCACAAAGGGACACACACAAGTTGTATGATATGCAACATCAAGATACACAAATATACAATGTCAAAGACCTAAAGAAAGAAAAGAAAAATAAAAACCAAATAAAAAAGGGTGGATCAAGCATTGACCATTTTCCCAACACGATGTGGATCAGATCTGAGTTGTTTGTCCAAAAATGCACACTCACTCTGAGGTAAGGAAACATTAGGCTGTTTGCTGGGTGAGTATCCAAAAGGGGTGGCTTAGTGAGAAAGTCATGACTTTGTATAAGCTACTCACCGTATAATGAGAAATTCATGCCCATGTTTACGCTTCTCATTATACTAACCATACAAAATCTATACCCGCTGATAACTTTGATAGGGTGCCACACAACACGTACAACAGGATTCATGAGGCAAGCAAAACTTTGTATGCTTGACACTAATGAACAAATAGGATGGCTCCACAGGCAAGCAAAGTGTGTTATGCAAGGTGGCCATATAACAGTTATTGTAAATGAAAAAGTGTAAGGAATGTTCAAAGGGATTTTTCTTAGTTCATCTAAGGTCTATTCTTAGGGAACATCATGCCTAATGTCTCCAAGAGAGGACAAAAGAAATATCATGCTCTCAAAGGAAATCAAACCCAATGACACCACCAAGAAGAGGATGCATCATGATGGCATTCTTAAAATTTTCAAATTTGAGATGCCCATTTTGAAAATTTTGCCTCTGCACTTTCAGAAGTGCACCTAAAGAATCAGTCCAAGTAACTCACTTTAGAGGCTTGTAATTTAAAGCCTGTTGATATTCATGCAAAACCCATTTGCAGACATATTTAGTTGACATATGTGAATATGCATATCCGTTTTCAGCTGCCCATAATGAGTTTTGTCAGAGTTTTGAAAAGCGAAGCTGAAGGGTTTTGAAACTTTTCTGCTATTTGCAAACGTTCAGTTTTGCAAAGTTGCATCCTGTTTGAGCATGTATTTTGCAACCAGATGACTGTCAAGACAAAATGAATGTTGTTCTGCATTCTCCATACCAAGATGATCTCACATGTTAGTTTTCAAAGTTTCACGAGCCAATTTTCTATTTTTAACAGATCAAAACCAAAGGGAGTTTGTTCAGTTTTGCATCTGCGTTCTTCCCAACATTTCAAAGAGGCCAACTTCAATCGTCAATATATTTTGACCGGTGATAATTCAAGAAAAATCCTTTTGCACATGTGCTCAGGGTACCTAAATGATATACTGTGTCCAGTGGCAACTCGTCAGGAGTTGGTTTGCTATTTTTTCAAAATGGCAATTGGGTCAGTTTCAATTGGTTCAGAACAGGTTGTTACAGAAAGTCTGAGTAGGCAACTTTTTTGATTAATATCTTTCACATCGTGACATGTTTTACTGAGAATTCTATTGCACTACATTCTCGAGTCAAATGATTATATGTCTGCACGTTTTCATTGCTCTAGGAGGTCGGTTGACTAGTTTGCTGGATTGATTCCACAACACACTTGGCTAGTTTTGCACATTTTCCAAAAGTGTCGGAAAGTATTTTTTAATGATAACCCAGTTCACATTTTCATTTCAGAAGCATTTTGAGGCTGTGTCTAATCAATTTGGAAATGAAGTTTGTTTGAAAATGATTTTTTTTTAGTCAGGCCCATAGGGGACCCAACATATGCTCATGAATAGAATGGTAAGAATGATAAGATTCATGTTGTTGATCACACTTCTCAGGGCTATATGCATATATGATCCAAACACTGATGCAACATTTGCAACTAAAAGAAACATTTTCAAATTGAGATTAGTTCTCAAATACCTAGGTTATGTGGTATGTATTATTGGAACTTACATCTGTGAAATTTCAACTGCACTATATATCAAATTGGTGTGAATGCATCAAGTGAATGTTTATTAAAGAATTGTTTAACATGGAGGGATGATGTAGTAATTGAAAGTGCTTTGCAAGTGAATGGTGGAAATTTCACAAGACAAATAACTCAAAGAAAAATGGCAAAATATACACATAATGTATTTGTTGAACTGCCATCACTATATAATACACACCCATTGGAAGCTCAGAGGTTCAACCCCTAGATTCAAAAATTGTAGCCAAATTTGATAGAATATAGAGGCAAATGGAGGGATATTTTGCATGAGGAAATATATATTGTCAAGGCCCACAACCAAAGGAATCACAACGCAACAGGCAACATTTATGGAGGGCAGATCCAAACTCAAAGTAAATGTGGTCTCATGGAATGCCATGTTTGCAGACTATGCACAAAATGGAAGCGTTGAAAATGCATTAGTTACTTTTGAGAAAATGTGATTGATAGTTGTTTGCTGCAAGAGGCATTAGCCTGGAATAGACATCCAATAAAGGCACAATGAACATCTAATGCTTTTGATGAATGTGTTCTCCTAGAGCAGCATAGGAAAGACATGTAAACTTGCATGAAACCCCAAATAGTACGATCTCCGAGAATCCCATGAAAGGTGAAAAGTCTTTAGAGAATTTTAGGAAAATACAGTGGTGCACAAACACAGGGAGATGCATCCCAACCAGGAATGGCAACAAGATAAAATGGGGAGCATAGACATGGCGTGCACCATGTTGGGCACAATTTCAGTTGAATAGAGTTTCCAGGAATCCCATGAAAGGTGAGAAACTTTAAAGCAAATGCAATCAGAAATGGGAATAACCCGCACTTGATAAGGAAGCCACCATTGTATCATTGTGTGAAGGGAGAGACCTACTTGATGTGGTGCCTCAAAGTAAATGTGGTCTCAGGCAATGCCATGATTGTTGGGTATTCACATAATGCAAGTTGCAGGAGGGAAACATGCCTGGTGCAAGGAGGAGGTGCGTGCATTGTAGGGAGGAGACTTGGCCACCGTGGTTAAGAGTGTGAACAGGTGAGATTAGGGCACAAAGCAATCTCAACCCTTGTCTGCAAGCCTCTCACGAGATATGATGATGTTGGTTAAAGTGGTGCGAGGTAAGAGAGGTTGCTTGTGTGGGCCCACATGAAGTTTGAAAATCCTGATGAAATTTTAAGGGGCATTTGAATTAAAATGAAAAAATAATTAAAATTGGAATAATGGCCGATGGAGTTTGAAATGGGATTTTTATTTCCAAAAGTGAAATATCAAATATTTCACTATATGGTGAAAAGATAAGAGTATGGTGAATAGTGGGGTATGGGTAAAACTTGATTGCCCCATAATATTGCTCTCATCGAACAATTTAAAAACAAAATGCCGAATGTGAAAGGTAAATTTTTTATATTTGCTGCAAAGTTAGAATTGGAAATGTTTTAAATGAAAATATAAAACATTAAGTGCATGGGGAAATATTATTGTAAAGTGAATTAAATATTCACTATTTGATGACCTTATTTGTTGGAGGTAAAGTGAATATGAAAAGTATAATTTATAGCCACAAAAAATAAAGAGTAGAGTAAAAGTGAAATTTTCACGGGAGAGATCATATAAAGTGAATAAGTATTCACTAAATGCAAAGTATTTTATTTGTTGGGAGATAGATGTGAGCAGATTTATTAAAGTTATGAGGTTTTGATATCTGGAAGTGAATTTTATATTCATTTTATATTTGAGGGCATGTGAGTATTCTATAAAGTGAATTTATTAACTTTATAGGCAAATATGTTTGTTAGGAAACAAAATAAAATTGTAGCATTATAAAGAAAACAAAAACAACATTTTCACGAGAAAAAGGTATTTTCCAACAACTGGGTGAAATGATGAAATTCTCCACATGGGCAGATTTTCAGTTGCAAGGCAATGATGAGCAAAGGCAATTTTTGAGGCAGAATAAGTTTGTTACAGAGAGAGGAGAGAGGCTTTGTAGAATTGATAATCAATGGTGAATGAAGATTCCAGATGGCATTTCTGGATCAGTTTTAGGGCTTCTTTCATTCTTCTATTTCTTCTCTTCTCTTCTCATTGTAAAGGGTTCTGAGTTTATGTATTGGGCTGGGTAGATAGAGAATTGTAAATTTTGAGTTATTTCTTGAGTTTGTAAGCTGTAATTTTTTGAATTCATGAGTAAATACAACCAGTTTATGCAAATAAAATGATGAAGGTGTTTGCACATTCATGAATATCTTCAGATTGTCTCCATATTTGTACACATTTAGTCATATAAATTCAATAATACAAAGTATCTTTGAGTTTATCATCTCAAATTTTATGAGATTGTTTTTCCTGTTCATTGTTTTATTTCAAAGAAATGCTTAAAATGCTTTGAGCAGGTGATTGTGATTTCAGGTGTGTAGATGGGATTTGATAAGGAGAATTTGATTGATAATAAGAGAGGGATTGTTGGTGCAAGACACTAATAGTTGATACAAAGCATTAGAAATTTAAAATCCACTAGTTGAAGTCTGTTCGCTAGGGAATTAATTTATGTGTTTGACTCCATGGCCCAGAATTGGCACTGATCTATTATCCAGTTTTGTGCATCTGAGAAATAATTTATAAATGGAAAATCATTCTTAATCTTACTGTTTGGTTTGTTGTATGTCCTTCTTTCCAATGGCTGAGAGAGGATTGAGTTATTGAGAATGTAGCCAAGTTTGAAGTTGTCAATTCTTCCCTTAGTGTATTTTCATTGGGAATTATCTGCTTTATAAAGCAATGTGGGTGTATGAGTGAATTAAGTTTTGGGCATTGTATAAGTTTACCCACCATGGTCCTACAGAGCCAGAAGTGTAGGAGATGTCAGTCTTTGACTGAATCTTGTCAGTTGGCCACTAGCCTTTATGGTTCTTTAATATAGAGGTTGGCTACGTCTTAGAGAGTTTCAAAGTTTAGTTGGAAATTTAAAACACCAACAGAATGGCAACTCTACTAGGGAGAATTTGTGAAAATTATAATTGCAGAATCTAGCCTTAAGAGTCATTGCATAGAGTCAAAATGATTTACCATTCTAAATTGAGTTCAAATATTGAAGGATTTCAAACCTTGAGGTAGTTTTGTTGTAGTGAACCTGATTTTTTTTATAACCTGTGGTGGTCTGCTAGTGGAAGGAACTTAGAAAGAAGTTTGCATGTGAAAGAACTTCATACTGCTCGATGTTCAGTCCTATGTGAAAAGAGGTGGTGACTCTGTTAATAGAACTTGTTGAAAATTTGAAGAAATTTCTAGATCTACAAATATTACCAGTCAAGAAGACAAATTGTAGCAATTGCAACATTTTTCAGGTATTCTTCACTTTTGGTTTTCAGGAAACTCGTGTATGAAAACCATATTTGAACTTCTTAGAAGAAAATTTGGTTCCCTATTTAGTGAATGAGCACTAATGAAGGGAAAGAATAGTAAATTCAAATTTGCACACTCCTATTTGTTCGATCTGTTCAATGTAATTGCAGTTTCAATGAAATAATTTTGTTTAGTGCTCAAATATGTATTATTTTGGATGGTTAGAATGCATTCGTGTATCTTAGGGGTTTTCATCCATTTCTATTGTCATAATTTTCAAGCCCAGCTTGTCATTATGTCAGTAATTATCCCTCTTTTCCATCATTTGGTCATGCTTGTAATTATGCACAATTAGTGAGCCTTAATTTGTAATATCCATGGATCATCAAGGTAAAGTAGCTATACCAATGAATACTTTGATTTAGCTTGTCAAGAAGTGTCAAAAGTATAATAATCTTCAAGCATCTAATACCCCAAAGTGTAAGAACCCAAGAGTTAATAAGCCTAGGTTTAGTCCTAAATGGAATGATGTATTTGAAAGAGGACTTAAAGAAATGGATGAAAGGCACCAAATGTCTCAACAAGCCCGGTCAAGAGACAATAATACCATATCTACTTTCCAAGTCATTGCACCCATTGTCAATTCCTTTGATCCATTGTATGCTTAGTTAGATTTGTCATGGGTTGATTATGAAACTGAAACTATGTCAGCTCAAGTTTATAAGGAGATGCCTAGATTTGATGGGTATACCGTATGCGAAGGGGATGCACATGTTCAAAGTTTTTCCAGCTTCATGGAGAAACATTCATTTAGAGATTAGGATATGCGGATGAGATTATTTGTTAGATCTCTTGAAGCAAGAGCTCGGGATTGGTATTTAAGTTTTCTTGAGAAGTCATTTATTTGTTGGGATAAGTTAGTGACTAATTATAGAAAAGAATTTGCAAGAGAGCCTTATGATCTTGTCACAAAATTAAAGGAGATTAGAAAGCAAAATGAAGAGTCAAGTATTGGTTTCAGTCATAGATTTATTGTTTCCCTATCACTAATCCTAGAAAATTTCAGACCTAACACTTCTAATTGTATCCATATGTACTTTGAAGCTTATGAAGAAGGATCTAGAGCATTGTTAAAAGATTTTGAAATACTGAGCATGCAGATGGCATACACATTTTTGGATGGTTTGGAGAAACAGAGGAATGAGTATGTTCAATGTTTGTTGTCTCTAGTTATGGGAAAACATGGTGATGGAATCAGTAGTTGTGTGAATGCAAATGATCAGATGTTTTCAGACAATTGCATACTTGAAAAGGTAGAAGATGAGAAGGATGCATCATCAAGTGATGAGAAAGTTGTCTTTGAACAACTTATAAAAGAAATGTACCCAAATGAAAATCAGCAGCTGAGTCTCCCAAGACAAGAACCTGAAGAGGGATGTCAGTTGGACTTACTCTTTGAAGAAGAAATATGTGATCAACAATGTTGTGATACAATTGATCAAGTCAAGCCTACATGTGTTGAGTGTAGTAGTGATGCAAGTCTTCATAGTGAGACAAAGGAGTTTTGTGATTTAGGAAATGCTCTTCAGAACATCAACGTGTCAGCTGCAAATGAGGAGGTGTGTGATGAATTTTAGTTTGAAAGATAAGCCACAAGCAGCTGCAATGAGGAAACCATTGATGGTTTTCATTTTAATAAAGAAGATGTTTGTGTCTACCCTCAAGAGGATGAAAGTGACAGGCTCAATGATGACACCCAATCTGATGTTGAAATGCAAGGTGATGTGGATTATTGTTATTACAACCCAAAAGTGAGTAAGAATGAACAAATGGACAGTCTGTTCTCAGTGACAAATGGTGACCATGTATTTTACAAGGTTGTTAATGATCCAATCTCTTCTAGTTGGGGAAGCCCTGTTTATGATCAACCCATTGAGTTCTCAGAGTTTGAAGATGATGATGCTTTGGTTTATCCTCATTTACAATTTGATAGTGCATTTAATTTTGTGGACATCAAAATCTTCAAATGGTTAGCACAATTCCAATATCCCTATGAAATATTTGACCATGTTAGATATGCAAATAAATAAGATAAAATAGAGAATCTAAGTGAAAGCATATGAAAAACATAAATAAAACTCTATTCCATAGTGGGAGTGGTGCCTCTTGAAATGTGGAAAGAAAACCCTTTCCCACCCCCTGATAAGCAAGATTGCCAAGATGATAAAATGTTGTGATGAAGAGAAAAATTAGTTCTCACATGTAGAGAGTAACCTTGCATAAAATGTATTGTTTTCAAATTGTGTTGTTATGCCTTGATTTTATAGATTCAAGGTTGGAAGAGTGTGATATTTTGATGAATGTGGGATAATTCATAAGCCAATGACAAGATGCCACTTGTCAAGATTTGAGAGGATGAGGAATCTGCAAGTTTTGGCCAATGTGCCAATTTCAAATTTGAATTTGCATGAAATGACATGTTTAGGGGAGATGAAAGGTGCATTAAATGCCAACTTTGACTTGTGCAAGAGACATGTAAGAGCACGTGTAAGAGCATTTAATGCTTTGTTGGAAGGGACAAGTCCTTTGGAGGGAAGATTCAAATTGATAGAATATTCAATCTTGATGCCTTTTTGAAAGTAATTAGGAGAAATGATAAATCAAAGAAATGATTTATTGGTGCAAGTGGGGTGGGTTAGTTAAGAGTTTAGATTTGACTCCAGTTGAGTTAAAAGCTAGAGAATGAGTGATTATGATTAGAGGTTAATTAATCCAGATTAATTAACTTGGAGGAATTTAGGAGTTTGACATTTGATTTAAATCATTTTGATTTATTAAATCAAATGAGAAGAACTTAAGGACTTAATGAAATAATTTGATTTATTTAATTAAGTATGACAAAGCTTAGGGAATTAATCAATAAATTGTTTTAACTGATTAATAGCAGAATTCGATGCATGATGTTAGTTTTGCATGTCTACATTTTGCCCGTCTTTGAAGCAATGTACTTGTTGCATTGGTTCAAAGAATGATGTTGCCGACATCGTTTTTTTTCTTTTTTCTTTTTTCGGATGCCCCAGCGAAAAGAAGTACGTTAGTACATTTCCCCCTCGAGAGATTGAGCGAAAAGTTCAAATTGAGGTCAATGTCACGACAAAGAGGTTCAAAATTGATGGTTATGACTATATGATAATGATGATGTAAATGAGATGTTTTTTTAAGATGCTTAGAATAACAAATTTATATTATTCTAAATAGCTTAAATGATTATGCAAATGAGATGAATGCGGTGGATGATGTTGTCCTATGATGATATGACGTGATTATGCAAGATGCGAGATGGATACAAGATGGATGCAGGATGGATGCATTGTTAGCGTGAAAGAGGACAAAAGAATGAGAGGGATCAACCCTTGAATCCAAGAAGATGCAGAAGTTCAACAAGACAACTTTATTAGAAATGATGATGAATGATCATGATGTATTGCTTATCTAGAGATGGGAGAGATAAAGAGGATAACTTTCCTTATGTTTGATAACACACATAGGTACGATGCATCAAGGTATAAAAAACCAGGATGGCATGGCACCTAGTGTGATGGACTTTGACTTGACAATCAGATAGGAGTGCTCTTGTTCACACTTGACATATGAAAACCTTGCTAGGATGGATCCAACAAAGCAAGTATTCGCCAAGTTATTTTACAAGAACATACAACAAGCACGAAAGACAAAAAGATAATGATAATTTCCCCATTCCTTTCTCTCTAAACCTGTTTTGTTTAGGCTTCATCGAGAGGTCCTTGGAATGAGCGCAAAATAAGATAAGTCAAAAAGACTAGATAAAGTAAACAAACAAGCTAATGTTCTTCATACTGCTAGCCAAGGCTAAACTACTATGGGGTACCTGATGCTTATGTCCATCATGGGAAGAACTCATCCTAGGACATGTAGTGATTAGGGTTTTGGTGAGACTGATTGGATGATAAGCTATTGATACTCTGAGTTGACCAACTTGCTTGCTTACTAACTTAGGCTTAAGACTCTGATGATTAGGTGTTCACTATGGAACCTGCTAGACTTTCTTCTGAGTGACTTACCAAAGGGTGAAGGAGATGATTGATTTTATTATGAGTGATAAAAGTCACAGGTGAAAGCGAGATGAAATGGATGGACTATTTTGGATTTTTTAGATATTTTGAGGTTGTTTTTGGTATTTTGAGATGTTTTACAAATGTTTTTGGTATTTTTTGAGATTTTTCGATGTTTTTGGTATTTTCAAGATTTATGAATGTTTTTGGATTTTGTGTCTTGGGGGATGATCAAAGATCAACCTTGCCTACGTCATCAAGATGACTCTATTTTTTATGTGTTCTGACTTTTTGAGATGTTTTGGATTTTTGATTTTCTAAATGTTTTTGAATTTTGATTTTCGGTTTTTTTTTTTGAATTTTTTTGAATTTTTTTGGATTTTTTGATGAATTTTTTGAATGTTTTTGGATTTTTCGCATGATTTTGATAATTTGGATATGAACATGTGATGATATCAATGCTTTGTTTTGGGATTTTGTTGAAAACCAAGCTAAGGTTGATTGGTCAGATTGATGGATTGATAGTTTGACTAAGTGTGTTAAGTCAAACAAAAGTGATAATGCACTTGTAAACTATAGGAAGCTATGTTATCCTAGACTAAACTCATACAAGAGGGTAGTTTGACTAAGTGTGTCAAGTCAAATGAGGTGGTTTTGGATTTGATAATCTGGCTAAGTGTTTTAAGCCAAACAAAGACAATAATGAACTTGTAAACCCAAAGAAGTTGTGTTATCCTAGAGTAAACTCGTGTACAAGATGATAGTTTGACTAAGTGTGTTAAGTCAAACAAGGTGATAATTGATTGGATTCAATTTGATCAAGATTGATGAAAACTGATTTGGAACAAAATTGTTTTGATGATTTTGATGTGACGCTGAAGTACACATTAGATGCAACTGATATGGATTGCTTGGATTGATGTTCGACAAAAGATAAAGCTTGATAAGGAATGCCTTCCTGTCAAAATATGCCATGGGCTAGTGATTTGGATTCGTCTCACAAATGATTTGATCAGTTTGATTTCACGTTTACCAATGCTCAGATCACCACATAAGTGTGAATATATAGATCAAGATTTATTCCTAAAGCAGGATGTAAATATCTACCCCCAGTGTCTAGCAATGTTTGAACGACCATGGGTAGATTCTTGGATAGATGGATGGATGAATGGATATGGATCATCTTGCGATAAGATAAGGTGTTTATACAAAGGATTTTCATTTGGATAATACTTTAAGGCTCAGATAATGTTAGGTAGGATGGGATCAATGAAAATGACCAATGTCAAGATGTTTACCATAAGCAAGTGAAAAGTGTGCACCAAACTTTTATCAAGATCTAGAAAAGGTAGTTAGATAGCCATGGGTTGGATAAATGGTTCATGGATGAATGTATGATATGGCTCAAATGATGGCTTTATTATGGATGCAATAAGATGCTTTCTTCTGAACTAACGCACGTAGATGCTTGATTCTACACATGACACCTATTTTCCAGGTTTTCATCATGGTACTAGTCCAAAGTGCCACTGAAGTGGTTTTCACTGGAGGACGATTTTTTGCTTTACTGTTTTCAATCCTTTTTTTTATTTTGATTTTTTATATTTTTATATTTTTAATTTTTTTGTTGTCACCAAGATGCCTGTTTGCTAGGTTTTCATCAAGGTGACCATTTTTTCAAGACATTTTTCTGATTTTTTTTGTATTTTCTGAGAGATTTTTAGCTGATGTTGAATCACCTAGTACTGCTTACATTGATGCTTCTGTCATAATGTGCCATCGATATCCTTCTTGAAGAATATGCTTTGCCAAGATACGTGCACTTGAAAGAAAATTTTGAGAAATTTGTTTTGCTTTGCTGACACCAGAGTTAACTTTGTCTTTGTGTGCACATCGAGATAGAGTGCCTTCTGAATCCTTATGATGAAGGGTCGTTGACAACACATAGTCAATGTGATAATTGGATATCATGTGTGGAGGCATGGATGGAGTGTGTTTAGGAATAAAATATGGATTGGTTGACCGTTTGGAACCTTTGACTCTCCAAACTTGGGAAGATGAGCAATAATGAGTGGATATGGAAGTGTGCATGGAATTAGGACAAACTACTTGATACACTTTGTATGTTGCTTGAGAAGCTTTCTTTTGCCTTTGTGGACATCTTTGATGGATACTTGCCCTTTTTTATTTTTTCCCCATAGTTTCTTTGACTGATGGAGTTTGATAGGGATAGTCATTCTTTGTATTCTTTGGTATCCACTTCTATTTTATTTGTCCTTCGTGCTTCGCTACTTTTCTTTGGTGATGTTCTTCATGATTTGATTCAAATCTTTCTTTTGTTGTTGGTCCCAGTTTTTGGATGGGGTGATGGGTGGATGGAGATTCATGGTGTGGCGGGTTGTAGTATTGACATCGGTTTCATCATAACGATTATTCGTGCTCCCTATGTTGACATTTACTCGAGATGAAGTTGCCCCCAGTTTTGTGGAAATATTACTGATATGTTGAGATCCCTTGATTGTTGAATAACAAAGGCCTTGATGCTTAGGATTGCCAATAATTTGCACTGGCTCTAGGATTCCCTATTCATGTAGGCCTAATCCTCTACCTTGATAATTCATCTGCTGAAAAAATTAATCTGTAGTAGGATATGATTTACCTTGGAAACAAGGTGCTAATCCTTCTCTGCTTTGTGGTGGATCTTCAAAAGTGGCAGCTTCTTTATTGATGAGGTAGGTTGCCCTAAGAAAGGTAAGTGATCCAAGTTTATAAGTGATAGGATCCTCCACATGTGGGATGCATGACTGATTGATATCTTTAACTTGATCTTGTGAAATATCAGATTTTAATACTTCTTTAAGAGGTGTTGGTGATTTACTGTATACATACAATTCTTCCTCTTCACTCCTTTCATAGGATATTTCTGATTCATGACCTATTTTTTCTATGTCTCCACAGGATATGTCTAATTTGCAACTTTTGTAGAAGCCTTCTGATATGTCCTCACATGATGTCTCTGATTCACAACTTCTGTAGAAACCTTCTTCATGATCCACCTTTGGTATGTCTTTAGATTCTTCTATACTTTGATCATGTGTACAAATGTTAAGAGTATGATACTCTTGTACCTTGGTAAAGATGTCAAGAGTATGAGACTCTTATTTTGAATGAAGATCATATACATGTCCATCCAAAGAAAGCATCTCGTGGGTAGATGGGGGAATATGTGTTATATGGATATGATCATCATTTGCGACATCTTGTATAGATAGAAGAGTGCCCATTATATCATTGTAGTATGTTGGAGATACAAATTCTTGATCTTGACTAATTTTGTAATTGCTTTTGACATGCTTTGGATCAAGTTCTTGACATGGGTGAATTTCAAAGGATGGATTGCCTACAAGGGATTCTAGGACATTGTTATTAGGAATGGGAAGTGGATCAATATCCTGTTGTTCTTTGAGGATTTCTTCACTATCCATAACCATGAGGTCAAAGGGTGCCAATATGTCTTGGGAAGGACCATTGCTAGACCTTGGTGATAGATGTTGATCATGCTTCAGAATGAATTCTTGAGATATGTCTTCTAATTCATAAGGCGATGTAGAGACATTTTTAATATGATCATTGGTTGATGGATCATGGATTATGTCAGTAGGATCAAATAATGTCAACACATCTTGAAATAGATCACTAAAAAGTGGCTCTTGATGAATGTTGATTTGATCACTAGATGGGGTAGCCATATCTTTGCAGTGCTCATTGGTGGATTGAGTTTGATCATTGTCTTCAACAATTTTGGTGGAGAGATTGTCAATGTTTTCACCTATAGGATCAAGTGATGTTAATGTTTCTTGGATTGGATCATTGCTGGGCACAATTTGTGAGTTTTGATAATGATTGGAAAGTGGCTCTTGGTGTGTATTGATTTGATCATTGGTTGAGGTGGAAACATTTTCAAGGTGTTCATTGATAGATTGATCTTGATTTTTGATTTGAACAATTGTGGTGGGAATATGTTGCAAGCTTTGTTGAGCGAGTAATGCCTATGTTTGCTGCTGAGCCAATAATGCTTGTTGTTGGTCGTGTTGTTGTTGTGCCAACAATTTTTTTTGTTGGGCTTGTTGTTGAGCTACTTGTTCATGCACTTGTTGATGGATTGTTTGCAATAGGGCTCAAAATTGTGCTTGTGTCTACCAAGCTTGGTGTTGGGCTTGAGCTTGAGCTTGAGCTTGTTGGGCTACTTGGGCTACTTACGTAACTTGTGCGACTTGCTGGGCTTGGAGTGCCTTTTGGTAGGCAGCTTGCAACATGATAGAGAATGAATTTTCCTTGTTGAGTTTTGGTGGTGGTGATGGTGGTGGATTGGGAATGGTGTTGATTTTTGGGGTGAGCAGAACGGTCTCATTGATTGCCAAGGTTTGAGTGGTGAATGGTACGATTGAAATTCTTGGTCCTTGAGACACTTGACGAATGATAGATGTGTTAACCATTGAGGTTTCTTGGATGGTTGCCATCTGTTGTTGTGATATCGATGGCGAAATGGGAGGATTTGTTATGATGCTTTGGTTTATGATTGGAGTGTTTCTCATATTCGATTGATTGACAATTGGTAAAGGGGGAAGGCTCATGCATTGATTGTTTGGTTGATAGATTTGTAAGTTTTTACTTTGATTTAAATCTACCATAGGAAAAGATGTTCCAAAATTTAGATTGGGAAAACTGACCTTTGTTGTACCATTGAGGTTTGTAGGAGATACTGATCCCATGTGTGGATTGTACAAATGCAAGTTTTGAAAATTAATTAGCATTGCGAGACTTGGATAGTTTGGTTGAATTGGATTACTCATGATGGAGGAATCAAGTTTATATTCCATGTTCCTCTTGTGTTTCGACCTTGCTAACCTCTAAGGGGTTTAGGACCAATGATGAGATGAAAGATGAAAGGGGTGAATGATATGGGTGTTTGAACTTTTAGGAGCTTTGGATCAATGCTAGACTCTAGGAGTTGATTTGATTTGATTTGGATAGTTTGACTAAGTGTATTAAGTCAAACAAGATGATGGTAAACTTGTAAACCCTAGGAAGTTGTGTTATCCTAGGGAAAACTCGCATAAGAGAATGAACTGGCTAAGTGCATTAAGCCAATCAAAGTGATCATGAACTAGTAGACCTTAGGAAGTTGTGTTATCCTAGAGCAAAATTTGTTCAAGAGGGTTGATAATTTGACTAAATGTGTTAAGTCAAACAAGGTGATGTTGATTTTCCAAAATTCTAGCATAAATGATGTTTTCCAAGGTTCCAAAAGTTGTTGGTGAAATGGAATTTGAATAATGTTGAGGGATGGATGAAGTGTTTGACTTGATCCTAGACGAACCTAAGAAGGACTTTGTTTACAAGACCAAGGTTTTGAAGACCATTTTTTTCCCTAAGAGTAACTCAAACCAAAATAGCAGTGTTTGCATGGAAAGCCATAAGACAAAAGTTTCCAAGAACATGTGTGGTTCAATTGTCTGTTATCTTGATTAGATTCGGTTCCTTTTACCACAAAACACTTTCTTGATTATGTTTCAAACTATATGTCTAATGTCCCACTTTCTTTTTCATCCCACAAGGTCCATTATGTGGAAATCAAGGAAATTAGGGAAAATGTTTCCTAGGTTTAACCTTAGTGAAAATAAATTATGATAAAATCTAGGCACTTAGAAACCTCTAAGGATATGATCCCTAAGGAAAGCAAGAGTACTTAAATTTGTCAAAGGTATTTGTTTCCCCCAAGCGGTTTGAAACTTTGAGGTTTTTATGAATGTTTGTTTTCAAATGTTTTGAGGACCAAGCAATGTGTTTTGATTCCAAGCACATGTACAACCCTAGGCTGGAAAAGGAAATATTTGTTAGGTTCCCACTTGGTCGAATCTAGCTACGCATATTCTATGTGGATGACTAGATGCTTGACCACTCTGGCTCCCATCCATGGCACACACTTCTTGACTTAGCCATGCATCAGTACCTATGAATCTCCCATGGCATACTTTTCATCTCTACAAAAAAACCACATGTATACGTGGGGTGGCTTTAGAGGACATGACCTCTTGCACCAACAAAATAGATAAGGATTTGGCCTTCTAAACAAGGGTTTTAATTCAAACTATCCGTTCATGGAGGCTAACCCATGTGGCGAGAGACCATTTCTGCCCTTGTCGTCAGAGCTAACCATGTGATACTGGCTTTTGTTCTAGTACCCATTTTTATATCCCGGCTGGAAATACACTTGGCTTTAGTGTGTTACTGGTTGGGTCATTCCCTTGGGTGAGTACTTTTTCCCACAAGGTAGGCCCTCTAAGATAAACAAAAGCGAGTAAACATATTCGTATTTCGATCAAACTTTGTTTAGAAATGAAGGGAGAACACACACAATAGGTTTACTCACACTCACAAGATATTTTGTTCAATTTTAAATTTCCAAATCGAAATGTGGAGGTAATATTTTTTGACAACTTAATATCACAAAATATTTTTGATTCTCAAGATTTTCGTGAGGTGTGAGAGAAGCACATACGCCTTTTAAATAATATTAATTTGTGAAAAATATTGCAAACATGAAAAATACTTGTTCATTTTAGACCTCAAAAGTAGTGATTTTGATTTGTTTTAAAGCACCAAAATGAGATGTGAAGTTTTCCTTGTTCAATTTTTTAACCCAAATTGAAATCTAGTAAATTTCTAAGGTTCTTTTTAACCAACTTTGAAAAGATCAAATTAGTGCTTGATTTTAAGCCCAAATCAAAAAGTGAGTTGAGTTAAAATAGAAAACGAGAGTAGAAAATGGAAGCTCTAGATTGTTAAAACAAGCATTAAAAAATTCAATTTCCAAATCTTGATTTCAAAAGGATCTTCAACTCCACTCCATTCTCCTTTGTTTTCGCTTGATCCCAATGTCAACCTATAAAAATTTAAAGTTAAAATCTGAGAAATGAGATTTGTTAAAAATCATCCTTATCATAAAAAATCACACTTGTCATGCAAGGTTTATATATATATGATGGTTGTAATGCTTAACAATCAAATTCTTAATGGCTGCCCCACCAAATAATAATATTCTACCAATTCAAGTTAAGTCTACACATTTTCATGGTATCCTATAAAGGTTTCCAATAATCAATTGAAGCTTTTCAAATTCCCCCAACCGTTTGAAATACAAAACTCATTTATTTATTCAAATAACTCTGGAAATGATAATATGAGAATAGCAAACTCTCTTTTTTTTCTTTTTTTTTTTTGAGGTAGAAAACTGCCGCATTTAATAGTGAAGTGACTAACTTATGGAAGCAATGAGAAAGAGAAGTTTCTTTAATCATGACAGTGACTTTCTGATTTATAAATTATATATTTTTCCTTGGATCTCCGGTGCCAAGTTGTATTGCATATTGGAGGGAGTAATCCTTCACCGTGCAAATGTCAAGTCAATAGGCGCACACCTTACCTAACACACTTGAATCAGACCAAGACTCATTAATTAATGCAATGCTTACCTCCTACTGTAGAGTCCTTTAATTGATGTAGCTCCTAACCACTCCAATGAAGATTTTGTTCTTTCAAGACAAGACATACATTAATTTCAGATTTTAATCTTGATGACTGTCCATTGATAATCCATCAATATCCTGAGATTTTTATTCAAAGAATGCATTGTCTACAAAAAAACAAAATTCGATGGCATTCATAATCATATCCGATCAAAAGGCGTTAATGCATATCAGTTAGTGCATACACAACAATGTAACTTATATCATATTTAATACTTTTATGGCAGTGGATTGTATCGAGAAACAAATAGGCATGATAAATATGCAGACACACAAACAAAGGACAATTCCTAAGAAATTGATAAAGCTTGATAAAGCTTCAGTTGACTTGTATGTAAAAAAGTGGGGTCACAGATAAGACACGCCAATTGATGGGTAGAGTAGCTCAAAGGAATGCAGACTCATGGAGAGAAATGATTGCATGATGTGCACAAATGTGATTATTGAAAAATCTTCAGAGACTTTCAAGCAAATACAATTGGCAGGTGTAGAGAAAAATTTTGCAGCTCTTTCCAACATCCTCTGTGCCTGCACCAAAACCAGTATGGGCAACCATCAACGCATAAAAGGGGTAGAGGAATTTGATAAATTTTATTGCAAAACCTTTCATATATGTGAATGCAAAATGCGGATGCTTTAATGGAGCATGTGAATTTTTTGACAGAATGCCTCAAGGATTGTGATCTCATAAAATGCAAATAACAGCAGAATATGCGCATAATGGATTTTTTGAAAAGACTTTAGAAACTTGCAAGCAAATGCAATTAATGGGTGTAAGGCCAAATTTCATAACCTTCACCAACATCTTGAGTTTTGGAGAAAGGTACGAATGACCATCGAGCATAAAGAATGGGGTGGGGGACTCATCAAATGTTGCAGTTGTAAGTGCCTTGGCCAACCTGTATGTGAAAGGAGGAAGCATAAAAAATTATCTGTGTAAGCTTGGTATGGGTGATGGAAGGCAGAGGTGATAACAGGTTTGGTGGGGGATATAAAATACAAGAGGAGAAAGTTTGTTATTCATGGCGTGCTTTGTTAATGTTCCTTCACTAGAGTCCTCACTACCAGCGAATCTTTCAGCATACGGGAGAACGAGCTTCTGTTGAGAGACTACAACTGGCCGACGACAAAGCTTGTTGTAGGCAGCATGAGAAAGATTTGTATTTTGTCTATTGATAGAAGCGGCATGTGCAAATTTTGCGGTGGGGGAAAGCTATGGCTTATTTGGAGGAAGCACTGCAGAGGAAGAATGCTCGCCTGGAAGAATATGAATTAAATCAAATGACATACAAGCAAGCCTACGCAAGCAATCAAATACCAAAAGAAGAAGCAAACTAGTGACAGGTTGGTGGTTACAATTAAGAATAGTTCAGACAAGGAGGGTATCTGTTGGACTCGTTACAATGAATGGAGATGGAAGCCATTCTCATGACAAGGGGATCCATGATTGTTGAAGGTGTTGAAGTCTTTCCTGCTAAAAAGAATTATTTTTTATTTTTTATTTACACCAAAGTCTATGACCTAGTAGTTCTCTTTGTTTTCACTTGTGCAAAGACAAATGATAAACTCGTATGATGAACTGATGTGCACCCTGCATTCTTTCATGGAGCTATATGCACACCCAAAGCTCTAAACTAGGAAAGAAAGTAAAAAAAATGAAACAAAGGGTCGCTGTGAAATGAAGGCCTCAACGAAATGCGGCTGAGCGATATGCATGGATCTACCAGAAAAACCTTTAAAATTCCCGAACGTTTATCTTTGGAAAGTGACCATAGAACCTAGATAGCTCGGAGAAATTTAAAATTCTCGGCAAGAAACAGTGGACTGAAAATACAGTCCCTTATGGAGGAACAAATTGGGAAGATAATTAGCTTCGAAGGTAGGATTCTTCTATTTTCTTTTCTTTTTGTTTTTTTAAAGAAATATGGCTGTCTATTCCCTAAAGCTCTGTTATATCCAGACAGATTGTCTAAAAAAATACTCCTGAAACCACTATCCAAAAGATAATGCTTCTTTTTTTCTTCTTTTCTCACTTTATTGCCTGAAGAAAGATTTTTAAGCATAAAAATAAATGTAGCATAGAAGATATTAACAAAGAAGCACGACTCAAGAAAGACTTGTTCATAACCAGATATATAGATTCTTAAATTAGAATAACAATAGTCATAGCACTGTCCTCCTGCAGAAAATGATTAGAGAACAAGATTATATTTATAAGCATGACAAAACTTCTACACATGCCCTCCTTCTAGCGCCATTTTGTGGACATCAAAATCTGCAAATAGTTAGCACAATTCAAATATCCCTATGAAATATTTGACCATGTTAGATATACAAATAATATAAGATAAAAAAGAGAATCTAAGTGAAAGCATATGAAAAACATAAATCAAACTCTATTCCATAATGGGAGTGGTGCCTCTTGAAATGTGGAAAGAAAGCCCTTTCCCATCCATAAGCAAGATTGCCAAGATGATAAAATGTTGTGATGAAGAGCAAAATTAGTTCTCATATGTAGAGAGTAACCTTGCATAAAATGTGTTGTTTTCCAATTGTTTTGTTATGCCTTGATTTTATAGATTCAAGGTTGGAAGAGTGAGATATTTTGATGAATGTGGGATCATTCATAAGCCAATGAAAATATGTCACTTGTCAAGATTTGAGAGGATGAGGAATGTGCAAGTTTTGGCCAAAGTGCCAATTTGAAATTTGAATTTGCATGAAATGACAGGTTTAGGGGGGATGAAAGGTGCATTAAATGCCAACTTTGACTTGTGCAAGAGACATGTAAGAGCATGTGTAAGAGCATTTAATGCTTTATTGGAAGGGACAAATCCTTTGGAGAGAAGATTCAAATTGATAGAATATTCCATCTTGATGCCCTTTTGAAAGTAATTAGAAGAAATAATTAAGCAAAGAAATGATTTATTGGTGCAAGTGGGGTGGGTTAGTTAAGAATTTAGATTTGACTCCAGTTGAATTAAAAGCTAGAGAATGAGTGATTATGATTAGAGGTTAATTAATCCAGATTAATTAACTTGGAGGATTTTAGGAGTTTGACATTTGATTTAAATCATTTTGATTTATTGAATCAAATGAGAAGAACTTAAGGACTTAATGAAATAATTTGATTTATTTAATTAAGTATGATGAAGCTTAGGGAATTAATCAATAAATTGTTTTAACTAATTAATAGCAGAATTGGATGCAAGATGTTAGTTTTGCATGTTTGCAAATTCCAATGAAGGTAAAAAAGAGGAAGTGGTTAAAACAACAGATCAAAACAGTGATCTATTGAGTGGTGAACAAATTTCAGATTTGTTGACCACAAAATATCAAACATGTGGACATGTGGATGACTCTGAGGTGTTGTGTGCAGCCCCTATTGACTTTGACAGTGATGATGATTTTAAATTTGCAAGGTATGATGCATATATTTTTGATCTTCCCTTTGATGATGAACCAGTTGATCATGATGATGATAATATGGATGAAGACAAACAACAAATTGATTGTAATGATGCACTGTATGATGAATATGAAGATATGGACACTGATGCGAGTTCAAAAATATGTTTTGATGAGTTTGAAACAAGAGATAACCATGGGGATTGAATATCTAATGAGTCAAATTTTGAAGATTGTAATGCAGATTTAGACAAGTTTTTGTTTACTGACTTGAATGGGCCTAGTCATGAGTCTTTAAGTGAGAATGAAGATGTTGATTTCGATCAAAAATCAGATTACACTTTTGAACCAAAATTGTTTTTTGTTAAGAAATATTGTGATACTGAAAGTGTTGATACCTTGTGTTCAAAGGATATGAAAATGAATGGTGCTGAGGAAAATTCAAAATTCTGCGTGGAGGGGACAAAGATGTTTGCATCAACAATTAATGTTTGGCAAAACCCCTTATTTGATGAGTCTCCATTTTCATTAGTTAGTACTAATGATGATCCTTATTGGTGCAGAGTTAATCCACTCTTTGTTAAGAACTTAGATGAATTCAATGTTGCATCAATTTGTACAAAGAATGTTAATGGTGACTAGAATGTCATTGGTGATCTGATGCCACATTATGTGGATGAGCCTTCCTCTATTGCTGAAAATGATGACATATTATGTTTAGAATATGACACTATGACTATAGATGATGATGAGTTAGAAATATCTGATGAATCTCAATACCAACATGATGAAGAACAGTTACAAAGTGTGCTAATGCATGAGTGTATTTATTTGCATACACTTGGAGATGGTTTGCATGATGAACAAGATCTTTTGGTAATTTCTTGTGATAGTTTTAACTTTGATATGCAGACTAGTAATCAGTTTGAGTTTAACAGTTCCAACCATAAGGAAAAATGTGAGTGCTATTTTCGTGAGCTGGGAGAAGTTTTCATAGAGTGTGGCAATGTGCAGAATACTGAAAGTTGTTTTCAGCTTGAGAGTGATTTATGTGATAAGTTGTTGCCACATAATAATCAACATTTTGAAAGTATGCTTGACTTTCAAATGCATAGTGATTGTGAACATGTTGATGATTTTGAATATGATTGCCTATTAGGAGAGGCCAACATGTTTTATCAGGAGGATGGTTGTGATCAAGATATGCTTTCATGTGGTTTTGATCACCATTCTCAAATGTTATCACTTGATGCAAAATCAGAGAATGAAGAAAGTGATAGCGATGTGATATATTTGATTTGGCTGCCATATGATGAAAATGTTGAACAAAAAGCAAGTTGTCACTTGTACAAAAGTAGTCTAATACTTGTGTTTGCAATGATGCATTTGTTCATGTTGTTATGGTTTGACAGAGGCAAGCGTGAGTTGAGGGAGATCAGTTCTTTCATCAGAATTGTCTTTGACAGAGGTAGAAGTTGATTCCCATTTTTTCATTTGGTGACCTGGGATCACCAAGTGAAGTTGCAAAAGAAAGAATAAATAAAGGAGCAGTTTGAGGGCACCCAATGGACTCAACTTTTGGTCTACTCTCTAGAGATCTGGATTCTTGCTATGCCCATAGGGGGCATACATCCCCAGTCAGAGCCACTGATGGCACTCTTAAATTTTTCAAATTTGAGATGCCCATTTCAAAAATTTTGCCTCTGCACTTTCAAAAGTGCACTTGAAGAATCAGTCTGAGTAACCCACTTTAGAGGCTTGTAATTTAAAGCTTGTTGATTTTCGTGCAAAGCCCATTTGCAGAAATATTTAGTTGACATATGTGAATATGCATGCCATTTTTAAGCTTCCCATGATGAGTTTTGTCAGAGTTTTTGAAAAGTGAAGTTGAAGGGTTTTGACACTTTTTTGTTGTTTGCAAACATTCAATTTTGCAAAGTTGCATCCTGTTTGAGCTTGCATTTTGCAATCGGATGACTGCCAAGTCAAAACTAATGTTGTTCTGCATTCTCCATACCAAGATGATCTCACATGTTAGTTTTCACAGTCTCACGAGCCGATTTGCTATTTTTAAAAGATCAAAACCGAATGCAATTTGTTCAGTTTTGCATCTACATTCCTGACAACATTTTAGAGAGGCCAACTTCGACCGCAAATATCTTTTGACCAGTGATAATTCAAGAAAACTCCTTTTGCACATGTGCTCAGGGTACCTAAATGATCTACTGTGTCCAGTGACAACTCGCTAGGAGATGATTTGCTATTTTTTCAAATTGGTAATTGGGTCAGTTTCAATTGGTTTAGAACAGGTTGTTATAGAATGTCTGAGTAGGAAACTTCGCTGATTAATATCTTTCACCTCATGACATGTTTTTTCGAGCAGTCTATTGCACTGCATTCTTGGGTCAAATTACTATATGTTTGCACGTTTTCATTGCCCCAAGAGGTCGTTTGACTAGTTTTTCGAATTGATTCTAGAGCCCACTTGGCCAGTTTTGCACTTTTTCCAAAAGTGTCAGAAAGTATTTTTTAATGATAACCCAGTTCACTTTTTCATCTCAGAAGCATTCTAAGGCTATGTCTGATCAATTTGGAGTTGAATTTTGTTTGAAAATGATTTTTTATTTAGTTGGGCCCATAAGGGACCCAACATATGCTCATGAATATAGTGCTAAGAATGATAATATTCATGTTGCTGATCAAACTTCTCAAGGCTATATGCATGTATGATCCAAACAATGATGCAACATTTGCGACTAAAAGAAACATTTTCAAATTGATATTAGTTCCCAAATACTTGGGTTATGTGGTATGTATTCCTGGAACTTACATCTGTGAAATTTAAAATGCACTATATATCAAATTGGTGTGAATGCATCAAGTGAATGTTTATTAAAGAATTTTTTAACATGGAGGGATGATGTAGTACCAGAAAGTGCTTTGCAAGTGAATTGTGGAAATTTCACAAGACAAATAACTCGAAGAACAATGGAAAAATATACACATAATCTATTTGTTGAACTGCCCTCACTGCATAATACACACCAATTGGAAGCTCAGAGGTTCAACCCCTAGATTCAGAAATTGTGGCCAGATTTGATAGAATATAGAGGCGAATGGAGGGATATTTTGCATGAGGAAATATATATTGTCAAGTCCCATGGCTAAAGGCATCATGGCGTAGTAGGAAAAATTTATGGAGGGCAGATCCAAACTCAAAGTAAATGTGGTCTCATGGAATGCCATGTTTGCAGACTATGCACAAAATGGAAGCGTTGAAAATGCTTTAGTCACTTTTTAGCAAATGTGATTGACAGTTGTTTGCTGCAAAAGGCATTAAACTGGAATAAACATCCAATAAAGGTACAATGAACATAAAATGCTTCTGATGAATGTGTTCTCCTAGAGCAGCGCATGCAAGACATGTAAACTTGCATGAAACCCAAATAGTGCGATCTTCGGGAATCCCATGAAATTTAAAAATTCTTTAGAGACTTCCAGGCAAATGTAGTGGTGTGCAAACACAAGGAGATGCATCCCAACAAGGAATGGCAACAAGATAAAATGGGAAGCATAGACATGGCACATAACATGTTGGGCACAATTTCAGTTGAGTAGTGTTTCCGAGAATCCCATGAAAGGTGAGAAACTTTAAGGAAAATGCAATCAGAAGTGGGAATAACCCACACTTGATAAGGAAGCCAACATTGTATCATTGTGTGAAGGGTGTGACCTGCTTGATGCAGTTCCTCAAAGTAAATGTGGTGTTAGGCAATGCCATGATTGCTGAGTACGCACAAAATGGAAGTTGCAAGAGGGAAACACGCCTGGTGCAAGGAGGAGGCATGCGCATTGTAGGGAGGAGACTTGGCCACCATGGTTAAGAGTGTGAACAGGTGAGATTAGAGCACAATGAAATCTCAACCCTTGCTCGCAAGCCTTGCAAGAGATATGATGGCAGTGGCTAAAGTGGTGCGAGGCAAGCGAGGTTGCTTGTGTGGGCCCACATGAAGTTTGAAAATCCCGATGAAGTTTTAAGGGGGGGCGGGGGGGCATTTGAATTAAAATGAAAAAATAATTAAAATTGGAATAATGCCCGATGGAGTTTGAAATGGGATTTTTATTTCCAAAAGTGAAATATCAAATATTTCACTATATGGTGAAAAGGTAAGAGTATGGTGAATAGTGGGGTACGGGTAAAACATGATTACCCCATAATATTTCTCTCACTGAACAATTTAAAAAAAAAAATTGGAATGTGAAAGGTAAATTTTTTATATTTGTTCAGAGGAAGAACAAGAAATGTTTTAAATGAGAATATAAAACATTAAGTGCATGGGGAAATATTATTGTAAAGTGAATTAAATATTCACTATTTGATGACCTTATTTGCTGGAGGTAAAGTGAATATGCAAAGTATAATTTATAGCTAGAGAAAATAAAGAGCAGAGTAAAAGTTAAATTTTCACGGGAGAGATTGTATAAAGTGAATAAGTATTCACTAGGCAAAGTATTTTATTTGTTGGGAGATAGATGTGAGCAGATTTATTAAATTTATGAGGCTTTGATATCTGGAAGTGAATTTTATATTTGAGGACATGTGGGTATTGTATAAAGTGAATTTATTCAGTTTATAGGCAAATATGTTTGTTGGGAAACAATAAAATTGCAGCATTATAAAGAGAACAAAAACAGAATTTTCACGAGCAAAAGGTATTTTCTAGCAGCTGGGTGAAATGATGAAATTATCCACATGGGAAAATTTTTAGTTGCAAGGCAATGATGAGGAAAGGTAGTTTTGGAGGCAAAATAAGTTTGTTAAAGAGAGAGGAGAGAGGCTTTGTAGAATTGATGATGAACGGTGAATGAAGATTCTAGATGGCATTTTCAGATCAGTTTTAGGGCTGCTTGCATTCTTCTATTTATTCTCTTCTCTTCTCACTGTAAAGGGTTCTGAGTTTTTGTATTGGGCTGGGTAGATAGAGAATTGTAAATTCTGAGTTATTTCTTGAGTCTGTAAGCTGTAATTTTCTGAATTCATGAGTAAATACAGCCAGTTTATACAAATAAAATGATGAAGGTGTTTGCACATTCATGAATATCTTCATATTGTCTCCATATTTGTACACATTTAGTCATATAATTTCAATAATACAAAGTGTCTTTGAGTTTATCATCTCAAATTTCATGAGATTGTTTTGTCTGTTCATTGTTCTATTTCAAAGAAATGGTTAAAATTCTTTGAGTAGGTGATTGTGATTTCAGGTGTTTAGATGGGATTTGATAAGGAGAATTTGATTGATAATAAGAGAGGGATTGTTGGTGCAAGACACTAATAGTTGATGCAAAACATTATAAATTTAAAATCCACTAGTTGAAGTCTGTTTGCTGGGGAATTAATTTATGTATTTTACTTCATGGCCCAGAATTGGCACTGATCTATTATCTAGTTTTGTGCATCTCAAAAAAAATTTATAAATGGAAAATGATTCTTAATCTTACTGTTTGGTTTGTTGTTTGTCCTGCTTTCCAATGGCTAAGAGAGTGTTGAGTTACTGAGAATGTAGCCAAGTTTGAAGTTGTCAATTCTTCCCTTAGTGTATTTTCATTGGGAATTATCTGCTTTATAAAGCAATGCGGGTGTATGAGTGAATTAAGTTTTGGGAATTGAATAGGTTTAGCCACCTTGGTCCTATAGAGCTAGAAGTGTAGGAGATGTCAGTCTTTGACCGAATCTTGTCAGCTGGCCACTAGCCTTTGTGGTTCTTTAATATAGAGGTTGGCTACCTCTTAGAGAGTTTCAAAGTTTAGCTGGAAATTTAAAACACCAACACATCACAAGAATAAAGAAAATCACACAGTGAAACATGAGTGTCAATGTATGCCCCCACTTTAAAGCGGTTGCTAACACCATTGCTATGATTAATTTCTTTAAAGTAGAAAAAGACATGAGAGATTATTTAGAAAGCCTTATGCCAAGTCATATGTTCCTGAATGAGCTACATCATGAAATAAAGAGTTTCCCCCAAAATGAAACAATTAAAAATAAGTCAATATGTCACATGCAAGCCAACTTAAGGCATGGTTTCCACATCCCTACCATGACTAGTTGTGCTCAAGCTTTGGGGTATACTCAAAGCCAAGGTGGAAATTCCAGTCTTCCTTCCACAATCCCCATCTCTATTCCTACATACACTAGTACTCATGTTAGCATAACCATTCAACCTACTAGCAATTTCAACACTTCTTTAGGTATTTCCAATGGGAATCCTTCTACCTTTGTGCATCCAAATCTCATATCTCCTCAACCATCTCCCCTTACAAACCTACAATTCACTTGACCTTCACAAACATACACGACTCCACCTTAATTTCCTCCATCTCACAATACCAAAAATGATCCCATCATTAACACACTTTTGTAAAACATATCATCCCTTCAATAAAAAATCACCACCCTAAATCAAAACAACCATGGACAACCTTCAACATACATCAAAACCAATCTTTTAGAGTTATTGAGAACACAAATGACATAAGCTATAGAGGTTCCTAGATTTGAGAAATATGGTGGGAAAAGAGATCCTGTTAGCCATGTTTCTTCTTACACAACCCTATGTAGTGATTTCACTTTTACTGATAAGCTCTTGGTTAAACTTTTCCCTAGATCCTTGAAAGATATTGCCTTGGAGTGGTTTCGATCCTTACTAAATAATTCAATTCATTCATTTAGTGAAATTATTGATACCTTTTACAACCATTTCCAAATTCATATGGGTCCCAAGATGATTGTATCTGGCTTGAAGAAATTTAAACAAAAGGATGATGAGAAAGTCACTGATTTCATAGCGCGATATCAAATTTTTTATTCACAAATAAAAACTAAGATTCCTCATGTCAAATTTCAAAGAATTTTTATTTCCAATTTGCATGACAAAATTAAAACTAAGCTTGAGATGATGAGGTTTCCCTCCTTCACACATTTATGCAAAACCCTTTGTGATTACTAGAATTCAGTTAGTAGTTATGACATGAAAAATCCACCTAGCCATCTTGAAAATTTTGAATCTGCACCTCAAAATAGGTATCAAGCTTTCAAGAAATAGAATAGGGGATTTTTACAACTTAATTACCCTTAACCAAATCAACAAGTTGATAACCAAGTGGCTGCTATAAAGATGAAAATTTATTTTTTCCTTTGGGGATACGAATAGACAATTTACCCCTCTACGCGACACCCTTCATAATATCATGATGCAACTCTTGAAAAAGAATATGATTTCCTTACCTCCTAGTAGAGCCCCTGATCCTAATAAACCATTACCCTCAAACTATAGGTCAAATTTTTATTGCCATTTCAACCAAAAAATTGGACATGATATGGAACTTAACCGCAAAGTTTATGCTTTGGGTAAAGGAATGGGTCCCCCACAACTTTCTAGGGCTTTCACCTAGAAGGAAGGGGATATCCCTTTATGGGGAGAATAAATCCTATGATTCATTCAATGCTAGGGGATTGAATGTGGTTGAAATGCTAATGCGAAGTATGCTAAATGTTGAAATATGATAAATAAACTATCTAACTATTCAACATAAACTAAGAGAATCTATATTGCTTGAAAACACATGATGCAATACAACAAAGATAAAACAAAGAGTAAACAAATCAAGATAACCTAATAGATTAGACAAGTGCACCTGGAAACTGTTGAAGACCGAAGTAGAAGTTGCAAGAGCATTTGAAAATTCTGAAAATCTAAGTTTTAAGCCCACTGGGACACTTACGCCAAGCTCAATGACCTTGTCCCTTTTCTATTAAACTACTCTGCGCTCTGTTTTGGCCAATTGGGTGCTCAAATCTACAAAATTCTTTCACAAAAAAATCCAGTGGGACTAGGTCGCCACTATTGGTGACCTAGTCCCTTTCAACTTTTCAAGAAAATTGAAAGTGGACAAGGAGGTCTATGGTCTGCACTTTGCTTCTTTATTGAAATCTAAACTTAGACCTACAAAATCACCTTCAAAACAGAGTATATTTTGGTTTTGAATCTAGGGTTTGCCTTTGTAAAAGCCCTAGTTTATATTTAAACTTTGTAAAAGATATAAAAGGGTATGTGCAGAATCATGATGGGCCAAAAAGTGGCGATGTCTAAGTAATATGATGGCCCATGTGGTTGACAACTTTTTTTTTTCCCAAAATTGATGAAATGAAAAGGGTTTTTAAAGGAGACTCTCAGCTTTCCACCAATATAAATTATGATTTAATTTGAATTTAATAAATAATTATTATTCATTTTCTATTTGAATTATGACTAAAGTCTTGATTGATAGGCTGATTGAAAAAAATCTCTAGCTTTCAAACCATATCATATTTTTTTAATCCAAAACATGTGTCACATTCTATGCTTCACATACTATAGGATAAAAAAAAAAGAATTGAATTTCATGAATTTTTAACCAAGTTAAGGTGGTCAGACATACGAGTTTTTATATTTTTCAAAAGTTGTAATAAAAAATTCATAATTAATTATTTACTTGAAAAAAATTTACAAAATAATATGCATCACATCGGGACATGAGTCCCCTACTTATATCTAAAATATTATAAAAAAATATTATCATTTTATTTGGTTAGGGTGGTCAGACAGACACCTAGTTCTTATTTTTTCCCTGAAATTTAAGTACTACTACATTGAAATTTCAAATTTTCACCAAATAGATTTAAAAAATAAAAATAAACCTAGTAGTTTAGAAACTACATTCAATTTGATACAGATTCTATTCTTACATATTTTTGAAATAATATGGGTATCTTATTCAAGTATTTATGTCATGTTGCCTAACTCTGATTTTTTGAATATTATTGCCACTTAAGGGCCTCTTTTTTCCATGATGATCCTACACATACCCAAAATCTATGTACCCTAGCTCTAAGTGTGTCTAGAACTAGGAAAACCTGAAATAAAACAAAACCCTATTCTATTGTGTTAGAATTAGATGCATGCAAGAGATTTAGAATGATGCAAGACTTCAATCCAAGAAACCCTACAACATTAGAAATGAGTGTAAGATGAAATGCAAATGGGATGCAAACCTCAAATCTGAAGATAGGATGAAAATAGAACATGGAGTCACCTTGAAAATAGTCTTTAGTTGTGATTTTGTGGCTAGTTGCACCTCCTCAACCTTGATTTCTCTACGATTCTCCATAGGCATCCATGTTCAAACTTTGAAAATGTGTGAACTTGAGTATGAAGTGAGCTTGAAGACACGCAAAAGCCCTAGCTTGCTGTCCAAAAGCTTCAACTTTGCTATGAAAGAGAGATGAAACTTCTTGAGGAAGATGTTTTTTTCACTTGATTCTTGAAGTTGCTTGTCAAGAATGGCTAAAAGTTGTGAAAATGACCTAAAAACAAGTATCTATAACCAACAATACCTAATTGTCATTAATTTTGACCTAAGAGGCCGACATCCATTGGGAATCTTTAGCAAGATTGATATTTTCCTGGTTAAAAATGCAAATATCCCTAAAAAGGGCTAGGTTACCAACTTGGGCAACCTAGTCCCACGAAGGGTTTTTGAGGTGGGATTAGTGTTATTTGAGTAATTTTGATGTTGTTTGTTAGGGGTTAAATAATTCCCAAGGTAAAATAGGCCTCAAAGTCAAAAATAATGAGTCTTAGGGGCCTATAAATGGTTTTTTAGGAGGGTGATTGATGCAAGGGTACCTAAAGTAGGACCAAAATGGACACAAAATTGTCCTTTTCTTCAAAGGTATACAATTTTTGGTGACACATTTAGCCCCAACTTTAGCACCCATATGACTCTATGTGCATATGTAAGCTAAAGGACTCTAAACAAACAATGCATTTTGTTTTCATAAAAGGATACTCATATAATGGTGGGAGAATAAAGCCCCCTACTGTACCTAATTGTAAAACAAAAACATTAGGAACCACATCCTACAACACAAATTCGTTAGATGTCCAAAAATTCTCTTATCTAATTCCTAGAGATTAAATTTGAGGGTAGATGTATGCCCCCCCTTGATCCTGCTTGCTTTATGGAGGTGGAATCAAGGTAGAATTCTAACCACGTCGAATAAGGACACACATATCAGAGGGAATTTTAAAGTACCATGCCACATAACGATAGGTGAGTGATGATGTATGGCATGGAAACATGATTCTGACACAACAAATGACATAAAAATGGAGTTCATTAGCACCTAATATGTTGATTTGAAGAAATAAGCACGCTAGAAGGTTTAACATGGTAAAAGTACAATGTGCTCATGTGAAAAATTTGAATAGAGTAAAAGGAATGAAAATGAAGTAACTTGTCACTTACTCGTCCATTTACCTTTTGTGTAGCATGAGGGTGACGAGAAGATAGCGAAAGATGCCGAGCACATGAGATTTTACACCAGCGAGACTAGATATGTTGCACGCCCAGCTGGCCAATGGCAAGCGACAACATGAGGTGAGTTAATTCTAGTACCTTTTATATTTTATTGTTCAATTATGGAATGATGTATATGAATAATTAGGTTAATTTAGGATCTTGTAAAAAATGTTCGCAAAGTGTCCCTTTTTTTCACAAAGTGTCCGTTTTGTTCACAAAGTGTCCCACTTTTTTGCAAAGTGTCTTGTTTCTTCGTGAAGTGTCTCAAAAGGGTTCTTAAGTGTCTAGCGCTTTAGAAAAAGAACACTAGAACAATATTAGTACACTTGCATGATGAATTAGAGTAAAATTGAAGATATTAGATACTTTAGAGAGCATACTTTGATGATTTTGATAGGTACCCACACGATCTCGTCAACATCTCAGTTGGGGACAACTGAGTTTTCTAAGAGATCTAGCCCTTGCTTTGTTAGAGATAGACACAAATCACATACATGAGGTTGGTATTTATTGGGCATACCTCATGCCCCTCATGAGGTACCATGATGCCATGTTGATGGAATTGTGTGAGCGCTGGAATGTGGATACATGCACCTTTCACCTTCCTATGGGAGAGATGACCATCATAGTAGAGGACATACATCGGATACTCGGAGTCCCTATTCAGAGGGAGTAGGTGCATATTTAGAGGGGTCAATCCTTCCATGAGAAGTGGGTAGACATGCACTATTGCCTCGGCGGACCAGTGCATGATGATAGAGTGGAGGGACATATCAATCTAGCACTATTACTATATTCATGAGCTCTAGCACTGAGATGGATCATGATGCACACTATCACATTGGTTCTCCCCCCAAATGGATGAGCAAAAAACCTAGAGGGTGAGCTAGTGCACCTGATACGAGAGATGGAAGAGCATAGGAAAGTTTATGCCTAGGAACGTTGTATCCCGACACAATTATATTATGATCTTGGGTGATTTGTCTTCTGAGAGCTAGATAGAATGGTACATTATACACTTTTGCAAGTGTGATGCTTGGAGCATATCACGTGTACCAGGCCCACTAGCTTCCCATGTCCGACAATAGTAGGGTATCCTCATGCCTTTGGTTATCCTCTCCAATGGCTCTGGCAGTATGGAGATCTTCACTTTTGGAGTGTGAGGTTCAACCGATTGGAGGAGGATGATATCCTATGAAGACCATATTATCTCGTACTATAGTGGCTGAATAATACTAGATAGATGAGGAGACTACAAGTGGATATATTTTTGGTTGGATGACATGATCACATAGTGCGTCCCTTCTACTATGACTGAGTGATGAGACAATTTGGGTAGATTCAGAGCCCTCCGCAAGCATGGTCATCTTTTAGGAGATCAGTTTTGAGTGCCTGGAGGCTTGGTGATACAACACAGTTCACGCTAGAGGATGTTGTCCAAAGTGACTTTGATTATTTGGATCACGATCAACTATCGGTCTTTAATTTAGATGACATTGGTGCCATGTGGGACCATGAGGAGTGGTGTATAGAATCACAACCAACTCCAGTGAAATTCTTATTTATGAGCCAGTAGGGGACGTAGGACCAGTACTAGATGAGGGGGATGAGAGAGATGATAGAACCAAGGAGACACACTATAGGGCTACATATATATTTATTGACATTATTGATGATGAGTATTATGAGGATGCAGATCTAGATTATGATGGACAGGAGGGAGAGGAGGAGGATAAGGATGAGGATCAAGAAGAGGATGAGGAGGAGGGACTACCTTTGAGTGAGAGTGATTAGGAAGCAACTAGGGACTAATATGATTGGGGAGGGCCCTCATCCATCCATATGACTAGATCTTAGACAACAACAATAGGCACTAGTACTCACAGTCGGGGAGAGGTGAGCACATCATCCAGGCTCCCTGCACAAGATGAGGTTGATATAGCTCATCCCACCAGAGATATAAGTGATCATATTTGGTTTTTCTACATGTATTTTATGCATTGATGTATAATTTGATGCATACATATCATGATGTGTACTGATTATATTTTGTTTCTATCTTGTAGCGCCCAAAGAAGATTGGTGGGATCTCTACTGTCAGGTGGCTACAAAGATAGTTCCTGCATCTTTCGACGATCAGAAGAAGGACTCTGATTATGTGCCCGCATTCATTATGGAGCAAGATCTAGAGATGTTGAGACCCTTCGCAAGACTACAGGCAACATATAAGGGTTTGAGGAGATAGATTTGTTGAGTAAGGGCTGCACCACAAGGAAAATCATCACAGGCCTTGGCAGAGGTGGAGAGATTAGAAAGAGAGGTAGCACGGTTATAGGCAGAGAGGGATCAAATAACAAGAGAGCAGTGAGTGACACTTTCGTGGATGGAGGGGATGGAGTTGACAAATAGATTCAGTGGATCACGATCATGATCACACACAACTATCTCTCGATGTCCTAGTACTGATGCAACATGAGTACCAAATCCTGAGGGATCTGGTAATCAAAGTCCTCAATGACACTGTATATTATGATGTCATGTACATAATTTTTTTGATATATGTATACATATGTAGTTTTATTTTATATGTGTGTAAATGAATGTGTGAATGTTAAATAACAATGTGAGTAATAAAAAAGGATTCCTTAATTAATGCCACTTGATTTAATAAAGTTTTATGTGATTTAATTAAAAACATGTTAAAAAATTCATTAAATACAACATAAAGATTAAGTATGTTATGCACTTATGATTGTAAAGAAACATAACACACAAGAGGGGTTTTGAATAGTATGAAGCCTACAACAATTTTAAAAATAAATTAAATAATCACTTTAGTGTTCAAGACACATATAATTATTTGTCAAGAATAAATAAATGAGAAAGCATATATGATATAACCTAATAGCTCTAACAACACCGCTTTATAAGTCATACCATTCAAAAATGGGACTAGACATAATACGTACGCAAATGTGTGGCATTAATAGGGTCTTTAAGAGGAGTTCCATTGTGCTTGGTTAAACTGTAAGCACCGGATCCATAATTCATATCAATCACATAGGAGCCTAACCAATTAGGATTAAACTTTCCTTTGTTAGCATAATCAATAGTAATGTTGCATTGGTTTTCATATAAAACCAAATCCCCCTTGGAAAATGTCCAAGGAATGACACCAATATCATGTTTGCATTGTAAATGTTTAGCATAAGCTTGAAGATGCTCGAGAGTGTTAATGCGTTGTTCATCAAGCATTTCAAGCTGGTGCAATCGTTATTTCTTATAGGTGTCATTATCGACAAGGCCTTGGAGAGAAATCCACAATATGGGGATTTCTAACTCTATAGGTAGGATCGCCTCGGTGCCATACAAAAGGTTGAAAGGTGTATTCCTTATAGAAGAGAAAACACTTGTGCGATTGGCCCACAATGCATAATGCAATTGCACATGCCAATATTTTTGGGTTAGATTAATAGTCTTATTAAGGATCTATTTGATTATTTTATTAGTGCTTTCAGCTTGACCATTATATTTTGGGTAGTAAGGTGTAGGAAAGCGATGTTGGATATGAAAGGTCTCTAGGAACTTCTTCACATTATTATTTTTCAATGGTGTGTCATTGTCCAAAACTAATGTGGAAGGAAGTCCAAAGTAAGAAATAATATGTTCCAATAAGAAATGACATATCACATCAGTAATTGTAGACTTGAGTGGAATAGCTTTGACCCATTTAGTGAAATAACTAGTTGCAGTAATGATAAACATATTTCCAGCGAAAGAAGGTGGTGAAATCTTTCCAATTAGATCCAAGCCCCACATAGAGAATAACCAAATAGGGATTTGGGAATGAAGCTCAGAAGCAGGAGCATGAATCAAATTTCTATGTTCTTGGTTTTTATGGCATTGCTTAGCATACACATAACAATATTTTTCCATTTTTTCCAATAATAACCCATGCAAAGGAGCTTTTACACTAAATTTTTTGCTCCAAAATGACCTCCACAAGTGCCAGAATGGGCTTGTTCGAGGGAAATATGAGTTTCAAATGCTTGAGACATCACAGGAGAATTCCATCAAAGGATCCTCTATACAATGTGTCAGCAAGGATTATGTACTTAGTGGCTAACTTTTTGAGGCAAATGCATGTATTTCTAGTCATAGTCTCATGAACGCTACCATCCTTTTAATAGCTATATATGGCATCATACCATTCACATGAAATATCTGAGAATGTGGGAAGGACATCAACAAGTTTATCACTGATGGAGGGTTTCATGATTGGGTGGATGGTAAAAATGACTTTTTTAGAAGGATCTACAGGAGAGATAAGAGAGGCTGCACTAGCCATTGCATTCGCATGTCGATTATCATTTCGAGGGATGCTATCAATGGTGAACGAGTCAAACTACTCTAACAAAGTTAGAAAAATATCCTTATATTGTGATAGTTTTTCATGTTTAGTTTGATAGATACCCTTGATCTATTTAATTACTAATTGTGAATCATCATAGATCTTGATACCTTTAATTCCCATGACTAAAGTGGCTCACAATCCAGTGGTTAATGCTTCATACTCAACTGTGTTATTCATACATAGGAAATTTAGACGATAGGACAAGGGAATAGGCTTACCGATGGGTGAAATTAATACAACTCTAGCACCAAATCCTATTCGACACTTGGATCCATCAAAGTAAAATTCCCATGTAGGAAGCTCTATGGTAAACACACTATCATTAGGAAAATAATCATTGGTAGGTAACGCTGAAGGAGAAGGATCATCAACTAAATGGTCGATTAAGGATTGGCCTTTGATTTATTTTTGGGACACAAAATTAAGGTCAAACTCAGTTAACAACATTACCCATTTAGCGAGATGTCTTGAAAGGTATGTTTTATTGAAAACATATCTAAGATGATAAAACATTGTCATCACTTGTATTTCAACATTAAGTAAATAATGTCACAACTTACTAGTAGTGAATGCAAGATCTAGAAATTATTTTTCAATTGTTGAGTAATGGATCTCATACTCTATGAGAGTTCTACTGATGTAATAAACATGTTTTTCTTTGCCATTGTGGTCTTGTTGAGTCAACAATGCAACAAGATCATGGGTAGAAGCAACAATATAAAGGATGGAGGGTTTGCTTGGTATAGCAGGTTGTAAAACAGGTGTAGTTGCAAGGTATTCCTTCAAACTCTTGAAGGCCTATTTACAATTCTCATTCCAATCAAAATTTACATCCTTTTTGAGGAGGTGTGTAAAAGGAAATGTACAATCAACTAGGGATGCAACAAAATGATGGATGGCTTGAATCCTTCCTTGTAATGTACATAATTCAGAGATGTTTCGAGGAGGTGACATGTTAATGATTGCATCAATATTTTTCGTATCCACCTCAATGCCTTTGTGAGATATGATAAATCCTAAAAGCTTACCACTATCTACTCCAAAGACACACTTTTCAGATTTAATCGCATGTTATACTTATGAATTCACTCAAAGATTTGTCGAAGAACATTCACATTATCTTGATGGGTTAAGGATTTAGCTAGAATTCCATCAACATAATCTTCTAAGATTTTGTGTATATAATCATGAAGGATTAATGTAATTGCTCGTTGATAAATAGCACTTGCATTTTTTAATCCAAAAGGCATCATAACCTAACAAAATGTTCCCCAAGCAGAGGTAAAGGTCATCTTGTATTGATCTTGTGGGTTGATGAAGATTTGATTATATCTATAAAATCCATCCATAAAGGATAGCAAAGCATGTCTAGCAGTTGAATCCACAATCATGCCAATGTTAGGAAGAGGAAAGTCATCCTTTAAAGAGGCTTTGTTCAAGTCTCTGAAATCTATGTATATCCTAACACGATTATCAGGTTTAGCAACTGCGACAATGTTTGATATCCAAGGAGAGTGATCAATAGGGCAAATGAAACCTGTGTCAAGGAGTTTTTGAAGTTCTCCTTTAACATTCAAGGCTATCTTAGGGTTCATCTTTCATATCTTCTAGTGAAGAGGCTTAGCGTTTTCAGCAATAACAATGTTATGGGTGATGAATTTTGGATCTATTATAGGCATATCAAAATATTTCCAAGCAAAGAGTTTAGGGAAAGCCTAGAGCAAGGTTGCAAGATCCTCTTGTTCTTCATCATCAATGCAATTCCCAATTTTAATGACTTTTTTATCATCAATGTCCATGGGTATATCAAGGGTATCTCCTAAAGGGAGTTCCTTTGACTTAGGAATTTAAAGATCATAGGGTTCCATTCTTATGGGATGTTCATTAATGTCACCAACATTGAGCTCAAAACTTATCATAGCACAAGAGGCATGGCTCTTGGAGCTAGAAGGCTTATCCGAAGCACCTAATAGGTGTTTCAAAGATTCATCATCATCAACATAAAGGAATGATGGGGAATACATGTCAAGGAATTTAGGATGTTTAAGTGTGAGATTGGTTTGTGGTGTGCATGTGATAGTGTTGATGTTGAGTGAGGGTCATTTATTGGCTTTTGTAGCTTTACAAAAGGAAAACCCTAGACTAGTCTTAGTTCCTTGTGTATTAGGTTCAATGGGAACACAAATTACTTTCTCATGCTTGCCACATCCTTTACCATTGTATCCTAATTGTTTGACAAGATCATAACCACATCCATAAAGTCTTTCCCTTTCTTGTGGGTTGGGTGGTTGTTGATAATCTATCTCATCAAAGTTTGTGGTATTTGTTGCATTTTTTTCCAAAGGAGATGAGATAGATGTGTGGGAAGGATCTTCATTTTGGGTAGAGAGGACTATTGGTTGTTCTTGTTTGTGATCCTATTTTTGTGTAACAATACACTCACCCATAAATGAAGGTGTGAATTCTAATGATCCCCAATCATCACCAAGTAAGTTAAACTTGAATGTGTCTTCTGGTTAATTCATCTCAGAAGGGGCCATGTTGGAGGTAGGAATTAATGTGTTAAGAGGACTTGATATTCCCTTTTCAAGTTGTAGGAAACTCTCAAGTTCAGGGTCTATGCCAATTTGATAAACTTTTTTATTATCGACATATTTCATTTTGCGATGAAGGGTTGAGGGTACTGCATGCATCTCATGTATCCAGGGTCTACCCAAGAGGAGATTATAAGAAAGGTCACAGGGAATGACATGAATAGGATTTTGTAGGGTAACCATTGCAATGGTAATAGGTAAAGTGATGATGCCAAGGGGTTGCTTTGTGACATTGTCAAATCCTCTAATGGATAAGGAATCATATTTGATTTTTGATCTATCCACATGTAACCTATCAAGGAGCTTTGCATTGCACACATTTAGGTCAGATCCATTGTCAATGGGGGTCCTTTTGATTCATATTCAGTCATATTAGATGACATTGACATCCTTTGTTTGAGGTTGTTCACAACAAACCTTAGTGGATGAGTTAGGTGAGATGAAATCTTGAAGAAATTCCTCTAACATACCCATATCATCACAACTAAAAGGTTTGGGGGATAAGCTATCGGTGGTTGGTTTAAGTTTGACATCACAAGCCTTAGTGGATGAACTTAATGAGAGGAAACCTTGTAGAGCTTCATCTAGCTTATCCAAGTCATCACTACTAAAAGGTTTTGATGATATAATTTTCCTATAGTGAAGTGTGTGCATTGTTTCATGTGATGCTTCTATGGTTTTGCTTTTAGGTTCCAATGAATTTTCTTTAAAAGAACTAGGAACCAATGCTGAAAATGAAACTTGAAACAATCTAATGCTATTCATAAATGACATTTTAAGCTAATGATAACCATATAAAAAAAAAACACTTAATGTAAACAAAGCATGAACTGTAACAAACAAACAGTATAGACGCTGGAAATTACTTTAGAAATTACTGATGAAAAATGTGTACTAGGACTAGGTCGCCCAAGGCGGTGACTTAGTCCTAGTGTGGGTATTTTAAAAAAAATTTGTGGTTTTTCTGAAGAAAAAATGTTGTATTCTAGATTGTAATGTGTGGATCTATATGGAATATGAAAATTTTCTCTATTATGCAAGGAAATAAATTATGAAAAATGAGTCTTTTTCACTAAGGTAAAGTCTAAAACCCTAGGATGGCTTTTAAAACAATGTAACATACAATGTAATACTAAAAGAAGGAGGTCCTAGGATGCAAATGTGGGCCAAATCAGAAGAATTATGTGTCTAAATATAGGTTCACAAAAATGAACCACAAATTTTATGCGTTGGGTAAAGGAATGGGTCCCCCACAACTTTCTAGGGTTTTCACCTAAAAGGAAGGGGATATCCCTTTATGGGGAGCATAAATCTTGTGATTCATTCAATGCTAGGGGATTGAATGTGGTTGAAATGCTAATGTGAAGTATGCTAAATGCTAAAATATGATAAATAAATTGAACTATAGAACATAAACTAAGAGAATCTATATTGCTTGAAAACACATGATGTAATACAACAAAGATAAAACAAAGACTAAATAAAGAAAGATAACCTAATAGATTAGACAATTGCACCTAGAAACTGCTAAAGACCAAACTGGAAGTTGTAGGAGCCTCTAAAAATCTAGAAAATCTAAGTTTTAAGCCCACTAGGACACTTATGCCAAGTTGGGCGACCTTGTCCCTTTTCTAGTAAATTGTTTAGGGCTTTCTTCTGGGTGCTCAAATCTACAAAATTATTTGACAAAAACCTCCAGTGGGACTAGGTCATCACTATTGGTGACCTAGTCTCTTTCAGCTTTTCAAAAAAACTAAAAGTGGACATGGAGGTCTATATTCTACACTCTGCTTCTTTATTGAGATCTAGAATCAGACCTGCAAAATCACCTGCAAAATATAGTTTATTTTGGTTTCTAATGCGGGGTTTCCCTTGGTCAAACCCCTAGTTTGTATTTAAACTTTGTAAAAGATAGAAAATATGCATAAACCCTATCCCTAAATGTGTCTAGAATTAGGAAATTCTGAAATAAGACAAAACTCTATTCTATTGTTCTAGAATAAGATGCATGCAAGAGTTTTGGAATGATGCAAAACTTCAATCCAAGAAAATGTACAACATTACAATTGAGTGTAAGATGGAATGCAAATGGGATGCAAACCTCAAATCTGAATATGGGTGGAAAATAGAAGATGGAGTCACTTTGAAAACAGTCTTTAGGTGTGATTTGGTGGCTAGTTGCAGCTCCTCAACCTAGATTTCTCCATGATTATCCATAGGCATCCATGTTCAACCTTTGAAAATGTGTGATCTTGAGTATGAAGTGAGCTTTAAGACCTACAAAAGCCCTATATTGTTGTCCAAAAGATTCAACTTTGTTGTGAAAGAGAGATGAAACTTCTTGAGGAAGATGTTTTTGCACTTGATTCTTGTGAAGAATGGCTAAAAGTTTTGAAAATGACCTAAAAACAAGTATTTATAACAAACAATACCTAATTGTTGGTAATTTTGATCTAAGAGGTTGACACCCATTGGGAATCTTTAGCAAGATAGATATTTTCTTGCTTAAAAATGCAAAATTACCTAAAAAGGACTAAGTCACCAACTTGGGCAGCCTAGTCCCACCAGGGGTTTTTGAGGCGGGATTAGTGTTATTTGAGTACTTTTTATGTTGTTTGTCAAGGGTTGAATAATTATAGAGGTAAAATAGGCCTCAAAGTAAAAAATAACGAGTCTCAGGCGCTTATAAATGTTGTTTGAGGAGGGTGATTGATGCAAGGGTACTTAAAGTATGACCAAAACGGGCACAAAATTGTCCTTTTCTTCAAAGGTATATAATTTTTGGTGACACAAGAACATTGTAAGAATATTAAACATCTTGTGCAAGACCTCATTTATTATATTCAACTTCAAATTGGAGGTGTGAATGATCAAGGTAATAAGTTTATAACTCCTCCTAACCAAAACTTATAAATCTTTACCAATCCCATGTCGAAATACATTATTTCATTTGTCAAAGCTAGTGAAATTTAGATACCCAACATTGAAAGAAACTAATCCATCCATAATTAAATCAAGCCTGTGTAGATTGATGCCACCATCCTTCTATATGTGGGTCATACACTTATGAACAATCTGACCAAAATCCCTCTTCCATTCTTCAAGCACTATAAGTTGGCCATCATCTTTTACTAATTCTAGTATATACCACTATTTTAGAGAATGGAAATAATCCATTCGTGTCTTAATATTTTTTTCCTCTCCCTGTATAAACTAAAACTCATCTATAATCATGTTGACTATCTTCTATGTTGGTTTCAGGGTTGCTGGAGGATCAATACTCCTTTGCAGAACTCTACATAACTTAAACAAAGTGTGGTGTATAGGTTTCCAGTTTTTGAATAGGGGATCCAACACAAGCATATGTGCTTTCATTTGATCAACAACCTATTGAAGTAATTTGTAACTATCATATACACTTTCCATTTCATCTACAATCAAATTCACTCTATGTTCAAGAATTTTCTCTATAACTTCCTCCTAGGCTTTATTGCTAGTCTTCTTCATTTCTTCCACTTCCTTCTCGAGAGCTATCATTTTTTTCAATAGAAATATTTTGTACATCATCTACTAGAGCACTCGATTTCCCATAAAACACCACCTCTTTTCCCTATGAAGTTCCTACTCCTCTTATTGCTCCTTTAGTTTCACATTTTCCATGAACAACTTATTTACTTCATAATTTATGAACTTTTTCTCCTTCTCAAACTCTCTCAGTTTGTCCTCCAGTCCTTTAATAGTTGCACGAGTAAACATGGTTGAATGCATAGTCATGGTGGTGGCTTCTAAAGAGGTTGTGTCTTGTAATTTTCTTACCATGGCTGTCCCTTTCATTCCTTGTATTACATCCAATAGTTTTGGCTTTTGTGTATTCTTCTACTTGATCCATATAGCTAAGGTTTCTATCTTGGGACTATATCCTATACCACTCCCTCCTTCATTAGAGTTGAACTCTGCAACTAGTATAGGATCTTCTTGGGCCCGAACTTGATCAAGCAAGAACATCTTCTTCAATTCCAAACCAAGTAAAATGAGCATGTTAATTTTTAAAATAATTTCTCTAGCCTTCTAAGGGCTAATGCCAATATTGTCAATAACCAATTCCCTGAAGGTTTGTGCCACCACCTGATCATTTTGGGATTATTCAATTCCCATCTTATTTATCTCCATTATTTCCTCAAATTCTTTCACCTTCATTTTTGTCCAAATATCCCTAAATTCCAGAGTTTTAATAAACTCATCATCTTCTATGACTCACCTAGCTACAGTTCCTCCCTTTCATCTTCATGTAATTTTGTATTTTCCTTTTCTTTATCATGCATCCTTTCTTCAGGCTTATGAGCATTTGTCTCATGGACTGGCTCTAGTCAATCTCAACATCACCTTTTAATGATTTTAACACATTGGCTACCTCTTCAGTATCTCTCGCCTCTTCACTTTCCTCATAAGGGACCAATGGTTCAATGCCTTGTGTATTTTGTCTTTTAGGAGGAAATTGCTCCATAGGAGATTCTGAAATGATCTATGGGGTGTGTTATGCAATTACCATACCACTGTACTCTTGAAGAAGTGCTTTCATTTTTCCATATAAGTCCTCAAACTTATGAATTATGAAATTTATTCTTTTGATGGGGTCTCTCTCTTCAACAAAATAACCTAGGAAATCTTTGTACTTTTTCTTCCTCTCTTCTTCAAGTGTCCTCATAAGTCCCCATTTCTTCTTTCTATAGAATACTTCTTGAAAAGTAAGGCGGTTTATTATCACATATTCTTCATAGTCAACTTGGTGTGCAATTGTTGAATTGGTGAGAAGGTTATGTCTTATGTGATTCATATGATTTTTGGGGTCAAAAACTCTTCCTTTTCTTGAATCCAATGAATATCTTGTCTTTAAATAATATTGCAACTCCTCCAATGTTTCTGAGCGTACTAACCAGTCTTCACACTTGGTTAAGTTTGGCAGAAATGTGCCCTTTTTTTTATGCATCACATCTTTTTCCATCCACATCATTTTGCACATAAATATAGAAATGTTTGTCTAAGGGGCATAAAATTTGGTAGTATGTGTGAGGTAGTAGAGAGCCCATATACTCTTATTATTGTGACTTCACAGAGGAAGAACCAGTCACCAAAATTGTGTGTATGACCCTACTCCTATCCTAAAGGGATAGAGGTCTCAATAGTTGTGGCATTTGGTGGGAAATGTCGATATTGAGTAACCGAGGACTCCCGGGATTATGTGCAAAAAATATTCATAGAATATCACAAAACATGAGTTTTTACACCGATTGCCCCAAATATAACACCATCTTTGAATAGGTGTTTGATTCCCTTGTTCATCAATTTTGGCTAGGTCCATTCGTTTGGTCCATTTGTCTTGAATATGATATAATATCAAATGACACAATAGAGAATAGTGTCAAAAAGTAATGGGTGCTCTGTCTTCTATGACCAGTAAGAACACTTCATTCAATGCCTTCTCTAAGTATGAAGTAAAATTATGTTGTTTATTAGTCTCAGGATTCTGAATTCTCATGACCATCATCATTAGGCTTATCATAATCTTATCTTGAGCATCCATCCCCAATATTTGGCATAGAGGAAGATATGTATTCACAAAATAATATTGAAAGTCTGCCATAGTGATTGGTTCAGTAATGGAAGGGGAAACGGGGATGGTTTTGTTACCAAGACCTCTTTTCATGTATAGGGGAAGCTCATCACTTCTATAAGTTCTTCTCAACTTGGTATACTCTTCCTCACTTTTTGTAAGTTTATCTTAGTCAGAGCCTATTTTTTTAAGTCAAAACACTCAATGATAGTTTTCCTCATTACCTCCACCAACACCGAACCATTTGGAAACATCACAATTTTAGTAGTAGGGTGATAATGTTTAGCTAATAATTTGATAAACTCCACATCAACAAACACATTCGAGACAATCAATTTTTCCAAGTCTAACACTTAGGGGTTTGACACTAGAAATTTCCTATTTATTTTACTATAAAAATACCAAAATAGGTCCTACCCTAATTTAGAAATGAGGGCATCCCTACAACCTTGTGCAGTATCTATGAGGAATTTATTATTACCTTCCTTGGTGGATCCTGGGAGTATATCTAGAATGGACTAGTGTAGAGGCCTCTACTTTGTCTTTGGTTATTCATCTTTAATTTCAATTTTACTTTTTTGTGCTTTTTATTGTTTTCTTTTAGGCAGCATGATTCTACCCTTTTTTGCTAAAAATTTCAAAATAATAGAGCTTTTGAAAAATATCCACACCAATTGAGCTTGTTTAGAGAGTTATTTGTGTACTTACTTGGGTGTTTGATGCTTGCAAAGCTCCTCCTTGAGTATCCTCATCTCCCCAATGATAATGCATTTGCAAATGAGTGCAATAGTTGGGCAACGTTCTTGTTTTTAATGGAGCTTACACTCAATCATGTCGACATTAATACCACCCTTCTACCAAATATTTTCGTAATAAGCTCATGCCTTGAATTTGATTATGCACCATTGGATTCATGCATCAAGGTGGCTGATGTGATCTCATACATTTATTACCCAAATCTATGTTGATGCCATGACAATTCTTACCATACTACCATTGTCACTTGTTACACTTGCTACGGTATGACAGTGTTGATTTTTATGCCTTTTCATCCATATATTTTCTATCTTTATGATCGTGGGACAATGGTATACATACTGCCATGCCACGGCTATAATATCCTTCTTAAGTGGTACTACAGCATTCATTATCCTTACCCCATTATCGCTTTACTTAAATCTTCTTATTGTGGGGTGGTGGTACATACCACTCTACTGTGTATGCTGATTTGGTATGGTGGTGCCTACTACTTGACCGCATATGCCTATTGACCCCCTAGTGGTATGGCAATAAATGCTTTATTTTATGAGTTATGAACCGCCAATCCTCTTAGACCTATTTTTGTTGTTGTGGTATTTTAGTTGAGGCATAGATTATTTTATTAGTGATTATTTAGAAGGACAAATGGATATATATAAAGGGAATGCCACTAATTTTATGGATCTTCTCACATAATTTTTTTCATTTCATGTTGAACACAATGTAGAACAAAAGGTAGTAGATCTTTTGAATCTTTGATGTAGGTGAAATATGGATGGGAAAATGGAGATTGGTGGACATTGAGGGGAAATTTCTAGCTCTAACATAGTATAGGCCTAATCTTCCTATTCTTTGATCTTATATGATTGGATATCTTTGTCATTGTTGCATACATAAGTTTCTTAAATGTCTTTAGTAAATGCAAGAAGATGATTCTACGAAACATGGAAGTTTTCAAAATCAACTTCAAGAAAGTGAGATCTCGTTTAGGTTCAGGATCCCAAGTGTCAAATCTAAAAACGGGATCTCGTTTTGAAAACTTTCCAAAAATGGAATATTTCTAGTTTTGGCAACTTTTCAAAATGGGACCTCATTTTGAAAAGTTTCCATTTTTTAATTTTTTCCATTTTTGGAAACTTTTCAAAATGAAATAGGATCCTATTTTGAAAATTAAAAATTCCATTTTAGAATGTTTTCAAAATGGGATCCCATTTTGAAAACTTTCTAAAAATGGATTTTTTCCATTTTGGGTAATTTCTATAAACGGAGTTTTTCCATTTTGGGTAATTTCTAAAAATGGAGTTTTTCCATTTTGGGCAATTTTTCAAAATGAGATCCTGTTTCGTAAAATCATATATATATATATTTTTTAATGAAATGGGATCTCGTTTTAGAATGGGATCCCATTTTTAAAAGTATGAATTTTTGGTCAGGTTTGTGCTTTGTTTTTTGGTTTGGGAAAAGTCTTGGGGACTCGAACCTAAGCTTTGGACCTGGTTTGAACTACAAGTTGAAGGTCCTGTTAATGTGACAAAAAAATAGTGACTTTGGGCATATGTTTTGTTGTGTAGGAAAATGCATACCCTTGCATTTTCACACTTGTTTGGGCCCGCCTTGCTTTATTTATCCTTATTTATGTCTTAATTGGTCCTATTTTGCATCCACAAGCCTGATGAATTATATGTTTTCATGGCTAATCTCGACAAACATTAGAGGGTAAATGATAATTTAATGATATTGGTTGTGTCCCTGTTTTTTGGGTTGAGACTAAGACACTACCTAGGGCGTCTTTGTCCCCCAAAGGTCTTGGGACCCTGATTTCAAAGGCACCTTAAATGCGCCCCTTTTTGGATTGTGTGCCTCGAGTTTCATGCCTCGGGACTAAGATGCCACCGAGGGCATTTTAGTCCCCCTTAGGTGTTTTTCAGGATTTAATTTCAAATCTTCGCATGATTTAGCCTCCTTTAATTAATGAATTCATATGTCAACTTGTTGTGGTGTAGTTTCAAGATATTAAGCATGGATAAGTATAAATACAAGGTTCTTTCACTCATTTCTCATTAAACAAGCATTCCTAATAGAAAGTTTGAGTTCACAAGAGCATTCAAAAGCAATTCATCAAGCATTTGGAGCCATCATCAAGATTTAAGCATCATATCAAAGATATTCTTGCATCATGTGTGTTTTTGAGCTAACATTTGTGATGTAGGGTTTTGATTCAAGTAAGCAATTCAAGTCAAGATCTATCAAGGATTTTAAGATCTACATTCAATCTAGCCATTTCACACAAGGTTGCAGGTGTCATAACAAGGGTTTGGTTAGTTGCAACATAGCACTTTGTTCATTCATCATTTCCTTTCATTTCATTCTATTTCAAGGTTTAATTACCAACAAGTGGTTTGATCAAGGCAAACCTCCATTTACTAACAATCAACAAGTTTTTCCTCTTTTGCATGTTTGTGATTGTAGATTTAGGTTGAAGACTTGTAGGTCATTTGAAGTGCAAAGTTGCAAGATTGTAAATTTGAATTGCAAAGTTTTCATCTTCACAGAAACTCACCTACTGGCTAGATTTGAAAGTTTCAGGACCAAGGATTTGAGAAGGAAGTGCAAACATTGAGCCTTGGGATCACATTCATAGATTTCAGAAATTCAGGATGGGACTAAGTCGCCACCTAGGGCATCTTAGTCCTCTTGAAGGTATTTTACAGAGATTATTTTAGATCCAATTTTGACATCCAAAGATTTCACATCTACCCTAAAAAATAGCTGCAAGACTAAGACAACAGTAAGGGTGTCTTAGTCCTCCTCAACATATTTTGACAAATTCTTTGCATTTCTATAATTTTCATCATATTTATAGACTTCCCAAGTACATACATCCTAACTTGTTGTTTCATAATTTCATCATTTGCACTCATTATTTGGCTTGCATTACTAGGTTTTGTGAGTTGAATGGTAAGTTGTCTTTTCCAAGCTTTTACTTGGTGATAAACCCTTCAAAGCCTAAAAGAACCCCTCCTAGGTCTTCCTTGTTGAGAATGGACTCCCCCTTTGGTTTGATAGACAATCCAATTTGGGATCCTAGGAAATATTTTGAATGAAAATAGGAGAATAATGGTGTTCTATGACCTAGGTTATAAAGCACCCTTTTCCTTATTGTTCATGTCTGAAGATTTTTTTTGCAATTTTTTTTGCCGAAATTAAAACCCATTATAGATGAGACAGCGTAGATTCCAAATATGCATTTTTTTTACAATTGGATTAATTTTTCTATTTTTCAATTAATTTATGATGAAACAGGTCCATAAACTTGAATTATTATGATTTTTTTAGTATTTTAATAACTTTTTATTAACATATTTTTTTGAAAAAAGAAATTGTACGAAAGCTTACTTTAGACAATTCTTTTCAATTTATAAACAAAATCAAAAAGTGATAAGTTTAGGTCATCTTATGTGTGACATACACGATGATTTTTCAAAACACCAAATATGGAAAATAAAAAATTAACAATATAAAATTACAAAAAAAATATGGAAAGTGTGCTTCATTGAGTCACAAATATTTTCCCAAAAGGATTTAAAAAAACATGATTATTTAGGTCAAAATAATATGGATGATATACATATGCATGGTATGGATAACAAAAGTGACTTTTAAATAGTGGTTTTTAGAAACACCTAATTAAAATCAATTTGTATCATCTAGGTATTGAAATAAATTACATATTTGGAAACTAGATTGCGAGTACTACATTTTATGATCAATGACTCTTTCCAAGATTCCATCTCTAAGTGTTTGAAATTTTAAGGTCAAATGTGTCGAATTCAGAAAATTAGGGAAAACACTTCCACTAAATGGCCAAAAAGTGGACTCAACTCCTTTCTAGCACCCTCTACTTTAGTGTGAGTTTGGCATGGAGTCATCCACTCACTAAAGTGAGGGCCAAATGTAGTGTAGGAAAAAGTTTCCCTTTTTCACACTTAATTTGGGAGTGAATAATTAATAATAAAATGAGCTTAATGATGCCCTAACTTAGTGTGTAATATGTATTTTACATATTCACATTAAGTTTAGGGTCTTTTAATAAAAATGGACTTAATTGTGCCTTCTTTTTGGTGTTGTAAGGTGTATCTTTACACTTTCACACTAGTATAGGGGTTTGTTAATTAATTAAGGTTAATTTGCCTTAATTGTCCCCTTTAATTCAAATCCAAGCCTAATTAGTTGCAAATTCTAAGGGATAAAATGTGACATTCATTAATGCAATAACATAATGTTTAACATTGAGCAATGTGTGTCTTATGTTAGTGACCTAGGACTCATTCACCATAAGGCGAATGAGTCCTCACTTGCACCTAAGACCTAAATTCAAACTATGTTTTTGGTGGTATTTTAATTATTTCAAATATGTATTCGGATGTCGGATTGTGATATTTGAATTTCAGGAATTAATGTTAAGATATGTGTAAATAAAAGTTCATTTCACTATGTTTCATCCTAGCGAATCTAAGAATTCAAGCATTCTAGCAAATTTATGAGCAAGTGTGATCAAGAGTATTTTTAAGGCATTCAAAAGGTAGAATTATTGAAGATTATTGCAAAAATCAAGATTCCATTGTCATGCCAAAGGTTTATTACATCATGCATGTTCTTTGAGCTAATATGGTGATGTAGAGTTCAAGATCTATTCAAGCATATCAAAGGAATTGTTTCAAGACAAGTTTAATGATCAAGATCCACATCCATTGAAGCCAATTCATTCTAGTTGTAGATCTACAATCCAAGGTTCAAACAAAAGTTTGGTAAGTTGTTACATAGAGTTGTTCATTCATCATTCCTTCATGCCATTTTGTTTCATTTTAAGGTTTAATTACCAAAACGGTGTTTGACCAAGGAAAACCCCCATTTACCTAAAAACAACATTTTTCTCTCTTTGATGTGTGATTGTAGATTTTAGGTGGAAGATCCTTTGAAGAGAAAAAATGAAGAAAGTTGCAAAGTTGTCAAAGTTGCAAGAAAGTTGTCATTTCATGGAAACTCTTCTACAAGATTTATTTCTAGTTGTTTGTTAGTGAAAATTGGGAATGTAGGAGTGTAGACGCAACATAAGAGAACCGAAAAAATGATTTTTGTAGAGCCCTAGCCAAGACCCATTTTCCATAAAGTGAATGAGTCCTCAGTGAGATTTAAAAAGTGATTTTTGGTGAATGGTAAACATTATTCTACCCTTTCCAGATCTACCTTTTGATTACTATTTCTGTTAGTTTTGAGTATAGTTTTTTATTTGCATTTTATAGATTGGATTTTGGAGTTTATTTGATGATTGTAATCTTTCTCCCTAGAGTGCTATTTGAATCTTAACCCCATCCTTGCATAGAGAGGAAATTTGTTGATTCATACCTTGATTTAACTCACCTTTTTGGTTGTTAGTCACTTCATTGTTTGGATCTCATTTCCTTGAATGAAATTAGAGAAATAGGTTTTTGTGGTGAACCACCTTTCATAACATTTCCCACCTTAACCCCATTTTTTCGTTGTTTCAAATAGTTGTAACTAATATTCTAAATACAACATTGCAATTCAAACTTGGTAAGAGGCATTGTAGTTTGGGCACTATGCCTCTTAGGCAAAATGGTTTTCCATAACCATTTGATGCTTTCTTGTTTGTGTCTCTTCCATTGATTGAGGTCATTAGAGAAAGAGACGATCTTTATCACTTATCTTTTTGAGTCAATCTAATAGCATAACCCCCTACAAATACAAGTGCATCTTTTATGAACCAACGCCATATGCATCCAATATACAAATAAGTCCAAAACATAGAATCCATAAATAGTTCTATTGCCATAGGAAAATACTATTGGCATAAGTGGTGCTCAAATCCCATGCCTAATTCCAATGCTCAAATCTTGATAGTCCAACATTCCAAACATGGAGTGTAACTCATTTTATCACCACTTAACAAAATGGGCTTATTCCTCTAGTTAAATTCTCACATGCATGATAAGTTGGCCAAAAATCATTCACAACCATTTAGTGTACTTTGTAAGTCCCACTTACATGCTCTTACGTTCATCATATGGTACATTGCATATCTTACAATTTCATAAATGCTTTTAACTTTTTACATGATAGATGCTTTTAAAACACATTATATTAAAAATTACTTCTAGCAAAGAATTCCACATCAAGTGGAACTCTTATTTTCCATACGAGTAAATTAAAATACAAATCAAATATTAATACAAATATTAGTAATTTCAAGGTTTATTAATCCTTATCCTAACATTAAGCATAATTTGAAGGGAAGGAGGGAATTGAAGGACTATAAGCATCGAGAGTTGAAGCTTAACTTGAGTGCATTCATTATCAAACTGAATCATTATAGATAGTGAAATATAATATTTTCAACTTGACCTCACCTCTCTACAAAATTCCACACTTAAATTATTCTACCTCAAAAATTAAAAAAATCAACATTACCAATTCATATTCCATAAAATTTCTTATAAAATAATATTCATCAAAATTATTTATTATTTTTCACCTAAACTTCTACTACCATTAATAAAATTTGAATATTAATAGATAGATATTAATTACATATAAAATTAAGTAACACTTAGAATGAACACTAAAGACTATTTGAGTGAAAAAGATCTCCAACCTGAATTTCTTTCTGTATAGAAAAAGAAGTAACTTTTGTACACGTTTGCAAGCGTTTGACAGAGAAGAGTCGACTTCAGTTTGAGAGTCAAAGTCAACTTGACTTGAGCTTGAGATTCGAGAGTGAAATTGGCACATTCATGGCCCAGTCAACTGAATGTGGGCTACTAATACCTATAATTCCATTATTTAAAAGGAAGTCAAATTTTTTATATTACTTTTACTGTTTTGTAGGCGGCTTTCTAAATGGATTAGACCACTTTCACACTTGAATTGTGTTAGGTCTTGTAGTTTAGTGGTTACATCTTAGGCTTGTTTTCCAATAAGGAATCTGTGACTTCTTTATCCTTTTCTGTTGTCGGTGGGATTTAGCATGCAGAGTCTTGAGAATGTAGAAAGGAATCTTAGAAGAAAATGCATATAATGAGCTAAAGCAGAAGCAGAAATCACACAAAGGGGTGGGTGAAGATGAACCGAATAATGGGAAGCAACACATGGACTCTGTGTATGCGCAGGTTCACTAACACCCATCTAAGGGCTTGGAATAATGCTACTGTTTTTCTTAACAGATTTCCACATACATTTTCAAAGGGAGACCATGCTAAAGTTATCCAGAGTTCAGGTTTGGGTTTTTTACAGTCATATGGATACAATGGATTATCTTGTTTTGTAATGTTATTTATTTTCTCTTTCTGAGGCCATGCATTTGATTTTCTCTGCAACCTCTCAGAAGATGTCAACGTGGTGGAGAAGAGCTCAAATGGAGCTACCATGAGAGGAGGTAGCCAAATCTTTTCAACTGTAAGTATTGTTCTCTTGCTGCAGTTCTTGTAGACTAGAATCACAGATGAATCTTGATAGCAATATCATAATTTGACACGCTGTAGAATATACCTCCTACTTATCCATAAATTTTAGATTTTAATTGAAAGAAACTAAATCGTTGATCATTATCATTTTTTTCATTATACATAATCTTGTATAATGTCGTCTGGTGAAATCAACATTATAATATTGTTTTGATGATACAGATGCTATTAATCTAAATCTTTGGTTCTGTGTTTGTGGTTCAGGCTGCTGTTAAAAGAAATAAACCTCCACCCAGTCCAGGCGCGAATACAGGCCGTGATCCACAGAATAATTAGTGACCACATTTTGGTGTACAAGAGGAGCATAAAGCAAGTAGTATGGTATTTTCATGCATATATTAGGTTAGTTAAAGCCTTGTGTTTGAATTGCCCTGATGTTGGCAGTTAGCTGATGGAAAATAAAAGTTGTAAACTTGTATTCATGGCTTGCTTCACTTGTATCATATGTTTTTCCTTACCATCTGTGGTAACAGACCAATGTATTAATAAGAAAATAAGGCCAGATTATGTTTTAAGTCGACGACAAACGAACGCAATTATAGTTGCCATGCATTAAAAGCTAATTGGTTGCAAAAATGGTTGTATACTATTAGAAAGTGGTTAATCGTAGCAGTACTGGAGCAGATGAAGTTTCTTTATATATTTTCCTATTGACTGAAGATTTCGAGCTTAACTTGCTTGAGTCTAGAATGTTATAAAGATGATATTTTTGTTATCGGAAGAATTTTTTATATAATTTTATTTTAAAAATATTTAATTCAATAATTAAATAGTCAAAATTAATTTTATATTTCAATTACATTTAAAAATATTAAAAATTATTTTATTTTTATGACAATTAAGTTATAATTTATATTTAAAATTAATTATATTATAAAAATCTATAAAAGAGTAATTTACCACTATGATTTATTATGTTAATATTTTCATTGATGTGAGGGATTATGCGTTTATGTAAAGGCTTAATGTCTTAATTTCTGTATTAAATTTATTTTATCCAGTTGTTGTTCAATATGACATCAATAATCAAATATCACTTTTAGGTGAGTTTACTAATCTATAACAATCTCATACATTTAGCAATTTTAGAGATTTTGATGAATATAGTAAATCAAAGTGAGTTTTAATGTATCATAAGTATCAATATCAATAATTATTTAAAGAAACATCAAGAATAGTTATTGAAAAAAAGAAAAAAATATTTTATTCAATTTTATATGAAGTAATGTATCTTTATATAAAACCACAATTATTTCAAAACAATAGATTTACTAATTTTATATCCTGTAATATACAATTACAATATCTTGTGTATAATACAAACATATGTTACAAAATTGTGAGCAAAACATTTAGAAAATTAACAACATCAAATACATAGATGCCAATAATATACCATATTAAATGATATTATGTAATTATTGGCATATATTTAGAAAATTCGATATAAAAGAGGCAATAGATATCATTCTCAAGGCATCTCTTATCTTATTTTACATAATTTTTCTAAGGATTGATATACTAGTTAATAATTATACCGAGATAATTTTACAATAGCACAAATGGAAAGTCATAATTGTGTACACACAAAAGAGTACAACTAATATATATATAATAAAACGTAAGCTATAAATCTTAATATAAAAAAAAATATAATAACTCTTAAGAAAATAATATTTAAATAAAATAAAATAACTCTTAGGAGAAGGGGCCTAGTAGCCATTATAGCTAAGTTTGCACAACCTAAGCTCCTAAACAGTGGATCAGATTGAACAAAAAAATTGGGTTTTATTCAAATGTGAGTTAGTAGCTTATAACTATTCTTTTGGCTTATGGGGGTTTCTGATGATTGCAAGAGGGTTCACTAAGCACGGGTGGGTCAAAAAATGACTATTTAGATTTGACATCCAAAATGTGCCTTGTAATGACCCTATGACCATTCACTTTCACCACCAATAAATTAAAAAAAACCCAATAGTTGATAATAATTGGTGTAGTTACATTTATATATTTTAATTAACCGCTAACTTTTCAACATCAAAAATCACATTATAATCTTCAAAATTCACTTAAGTAGTCTTATCTATCCACAATGCCACATGCACCACCTGCAATCAACCCTAAACCCCAACCACATTTTAACTCGATTAACATCTACATAAGGTTCACCTATGTTTTATTTTTCCTAGCTTTTTTCATTTTACCACACTCCATTTTGAAGAAGGTATTTAGCACGTGTTCTGCATATTCATTACATGCATAGAAAAAATCTCAACAGGTGATACAAGGATTGCCCACCATAGTTTCAGGTAATATCAAACTATCATTTCTCCTTTCATAATGCAAACAGTAGGTACTCATGAGCCCAGTTTACTAGGCATCCTTTTGGAATCATGAAAGGATTCTTGGTCGTTTGATTATGTGCTATTTTGAAACACCTTTTTGATCGATTTCATCATTTCTTATCATGTTGTCTCCATTATGTGATACTATCCATGGTTTGAGGTAACATCAATATATCATTTCACCTTTCATTTTGCGCAAATTGATACTTGTGAATATATTTTGCCTAAGTAATCCTATCTTTGTCACATAATTGTGTAAACAGTCTAGGGCTACATTATCATGAATCCATTAACATAATTCAGTGAAATACTCTACTAATCTATATAATCTGCATCCATTCAAATTTTTGGGTTGTATTTAAATACCCTTGTTTTTAATCATCAATTTTCCTAATTAAAAGATTATTTTAGATAGGATTTTGACCCCACATTTGCAAGAATTCATGTATTTGTCTAATTAAGAAGTTACTATCATGAAAACATTAACTTGTATGAGATTTTTTCATAAAATCTTTTCTTTTTTGAGTATATATTAAAAATCTATATTTGTATTTGTCTAATAAAGAAATTATTATCATGAAACCCTAAACTTTTATAGACTTTTTTCTAAAAATCTCTTGTTTTTTTGGTCGTATATCTGAAAACCCGCGTTTGTTTTTGACATACATCTCAAAACCTGACACGTCTGTAATATTCATATATATATATATATATATATCTACTTTAGTGTGGTGCGAGCATGAGCCATCATCAGTACCTAAGCCCTAGAAGGGAAACGGAGAATGCGAACGATTCAAAGGGAGGAAAAGAGGTTGGGGGTAGGCAGATAAGAGTTCAATTTGCATGATTGTCGAGAATGTTAATGTGGATATGTCAAGGAGATCCCGTGTGAGTTCCTCATTGGAAGATAGAAAGATTGCATAAGAATGTCGTTATCCCAAAATTCATAGGGATTTGGCATTCGCTGGACAAAATTAAGAATTGGATTGGGCTCAACTAATTTAGTTTCAAGCTAGAGGTCTGTTTTTCATCGCTAGAGTTTCTCCAGATCATTTTTGATTCGAAAATGGATAGGGCAAAGGTGCTTAAGGGTGGCCCCTAGTTCATAGGCAATGCTGGGGTGTATCTCAAAGAATGGAGTCCGGGTTTTGATCCTTTCTTTGAACAGATAGAGGTTGTTCCTTTGTGGATTCACATGTATAAGCTGCCGCATGAGCTTTCATCTGAGGAGATTTTAAGTTTTATTGGTAACTCTTTTGGGGAAGATGTCGATGTGTAGGCCTATGCATTAATATTCTCAAGTATTCAGATCTTATAATTCAAAAAAACATTATACCATGTATTTGAGCTAATGTTCCATGGGTTCCATGGTGGGGCATTACATGACCAACACTTTGACTATAGTTTTCTTCCACTTGACATATCTCTTTAAGAAATTGACTTAGTTAATCTTCGCATTGAACACCACCATCACCAAAATTTGAAGATTTTCACAACTCCTACATTTGCACCCACTTACCCATGACTAGCCTTCACATAGACCACATAGAGTAGAAAAACCAAATCAGCATTTGGGAGATAGTTTTCCCACTTTTAAGGGCTCATAATCAAGCCTAATGACCTTTTTCAAACCATTTCCACCGCTCATTCTATTTTGGAATTTATGTATAGGGTAAATATTATATAACTAGTAATGGTTTATCACTATTACACCTTAACCTTTTTGCTAACACCAAGAGGTTTTCTAGTTTCCAATTTTTATGCTAACCATTAGTTGTTAGATTTAATCATTTGGTATCATCAAGAGCTTGTAAAAGGGGGAAACATTTTATTTTTACTGTAACTTTCAAATGGTAAGTCTAAAATTTAATTGTGAATAGTCAAAATGGAAAGCCATTTTCATTCTAAAATACAATATAAAAATTATGTTGTTTAAACATATATTTTGTTTCGTAATATAGAAGGAAAACTTCTTTTAGTTTCTTAGTGAAAAATTAGGGCAATAGAATTATTGTATCTTTTGATTAGTTACTCACATTGAGTAATTATTTTATAAAAGTGAATATCACTTATCCATTTTCATTCAAAATGATATCACACTAAATTATAAAGTGTCATTATTCATTACTTTAAAACTGTTATATGTGCTTAAACATATAAAGCACCAAAATTGAGGGGGGCTTCAAAATAACAATCGAGGGGGTTTGTCTTATGTGTTATTTAAAAAAAATGACATAATACTAACTCCGTTAATCACTATGAATGGAATCAATCAATGCATATAAATCTCAAGAAATTATGATTATATTATGTCACTATGGGTTTTGAACCCGAACCTATAGGATCAGTTGAAAAATTGAAATAGAATAATTAAAATGATTAAGCCCATGAAGAATTTTTTAAATTTATTTCTCTTGACCTTATCTTTGACATTAATTATTCCACAACACCTAATGATGTATGGATAACATTAGAAAATCTATTTGGTAAGCAAGATGTAACGAGGAGACATTAACTAGAGAATGAACTAATAAGTCTTACTCCATAAAAATTTAACACAATTCAAGAGTTATTCAATAAATTGAACTTTTTAAAGGTTTGAACTCAAGCAATATAGAATAAAAAAAAGATGGGAAATTGGTCCTAAGTGTCTTATCCAATTTAGGTCGTCAATATTTATTGTTTGTTTCTACTTTTCATGCAATAAAGAATTGTTTTGGCACACACTACACTATGTCATATCTCTCAAATTTTGTTGTTTCTTTCACCAAGTAGAAAGTCAAATTGATTCAAATGGGTACCATGTAATATATAAATCCATAAGTTCTCTTTGCAACTAAATAAAGAGAAAATTAAATAAAAGATGGTAAATCACAAAAACATGATGTGTGTTTTCTACAAGAAAACTAGGCATCATGAAGAAAAATGTATGAATAAAATCATACACCACATTTAACATATATTAGAGCAACAAGGGGTTCCTACCACCATCAAAGAATCTTCATCTAGTTCAACATCTTCAAAATCAAAAGCATATCTAAAGGAAAAGTACTAATGGCAACTGTAGTTTCCAAGATCTATGGATGGGTTCTTGATTCAGGAGCATCACGTCATATATCTCCTTATCCAAAAGTGTAAATGTCCTTTTATCCTTTTGATGTAAAAAATTACAAGTAGCTAATAACACTTTCATAGGTGTTTGTGGACAAGATATAGTTGAGATATGAAATCATAGTATCCCTAATGTCTTGTTTGTTCCTCAATTGGAAAACAATTTTTTTTTCCATTTATCAACTTACAAATCCTAGGAAGATAGTTGAATTTACATCTACTTCAATGATAATTTGAGATTCTCATAGCATAGATATTTTAGTAGTGGGTGAGATTGATGAACTCTCTCATGTTTACACATTTTCACACTTTTCTCCATTTGATAACATTCTCACATATTCATTCTTCCACTTCTAGTATGGACAATTCATCTCCTCCACTATCTCTTGTTGCATCAAAATTCAGAGATGCTTCACCGAGAACATCCAAAGATTCTTTCGAGTATAGTATTATGAGGAGAATATGACCATCATCATTTGGGGGAATTCATAGTCTCTCTCCCTTGTACTTTATTGTTATCATCTCTATTTTGGAGGTTATTTTTTTCCCATGGGGTTTTCTACCTATCTCCACTTTATGGGAGATTTTCATTGTAAATGGGTACATCATAAAGCCTATTTATTAGGACCCATCCATTTGTGTACTAAGCTTCAAGTTGAGCTTAAAGGGGGCGTGTTAGACTGAAATAATTATTATTTAATTATTTATTTTGATTTATGTATTAAGCCACCATAGGTGGTGATGTGTCACTTGAAGAGCTAGTTGAATTCTTCAAGGATATGTGGAATTTCTCATTTTCTAATTGGTGGAGCATCTTTTCCACCTTTATTTGAGAAATTTTATAGTGGTCCTCAAACTCCTTATGATATATTTAAATATTCCTCATTGATGATTACACACACTTCTAATAAATTTCATTATTCAGCTCTTGCATTACATTATTTTCTTCTTAATCTCATAGACTTATTAATACTAACATTCAGGTAGAGATCTTTCAAATTCTCACATATATGGCTACTACACATGCCTTTAATGGGGTAGTTTGAATAAAAATAATTGGTACATGCATTGGTTTTTATTATAATATTTTTAGAATTAGATGAAACCATCATAGAACTATATTTTTGACCATAAATTGTATGTGTTATGCTATAACTAATTATGCTAATTTTTAGTATCACATTGTAAAAAAGATGGTTGAGTTCAGAGGTGGTTGAAACTCTAGATAATATTGTATAGTTTTTATGAAGATAGTGACCACACATAAGTTCTCTTGATGTATGATGGCCATGGGCCTTGATTCTCATATTTAACTATATTTATTTTCTTATGGATATATTCATAATGTATAATATTGAGTGGTAGAATGTGAGGATTATAATTCCATTTATCTTGCAATCTTATATATATTTTATGTATCTTCAACATTATTAGAAAGTGTCATTGAATTCCTAGGGTGTAATTTGAAATAATTAATATTTAATATTTCCTAAGAATCTTGCCATTAGTTTGGATACATAATCATGAAGGAGGTAAATTATAATTGATATTTGACTCACTAGTCTCTCTTTTATTATTCTAGGTGATAGGATTAAGGAGTGAAGAACCTTGTATGATGAATGGAACCCACAAGACTTGGCCAATAAAAAATGGAGTGATATTCATGGGAATGTGAGCTATTATGAGTTATGAAAGCAAGGATGTCTTTGTATTTGTGTCTACTATTTTCAGGGCCTTTTTTTTATGCCCATATGATGTCACTATGATGTTATTTATGAATTTCTTATTCTCAAAGAGTTTTATCCAATGTGGGTGTGGGATTTGAGGATGATACCATAAATTTTCTATCTATTATTTTACCAAATCATTCATAATTTTTCCCTTTGTCCCTATATATTTAGGTACAAGATTACACTTTCATAATACTGTGTTATATTTAAATGTGTGTTGGGAAAGTGTTGTTAGAGTGTGTAGAGTTTTTGTGTGTTGGATGTACCTCATTTTTTAATATTAAAATATCTATCATATTTCTCACATATATTTTCTTTTTGAAAGGGTTTCTGCATATAAATCCTATGTCAACATGGTTTTCTTATTTTATTCTATCACTTAAAAGTGATATTGTAATCATTATCTAAAGAAAATATGTTTTACTTTCATACACTTGTAATTTCAGCTTGTTTCTCACCACCAAAATCCCATGCTTAAATTCCAATTATCAATTCTTGATTGGTTAACATTGCTAGCAGGGAAGGAATCTCCTCATTTTATGATGACATACCAAAATAGGTTGCTCTAATTTGGAATTATTTCTTAGACCTTTGGCAAAATTATCTTATCTATCATAAATTTGTCAAAATTCATCCATAACATTTGCAGTCTACTTTATGACTCCCACTTACAAGATCTTACACATCATATGATTTGTTGCATATCTTATAATGTCATAAATCTTCTCAAAGAAATTATATGAAAAATGATTTACAGCACATTATACTACATATTACATGTAGCAAATAATTTAAAATCAAGTGAGATGCTTATTTTCCATGAGAGTACATTAAAATACAAATTAAATAATAAATTCAAATATTAAAAATCAAAATGTATATAATCCCTAATCTTAACATTAGCTACTTTTTGAAGGAAACAAGCTCAACCTAACTCTTACTCAAGCAATGCAAAGGGAATTTTAGGACTATAAACATCGATAATTGAAAGTTAGTATGGATGTATTTATAACAAAATTGAATGATTACTAATGATGAAACATAATATTTTCAACTCTCAATTCACTTGTATACTTAATTCTAAATCTATTCATTTTTAAATAAAAAAGGGGTAAAAATTTATTTGAAAATCAAGAAACAACACATAAGCAACAAGAAGAGAATAGAGGTTCCCCCACAGAATCCCAAAAGGGTACAATTACATATTTATATCCTCTAAAATAATATTTTTCCAAAATCCTTACATACTCAAGGGGCTGAAGGCTCCAATCTCCCACCTTCCACCTAACCTCATGCTCAGATGCCTAGTTATCCAAACAATTAGCCACTCTATTCTAGTCTATAATTATATGAAAAAAGGAGATATACTCCAATGAATTGAAGATCCTAAAAATTTGTTTGATTAGTAGAGCTAGTTGCCAACTAGCTCCCTCTAGCATTTTATCATTCAAAATATTAACAATAATCTATGAATGTTATTCACAAATAATATTCCTCCAACCAAGGGAGTAACCTCTTTCCACAACATAAAGAATAGCTAGGGCCTCCATAAGGTTGTTTGTCTATTTCCCTTTATAAATAGAGAAAAAAAACACACTATCACCAACACTGTTTTGGAAAATTCCACCAATCCCAATATGACCAAGATTCCCCTAAGAACAGTCATTAGTATTCACCCTAAGAACACCTTAAGGAGGAGGGGTTCACTGAACTTCCCTTTCAATTTTCTTCTTGGTGCGTCAAGGCCACTTACTACTAGAGTAACTAATGCCCCAACCACTAGATTCAAATTCATTATGATAGACAAATCACCAGGATCCACAGTATCCGACATATCACATTTCACAAAGATGGTTTGTTGAACCCTACAAAGGATCTTCTGCCAAAGTTGAGCCATCGCAATTTCCACACCCTTAAAATATGATAGAAAATACGTATGTGCATGAGGCCTACCCATACTATTCCAACACTCAACCAAAGAAGTGGCATGAACTCAAGCATGATTCCAAGCCCCTCACTAGAAGTGCCAAAAAGCATGAGAAAAATGGTACAAGAAAAAGAGATGAGAGGAACTTTCCTTACTGTTATTACAAATAACACAAATAAAAGGACATAAAAACCTCTCTTACATAAATTATCCTAGGTAACACATCTATTCTACACAACCAACCATGAAAATTTGTTCCAAACCTGCTTCCACCAAGGCACCTCCATCCTCCCAAACACCTTTTTGTCCAACACCAGTTAGCCTGAGGCCACAAAAAAAATATCCTTTGGAGAAGGACCCCAAGCCAAATTGCCCCTCCCAAAAAGGGAATTGCACATTTTGTCATCCAAAATCCTACCAAGTTCCAAACGATCATCCTCAATTCCCCCCGATGGACACTCCTACAAAACCTTCTAACATACCACTTCCACTTGACCTAGAGATTGCACCAACATAAAATATTTCACCTTACTCCACCTAGATTCAAGGAAAAAATTGTAGAGGGGAGAAATATGAGGATACATAGTCAAGATGGGGGGATACCCATCCCAATAATCATGCCAAAAGAGAGCATCAAAGCCACTATTCGAAATCTAAAAGATACCCTACTTAATGAGCTTCACCCCTTTTTAAGAGTATCGCAAATCATGGACCCCCTCCCCAAAAGGCTACATTGATGCACATTCACAATACTCACCCCTTCAACGTACTTAATAGTAAGAATCCTAGCCCATTCTTGATACTAGATAGTACACCAACACCAATATATCTTAACAACTAAGACCTGGTGAATCAAGACTGCATGCTTCATCCCAAGACCACCCTCCTACTTCATCCTACAAATAGAATCCCACCTAAAAAGGCTTCATTTTGAAGAAGAAAAATTACTAACCCACAAAAATTGATGGGCTAAGGCATCAAATTCCTTAACAAATCACTAAGGGGCCACAAACATATAACATATATAAATATAAAGAACTTTCACCATAGATTTCAAAAGAGTCATGTGCCCAGCCGATGAGAGCCACTGACAAGTCCAATGACTTACCTGCATATGAAACTTATTGAGCATATCCTGCCAAGATCTCTAAACTGACAACCCACCAAGATGGGAATCCAAAGATAAGAGAAAGGGAGAGACCCAATCTAAAACCTTAGAATCTGAGCAAGCCTTTTTTGAATGAGCTAGTGAGTGCTAAAGAAGAAGATTGAAGACTTATCCTTATTGATATTTTATATAGAAACACCCAAATAAATATCCAAAGTTTTCCTTAAGTTCATAGCCTCCTAAATTTTGGTCATGCCCATCAAAGTATTATCATCCACAATCTACAAATGAGAATAAGGATTCACCCTACCACACCAAATTCAACCCCGAGCCAAACCTTGATTAACATCGATCTTTATGAATGTTCCCAACCCCTCAACCATAATGATAAAAAGGTAAGGAGAGAGAGGGTTCTCATGACGAACAACCCTAGAAGCACCAAACAAATCCAAATGTTCACCATTAATAAGAACAAAAATGAAGAAGATATAACATAGCTCATAACCCACTCAATCCACTCCCTATCCAAACCAAAAGATTGATGAACCTTTTGTTAAAAACCCCATCTAACCCTGTCATAAGCCTTTCTCATGAGTCAAATTTTATGAAAATGGCTTTCTCCTTAAAATTAGCCATAGAATGAATGGCTTCAGAGGCAATTACAACCCCATCAATAATTTGGCTACTCGCAACAAAACCCCCTTTCTTAGCAAGGATCAAAGAGTTGAGACAAGGTTTAAGTCTTTCAAACAATCAATTTAGTCGTAATTTTGTAACCCACATTGCAAAGTGCAATAGGTCTAAATTTATCTACACAGTTAACTCCCTCCCTTTTAGGAATAAGAGCTAAGAAAGTAGAGTTCATAGCCTATAGAATTTTCTTATTACACTACAACTCTTGAACCACCTCAAGAAGATCCAATTTGATAATCTCCCAAAACTCTTGTTTGAGCCAAGAGCCTTACCTTTTTCCATTTGAAACACAACCTTTTCTAGCTTAGGCAACAAGATAGGGCACATGAGAGCCCCATTCATCTCATTAGAAGCTAAAGAAGGAATGCAATCTAGTATAGCATTCACTTCACTACCAACTAGGAGAATCCTTAGTGAATAGGGCTGAGAAGAACCCACCAATCTCCCTATAAATCTCAACCATAGAAGACAATTGCAGCCCCTCCGACAACACTAGAGAGGTAATAAGATCTCCCATCCTTCTAGTTTTCATAGAGTTCTGAAACAAGTCATATTTTGATCCCCTTCCTGAAGCCAATCCACTTGATACTTTTTCTTCCAAAATATCTCCTCACGCAACTCCCATTCCTCTTGCTCCTTAACAACTATTAAATTCTCCCCAACTAGGTCCAAACAAAGACCATGGTCTTAGATTTTCCAGGTGATAGTAGCTAAACCCTCTTGTGCTAACATTTTGTTATGATGAAGATTGCCAAAACATTGTTTGTTCCACTTCTTGAGCTTGTACTAAACACATACTCTAATCTTTTGACAAAGGAGTACATAGCCTGACCATGATCAGGCTTCGAGCCTATCACCACCATTTAGCCATAAAGTCATGAAGAGAAGAGTCTTGCAACCACATAAGTTGAAATTTGAAAGACAGGCTCTTGGGGACTTTGAAAATAGTGGCAAAAAGATTAATCAGCCAGTGATCCAACCTTTTCCAATCCAAAATCTCTTAGCAGGTAGACCACCTATCCCCCACCTTAAAGAAATAAACTAGGAAATAATTTAGCCTCTCAAAAATAGAATTCTCCCCACATCTCCTGTTATTCCAAGTGAAAATACCATTTCTTGGCTTTACATCCACTAAATTCGGAAGATCAATATTATCCCTAAGAAGGCAAGTAGACTGGTCCTGTCTAGCAACTGCACCATATTTCTCCTTGTGAAAAGAGACATCATTAAAGTTTCCTACCACAATCCATGGGAACAAAGGAGTCAAAGATCTGATTTAGCTAACATGAGTCAACAACTAATCTTTACTAGAAAGATTAGTAGGAGTGTAAATATTAGTGAAAAGGTAGGTTTCACCCATCTCTAGACTACAAGTAGCCACAAAAATAGCTAAATGACTCCAACACCACCAAAGAGGGGCAATCTTCCTTGGATCCCAAAAAAAAATCCACCCATCTAGAGTTACCATGAGCCCCGACACACTGGCACATGCCATGTGAGCAAATGAAATGAGCTTTAGTAAACATACCATCCATAGATAACTTGGTTTCCTAAAGGAAAACCATATTAGGACCATGAGTACCAATCATCTCTTGAATAGCCATTTGTCTAGGGATGTTACTCAAATCCCTCACATTCCATGAGATAATAATCATTTCTGAGATTGGGAGAAGTGGGAGTCAATGGTTTCCACTAACCCCAAATCCACCAAAATTCTCACCAAGCAACTTAACCTTCTCCAAATCCTTCTTGTGACCCATCTTGGAAGGTTTCTTTGGAGGCCCCTTTTTCAGGGGATTCTTCTGCAAACCTAGCGCATGCTTGTCCTGACTAGTCATGTGCAGGATCATGACGGGCCAAAAAGTGGCTATATGAAAAAACTAACGTTTTGCACTTACCAAAAAATGCGAAAAATCTCGACTTGACTTTTTTCTGGTTGGGTGTCAGTACATTGCTCCATAGCAATTCCCAAGCCTAAGTTTGACAAATCGGATATCTGACTTTTAAAAGTAAAAAAAATTGGATATCCAATTTGGGGTCAGGCAATATTTGAAAAATATTTAAAAATGTATTGTGGCGGTAAGATTTTGGTTCCACAAATCGGATATCAAATTTGAATCGGATATCCGATTTGTGGCACACATAGACCCAAGAGTAATTAGGAGGTCAAGGGTGGACATGAGATAAAGAGAGAAAGGGAAAGGGAG